>OX345636.1:42105536-43305536 GCA_947044365.1 Petrosia ficiformis
CTATACTTATATTCTGTGGGACTGCATGCCTAACTCACTATTTGGTAAGTGTCATCATCAACAGGTGTCCACAATGCAATCTTAGCGTAATACCAACGCTCTTCATCTAGCTCATAATGATCCAAGTCATAACCGGTTACCCTACCAGAACAACTACTTGGTTTCTTCAGATTAAGATACCACCATCCACCAGGACTGTCAACTTCGTCATATTCATCATACACAGACCCAACAGTACAAGTATTACCTGTAATAATTCACATAATATGATCAATTTATTACTATGTATAATCAACAAACCTTCACTGCAAGGTAAGATTAGGAGTAGTAACAGAGCGACGAGAGAGTAGCAAACCATTTTTTTGCAGTGGCTTATGTCCAAATTAAATTATCAGAGAGTACGATATATAGTACTCTCTATGTACTATAGGATGGCACGGAAGTGACGGAAAACATTTCAATTGCAAGTGATGAGCTGAAATCTCTGGTAATATATACAGATAAGTTTTAATACACACATAACTATTCATATCTAGTGTTTTTATCACCACCAACACCTTCTAGATGGCCAAAAATTGTCTATAAAGGTAGAGAACCAGCGAGTGGCAAAACTTGTATTATTATTATTCATAATAATTTTCAAACAAATCATTTTTTTGATTGATTCTAGCACAATTCCAATCGCATTCGTAGTAAAATTCTGGACTTAAAGTAGCAAGATGATATCTTCAGATATTATGAAAGAAGACAGTCTCAACGACTACAAAGTCAAATTGGACGCCATATTCAATTTTCAATCAAACCGTGTGGTATTTAATTGCATTTCTATACTCGAACATGGAAGTGCTGGAAAATTTGTGAGGAAATACAATAATGAATATAAAACTTATTAATACAAGAATAATAAAAAAAGAAGATGTAGGGATGTCAAAATCCAAAAAGCATGCGGACAAGGTTAGGTGGGACCCAAAATTAAACAAAACCACTTCATATAACGCTACGTGACATAAGTATAGCTCTTTGTATTTTGCTTTATAAGTACTTATGTAGGGTTATATGGAAGTGGTTTGTTTAACCTAACCTTGTTCATGTGCTTTTTGGGTTTTGCATTCATACATCTTTCATTTTTATTGGAAATGTTTTTTTATTAATGATGAAGATTTTGCCAGTTTTGCCACTCGCCGGTTACCTTATCGACAATGTTTGGCCATCTAGAAGGTGTTGGTAGTCATAAAAACACTAGATATGAATAGGTATGTGTGTATTAAAACTTATCTTTATATATTACCAGAGATTTCAGCTCATCACTTGCAATTTAAATGTATAGGCGGTTTTTTTTCCGTGCCATCCCTACATAGACAGTACTTCCGTACTCTCTGATTAAAGCCATTGTATAATAATATCATATACTCTGATAAGCATTGCACACAGTGACTGACACTACTTCTTGTAGGACTGCTGACAGTGAAATAGAGAAGAGACATTATCTGTAAGTGACAATCCATAAATAATTGATATATACAAAAGACTGACCTTCATTGATGAATTTATGATTGAATGATTGCATATGATATATAACTTACACCAGTATTTTTGCAATCTACAAATAATATTCAGACCATTCAGAAAAAAAACAATGGAAAGAAGAATAATAAAAAAAAAACATTTCCAATAAAATTAGAGAAGATGTAGGGATGTCAAAACCCAAAAAGCATGCGAACAAGGTTAGGTGGGACCCAAAATTAAACAAACCACTTCCATATAACCACTTATAAAGCAAATACAAAGAGCTGTACTTATTTAGCGTTATATGGAAGTAACATGTATTTATTACCCTTATAACAATAAACTATTATAGTACATAAAACATTTTGAGTCATTATGATCTTATATACTGTCATGGCTGAGATATCTACAGGCAGACACAACGTTGATTTCATTAAACAAAGTGTTATTTATGATACACAGACATGAGAGAATCAGATACGCCGGCATGTTCCTAACTCTCTCATGCTTGCATATCATATCTACAGTTGATAATTTTGTAACTAGTTAGTTATTGGTTCATGAGAATATGTGTGTGCGTGTGTGTGTGAGTGTGATTGTGTGCATGCATGTATGAGTCCATGAGTGTGCATGAGTGTGCATGCACATGCATATGTGAGAAAGAAAGGTGTTAGAAAGATTTTTTTTAAATTATGTTTAATTGAAAACAAAATACGTACTAAAAAGTCATACGTACTAAAAAGTCTTTCCTATGTGAACCAGCATATCTTAAACTGAGTGCAAGACAACAACCTGCTGTAATGTACAATAGACATTGACTGTGTGGATATGAATAACAGAGGGAGGGAGAGAGGCAGGAAGGGAGGGAGAGAGGGAGGGAGGAAGAGAGAGAGAGAAAGAGAGAGAAAGATATATATGTGAGTTGTTATTGTATAACGTAGACGCTGACCTCATATTATTGAAATCAATTTCCTCATTTTCATTGCCTTTTTGTTGTCCTTCATGAAAAGCAAATTGCCTCACAACCTAAAGAATTTATAGGTATTATATTGGTGAAGAATCAGTAAATTAAAACTATTCTATCACATAACATCTGGTATGCATGTATCAATCCAGTCCTGAGATGGTTGTACACTGTCCCACATTACGAGACCACTACTGAGAACCTATATTATCACAATAGGAATATACATTAGTCAGACAGTACCTTGCATAAGATGAAGTTATAAAGTAGTTGCTTTCTTATTATTTAAGATACGTGCATAATAGTTGCTTATGGGTAAATAAATGGTTGTATAATAATTATGCATGTGCGTGTTTGTGTGGATGTGTGCATATTATGTGTGTGTGTATTTGTGTGTGTTTGTGTGTACACACATACATATATATACATATATATATAATATATATATATATATATAATATATATATATAGAGATTTATATATGCACTTATGTACTTATGAGTGTATGTGTATATATGTATACATACATATGTACGTAATACTACGTATGTACATGTAATCTCACCCTTAGCATTAAGAAATCAGGTCTAATTGATAAGGAGTGGTTGGTGGTGCTAAATGTTTCAGACATTGTATGAATGTTCTTTCTCAACTAGGTACATATTTTTTTGACAGTCAAAACTTAGTTATTCAGAACTTTTCCAATACGTGTGATGTATATCGCTGCCAGCAGTGGTATATAAATCACATAAGAAAAATTATATACATTGATATATGTGCAATTTGTACATTCAGTTAGGCTGAAATAAATTATGTCCAACCAATATATAAAAAGTACACAAATATAGAGGAATTCAGCTTGTTATATAAGTGTTCTGCAACATTTTGTACATCTTTTCTCCAGCATTTAAGTTACTTCCTAATATTCCAGCTTGAGGATGTGTAGACAGATCTTCTTCTGGTATATAAAGAATAGTCTGATCTTGTTGTAATAATGCTAGCATGATATCATTGAAGTTGGGACGTTTTTTAGGATCTGGGTGCCTGAAAATTATCATAATTCACTTTATTGAAGTTTAATTGACACTTATTTACTAACCAGCATTTAATCATGAGTTCATAAAATAGCTTAGGACACCCAGGAGAGGGAGGGAGACGATATCCTGCATTAATCTTCTCAAATGCCTAGATCATATTTTTGCATTACTGGAATATACAAGCATTGGGATGAATGTGTGTACCTCAAAATTAGTCATTTCCATAAATGGTTTACATCCCATGCTCCATACTTCATACATAAGACAACCAAAACTCCATACATCACTGGCTGTAGAGTACTTTCTGTAATGGAGAGCTTCAGGTGCAGTCCATTTGATGGGTATTTTGGCTCCTTCTTTAGCAAGGTAATAATTCTCTTCTTCCAAATCACGAGACATGCCAAAATCTGCCACCTATAAAATAGAGAATGATAATAATAATAATAATAATAATAATAATAATAATAATAATAATAATAATAATATTTTTTATTATTCACTTTGCATATATTGTCAGCAGATACTAGTATGTTTCTAGCAGCCAGATCACGATGAACAAATCCTTTCCCAGATAAGTATGTCATACCGAGACAAATTTGACGGCAGAAATTCAGTAGTATGAAAGGTGTATCAGAACTTATCAATTCACCAGGGCTAGAAAATATGTCAGATAAGAAGTGATAATAAAAGTGTATTTGTTACAAACTGTATAGTAACACATACTCAGGTCTCATCTTGTTTAGCAATTTCTGTAAATCTCCCTTTGACATCAGTTCAGTAACAATCATGCACTAAATTTTAAATGGATGCGTAATAAAATTGATAAGTATGAATACAACTTACTGTATTGTTTTCAGCAACTACTCCTATAATTTTCAGAACATTTGTGTGATGAAACTGGGCCATTAGTGCTGCTTCTTGCAAAAACTTAATTTTCTCTTGTTGCTTTGCTTCTTTCTGAAGTGTCTTCACAGCAATTTCAAAGGCATCATCCTCATCATTTTTGTCACCTTGTTCCATTTTTGCTTTGTAGACATTTCCAAAGTATCCAGATCCTATGCTTTCTCCAAGACTAATTAAACAGTATGTACTAATAGTATTTATATTCAATTGACTTACTGAATCTTTGCTTCTGGGAGTTTTGATATATTACACCTCATTAACTGAGCATACAATAGATCTTCATCTGTAGCTGGTAGTACATAAATCGATTGAGACCTACTAGGTTTATTGACTTCCAACTACGAAAATAATAATATACAACTATAATGAAATATTCTCTAAAATCTTTATATATCATTTACATTTGCAATGTATAATTCATTATTGAAACCACCAAGTTCATCAAATTCTGAATTTTTTTCAAACCCTTCTGAGACTATTGGAAGCTGAAAGCAGTTAATCATTAACAGATTACTTTTAAAATATTTCAGACAACTCACATTTACCTTACTGATATCACCAGGTTCTGAGTGTTTTTCAATCTCATCTGAAGTGATTGGAGGCTGCAAATAGTTTATAACACATGATATATAATTCGTTGTTTTGGATGACTTACATTGGATAGATATATGTCATTATTGATACCACCAAGTTCATCAATTTCAGAATATTCTTCAATTTCTTCTGGGGTGATTGAAGGCTGAAAACAGTTAACTATTAATAACAATTTTCCTTTAACATAGTCATTGTTTGGACAACTTACATTTGTCAGATATATGTCATTATTGATACCACCAAGTTCATCGATTTCTAGTGAAGTGATTGGAGGCTGAAATATTCATTAATGGTAACAGCTTGACCTTTTAAAAATGTGGAAACAACTTACATTTGTTTCATTATTCATGCCATCATGATTATCAGTTTCAGAAAAGTTTTCTATATCTTCTATAGTGATTGGAGGCTATGGTGTGCATAAGGTGAATATAATATTGTTTTAATGATATTATAGTACTCACTGGTAGCTCTGCAGTACAATCTTCATTGTTATAATCAAATACTGTTTCGTGTATACTGCTGTCATTCGTATTGATATTACCTGTCTGCTCTCCAGTTATTCTTTTAATTGTCTGTAGTGGTATTTCATACAATGAAGCATCTTTGATTGATAGTGGTTGTTTATTAAGCATCTCTAGTGGAATTTGATTTGGTATTACTTGACCATTTGTGGTTGAAGGTACAGCATCATATAACTCTGGTACATGCACTAGAAATGTAGATATATTTAGTTACGGTTTCAAGCCAATATAGTGAAGGTATACACACATATATGTTTGCATTTATGTGTATGTGTATGTGTATGTGTATGTGTATGCATGCATGTATGTATGGATGTATGCTTGTATGTGTGTAACTGTGTATGTACATATGTATGTATGTATTTATGCATTTATATATGTATATGTATATGTATGTAATATGTATGTATGTATGTATGCATGCATGTATATATGTCATTATGTGAGTACATCCAAGTGTGTATATATGTATGTGTGTATGTGTGTATGTATGTATGTATGTATGTATGTATGTATGTATGTATGTATGTATGTATGTATGTATGTATGTGTGCTTGTGTGTATGTAAACACTGTGTGCAACAATTATGCATAGCATGTAAGTTTTATATACATACTCATTGGGTTGTCAATCCCGTGAGATGATTTCAAATTGTATTTACTCTTTTTTGTTCTTTTCTTCATGTAGAAAATAACTAAAAACACTATCAATCCCAATAATATTATAGAAAACAATGAAGCACCGATGATAACACCAATTTGAAGTGAAAATGGTTTTGAGTCATTGCCAGTAGGTGTTGCATCACTTGTTGAATTGGCTATGAATAGATTTAAAATATTCATAATTTCAATAAGGCAATATTCTTTCATGAATATCAAGTGTATATCCATATGTGTTAAATTGAAATTTATAAACATCATATGACCTATGTATTCTTGTCCTCTACTCATGATGAATATTCAAAAAATACTTAGAATTGAAACTTTACCTATACATTGTGGTAGACTTCCATTCCAATTACCATCTGATCCACACGAAATTGCCATGTCTCCTGAAAGTAAATAGTCGGGATTACAAGTGTAAGTAAAAATTATTCCTTCTGTTATATAAGAGACAGATGGTTTTCTTTCTCCGTTGATTGGTATACCTGGATCACTACAGATCTTAAGACAGATTGGAGGCTCATGTGACCATTGTTTGTCAGGTTTACAAGTAGATGATGAACTACCATCTAAGTGAAAGGCCTCGTCACACATGTATGTAATTGTAGATTGATATGTGAATATATCACCAATTATAGATCCATTTGTAGGTATACCTGGTGATCCACAGCTAACAGGTAAACATTGTGGAATTGCATCATTCCAGAATCCATTAGCTTGGCATGAAATAGTAGCAGAGCCTTCCAGTTCATAACCAGTATTACAATTAAATGTTACTTCAGAGTTATAAGTATATACATCACCAAATGCATCTGCATTATTTGGAGTCCCAGGATCACCACATTTAACAGGATCACATGTAGGGATTGATGTGTTCCATAAGTTATCTTCTTTGCAGATGATAGTTGTATCTCCAATTAATTCATAACCAGAATCACATGAGTATGATACAATTGATTCGTATGTGAAATTGTCTCCAGTACGTTCACCATTCTTTGGAATACCCGGATCTCCACAATCTACAAGTTGACAAGTAGGAATTGGTGGATTCCACAATGCATATGCTCCACAGGTAATAGTTGTATTTCCAATTAGTTCATAGCCAGAATCACATGAGTATGTTACATTGGATTGATATGTGAAATTTTCCCCAGAACGTTCGCCGTTTTCAAAAATACCTGGATCACCACAATTTACAAGTTGACAGGTAGGGATTGGTGTATTCCACAATGCATCCTCTTTACATTTGATAATTGCATCTCCAATTAATTCATAACCAGAATCACATGAGTATGATACAATTGATTCGTATGTGAAATTGTCTCCAGTACGTTCACCATTATCTGGAATACCTGGATCTCCACAAATCAAAATGTAACATTCTGGTGTAGATCCATTCCATGATCCATTGCCCAGACAAGTAAGGTACTCGTTACCAATTAGTTCATATCCAGTTTCACATTCATATTGTGCTATTGCTCCATACTGTGTATCATTATAATTTATAATTCCATTATCAGGAGTAGTCAGGTGACCACAATCAACAATTTCTGTAGGAGGAAATTCAAGTTATAAAACTATAATGTGATAGATACTGATTATTCAATCAAAGCATAAAATGTAAGTGAAAAATTGTGTTGATATTCGAAATGGTCACTAATGTACAGCTAACTTGAGCTTCAGGATTGACTGCCTCTATGATATACTGGATAATTTAATATATGTTAAAAACATTGTGTATGTTAATAAAATGAAATATGTAGCTACTAAAAGAAATTGATTTTACAATGTACAGTAACTATAAACTTACCAATTTTAGCTTCAAAATGCAATAGACTATCTTCTTCAATCGATTCACCTTGACAATCAACAGTATCAGCTATAGATGGTTCCTTTAAACCTGAACCAGTTTTACACACTCCTTTATCTTGCAAGGGATCAGTATGCTCTCCAATTACTGGTAAAGGGTTTTTACTGTGTAAATATGCTCCTACTACACTCCCTTTAACAATAAATATAGGATCACTATCTGATAACGTCCATGAATAAGAACTGCCATCAACTATAAATAAGTATATATACATTGTTACTTCACTAATGTAACATGCATTTCTAACGTACATTGTTGTGAAAGTGTATCAAAACTTTCAGGAATCTGTGTATTACCAGTTTGCATTATTCTATGGGAAATAAATGCATTTTGTATAACTCACCACTTGATAGATATCATTATCAACAGGTGCCCACATGGCAACATTTGCTTTGTATGTTTTGTCACTAATACTGTAATAAGATAAATTATAACGGATTAAAATCCCAGAACAAGTACTTGGTTTTTTCAAATTAAGATACCACCAATTTTTGAAACTGCCATCAACTTCATCATCCATATGCTCCTCATACACTGATCCAACAGTACAATTATTACCTGTATTACAATTACATATAAATATAAATATATATATATAATAATGTATATAATAGTTATACATATTTATAATTATAATATAATTATATGTGTGTATATGTATATATTAGTTTTATATTATAAGAATAATCTTCACACACACACACACACACATAATGAAAATATAACCTTCACTGAAAGTTGTGACTAGGAATAACGACAGAATAAAGAGAGAGTAGCAAACCATCTTGCAGAAGCAGCCACACCCGTATAAGAAGGCGTGGCTACTTCAGCAACGACTATTTGCATTGGGTTCCTTGGGAATTCAGCCTACATTGGTCCTTGTTTCATATCAAGCTGCTCCGTATTTTTTTGACAGTCATAACTTAGTTATTCAGAACTTTTCCAATACGTGTGATGTATATCCCAGCAGCGGTATATAGATTCTAAATCACATAAGAAAAATTATACATGTGCAATTAGTTAGGCTGAAATAAATTATGTCCAACCAATATAGAGGGATTCAGCTTGTTATATAAGTGTTCTGCAACATTTTGTACATGTTTTCTCCAGCATTTAAGTTACTTCCTAATATTCCAGCTTGATGATGTGTAGACAGATCTTCTTCTGGTATATTAAGAATAGTCTGATCTTGTTGTAATAACACTAGCATGATATCATTGAAGTTGGGACGTTTTTTAGGATCTGGGTGCCTGAAAATTATCATAATTCATAAATTTTCATTGAGAGTTCATTATTAACCAGCATTTATTTATAATACTACATCTCAGTTATATATCGAGCAATTGACATCACTTTTTTGGTGTGGAGGGAGATACAGTTTGGAATACAAGTACATATACCCAACTATGAGTATACAATGTATATAAAATTATGAAGTGAGTCCACTAATACTAGGGTTGAGGATATAGGCAGAGTATCGGTATAGGCAACTGCATTGCCTATACAGCTTACACAATATTTTCAGACTTTGCAGGTTACATTATTGTCCAACTGCATGCACAAGTACAATCTTAAGATATGTGCAACCAAGGCTGAATATACCTGCAACTACATGTACTTTGGGCTGAATGTATATATATAGCACATGAACAATAGAATAATTAATACTGTACCTTGTGTGAACAGTTGTAAACTAGATAAATACAACTATACATTTCACACAGACAATATCGGATCGGATCTGCATATAGGTAATTTATATTTAGATTATGAAATATAGGCATGTAGGCAAATTGCTGTATAGGTGCAATACTAACTAAAATCTTTCTGAAATAACTTGACGGCCTTGATTCTCATGACTGAAGAAAGGAGGTGGATGAGGATATGATACATACATCTTGTATCGACCCAGTACATCACATGGATATTGAAAACAGTAAGTTCCATAATGTTATGCCGAGGAAAAGCTCAGGCAAGGCTTCATTAATGTTAACTTTTTTTGATTGCTATGAAGAGTAGACAATCAAACGATAAGCATAGTAACCTGTTGTGTTTCAAAGTCTGCTATGTATATGATTAATAGATACTTTTTTCTCCATATATCTTGTTTTATTTGTTATGAAAAGTGCATTTATATTAGTGTTAGTTTAGGGACTTAAAAGGCTACATGACCAAGACTGACAAGTAGCTCTCTTCTGAAAGCAGTGAGGGTTTCCATTTGCCATCATACGATGAAATCTCTTAGCTTTTGAGGAGAAGGTAACTCAGAGTGTCACAGGGACTATTAGAAATTGATTCTGATAAACCAGATATATATACTCATGTCAATGTCATGTGCATTATACAAAATTCTATTATTATACTTTGTTCTTGCTTCAATATTGATTATCTTGCAATATAATGCACTGATATTGCATATATACACAAGTATGACTTGAACTAGGGAATGACAGTTAAAGAATTTGATTGCGTGACTGGTTTCTTCCCTTCATCATATGATGGAAATGATTGTGTATCAAACTGGAATAACTCATATCTGGCACATTAATATTAATTTTGGTACCAGCATCTACATAACACTTGAGATGGAAAGAAAGAAAGACACGTATGTTCTCCAAACCAGAAAGAAATTTCTTATACACACTCCATCACAGATATTCATTGTCTACTATACATGCAGTGAGTGGTAGATATTTATAAAGACCACATTTTGGTCACATCCTTTCACAAGAACAAAAAATTAATATCGTAAACTTAATCAAGTCAGAAATGGTAAAAGATGGCATTTGCTGATTTTAGCTAAAACAATTGGTCTGAATAATTATAAGTAAATAAATTTAATAATTGGCTAATAATAATCACAATGAACAATTTTAGTTATAGCAAAATCTGTAATAATACTTAATTAACTCTTACATACACTAGGCCCTTCAACTATTAGTACATGTAGTTTTATTTTACATCTTCTCAAAATAATAATGTTGATTAAAAAAATGATTCACTCTAATACTATATATAATGCATTATATAATTTATTATGTTTAATATTTATTATTTATTTATTTATTATCTATAACTAAAATAGTTTCATAATAATAAAATAAATTATACTTCATGACTCGTGTATTATTTTACTAACGACAGTATTACTGAGATTATATAATTATTATACTGCAACACACAATTAGTTATAGTACTGCTCACTGTGGATAGAGAGATAGACTCATTTAATAAAGGTTATCGTGGATCAGTCACATGAATTATAAATACATTTGCTTACAGCACTATTTTGTTGATTTTTGTACATGAAGCAAACTGTATCAACTATTTATACATGTAGATTAGACCTGGGTTCAATTGTAATTGTAATTGTAATTCAACTGATATTCTCTGAAATGAAAGTATAATTGTAATTGAATTTTTGTACCAGGCAGGGTTCTCGTTAGGCTTTTTTTGAAGGGTACAGAACCCTTCTTAACATGAAAAGTACCCTTCTTGAAGGCTCAAAATATCCATTGTACCCTTCTTGAACTGTATATTAACATATTATATATACAATACACTAGACGCTCAACAGGATGTTTACTGCTAGCTGTTTGAAGCTGTAGTTGATAGCCATCATAGCCTAGAGTCTTCTGACTGACATCTATCCTCGCTCTCTTTTTAGGAGGCATCTTGACACGCTGTAGATGAAACTCACATGGTCAAACTTAGTGGGCGTGTTCATGAATGATTAATAAGCCAAAAAAAATTTCCGCGCGCTTCGCGCGCATACCCTTCTTACATAAATTTCTGGTGAGAACCCTGGTACCAGGTCTGAATTGTAGATAGCTAAATGTATGTGCCTTCCTGGAAAAAGAAGGCCAAATAACGAGTTAGTGTTTAGTAAAATTACCCCACACACTGCAAAGGGTTAAGAGATCACCATCTGTTGTTCAGTCATCCTGTTGGTCTGTCTGTCATGCAAAAAAAAATTTAGAAAGCGACTGTGTAATAATTTAAACATACATCAGAAAGTATTTGTATATGAATGTATGCACACCTAATGCCAGTTCATAGTATCTGTAATTCCTGTGCTTTCCTTTATAGTTCAAATAGCCGTCAGTTAGTCACGCCCTTCATAATATTATGTAATAGTTATAACACACTTTACTGTGATTACGTGTTTAAATGTAGCACGAGGACGTGTCAATAAAGGTTGAGTTTACATAATGCATGAGCCGAAGGTGAGTGCGTTATGTAAACGAGACCTTTATTGACCACCCAAGTGCTACATTGAAACACACATTGCACTGTCAAGTGTGTTATAAGTGATTTATTGACGATCTGGTGAACTTCCACTGTTGCTGGAGCTGCTTCGTTAGTAGAGGTGAGCAAAGTGTGCAATAAGTGATTTAATGTTCAATCATGTGACGCATTATCTGCATTCTGATTGGCCCCAGGTCACATGATTAGCAATAATTATAATTATAAGACTTATTAACCATGATGATATTGTGTGGGGTATGTGTTGTCAGGACTGTATATACTGTATAGCTGTTGTGTGAGGTATGTGTTGTCAGGACTGTATAGCTGTTGTGTGAGGTATGTGTTGTCAGGACTGTATAGCTGTTGTGTAAGGTATGTGTTCTCAGGACTGTATATGTATAGCTGTTGTGTGAGGTATGTGTTGTCAGGACTCTATATACTGTATAGCTGTTGTTTTTGCGGTAAGAAAAACTATCCATTAGTGATGTTTTTCATGCATTAAAATTTTGCACCATGATTCGCGCACGCAATCGCGGTCGATTGAAGAACATGTAAATAAATTTCCGCAGAATGTTATTTACACATACATGTACATGTACTTCAATCGACTGTGAAATTAAGCAAAAATAAATCCCCTGCGAAAATTACCCACTATACGGTAGTTAACCAAGTGACTGATTTTTCATCCACGATCACAAATGAATTGACGATTATGAAATAGATTAATTAACCCACAGACTCCTAAGCAAGCATATACAATGTACAGACTCTAGATCAATAGCTATATGTACATGTACATTACTGTTGAGTAATAACAGTGTAACCAGTATGCAGAAAGCAGTGGTCAACTTGACCTGTTTTTATTTTCAAACTTGCTATTTTTTACAGGACCATAACCAGTCATGGTGTGAAAACAGTCAGTCATGCGCAGGACATTATCTGGTAAATCAAGTCATTGTCCGGTAAATTGAAACTGAGCTGTATACATAGTATATGGGAAGCAGAACAAGACTGATGGAAATAGGCAAAAATGTCTGGCAGTTAGCTCACTACCTTCACACTCCGACCAAAACCCATAAAACATTGACTATTCTTACACCAATGGGTGTCCATAGAACATTGACTATTCTTACACCAATGGGTGCCCATAGAACATTGACTATTCTCACACCAATGGGTGCCCATAGAACATTGACTATTCTTACACCAATGGGTGCCCATAGAACATTGACTATTCTTACACCAATGGGTGCCCATAGAACATTGACTATTCTTACACCAATGGGTGCCCATAGAACATTGACTATTCTTACACCAATGGGTGCCTATAGAACATTGACTATTCTTACACCAATGGGTGCCCATAGAACATTGACTATTCTTACACCAATGGGTGCCCATAGAACATTGACTATTCTTACACCAATGGGTGCCCATAGAACATTGACTATTCTTACACCAATGGGTGCCCATAGAACATTGACTATTCTTACACCAATGGGTGCCCATAGAACATTGACTATTCTTTCACTAAGGGGTGGTCCATCCCTCCCATCACAGCATTGTTTTGAAGAAAAAGAGTGGTTGAGTTTAAAGTACAACAATAATTATATATATACATGTAAAAAGAATAAACTTACCGATAAGGATCCATTTGAATCTCATCACCTTGACGTATACGACCAGGACGTCGCATGGATCGACGGATACTCTTTCTTCGTTCAGAGCGTTTCTTCATATGGTCGGGTCGAGGAAGAAGACAATGGCATCCAAGAACAAGAAGAAACATAACAATAAGTAGGACCACAATACCTACAATTGGGGCCCAAAAATATTCTTGAACTACTGTAAGAATAGTTTGGATTGCTTGGCTATTGAATATCAGGTCAGTTAATCTTGACAGGGCTCCTTCATCATCCACTAATCGACACACATTAAGGAAGTCACAGTAACCTGTAAAATTATTACAAGGGAACCCGACATCTATAACCTGGCCTGTTCTGTTTGGTAGCAAAGAGGGATCTTCATTTAAAATGTTTACAGTTGATGCACAAGTTCCGTTAGCTAATACACAACACAGATGACACTGCAGAGATACATCAGTACATTCACAATCTTGAAGTCCAAGAGAAATACAGATCGTCCCAGTACATTCCTATAACGATTAATAAATTACATGTACAGTACCCAACTGTATTAAGATGGGAGCTCTCATAAGGTGATTTCTAAGTAGTACTATAGTACTACTTTGAACTGTAATCATAGTAATGTGTGAATTGCCTTTACATTGTATGTGATAGCATAATACTAAGGTGTAATACAATGTACTGTGTAGTACATTGAAGTACAGTGGACATCACTCACAATGTACACTGTAGTCAATGGAAGTACAGTGATAGTATGTAAACTTAATAATGTACACTGTAGTCAATGGAAGTACAGTGATAGTATGTAAACTTAATAATTTCAGGTACTATACATGCTTTTACTATTCAGCCATTTTCTATAGTAAATTAGGTATATATGTAAGTGTTTATTGACATGCATGGTAACCATACTATGGTTAAATGCATGTAAAGGTCATTCACGTTCCCCACGACTTCAGAACAAGTGTATATAGAGAAAAAAACATCCCTATGATTGCTTTACAAATTTAAGTGAAGATAAAAGTATCCTTATGACTGCTTTGTGGTGTCCAGAATTCAGTAATCATGGCTGACTTTATCAAGCATGAAAGACAACAGCTTATTATAGTTATTATTTTGATTATCTACTCTCCTGACCTTTCAAAGGACCTTGTAGAACTTTAGGAATATATTTCAGGCAGAATAGCTAGCTATTAGTTACAGTTTCTACGTAAGCTCAACAGCTTTCTTTCTGCTGGTGTGTAGAGCTTGATCGCGCGTTCTTTTACGCGCCATGCCCATTAATTGACCGAGCCCCCGGGAATGATGTAACTTCCTTAACTACGTATACAACCCATACTCGCGTAGGTGACACAAACATATATATATATATATATATAAACATACATCGAACCCGTGGGAAAGCAATCATAGGGATGGCCCTACGAGCCATAAAAATGTTCATAACTTTAGTTTGGAAGGATCAACTTTTTTTTACCTTCACCATTTTCATGTACAAAACAAATGTAATTATCTTCCCCATTCTTTTTTGTGCATGTCAAATTTCAATCTATTGCTTCATTGAGTTATAGTATAATCATGTATTAATCCAGTGTTACCCCCCAAAAGGTGGTACCATGGCACTCCCCCACCAATTAATTTCAAAGTTAATGCTGAAAACACCGTTTTATAACACCAATTGAACATTGTTGACGAAACGTTATGTACCACTGATGCACTCCAGTACCCTTAATATTTATCCTGGGGGTAACACTGATTTATCCTACGGCATTAAGCTATACACTATAGTATAATGTACACATAAAGTCATCAATTCCTAGTTTAGAGGTCAATGTGAGTTACTAGCTAGTTATTTTTTATTTTTATTTTACTATAACTAAACCACATTTAGTAAGACATTGTAACTTTTAAGTCTAATACAATAACTGAAATAGAAATTGGTCAATGAGCACTTTAGTTTATTAACTAAAACTACAACCCGTTTAGTAACTCTAACTATAGTGATAACTAGAATTGGTCATTGTTATCACACTATAACAACACTAATATAGTTCATTAAATAAACATGTATATGCATGTACATGTACATTTTATTATAATTATATGTATCTTTACTTACATGTATATGTGTACATGTACCTACATGTACATGTACCACCCTGCTGACTTACTACCTACCTACAGATCATGTTTACAATGTACATCAATAATTGTATTCATGAATATTCTCAACACATGAATATCAAAAAAATTGGTGACCTTTATTTATGTGCATGTACATGTATATGTATAGTACACAAATGTATATACATGTATATGTACATCCAAGGTAAGGATACTTACCCCATCAACGCAGACATTATCTCCATTATTACATTCAATAAATGTTGTGCCATTTTCAGGAACCCTTGGAATTGAGTCTGGACAGAAACTAACAGACCCATTGCAAAGCTGTTAAGGAACATTTTGACAATCACTTGAAAAATTGGTACCTTCCATTATTCAATTTGCATCCTTTTGTGCGCAAATGCCCACTCCTTACAATACCCAGTATTCAGCTGTTATGTACATGTACGTGAAGATAACTAAATTTGTTATGCAAGAAAGATAATGAGTGTACAGTGTACATGTACATGTATTTCTAGCTAAACACATTTCGTTGGCTCCTGGCTGAATAGTGAGCATATAAAAGGATGTTATAGTACCTTTGAACTAAACAACAAAGTACCAATTTTCTTCACATATAACCAACTTATGAATAAGAATATACATACATGTACAGTATATGTCAATAAAAAGTCACCATACAGTACAGTAATTACTCAGTAGTTTCATTTCCACACTACAGTAGTTCAACAGTATAGTATTTGATGTACTTGTCACTTCAACACCACAGTAGTGAGACAGTAATTACTGTACTGACAGTAGCAATAAGGTACATGTAATTACTGTTACTGTATGGTGACTTTTTATTGACATACAACCTGTATACTGTACATGTAATCATTCTTCAAAGATACATGTACAACTTAGCATTCCTATGATAGATTTCCAGTTTCCACAATCTATTATAATTATAATTATTAATTGCTCAAATGCTTAAATTAATTGCTCAAATGCTTATTGCTAGACTGCCATTATAAGTGACCATGGATGGAAAAATCAGTCAAAGTGATTTCTCAAATGCTTACATTTAAATGTTCACTAATCGATGATTTTGTACAAGTAGTCAACCAAATGTGGTCTCCAGGGAGAGCAACTAGTGCTCCACCCACACACCAATCTGGTCTCCATGGAGAGCAACTAGTGCTCCACCCACATACCAATCTGGTCTCCAGGGAGAGCAACTAGTGCTCCACCCACACACCAATCTGGTCTCCATGGAGAGCAACTAGTGCTCCACCCACATACCAATCTGGTCTCCAGGGAGAGCAACTAGTGCTCCACCCACATACCAATCTGGTCTCCAGGGAGAGCAACTAGTCCTCCACCCACATACCAATCTGGTCTCCAGGGAGAGCAACTAGTGCTCGACCCACATACCAATCTGGTCTCCATGGAGAGCAACTAGTCCTCCACCCACATACCAATCTGGTCTCCAGGGAGAGCAACTAGTGCTCCACCCACATACCAATCTGGTCTCCAGGAAGAGCAACTACTGCTCCACCCACATACCAATCTGGTCTCCAGGAAGAGCAACTAGTCCTCCACCCACATACCAATCTGGTCTCCAGGGAGAGCAACTAGTGCTCCACCCACATGCCAATCTGTTCTCCAGGAAGAGCAACTAGTCCTCCACCCACATACCAATCTGGTCTCCAGGGAGAGCAACTAGTGCTCCACCCACATACCAATCTGGTCTCCATGGAGAGCAACTAGTCCTCCACCCACATACCAATCTGGTCTCCAGGATAAGCAACTAGTGCTCCACCCACATACCACATTATGCTAAATGGATGAGTGTGTGTGTTTCAATAAAATTCTTATTTGCCAAATGACTGATATTCACATCCATAGTTACACATTTACAGGTTGTCAATGAAATGTTTTTTAATCAGGAACATCCTTCTTAATTAGATACCACATTTAGTTGAATTCCTATAGAAAATGGCATAATAACAATTGATCATTTTGCAGGAATGTCCCTTTCTGATACAAACTGTAATTTAATTATACTAATTTTGTTGAAAGGATATTTGCAGTTTTGTGCCAAAGCACAATCTGATGCGTCTCTACACATAACAGTATCTGGTTTCAGAGTGCAATTCATTGTACAACAATTACCTTCTTGAGGGCTAGACAAAATAATGATGGATAGATAGATACACAGAGTCAGATAGATGAATTTACAGAAACCAATAAAAATTAATACTCATATGCATGTATGTATATCATAATGTACATCTACATGTACATGTATACACAAGCTCACCAGCTTATTCATATAATTACATGTACATGTAGATACAGAAATGCAATACATGTAAAGGTCGTTCACGTTCACCTTGTCCTCAGAAAAAATGTTCATAACTTTAGTTTGGAACTATCAACGATCTTTTTACATGCACTATTTTCATATAATTATCCTTCCCATTCTTTTTTTGTGTTTGTCAAAATTAAATCCATTGCTTCACTATTGAGTTACAGTGTAATCATGTTTTAACCTTATGACATTAAACTATACACTATGGTACATATAAAATCATCACAGCCTAAATTTGAGGTCATTGTGAATATGAAGACTGTAGATGTACTGTACATGTAGATATACATGCAGACAGACATACAGCGTATGCACTAGGGCTGGGAAAAGATTCAAACATTCAAACCTTTGTTCATTGCTATGCATTTGAAGCTAAATTTCTCCTTTCGAAGCTTTGCTACCTTGCCCACTTTAATGTTCGCACATGAGCATTTGTATAATCTAAATGTGTGGTAAATAATGTAGGTGCTTTTCAGAGAAATTGAGAAGTTGAGGCTGTGTTGCTGACTGCTTCTGTCTCATTTCTCAGTCCAGCAATGCTAAATCAAAGTAGAAACGGCAGGAACAAGACTAGTATTCATTGTAAAGCAACAATCCAGTTTTAGAAGCAAATCAAGGTAAGAGCAACATTGAAAAACAGGTCCAAACCTTTGAAACTTCATTCATTTTTGCTGACGAAGCTTCAAATGGTGTTTTCCAAAATTTTGTCCCAGCCCTGATACATGTATGTACATGTTCATACATACACATGCACATGTACATGTACAAGTGTATGTGGTGAGACTGATGACATATACACATGTAAACATACAAGTAAAGTACAAAGGTTACCATTGACTTACCTACATTGTACATCATCACTAATGAGCAACATACAAGAAGTACCATTACAACATCGATCATTGTCACATACATGAGTCGAGGTATCAAAATTCCTACCGCAATCACAAATTTCTCCTTCATCAACTATATTATTACCGCAATTATCATCAGCAGCAGTGAAACAACCATCTATAAGAGAGACAATGAAATATTGTAAATACTATAAATATGCATTACCATAGTGGACAATAATATATACAACATGTACATGTATGTACACAGTACATGTACATTAGTAATACTAGTACATGTACACAGTACATGTACATTAGTAATACTAGTACATGTACATTATAATACACATACATGTACACAGTACATGTACATTAGTAATACTAGTACATGTACACAGTACATGTACATTAGTAATACTAGTACATGTACACAGTACATGTACATTAGTAATACTAGTACATGTACATTATAATACACATACATGTACACAGTACATGTAAATTAGTAATACTAGTACATGTACATTATAATATATATACATGTACATGTACATGTACACAGTATGTTAGTGCAAACTATACTATAGTCTGTTCACATTCACGATGACTTCAAAATTATGATGTGATGACTTTATATGTAATATAGTGTATAGTTTAATGTCATAAGGTTAATATACATTTGTATGATTATACTGTAACTCAATAATGAAGCAATGAATTGAAATTTTACATACACAAAAAAGAACGGGAAAGACTATTATATGAAAATGGTGCAGGTAAAAAGATTGTTGGACATTCCAAACTAAAGTTATGAACATTTTTCTGAGGTCAAGGTTTGGCAGTTTAAGCTAGGCATGCATAGTACCTTCTAAATGTAGTACACTACAGGCTCATTCTATGTCAATCTCTATCAGATGTTAGCTGAGCTTCTCTCTCTCTATATCAGTTAGTGTTGTGCGTGTTTGTCTAAGTCTATCTCTATCCAAAGATCTCTTTCCACTACTGTCTCTAAAGTTCTTCCTTATCTTTGTCTAATTCTGTCGCTGATTATCACTCATCTCTTCTCAAAGCTTCCTTTTTATGCACAAATGTCAAATTAACTGTCAACACTTCCTTTCATTGAGTCACCTCAATGTGTAATTTTATGGGTCTTTGTTGCGAAGGAATTTATGACAGACGGACAACAGTATTAACATATAGATTTATACTATATTACATGTACATTATATTATATATACTATACTACATGTATACTGTGTAGTGTTATTGCTGTATACAATGTACATTATGTACATGTACATGTACATGTACTAATTAAATGTACCTGGTCCTTGTCCTTTGTCTTCTATTATAGGAAACATCATGTTTATACTGCATGGTGAGAAGTCATCATTGTTTCTTTGAGCTCCTGATGTAGCATGAGCAAACATGACATACCTGCCTCCATTACTGTCTGAAGGTGCACATTCATCAGTACTTGGATCATGCTGAATAAATAAAGGAAAGGTATTGTATGTTGTATATTTATTGATATCTACATGTACACACACACACACATTCACCAGTACTTGGATCATGCTGAATAAATAAAGGAAAGGTATTGTATGTTGTATATTTATTGATATCTACATGTACACACACACATTCCCCAGTACTTGGATCATGCTGAATAAATAAAGGAAAAGTATTGTATGTTGTATATTTATTGATATCTACATGTACACACACACACACACACACACACACACACATTCACCAGTACTTGGATCATGCTGAATAAATAAAGAAAAAGTAATGTATGTTGTACATGTATTTACACACACATACACACACAACGAAAACATTGTATGTTGAATGATTTCGCATATTCGTTGTCTGATGTACATGTACATGTATCTGGGCAATAATTTTGCTAATAATTATTAATAGCTATTAATTACATATACATGTAAGTATTAAATAATAATCATAACTTTTTTGTCTTGAAACTGTTGCACGACAGGATGACAAATAGTGCCGCTATCATGATATATACATGTACATGTATATACATGTATATACATGTATATACATGTATATACATGTATATACATGTATACATGTACAAACACACATTTACACACAAATATATACATGTACATACTCATGTACATTACATGAAAATGCATACTTGTGATCCAAAGTTATGTCCAGCCTCGTGAGTAAAGGTTATTGCAGTGACAGCTGTGGGAACACGGGACCCATAGTTTAAGAGAGTCACTATGCCAGTATTAAGGGTCCTAGATCCTCCAGAAAACTGAGTAAAGTCTTCACAAATTCCACCTACAATGAAAATGAAGAGATACAGGTACATGTACATGTATAATTATAAACAGATATTTGAGATACATAATCAGTGGTGTGTAAACAGCCTGTCATGTAGGACATCGTCCAATGAATCTAGTGAACGTCTGGTAATTTGAAATTAAACTGTATACTAAGTACATGTATATGGGGAGTAGGACAAGAGTGGTGAAAATAGGTCAAAATGTCTGGCAATTATTTGGATCTTTAATTCCACACTTCTGTATATAAATAGTGGCGATTTCTTTATACATGTATCAAGCTTGGTAATGGACAAATATATGATATTATTATATAGTACAGTTCATGCAGTTAACTATAGGCTGTTCATGTTCACGATGACCTCAAAATTATGATGTGATGGCTTTATATGTAATATAGTGTATAGTTTAATGTCATAAGGTTAATACATGATTATACTGTAACTCAATAATGAAGCAATGGATTGAAATTTAACATACACAAAAAAAACAGGAAGGATAATTATATGAAAGTGGTACAGGTAAAAATCAATCGTAGTGGAGGAGAGAGATGATGGAGTTGTTGTTAAGAAAATATCCTGTAAACTCTGTGATATAAATCTTGCTGATGGAGGTGGCACTTCCAATTGTTAAGTCATTTACACTCTAAACATCCATCTGAGTACAAGCGTATCAATGAAGATGACTCAAGCAGCTCAATGAAGCAGTCTACTCTCTCTAGTGTGTTTTAAAAATGTTCTGCCAACCGTAGTGCTGCTATTACTGACACAATCGCAGAATTTATAGCCTTAGATCTGTGTCCAATAAGTATTGTCAATGGTAAAGGCTTTAAAAACCTCATGAATTTTGTTGAACCTGGATATCGTGTACCGTCACACACTCATGTGACCAGTGTCTGTCGCAGAAAGTTCCTTTTGTTGAAGGAGAATTTGCTTGCTACTCTAAGCCAGCAGTGTGATGTCACTCTTACCACAGATATATGGACCAGTAGGACAATCCAAGCTTATTTGACCATAACTACTCATTATCTAACAGAGGACTGGAAGATGGAAACCAAAGTATTGTTGACTCGGGAAATGCCTGAACGCCATACTGGCATGCACATCTCTGAAAGACTGGTGAATGCATGTGAAGAATGGAAGATCACTGAGAAAATATCTGCTGTTGTTCACGACAATGCATCCAACATGGTTTTGGCCTCACAACTTCATGAGGAATGGGATGACCTTCCATGTTTTGGCCATACTCTCCAGCTAGCTGTGAACACAGGACTACATCTTAATGTAATTAGTCGTCTAACAGCTGTCTGTCGTAGGATAGTCAATCATTTCAAGCATAGTGTTGTAGCAACTACGGCACTTGTCGACAAACAGAAGGTTATGGGTATTGCCCAGCACAAGTTAATCCAAGATGTGTCCACAAGATGGAACTCAACATATTTTATGTATGAGCGACTGATTGAGCAAAGATGGACTATCTATGCTGTCATTCATGATGAGCAAATAACTCCTTCCAGTCAGAGGAACCTTGATTTGAAAACAGACCAACGGGACCTGCTTGACCAGTTAGTAGTTGTACTTAAACCTTTACAGATTGCCACAACTGCTCTTTCTTAGGAGGAAAATATCTCATCATCACTGATCTATCCCGTAGTTAATGGATTAGTAAAAAATCACCTTAATGATGTTAATACTGACTTACATGCTATAAAACAGTTCAAAGAGATTGTAGTTAGAGAATTGACCACACGTTTTCCATTTAACAGAGAGAAGGTTGCTCTACTTGCTGCAGCTGTTGATCCTCGTTATCTTCAATTAAACTTTCTAACCCCCAAACAGAGAGTAGAAGTTCAATGTGAGCTCAAGGGTAGAGTTGAAGCTCTGTCACAGAATGATCTTCCTTCTACCATTCCATCTCTAGAAGAACCTCCTCCAAAAAAAAAAACTGCTATGTCTTTCCTGCTTGGGACTGATGGTTGTCAAAACCATTCAACATGGGAAGATGAAATCGAGCAATTCCTCAAACAGACCCAGTTGGATCCTGATGCTGACACTCTTGTTTGGTGGAAAGCCAATCATAAAAGATTTCCAACAATTGCTAAACTTGCCAGACGTTTTCTCAGTATACCAGCTACCTCAGTACCATCTGAGCGTATCTTTTCAACTGCTGGATTGATTATCACCAGCTTAAGAAGTAGTTTGACAGTTGAAAATGTTGATATGTCAATATTCCTTAACAGAAATTTATGAATAATATTCGAAAATTCTCATTCCTTTTTTCATAATTATATATAATAGAAACTCAATTTTAGATATCAAAACGTTTTAATAAATTGAACTTTAAAATTTACATTGTTACAACATACTTTGAAGTTTGAACTTTATAATTAATGTTAACATCTGGCAAATATCCTGTTAACTAAAGTTCAGGATATCCGGATGTTAAAATTCACATCCGTTTCAGCCTTAGTTCATAACTCTAGTAAGAACATCTCTTGGGATGTTCACTATCCCTTCACACATGACATTTGATATGGTTTGACATTCTCAAGTCACATGAGTCTCTAAATGCCTATTCTCTATTTTCAAAACCCCATTTCAAAAATGATAATCTATGACAATAGTTGCAAACTCATTCTCAAAAGGGACCCAGTATTTTTCAAGAACAGCTAGTCTACTTGTCACTGATAGGGTCCACTACAGCATGGATATATTGAATACCCTAAAGGATACTGTCATGTGTCACTCATAGGGTCCACTACAGCATGGATATATTGAATACCCTGAAGGGATACTGTCATGTAAGGATATGCAATATCTTGGTACCTGAAATATTGAGAGCTCACAATATTTATAATATTAGTAGATAGTGAGTTTTAGTGTTAGGTTTATTTAATTTTATATAATTGAGAAGATGCTTTTGATACTATTAGTAGATATTCAGTTTAAGAGTGGTTAGGTTTGTTTTTATTAACCCTTGGCGCATTTACTGAGGCTGTAATTAGCAAGAATGTGTGCAGTATGAGGGAGATGTAGAAGGCTATCATGGAAATGGACAAGAGAAAGATGCTGGAGAAGTGCATGGAGAAAGCGCCGTTGATTGCTAAGGTGGCAGAGTGTCCAGGATGGGCAAAGCTATGGGATCATGTTCTTGATCAGGGGTGGAAGGCTGTGTTAGGATTGGAGATGGTCAGCAGAGCGATGAGCCACCATGGAAGAGGGGAACAACAATGCCATATGTGTGATGCAACCTCAACCTAATTTCTGTACATGTCGTGTCCTCTTGGGCTGTTTCGATGAAACTTTGAACTTGGTTTGTGTGTGTGTGTGTTTGTTACAACAGTTGCAGCCTCACCAGAGAGCTAAATCTTGAGATTCGAACACCAATGAGATCCAAACAATGCGCTCCAGCTTTTTGACTCGTGGATTTTTCTAAAAATGTTTCGTTCAAGAGATATACAGTAGCTATGAACGCGTTACAATAGTTACAATTGACTACTGGTAGCAAAAAAGTACATGGAAACACAACTTATCTTGTTTGAAGGCTATCCCTGTCGAATCACAACTTGAAATCAAGTACAATTGAAGTAGTGGCTGCTACAACATCGAGATGGCTCTAAGCTTATAGCCATGACCATCACTTTCTAGCTCCGCCTATTTAATTTCATGCACGTGATTGAAGCCAAACAGTGTCCACTTGATTTTATTAATGCTGATCAACTACAGAAATTATGTAGGACTATACTATATAACACACACATACATGGACATATATAATTATTATAATAATTATTAGTCAAGTCAGTATTGTCTCTGCAAATATTGTTCCTGTTTCCCCATCACACTTGTGGTGAGGGTTCTGCACTGTGAGTGCATTCATTTTTAGTTGTGTTAGTTTGTAACTGGATGATTTATGGTTATAACTGGAGAGAATTTGTTGTGAGAGCTGTAACTAGAGTTGAAATTATTTATGCCTCTAACCAAACGGTGTTGTAGTAGTGTGGTAAATGTTAGAAAATCAAAATGTCCTTGTGGCGTAGCATTACATTCACTTCACAGAACATGTCATACACATGATCATATTTGTTTTGTTTGAACATCCCATAAAATATTATTTAATATAACCTACACTGCTCCCCTCACCAAGAGTTTGGCACTACTGTGCTTTTCATTATACTATAATGGATATGATACAACTGGTATGAAAGAAGAGGTCCGTCGTCTTCTTAAGGAGGTAAAAGACCCAAGGGAAATGTGCTGAAACATTGTTTTCGTGCTCTTTGTTGATTATTAGCAGATAATCAGTCTAAGAGTTGTTAAGTTTTTTTTTTTCATTATACTATAATCGATATGATACTACTGGTATAAAAGAAGAGGTCCTTCATCTTCTGAAGGAAGTAAAAGACCCAAGGGAAGTGTGCTGAAACATTGTTTTCATGCTCTTTGTTGATATCAGAGAGGGTTTATTTAATCGAGAAGATGCATAAGAGTTGTTATGTTTTTTTATATACTATAATGGATATGATACTACTGATTAAAAGAAAAGAACCGTCGTCTTCTGAAGGAGGTAAAAGACCCAAGGGAAGTGTGCTGAAACATTGTTTTCATGCTCTTTGTTGATATCAGAAAGGCTTTATTTAATTGAGAAGATGCATAAGAGTTGTTAAGTTTTTTTATATACTATAATGGATATGATACTACTGATTAAAAGAAAAGAACCGTCGTCTTCTGAAGGAGGTAAAAGATCCAAGGGAAGTGTGCTGAAACATTGTTTTCGTGCTCATTGTTGATTATTAGCAGATAATCAGTCTAAGAGTTGTTAAGTTTTTTTTCTTCATTATATTATAATGGATATGATACAACTGGTATGAAAGAAGAGGTCCGTCGTCTTCTTAAGGAGGTAAAAGACCCAAGGGAAATGTGCTGAAACATTGTTTTCGTGCTCTTTGTTGATTATTAGCAGATAATCAGTCTAAGAGTTGTTAAGTTTTTTTTTTCATTATACTATAATGGATATGATACTACTGGTATAAAAGAAGAGGTCCTTCATCTTCTGAAGGAAGTAAAAGACCCAAGGGAAGTGTGCTGAAACATTGTTTTCATGCTCTTTGTTGATATCAGAGAGGGTTTATTTAATCGAGAAGATGCATAAGAGTTGTTATGTTTTTTTATATACTATAATGGATATGATACTACTGATTAAAAGAAAAGAACCGTCGTCTTCTGAAGGAGGTAAAAGACCCAAGGGAAGTGTGCTGAAACATTGTTTTCATGCTCTTTGTTGATATCAGAAAGGCTTTATTTAATTGAGAAGATGCATAAGAGTTGTTAAGTTTTTTTATATACTATAATGGATATGATACTACTGATTAAAAGAAAAGAACCGTCGTCTTCTGAAGGAGGTAAAAGATCCAAGGGAAGTGTGCTGAAACATTGTTTTCGTGCTCATTGTTGATTATTAGCAGATAATCAGTCTAAGAGTTGTTAAGTTTTTTTTCTTCATTATATTATAATGGATATGATACAACTGGTATGAAAGAAGAGGTCCGTCGTCTTCTTAAGGAGGTAAAAGACCCAAGGGAAATGTGCTGAAACATTGTTTTCGTGCTCTTTGTTGATTATTAGCAGATAATCAGTCTAAGAGTTGTTAAGTTTTTTTTTTCATTATACTATAATGGATATGATACTACTGGTATAAAAGAAGAGGTCCTTCATCTTCTGAAGGAAGTAAAAGACCCAAGGGAAGTGTGCTGAAACATTGTTTTCATGCTCTTTGTTGATATCAGAGAGGGTTTATTTAATCGAGAAGATGCATAAGAGTTGTTATGTTTTTTTTATATACTATAATGGATATGATACTACTGATTAAAAGAAAAGAACCGTCGTCTTCTGAAGGAGGTAAAAGATCCAAGGGAAGTGTGCTGAAACATTGTTTTCGTGCTCTTTGTTGATTATTAGCAGATAATCAGTCTAAGAGTTGTTAAGTTTTTTTTTTCATTATACTATAATGGATATGATACTACTGGTATAAAAGAAGAGGTCCTTCATCTTCTGAAGGAAGTAAAAGACCCAAGGGAAGTGTGCTGAAACATTGTTTTCATGCTCTTTGTTGATATCAGAGAGGGTTTATTTAATCGAGAAGATGCATAAGAGTTGTTATGTTTTTTTATATACTATAATGGATATGATACTACTGATTAAAAGAAAAGAACCGTCGTCTTCTGAAGGAGGTAAAAGATCCAAGGGAAGTGTGCTGAAACATTGTTTTCGTGCTCATTGTTGATTATTAGCAGATAATCAGTCTAAGAGTTGTTAAGTTTTTTTTCTTCATTATATTATAATGGATATGATACAACTGGTATGAAAGAAGAGGTCCGTCGTCTTCTTAAGGAGGTAAAAGACCCAAGGGAAATGTGCTGAAACATTGTTTTCGTGCTCTTTGTTGATTATTAGCAGATAATCAGTCTAAGAGTTGTTAAGTTTTTTTTTTCATTATACTATAATCGATATGATACTACTGGTATAAAAGAAGAGGTCCTTCATCTTCTGAAGGAAGTAAAAGACCCAAGGGAAGTGTGCTGAAACATTGTTTTCATGCTCTTTGTTGATATCAGAGAGGGTTTATTTAATCGAGAAGATGCATAAGAGTTGTTATGTTTTTTTATATACTATAATGGATATGATACTACTGATTAAAAGAAAAGAACCGTCGTCTTCTGAAGGAGGTAAAAGACCCAAGGGAAGTGTGCTGAAAAGTTTTTTCATGCTCTTTGTTGATTATTAGCAGATAATCAGTCTAAGAGATATGATACTACTAGTATAAAAGAAGAGGTCCTTCGTCTCCTAAAGGAGGTAAAAGACCCAATAAAAGTGAGCTGAAACATGTTTTCATGCTCTTTGTTGATTATTAGCAGATAATCAGTCTAAGAGTTGTTAAGTTTTTTTTTTCATTATACTATAATAGATATGATACTACTGGTATAAAAGAAGAGGTTCTTCGTTTTCTGAAGGAGGTAAAAGACCCAATTGAAGTATGCTGAAACACTGTTTTCATGCTCCACTCTACTGTGAAAGATACACAAGGTACATGTATACATGTATACATGTTTGAACTACATGTATATTGTGATCAATAGCAATTCATTTATTGTGTGTATTCACAGGGGTTGCCACTAAATATAAGTTAAAGAAGAGATTGTTACTTGTGACCTTGATAAAGTAAAGAACGAAGATGAAAAGCTCACCACCTAAGAGAAAAAAAAAACTCTGCTAACTGAAAATAAACATTGTGAGCTCATACCAAATCTACTGTTCCATATCTTCACAAAGGCCGATCCAGAAAGAGAAAGTTGGATGGGCTGAAATAAAAGTGTGCTTGTGACATTCTCTGCTCATTAATTATTCATGAGGGGTGTGGTCATTTCCTGCAATGTATACATACGTATTCTACTGAGCAGCTACGAGACCATACGAAGTCTAAACCCGAGTTCTTTCTAGTTTCTTCTTTATACATGTAGTTAAAATATTATAAACAACTAAAACAAGTCTCTTGCTTCCTCTGGTAGCTCAGTGGACAATTGAGATGACTCCAAATAGAGATGTTTTGCACTTCAAGGAACGTGGAATAATAGTCTCTATTAAAAGCAAGAAGTCAACCATGAGTGGAGATGAACATGTTGATATTATCCTGAATAGTGTTCTACATGTACCTCTATACAGTGAAATGGAAATTATGGGAGCTATTCCAAGATATGCGGCTGGAAAAACCTGGATTGTAGAAGTGGAAAAGGGAAGTCGAAATGCAGCCATGATTGCCAGTGCTATTGTTGAACCACTTGATAAGCAAGTTCCTGTACGATTACTTAATCTACGAGAGGACCCCATTAGAATCTCAAAAGGAAAGAAAATAGCAAGTATGGAACTCCCGATTGAGGCTGTAATAACTGAAAAGTCAGAGAAAGTACTGCAGGTCACAGACTCTCAACGCCAAAACTTATGGGAACTAATCAATAAATCAAGAGAAAGGCTAAACCCAGAAGAGCAAGAGGAACTTTATACTCTTCTTCTACAATACCACGATCTTTTTGCAAAAGAGCCTAATGACTTTGGGAGAACAGACAAGATTACACACAAGTTTGACACTGGAGAGTCTCCACCAATACATCAATCTTTACGCAGGATCCCACCTTTTCAGAGAAATCAGGCGAAGAAATTGCTTGATGGAATGATCAAAAAAAGATGTCATTCAGCGGTCAAATAGTCCATGGGCATCGCCAATAGTTCTGGTTCAAAAGAAGGATGGGACTATATGATTCTGTGTTGGCTATCGAAAAGTCAACGCTGTGACAAGAAAGGATGCCTACCCCTTACCTAGGATAGACGATACTTTAGATACCTTAGCTGGTTCCAAATGGTTCAGTACTTTGGACTTGATAAGTGGATACTGGCAGGTGGAAGTAAACAAGAATGATTGAGAAAAGACAGCATTCTGTACTCCTGATGGCTTATTCGAGTTCAATGTCATGCCTTATCGCCTGTGTAATGCCCCAGCCACATTCCAAAGATTGATAGACATGGTATTAGCAGGACTACAATGAACGAATTGTCTAGTATATTTGGATGATGTCATTGTTATTGGGAAAACATTCAAAGAACACCTATCGAACCTCAATGCAGTCTTCAAACGTCTGAGAGAAGCCGGACTCATTTGGGAGAAGAGAAGATGTTGCACAAACTTAAAGAAAGGTTTTACTTGCCAGGTATGCAAGAAGATGTAAGAAATTGGTGTAAAACTTGAGAAAGATGTGCAACTAGGAAAGCAACTTCCAATAAAAATCATGCTTCATTACAGACCATAAAAACAGGTTACCCCATGCAAGTAGTCGCAGTTGACATACTTGGACCACTACCAGAAAGTGAATCAGGAAATTCTTACATATTGGTTGCTGGCGACTATTTTACAAAGTGGATGGAGGCATATCCAATACCCAAACAGGAAGCAATAGCTATTGCTAAGGTATTGGTTGATGAGATGTTCTGTAGATTCTCACCACCTGAACAGTTACATTCTGACCAAGGTCGTCAGTTTGAGTCATCGATAATGAAAGAAGTTTGTGAGATCCTAGGAATAAGGAAGAGTAGGACTTCTCCCTACCATCCACAATGTGATGGACTTGTGGAAAGGTTTAATCGCACTTTGTTAAGCATGTTGGCTACGACAACAAAAAATCATCCTTTCAACTGGGAGAACCAGATTCGCAAAGTATGTATGTCTTATAACACGAGTATTTAGTCATCAACTGGATATACCCCTTTTTTTCTTATGTATGTTTGCTAGGCCAGGCTGCCAATCGACCTACTGTATGGAACAGGAGAGAGTAAGGAAGTCTCTACTACTAAATGCAATTCAACTTAAGAAAATGTTAAATGAGGCATATTCCCTGGCCCGAGAAAATTGGCTACTAGTCATGAGTGCCAAAAAGACTATTATGACAAGCGTAAACATGGTCGACCATTCAAGGAAGGTGACTTAGTTTGGCTACATTTGCCTGTTGTTCCTAGAGGACAGTCTAAAAAACTACACCATCCCTGGACGGGCCCATTCCAAGTTGTGAAACAACTCTCTCAATGTTATTACAAAATTAATGATGCTCAGAGGAAGGGAAAGGACCACCAGAACCACGTTAACCAAGGAGAGAGAGAAATGCTCCAGATCGTTATGGACCTACCATTACTCAATAATCATACACAAATTCTTATGAGAAGGAGAGCAATGTAATGAGTGTCTCAGGAACCATTTATATTTGTAATGTATCTTGCATTGACTAATTGTTACTTAAGTGTTACAGATAGTTATTGTGTTAATAGGTACTAATACTACCAAGGTTTCTCTAGAGACCTAACATGTTGTGTAAATTGAGTTACTTATCTTATTTGTTATGTACTAATTTATAGTTTCCTTTTTTTGTTCTGTACCCTATATAAGCTGTGTTGCATTTTTCTTAAAGAGAGTTTTTTTTATGTTGTACTAGTATATTATCAAGGAGCTATAGACTTTCAGGCGGGTTACACTTATAATCAAATAAATTCTGTTTGTCGATCTTAGAAACTACAAATTACAATAATGACAAAAATATTGAGAAGAATATTCACTGCATGATCCTGAATTTTAGATTAAAGAATGAAACTTGGTGATAGTAAGTGCTACCACCAACTGCAAAAGACCCTGCAGCCTATATCCATGTCCACCATGCCCGCCACCCAGGTTGCCTGTTCAATTACCTGAACTTTAGCTTCTTTTTACCAAAGTGGCACAGGGTATCAGTCTGGGGACCTGCTGCTTCTTTGCAAAGGGGCAGGTCCCAGACTAGAGTGCATGTGGTACATGTGTGTATATAGTCATATACCTGTACCTTCCATGATTTCAAAAGTATCTGAAATATCATCTTTTAAATCATGGAAAGCCATGAGATGAAAGATATCACCTCGAGTTTATTCAATGAACACCAGGACCCCACTGTATATTGTGCAGGAAGTTATATATATATATATATATTACACAGGAAAAGGGAATCTCTACATTACACAGGATGTGGTAAATAGATTAAAGGATAAAAAGAAAGACACAAAATTATTGTAGATCTGATTCAAATTAGGTTGTGGATACAGAGTGCTGAATAGTGACAACAGCAGTACCAACAGAACAGTCATAGGTGGTGGAAGATTTAAAAATTTCAGGTGCCATGCCCACTTTTAGTGGGCCACACACACTTTCTTGCTAATTACTGCATGTGACAGCTGATGGAGTCTGATGATGCTGTGCTAAAGAAAAATGCTAGAATTAGTTCAGACAAGAACAGTTTTCGTTTTGACTTCTGTGGTTTTAGTAAATAAACAAGACTTAGACACAAATGAGGAAATTTAGAAGTAGTTCATAAATCGATTTTTGGTATGGCTTAGCCTCAGTAATTTTGATACAACTCTAGATGTACTGGACATACTATTGAAACTCCAAAGTTTAAATAATCAAATGCCACAACATACATGTACATGTATAATTTGTATAATATTATACATGTAGCTGAATTGTCCTGTGTGTGGAAACATTCCTGTGGTGGAAGATCAACTAATGGAAGTACATGTACATGTACACATGTACATAGAGCATACATGTACATCAAAGATCTTTAACCCACCATTCCCGGTTCTCAAGACTGGGCATTCAGTGTTCAACTTTTCCTTATTTTTCTAAGCCATTGTGGCTAAGTCATTGTGGCTGATTATTTTCTAAGCTATTGTGGCTGTTCATTTTCTAAGTCATTGTGGCTGATTATTTTCTAAGCTATTGTGGCTGTTCATTTTCTAAGTCATTGTGGCTGTTCATTTTCTAAGTCATTGTGGCTGTTTATTTTCTAAGCCATTGTGGCTGATTATTTTTCTAAGCTGCTCTATTGTTTAATGAACCCATTGTGGCTGCTTGTTTGTTTGTTGAGTGTGTTTGTCTACGCCTATTGCTAGCATGCTAGATACATGAATTTTCATGTACATGTATCTAGCCTAGCCACCAACTTGGGATTTTTCTATTCCCTTGCCAATAATCACTCAACATCCAATGTCACTGATATACATTTTAATGATGGAGATGGGATTAATGATGATGCAATAAGTAATAATATTTCGTACAAAGTGCTGTTAGTAAGAACCATTATAGTCCTCTGGAATTCATTTTAAAAGATTCCACAGTACATGTACATGTATATAAAGTTATTATACATACATGTATATACATGTACATTGTACAACATTGTACATGTGCATTATGCAGTGTTCTCCCCAGGCCATTTAAGCATATCGGGCCGCTACCCCTTAGCTTTTATAAAGATCAGTCGATATGCTGATTTTATAATTTTTTTAAAAATGTTAAAATAAAATTTTTTTTCAAGTTATTAATAAATCATTTTTATACGCCATGTGAACATCAAGTGTGTCAACCGCAACTTTGTGTCGAGTAGTCGGAGGCAGTATAGGAGAAAGCTCTCATATATGATGAAGTGCTCCACCAGGTCCACTGCTAGCCGTAGAAGTAAGCGAAGAAAATCTGGAGTAGACTCAAATTGGAAAAAGGATTTTCCTTGGCTTATCGAATTGGACAATGATGAGATGAAGTGTGACTTATGTTGTAAACACAGCTGTCAACCTCAGATGACTGGTGTTAGTAAAGCAGTCTGGGTGGATTTGCCCTGTACAACGATTACTCAGTAGAGTTTGGTAAAGCACAGTAAAAGCGTGTCGCATATTAAAGCTGTAAAAATGGAGGCTGACCTTAGCTCTGCTCAAACGAATAGTGGGATAACTATGGCATTCCAGCGAGTAGTGTCTGCACAGAGGAAGGCATCTATAGGAACATTAAAGTGTATGTATTTTTTAGTTAAAAGAGAAGTAAGTAGTACATACTACCAACTTTGTGCCTCTCTTGGAGCTTGGCAAGACTCTTGGTGACAGTAAGCCTAGAAAAGGAAGCAGAAGAGCATCATAATGCTGAAGCATTAGGGCTAGCTTCTTTTATCAAAAAGTACATGTACAAATTCATTGCAGCTCTTTACATGTTTTCAGATGTATTGCCACCATTAGCTAGTCTCTGTCGTGCATTTCAAAAGCATGATGTTGATTTCACCATAGTGAAGCCATTAGTTGTGGGAACAAAGTCTGCTGTTGATACATTCCTGACAGCACCAGGGGAGTTTTTTAATAGTTTACCAACTGTGCTGTTAGAGCTTGAAGAGTAAAGCAACCATCTGATGCCATGGTTACTGAATTTAAAAGTAGTATATATGACAAATACTTATGCACTCTTTCACGTCACATTACTCAACGGTTTCCTGATATCAATTTAATAGAAGGATTTGAAATATTCAACCCAAATGGAATTCCACAGGAGCTCGCACTTCAGCCCAGTTATGGGAGTGATTCTTTGGACACCCTTATTTCTCATTGCAGTCCACACCATGTTGCGCATGCAGAGAGTACCAAAGAAGAACTCAAAATCTTCAATAGTGTGATTGCTGCAAACTCTACATTAAAGCAACTGACAACACGACAACTCATGACCCATATTCTGAAAACAGAAGAGATGAATACGATGTTTCCTAATTTAGCCAAGTTGGGAAGTATTTTGGGAAGTATTGGTCTTTTATTACCAATGTCCACTGTAGATTGTGAATGTGGATTTTCAGCTCTTACTCATGTGAAAACAGATTTGAGAAACAGGCTTTCTAATAACATACTCAATTCTCTTTTAACAATCTCCATTGAAGGGCCTCCTTCATCAAAGTTTCCATATGATGATGCATGTAATTTATGGACAGGAATGAGGAACAGACGAATAGATGTCACAAAACGAACTACACTCACATTTTTCATTTGTTTTCGGAATTTTATTACTTCAAATTCAATATAATTATACTGATTAATACAATTGACTATACAGATTATACAAACATAATTGTATATACACTTACATGTGTTGTAAATAATTAGGCTTTTCCCTGGTTATCTAAAAACCCCTCTTTGCTTCAAGATAAGTAGGAGAAGCCACTAGTAGGTGTGGCCATGTGCAAAGTGGGCATAGTTTTACCAAAAATTTTCTTGCTCGCTACGCACGCAACATTTAATTAATACCCATATGCCTTCCTAAAATCCTGGGGAGAACCCTGGCATACTGTACATATTAACCCATGGATAGTAATTACAAGGACCTGTGCTTATAAAAAGTACATGTACATGTAAGTTGTTTATTTGTTATGTTTCACACACAACAGAAGGTACATGTATTTCCTAACAAACATCATACTAACCATTGCTATTCTCAGCAGCAACAAAAGCTAGTCCCAATACTCCATCATCAAAATCACGATATGTGAACCGATAAGACAGACAAAAATCTCCCCAGTCTTCTGCAGAATGTAGATTAAGGAATGATTCCACACCTAAGAAGTTATTAGAGAATGGGTCCTCTGATGGTGGAGACTCTGTCTCTATTTCCAATTGAAAGATACTGAATTGTATTCCATCGCTTTCACCATCCTCATCAAAATCTTGACGCTCAAAATTAGCACTTCCCTAAAATTTCATATACAAATACATACAGACACATGTACATGTACATGTAGATTGATGTTTACATGTACATGTACATGTAGATTGATGTTTACATGTACATGTAGATTGATGTTTACATGTACATGTAGATTGATGTTTACATGTACATGTAGATTGATGTTTACATGTACATGTAGATTGATGTTTACATGTACATGTACATGTAGATTGATGTTTACATGTACATGTAGATTGATGTTTACATGTACATGTAGATTGATGTTTACATGTACATGTAGATTGATGTTTACATGTACATGTAGATTGATGTTTACATGTACATGTACATGTAGATTGATGTTTACATGTACATGTAGATTGATGTTTACATGTACATGTACATGTAGATTGATGTTTACATGTACATGTAGATTGATGTTTACATGTACATGTACATGTAGATTGATGTTTACATGTACATGTACATGTAGATTGATGTTTACATGTACATGTAGATTGATGTTTACATGTACATGTAGATTGATGTTTACATGTACATGTACATGTAGATTGATGTTTACATGTACATGTAGATTGATGTTTACATGTACATGTAGATTGATGTTTACATGTACATGTAGATTGATGTTTACATGTACATGTACATGTAGATTGATGTTTACATGTACATGTAGATTGATGTTTACATGTACATGTAGATTGATGTTTACATGTACATGTACATGTAGATTGATGTTTACATGTACATGTACATGTAGATTGATGTTTACATGTACATGTAGATTGATGTTTACATGTACATGTACATGTAGATTGATGTTTACATGTACATGTACATGTAGATTGATGTTTACATGTACATGTAGATTGATGTTTACATGTACATGTAGATTGATGTTTACATGTACATGTAGATTGATGTTTACATGTACATGTAGATTGATGTTTACATGTACATGTACATGTAGATTGATGTTTACATGTACATGTACATGTAGATTGATGTTTACATGTACATGTACATGTAGATTGATGTTTACATGTACATGTAGATTGATGTTTACATGTACATGTAGATTGATGTTTACATGTACATGTACATGTAGATTGATGTTTACATGTACATGTACATGTAGATTGATGTTTACATGTACATGTAGATTGATGTTTACATGTACATGTAGATTGATGTTTACATGTACATGTAGATTGATGTTTACATGTACATGTACATGTAGATTGATGTTTACATGTACATGTAGATTGATGTTTACATGTACATGTACATGTAGATTGATGTTTACATGTACATGTACATGTAGATTGATGTTTACATGTACATGTAGATTGATGGGGTCAATTGCAATGCAATATAATATATTACTATTACTGTACTTTAGAAATCAGTAAACTATTACTATTACCACCTAAGTCAGTGTCACTGTTGTGGATTACTATACCATCGAGGTGTCTTTGAAATTCTTTCATGTTTTAAACTAAATGACCCCTGCATTTAATGTTCATGAGTTTCTCAAAAACAGAATCAGTAAATCTGCACCTTTCTGGCCAAAACATTTTCCTTTCATTACTACCCCGATTACTCAAGATCAATTACAATTATTATCTCAACATTGAGATTGTACATGTACATGTATATTACTATTACTAATACTATTTAGTATTACTTGACTGTATATTACTATTACTATTACTATTACCTCAGTTTCTAAGTTAGCTATTACTATTCCTATTATCATTATCTATTATTATTATATACCCCATGTCTAAGTCATGCAATATACTATAATTACTACACATCTCTACATGTACATGTAGTTCAATATACATGTACATGTACAAGTATAAACATGTACACAATAGCATGCTAAATATTGGAGAGCATATGTACACGTATATGTATTATTATCAAGAGTGAAAACTCCTCTGTTGCACCACTAGTAAATATTTGTTTCAAATACACATGTATAGGTAAGTACTGTTTGTTCATGTTCATGATGACCTCAAAGTTAGGATGTGATGAATTTGTATGTAATAGTTTAATGTCATAAGATTAATATACGATTATACTGTAACTCAATAATGAAGAAATGGATTGAAATTTGACATACACATGTACACACAAAAAAGAATAATTATATGAAAAATTTTAAAATGGTACAGATTGTTGGTATTTTCAAAGGTCAAGATGAACATACTGTAAATAAACTTTAACTGTTTCTAGTACATGTGTATATACATGTACATGATATTATATGTTTTAAACTAAATGACCCCTGCATTTAATGTTCATGAGTTTCTCAAAAACAGAATCAGTAAATCTGCACCTTTCTGGCCAAAACATTTTCCTTTCATTACTACCCCGATTACTCAAGATCAATTACAATTATTATCTCAACATTGAGATTGTACATGTACATGTATATTACTATTACTAATACTATTTAGAATTTGTATGTAATAGAATTTGTATGTAATAGTTTAATGTCATAAGATTAATATACGATTATACTGTAACTCAATAATGAAGAAATGGATTGAAATTTGACATACACATGTACACACAAAAAAGAATAATTATATGAAAAATTTTAAAATGGTACAGATTGTTGGTATTTTCAAAGGTCAAGATGAACATACTGTAAATAAACTTTAACTGTTTCTAGTACATGTGTATATACATGTACATGATATTATCAAGAAAGAAAGAAAGAAAGAAAGAAAGAAAGAAAGAAAGAAAGAGAGAAAGAAAGACACCTGAGGCAATGGAAAAATGAAAAATGAGAGTTGCCTCAGGTGGGATTCGAACCCACGACACGTACATGTACAGTGTTGTTTTAGTTAACAATAACTATAACTAAAAAATAATTTTAGTAAGGCATTGAGACTTTAGTTAATCAAACTATAACTAAGTTACAAGTCTACTGTAATACATGAAACCAAATTTTACAACTAACTAAAAGAACCAATAATGGACACCTACATTGTATAGTTAGCTGAAACCCTTTTAGTGAGCCTAATATTATTACTATAACTGTTTTGAGAAAACTGTCATACTACAATGTACATGTGTACATGTACATGTATAACTATTACTGAAATTGTCAAACTAAAACAACAGTAATGTACACAGTAGTACATGTACACAGGGGTGTGGAAACATTGAGCCAACTGCCGGACATTTTGGCCTATTTTTGCCACTCTTGTCCTGTTCCCTATATACTTTTTATACAGTTCAGTTTCATTTTACCGGACATTCACTAGATTTATCGGACAATGTCCTACATGACTGGCTGTTTCCACACCCCTGTGATGTACATGTACTACTGTGTACATTACTGTTGTCAATTCAATTCAATTCCCCAATCAATGAAGATAGCTGAATAGCTATTGAAAGTTTGAACGTCTGGTTTATTTCAAGTAAATTGATTGGAGAATTGAATAAATCATGTCTACAGTTAATACACCCAATCATTCAGGATTATATACATGTACTACTGTCATAATACATGTACAACTATTACTAAAATTGTCAAACTAAAACAACAGTAATGTACACAGTAGGTATACAAGTAGTACATGTAACTGATGGGTTTACAGTGTTTCCACCAAAGGGTGGTACCATGGAACTCCCCCACCCTTTTGTCTTACTCTCCCATCCTTTAGTTTCAAAGTTTATGCTGAAAAACATTGTTTTATAACACTGATTGAACATTGTTGACCAAACATCATGTATCACTGATGCACTCCACTGCCCTTAATATCATTTATCATTTAATTAGCTTTACAATGATATATGATACATCCCAATCAAGCAAAAGATAAAGCTATAGTGAGGGATTAAACTACCAGTCATAAATCCTTCATTTTAACAAAAACGCAATTTAATCATAAAAAGTAATGAATAACAATTTATTAGCTGTGGCTAGCGAAGCATAGAGATGACTCGAAACCTCTCTGAAGGTATGAGGGATACAATGTAGGTAAGATGTTAGTGAAGCATAGAGATGAATTGAAACCTCTCTGAAGGTATGAGTGGATATAGGTAAGAAGTCAGTGAAGCTTTTCATGCAGTAAAATTGTTATTGCCTGAGAAATCCATAACTGTCTATTTTCACTCATACATGTATCTCAAAATTAATAATTATCCCATAACCCTGGTTTTCACAATTTCAGCCACGTATTTATCTTGGGGAAAACACTGGGTTTAATTAAAACAGACACTTAAGAAGTCTACTGTAATACATGTAAATAAATTTGTACAACTAATTATTTAAAATGACAACTAAAACGACCACTAATGAACACTTCTAGTTAGCTAAAACCCTTTTAGTGAGCCTAATATTGTCATTAAAGGTCATTCACATTCACCTTTTCCTCAGAAAAATATTCATAAGTTTAGTTTGGAGTAACCAACAATATTTTTACCTTCACTATTCTCATATAATTACCCTTCCTGTTCTTTTTATGGCCATTAGGTCCAACCCTATATATGCTTTCCATAGGGTTGAATATATATATATATATATATATATTTTTTTTTTGTGTCACTTGCTCAAGTATGTGTTGTATACATAGTTAAGGAAGTTGCGTCATTCTGGAGGGTCAGTCAATTAATGGGTTTGGCACGTAATAGAACGCATGCTCGAGCTCTACAGAGCAGCAGGAAGAAAGATCTGAATGCTAATTAATGTAGAAACTAGAACTAATAGCTAGCTATTTTACCTAGAATATATTCCTAAAGTTCTATAAGATTCTTTAAAAGGAAGGATAGTACATAATCAAAATAATAACTATAATAGGCTGTCATGTTTCAGGCATGACTACTGAATGCTGAACACCACAAATGTCATGTTTCAGGCATGACTACTGAATGCTGAACACCACAAATGTCATGTTTCAGGCATGACTACTGAATGCTGAACACCACAAATGTCATGTTTCAGGCATGACTACTGAATGCTGAACACCACAAATGTCATGTTTCAGGCATGACTACTGAATGCTGAACACCACAAAGCAATACTTTTATCTCTATATACCTTGTTTGTTTATGTCTAATTTCAATCCAATGCTTCATTATTGAGTTACAGTATAATCATGTACATGTATTAACCTTATGACATTAAACTATACACTATATTACATATAAAGTCATCACATCATAATTTTGAGGTCACCACGAATGTGAACAGACTTTACTAAAGTTTTGAGAAAACTGTCATGCTACATGTACATGTAACTACAGTTTAACTAATTTTTTGAACAAAAACAACAGTAATGTACATGTACACTGTAACATGTACATGTACATGTATATGTACATGTACATATACAATGTACATGTACTTTAACTGATGGTTCAATTAACTTACAGATCCAATAAAGTTTCTAATTGAAGCTGTAGCTTGTAAAACTCTTGTATTCTCATCATCACTACTGTCAGTAACAGCATCATAAAATTTGTAATCTGCTATTACATTCAAACGACATGTAATGAGATTAGGGTCTCTGTCACCTCCCTGTCTTTTGTGTAGTCTCTGAGTGTTATGTTCAATACTGGAATGCTATAAATAAATACATGTACAATGTAATTGCATTGTTACTAAAGTATGCATTAAAATGTTTAGCAAAAGACATTTCTATCATGTTTTTGACATAATAGCTTTATACATATACATTGTATGTATATGTACATTAGGGCTGCAACGAATATTCACTCCGTTCGGATATCCGCTCATTATTTTGGTATTTGAATGTATTTTAGCATCAGATATTCGTTTAATGTTTGCGCATGCGTAGAAATTGAATACGTAAAATGTCCGTGGAGTAGTTTCTTTCTCCATGTTACCAGCTTTCTACACTTGTAGAGTACTGATTGGATAGTTTAAACTTTGCCTGTTGTCTATAGCAACTGTTAACAGCAAAATGATGATTTGATATCTCACTAGAAACGAGTTATGACAAAAATTCTCTGAAAGCATGCGAACATCCGGATATTCGTTCATTAAACTAAGTGAATATCCAGATACCAAAAACTGCTATTCATTGCAGCTCTAATGTACATGTACATGTACATTGTAGTTATTACACCTGAATTAGTGCTAATGATCTTTGTTGAGGTCTTGTACATGTAGTTCAACCACAAAAAGGATTAATAAATACATACATGTACATGTAGCCTATACACATGTACATGTAACCTCTACAAATGTACATGTAACATGTACTACATGTACAGTGTAGTTATCACACCTGAATTGCTGCTAATGATCTTTGCTGAGTTCTTGTAGTTCCACCACAAGGAGTATTTGAAGGATGAGATATCTTCAAACTAGACAGATCAATATCAGAGTGACGATATATGATAGAATGGCTTTCAGCTTCTGAATCATTCAAATATCTGCAGATTTATAATTAACAAATAACATGTGAGAATCTAAAATTCTTCACAACAAAAATTGTCATAACTTCATAACAGAAAGTTTTAGCAAAAGCCTCTTGTTATTTTTGTTCCTTGTGTCGGCCAGTAGCTCATTCGAGCCACCAATGTTCATAGTTTTCCCAAATTTTTGTGAACTGACACACATACATGTACACACACACAATATGATTATCATACCCTTCCCACCTACATGTACATGTATGCTTTGTGGCGAGAGTAATAACACCAATTAATACACATACGTAGCACCTTCAGTTCAAGATAATAAATGCGACATGACATGTTCAATCTAATATGACCATGGCATACTAATCAGTTAATAAAATTGTGTTAATTTCAGTAAGCAAAATTTCGCAATACCATTCATCAGTGCAGTAAATGGTTCTCCATCATATTCAGCATCAAACTCAGATACTCTTTAGTGTACGCATCTGCTCTAATCAACACTACAGCCTGAGAACACGAGTAATATTGAGAGTTGGTGCTACATTGTACATTGTACATGTACATGTCACATGTACATGTACATGTACAATGTACAGGTAAATGTATGCTTACAAACCTGTTACTTGTACATATGACATGTAAATGCACACTGTACAGGTAAGTGTATACTTACAAACCTGTTACTTGTACAATGTACATGTGACATGTGACATGTACATGTAAGTGTATACTTACAAACCTGTTACTTGTACAATGTACATGTGACATGTGACATGTACATGTGACATGTACACTGTACAGGTAAATGTATGCTTACAAACCTGTTACTTGTACATGTGACATGTAAATGCACACTGTACAGGTAAGTGTATACTTACAAACCTGTTACTTGTACATGTGACATGTACACTGTACAGGTAAGTGTATGCTTACAAACCTGTTACTTGTACATGTGACATGTAATGCACACTGTACAGGTAAGTGTATACTTACAAACCTGTTACTTGTACATGTGACATGTACACTGTACAGGTAAGTGTATGCTTACAAACCTGTTACTTGTACATGTGACATGTACACTGTACAGGTAAGTGTATGCTTACAAACCTGTTACTTGTACATGTGACATGTACACTGTACAGGTAAGTGTATGCTTACAAACCTGTTACTTGTACATGTGACATGTACATGCACACTGTACAGGTAAGTGTATGCTTACAAACCTGTTACTTGTACATGTGACATGTAAATGCACACTGTACAGGTAAGTGTATACTTACAAACCTGTTACTTGTACATGTGACATGTACACTGTACAGGTAAGTGTATGCTTACAAACCTGTTACTTGTACATGTGACATGTACATGCACACTGTACAGGTAAGTGTATGCTTACAAACCTGTTACTTGTACATGTGACATGTAAATGCACACTGTACAGGTAAGTGTATACTTACAAACCTGTTACTTGTACATGTGACATGTACACTGTACAGGTAAGTGTATGCTTACAAACCTGTTACTTGGCTCAATATAATAGATATCATCATCAACTTCCATTGAACCATCAAATACTCCAAAAGCTAAATTCCCCATGACAACAACAGATGGATCATCTACATGTATAATGTAAAGAGAAGAATGAACATTGGATACTTGGATAGATGATGGACATATGGATAGAAGATGGACATATGGATAGATGATGGACATATGGATAGATGATGGACATATGAATAGATGATGGACATATGAATAGATGATGGACAGACATATAGATAGATGGATGGATGAATGAGCATTGTACTGTAATTGTTAAAACAACTAAAATTATTTTTGTAAGGATTTAAAAATATCTACTGAATCAGGGATGAAATGAATATTCATTTCATCTGGATATATGTTCCTTATTTTGGTATTCAAATGTATTTTGGTGTTCAGTTATTTGTCTTGAGCATGTGCAAAAACAAAACATATGCCATTTTTAAGGAAATTAAAAGTCCAGAGAAGTGTCTTGATTCGTGTTACTGGCATTCTAGGCTTGTAGACACCATTAATCAATAATAACATACATGTACATGTAGATGTACATGTGTACATGTACATGAAAATTTATGTGTCCAGCATGCTAGTAAAAGGCGCAAACAAACACACACACAACAAACAAACAAGCAGCCACAATGGCTAAGAAAAACAATTATCAGCCACCATGGCTTAGAAAAATAATCAGCCACAATGGCTTAGGAAATAAGCAGCCACAATGGCTTAGAAAAATAATCAGCCACAATGGCTTAGGAAATAAGCAGCCACAATGGCTTAGAAAAATAATCAGCCACAATGGCTTAGGAAATAAGCAGCCACAATGGCTTAGAAAAAGCAGCCACAATGGCTTAGAAAAACAATTATCAGCCACCATGGCTTAGAAAAATAATTATCAGCCACAATGGCTTAGAAAAAGAATTATCAGCCACCATGGCTTAGAAAAATAATCAGCCACAATGGCTTAGGAAATAAGCAGCCACAATGGCTTAGAAAAAGCAGCCACAATGGCTAAGAAAAATAATCAGCTTATAAAAAAAATTATCAGCCACGATGGCTTAGAAAAACAATTATCAGCCACCATGGCTTAGAAAAAGAATTATCAGCCACCATGGCTTAGAAAAATAATCAGCCACAATGGCTTAGGAAATAAGCAGCCACAATGGCTTAAAAAAAGCAGCCACAATGGCTAAGAAAAATAATCAGCTTATAAAAATAATTATCAGCCACAATGGCTTAGAAAAAAAATTATCAGCCACCATGGCTTAGAAAAATAATCAGCCACAATGGCTTAGGAAATAAGCAGCCACAATGGCTTAGAAAAACAATTTATCAGCCACCATGGCTTAGAAAAACAAGTGTATATAGAGAAAAAAAGTATCCCTATGATTGCTTTATGGTGTCCAGCATTCAGTAATCATGGCTGACTTTATCATGCCTGAAACACAACAGCCTATTATAGTTATTATTTTGATTATCTACTCTCTTTACCTTTTAAAGGATCTTGTAGAACTTTAGGAATACATTTCAGATAGAATAGTTAGCTAGTAGTTCCAGTTTCTATGTAAGCTACAAGCAGCTTTCTTTCTTTCTGCTGAGTTCGAGCGCGTGTTCTATTATGCACCACGCCCATTAATTGACCGAGCCCCCGAGAATGACGCAACTTCTTTAACTATGTATACTCACGAAGTGGACACAAGAAAATATATATATAAACATACATCGAACCCGTGGAAAGCAATCATAGACATGGCCCTATGGGCCATAATAATCAGCCACAATGACTTAGAAAATAAGCAGCCACAATGGTTTAGAAAATAGCAGCCACAATGGCTTAGAAAATGAACAGTCACAATGGCTTAGAAAAATAAGGAAAAATTGAACACTGAATGCCCAGTCTTGAGAACCGGGAACTGAATGCCCAGTCTTGAGAACCGGGAACGGTACATGTACATGTGGACAAAAAGTATGAAAGTGATACAGGTTGGTACATGTACATGTAATTCCAAATTAAAGTTACATGTATGATCATCTTTCTTAAGACAAGGTAAAAGACCTTTTGTTTGAATTCATATACAATGTACATGTACAATGTACATACTACATGTAATTGTACATTTTCCATTCACCTTATGCATCTATGTGTATATAATCAACATGTTGCTAAATATTACAGTGTGTCTGCTCCCTACAACAATCTGTGTAAAAGTACATGTAGATGAACAAATGAATCCTGTTTTACTACATGTGAGTAGGCATTAGGCAACCATAATTCCTAATGAATAGTACATGTACACCTGTACTTTCAATCAAGAACATAAATATTTTTATTACAATGTACATGATGATAATATTGGTAATTTGTTAGATACTCTTGTTATTAATATATTTAATGTATTAAGCACTGATTAAAGGAAACCCATATAACCATTAGGGGTGGGTGATAGTAGTGATAATGTGACTATCATTATCATCAGTGTTACGAGCATGTGCATTAATGATTTGACCTTGCCTTGCCTCTACATATCCACAATCACATGAAAAAAAAAAGATGGCGAGGAATATTTCTGATGAAATCAATCTTGACAAAGAGCTGGAAGTGTTTTTGCTGGAGAGCTCTAAGAGTGGTGTATGGGAGTACTTAGTTTCTCTGCCACAAGTGGAAATGCTCAGAGTCTATATCCAAATTTTAATTTCACTAGTGTGATAGTATTCACAGTCATTCAAGTACATACAGGGTATATCTATTACATATTGTGATAGTTCAAAATTTCCCTATCGCCTAGCTCTATTATACAATGAACACTTTCTTGTTCTTCTTCATTATCACTGTCTCAGCACATGCTCTACGATTCCAGCATCATCTAAATGCTCATAACCTAGCTGGATCATTCTAATCTCATTCAAGTCCACTTTTCAGATATCAGTGTGTACGACACTCCCCTCTGTATTTTTAAAAATAATTTTCAAATTTTCCTTGACAGTCAAGTCCTCTTTACTAATAACTATTAATAAACTTATTTGCGCATGTGCATAACACATTGGGCATCATTCGTATAATTGAGAATTCAGATAACAAAGATTCGAATAATCAAAGATGGACTGTACATGTAAATACATTTAAATACATGGATTGATGGGATGGATAAGTGGTAGGACAGATGGATTAATAGATGGATCAATAGATGGATCAATAGATGGATCAATAAGTAGTGTACATGTGTAAATACATGTAAGTACATTTAAATACATGGATAGATGGGATGGATAAGTGGTAGGACAGATGGATTAATAGATGGATTAATAAGTAGTGTACATGTGTAAATACATGTAAGTACATTTAAATACATGGATTGATGGGATGGATAAGTGGTAGGACAGATGGATTAATAGATGGATCAATAGATGGATTAATAAGTAGTGTACATGTGTAAATACATGTAAGTACATTTAAATACATGGATAGATGGGATGGATAAGTGGTAGGACAGATGGATTAATAGATGGATTAATAGATGGATCAATAAGTAGTGTACATGTGTAAATACATGTACATGTAAGTACATTTAAATACATGGATTGATGGGATGGATAAGTGGTTGGACAGATGGATTAATAGATGGATCAATAGATGGATCAATAAGTAGTGTACATGTGTAAATACATGTACATGTAAGTACATTTAAATACATGGATTGATGGGATGGATAAGTGGTAGGACAGATGGATTAATAGATGGATCAATAAGTAGTGTACATGTGTAAATACATGTACATGTAAGTACATTTAAATACATGGATTGATGGGATGGATAAGTGGTTGGACAGATGGATTAATAGATGGATTAATAGATGGATCAATAAGTAGTGTACATGTGTAAATACATGTACATGTAAGTACATTTAAATACATGGATTGATGGGATGGATAAGTGGTTGGACAGATGTATTAATAGATGTATTAATAGATGGATCAATAAGTAGTGTACATGTGTAAATACATGTACATGTAAGTACATTTAAATACATGGATAGATGGGATGGATAAGTTGTTGGACAGATGGATTAATACATGTATATGTAAAAGTAATGTAAATGTAAATACATGTACATGTACACTGTAAATACACATGTACATTTAAACTAGGGCTGGGAAAAAGGTTCAAATATTTGAACCTTCGTTCGTTTACTGCGCATTCGAAGCTAAATTTCTCCTTTCGAAGCTTCGCTGCCACGCCCACTTCAATGTTTGCACATGCGCACTTTTGCAATCTAATTTTTAAACGTGTGGTTAAAATTGTGGGTGTGTCCAAGAAAAGTTGAAGCTGAGTTGTTGGCTGTTTCTGCCTAAATTTTCATTCAAGCGATGCTAAATCCAAGTAGAAATAGTGACAGAAACAAGACTAGTACTTATTATAAAGCAATAATCCAGTTTTGGAGGCATTATATTGCCAAACAAGGTAAGAGCAACATTGATAATAACACGTGCGAACCTTCAAAGGTTCGTTCATTTTTGCTGACGAAGCTTCGAAGGTTGTTTTTCTACCTTCGTCCCAGCCCTAATTTAAACACATGGATTGATGGGATATACATGCATGTACATGTATGAGTACATGTGTGTACATGTATACACAATGTATATGTACAAGTGAATAGATACTCATATTACATGTAGTTGAATATAGTTGATATACGTACATGTACATGATAGCACTTGAGACAGACAGAAAGAAAGAAAGAAAGAAAGAAGAAAGAAAGAAAGAAGAAAGAAAGACAGACACCTGAAGCAAATGAAAAAATGGATATGAGTTGCCTCAGGTGTACATGTATACATTGAGAAACTACGTGTAAATTTTATCTACATTGTACCTCTGTCATATCCTTTATAGAAATATGATTTCACTTGAGAAATGGACACATTTTGTTTGTTCTTGTAAATTCGAGCATTCTTGTCAAAATATCTGTCGTCTGGATAAAGCTTAAGATCAAAATCCCTGGGCAAGAGAGAAGAATGTTAACTTTAAAAAAATAAAAATGTTGATTTGAATTGACCATCTAAAATACTTTTGTGTACATGTATAATACATTGTACATACACATCCCTACAAATTACATGATGTACAGTACAGTTGTACATTAGCCTACATGTACACTGTCATATACAGTATGTAGTAATTAATTACATGTACAGTGTATAGTGTATGCAAAGGCACATTATACAGCTGTGTATAACATTAATTTACATGTATATACTCATTTACATGTACATGTACATGGAAGGAGTGTTTCCCCAGGATAAAATATGAAAGGTGGAGAAGTGCATCAGTAGTACATCAGTGGTACATCATGTTTGGTTAAGAGTGTTGCAAAACAGTGTAATTCAATTAGCATCAAAATTAAAATTAAATGATGAGAGAGGAAGACTAAAGGGTGGGGGAGTGCCATGGTATCACTCAAACTAGAAACATTGTGTAAATGTACATGTACATGTATATATGTATGTACATGTACATGTACATGTACATGTGTATATATGTATGTACATGTACATGTATATGCATGTACATGTACAAAGTACATATACATGTACTTTATGTGTACACTACATGTGTGTGTATGTACAGTAAGTACATAGTACTGTACACACTGTACAATTGTAATTCCAAAGGGGGAAACACTGTGTATATATACATGTGCATGTACAATTGTATATGTATATATACATGTACATGTACATGTATATATACTTTATGTGTATACTATGTACAGTAGGTACATAGTAGTGTATATACTGTACAATTGTAATATTATTATTACTGTATCATGTGACACATGTGCATGTATTGTGTTACATGTATATATAAACAAACAGCCAAATTTGTATGCAGATGAATAAACAGACATTCCAATTAATTTCCTGTGTTGATATTTGACACTAAGATCATGCCAGTCATGTTGATTATACTAATAATAACAATAACTAATATTTGAATAACACAATATACATGTACATTATATATACATGTACACTCGTACAGTACACACATGTATGTCCTGCCATACATGTATTACATGTATGTTAACATCCATTGTACATGTACATTGTACATGTAACAGTGTAGGGGTTACAAAGTGCATATCATACTAGTACTACTAGGACAATTGTACATTCATGACATTCATGTACATGTACATGTTGTAGATGAGTAAGAGTGCAATGTACATGTACATACATTTGTACATTGTACATTTGTACGTGTACATGTACATGTACATGTATATCTCACTAACACACATGTACACATACATGAAAGATGCCCAGTATAAAAATTAAACATGTATATGTATGTACATCTTTTTGTTAAGAGATGAAGTTGTGATAATAGTAATCACAATGTACATGTACATTGTACATGTACATTACAGTGCCTAAAATACATTTACACTTCATTGACTAAAATAACATGTTAATACTACTCAAAAAGCTAGCATTAAATTATTTTGGCTAGTATTAAATGTTTAGAGTGGCCAGTATCTGAACTGTGTATTATTCATAGTAAGCTACATGTACATGTAGTAACACTGACTGACTGACATGTACATATTATGCATACACATGTACATGTAGTATAATATAAATAATATGTTAAATATAAGGTGATACAATAACATTTTAGGCACTGATAGGTACATGTACATGTAGGTCAAAAGGTCACACATGTACATCCTTTACATGTATGACTGCTTCTTCTTACATGTACATGTACATTCTTTACATGTATGACTGCTTCTTCTTACATGTACATGTAAATTTGATTTAGCATTATTGGACAGAGAAAGGAAACAGGAAACAGGCCAATAGCGAACAATATCCTGTTTTCTGGAACACATACAGAATATTAACCACAAAAGATTATATACATATTACAACTGTGCATGTGCAAACATTAAATGTGAGCATGTCAGCAAAGCTTCAAAAATTAGAACAGCCATCCTAGTTTAGCACAATTTAAACAAGATATACATGATGTTATCGGAGATGTAGAAAGAAAAAAAGAAAGAAAGAAAGAAAGACACGTACATGTATATTGATAAAAAAGTATCCCTTTATGATGACTACATGTATGTACATGTATCAATGATTGCTGAGAGCTAGTGCCTCTATCTTTCTGTGTACTCAAAGAAGCGTAAAGGCAGTCTAAGTGCACAGAAACTGAGTTACTGAAGTACTCCTTCAACATAATGACTTCCTCAGTCTGAAACACACCAAATTAGTATACAGTACTGACTTGGTAAAGATTCCTGCATCATCTTTATACTGTTTCTCTGCTGTATACAACAGCTATTAGTATTACATGTAGTTACAGTTTACATTCTTCTTGGTGGTTTGTAGCTCGAGCACATGTTCTTTTACACGCCACGCCCATTAATTGACAAACCCATCCCTCCCCCCCCCCCACCTTAACTATGTATAAAACGCATACTTGTGTAAGTGACACAAACATATATACATGTATATATACATGTATATATATATGTAGATTCAGCCCCATGGAAAGCAATTATAAGATGGCCCTCTGAGCCATAAAAATTGTATGTCAGGACACAATGACCACTCAATATGTAGCTTTTACTTTACACACTCTTTCTCTCTTTTCTATTCTCACATCCTCTCTCACAATTAATACCTGTCAAATGCTGAAAAGGCTAATTTTATGTGACGTTGGCCAACAATTGATCTTCTAACACGATGATGATGACGCATGACTTCATGTTGATTATAATCAATGTGCTCAAAATGACGAACAAATGTATGTAGAGGATTCTCACCTACATATGTGAAAAATGAAAAATGAATATACAATGTACATGTACATGTATTGGACAGTACATATACAGTAACATATACAATGAACATTTATGTACATGTACATGCACATCTGTACAGGGTATGTACATGTACATGTATTAGACAATACATATACAGTAACATATACAATGAACATTTATGTACACATACATTGTACATGTACATCTGTACAGGGTATGTACATGTACATGTATTGGACAATACATATACAGTAACATATACAATGAACATTTATGTACACATACATTGTACATGTACATCTGTACAGGGTATGTATATGTATTGGACAATACATATACAGTAATATACAATGAACATTTATGTACATGTACATTTGTACAGGGTATTACATGTATTGGACAATACATACATTTGTACGTATTGGACAATACATATACAGTAACATACAATGAACATTTATGTACATGTACATGTACATCTGTACAGGGTATGTACGTGTATTGAACAATACATATGTATACAGTAACATACAATGAACATTTATGTACATGTACATCTGTACAGGGTATGTACATGTATTGGACAATACATATACAGTCACATAAAATGAACATTTATGTACATATACATTTGTACAGGATATGTACATGTATTGGACAGTACATATACAGTAACATGCAATGTACATGTACTGTTCATATTACTGTTGTTAGTGTTGTAGTGCACTTGTAACTACATGTATAGTTAGTATATTGTACTTGTATGTACACCATGTATAATACACAGTTTTTACTGTCCATTAATGTACACACGCATGTTATGTACATGTACAACAACATACTGGACTTTGAAAATTTGAAAAATTCAAAAAATGTAAACAGCCACAAAAGCTTACATGTACATGTACAAGTATCTGTAGAATTATACACACAATGTACACATACATGTACAAGTATCTGTAGAATTATACACACAATGTACACATACATGTACAAGTATCTGTAGAATTATACACACAATGTACACATACATGTACAAGTATCTGTAGAATTATACACACAATGTACACATACATGTACAAGTATCTGTAGAATTATACACACAATGTACACATACATGTACAAGTATCTGTAGAATTATACACACAATGTACACATACATGTACAAGTATCTGTAGAATTATACACACAATGTACACATACATGTACATGCATATGTGCTATAGTGTACATGTACAGGTATGCATTAAAAAACACAAATACAGCATACCTACAAGTACCTACTGTATATGCACAAATATAATTATTGTAGTTATACATGTACTGGTATGTTTTCAACATGTCTATTCATTTAAACATTAAACTACATATCAGTTGTTATTGTACTAGTAGTGTTTGTTTGTTAATTGTTTCTACACCTTTTACTAACATGCCTGGCACATGTATTTACATGTACACATGTATAAGAGATTAATGAGAAATGAGTAAGGTAAAAACAGCCTAAGCTCAATTCCATTGGTGCCTAACTAAAGCATGACCTTTATGTTAATCATCAGAACACTATGAGGCTAAATGACAACTATGAATATCGTTATGTGGTTGTTTATCAATCAATATCAAAGTTATCTTAGTCTTTGATGGACAACACTGGTTATGAATATCTGTTTAGTTGAAATTATCACCTTTTAATAGGTGACAAAATTATATGACTATTAATAATATTATTATAGTGATGAGAAATTTAGTGACCTTCATGAAAGCAAGCTTGTTCTCTATGTATATACCCATTAAATTAATTAGTTATAAAAATTATTCATGAATAAGTAATTAGGATGAACAGTGCCTGGGAAACACGGTTAGTACAGCCATATTGGATCAATAATGAAATATTTTCCAAAGCTACTGTATAATTGTAGGCAAGGTACATGTACATGTACAATGATAGCTTCATGTACATGTACAATTGCAGGCAAGGTACATGTACATGTACAATTGTAGGCAAGGTGCATGTACATATACAATTATAGCTACATGTACATGTACAATTGCAGGCAAGGAACATGTACATGTACATGTATAATTATAGCTACAAGTACATGTACATGTATAATTGTAGGCAAGGTACATGTACAATTGCAGGCAAGGAACATGTACATGTACATGTACAATTGCAGGCAAGGAACATGTACATGTATAATTATAGCTACAAGTACATGTATAATTGTAGGCAAGGTACATGTATAATAATATTGTAGGCAAGGTACATGTACAAGTACAATTATAGCTACAAGTACATGTATAATTGTATACATGTAGGCAAGGTACATGTACAATGATTGCTACATGTACATGTACACGTGTAATAAATTGTGTATGACATTTTAGAAATCAATAGAGAAAAGCATTCAGCTAATTTGTATAAGAAGCCACTGAAAATTTATATTTAGAAATCCTGATTGAATTTCATACATGTAGATATTTTTAGTTAACTCTATAACTATAACTAAGGGATTATGACTTTTAGTTAATGACTAAATTACAAGTCTATTGCTATAACTAACTAAAATGAAAATTGGTCAATAATGTAGTTAGTTAACTCTTTAGTAAACCTTTAGTTAATTAAACTATAACTAAACTAAAATGTGATAAACTAGACACACTATAACTAAATTGTGATAAACTAGACATACTATAACTATAACTAAAACGCTAAACTAATACAACACTACTAGTAGTACATGCTTTCTGCACACAATGTGAATAAAGAATGTCAAGTGTTTGAATTTTATTTATCTCCATCAAAATCTGATGAATATTATTATGTGGTTTATTTAGGGTAGGGTTAGGGTTCAATCAGTATCAAAGTGATGGCAATCTTGGACACACTCCTGAATTTATTCATTGAACACAATCACAAACTAAGATTAATCACAGAACAGCACACATGGGATTCACGGCTGCCCTCTCATATAATTATCTATGTTAGATATAATGTACATGTATGTCTGCCTGTGTGTGGATCAAAGAATATGTAACAAGGTGCCTATACTGAGAGTATCAAGTGTCAACTTGAACTACAGTCTATTGGAGGTAATTACATTGTATATGTACATTATATGCTTAACACATAGTTATGATTCTATTCATGTACATGTATTGTATTACAAGTGTTCTGCCCACACTGGTCGGGAATGACCAACACTCAGCATGAATTAACCACCTCTCATGACCAGATAATACATACATGTATATAGACTACTAGGACAGAATTAATTATAAACCGTATAAACAGCACTAAATGCAATGTAGAATCCAACAACCACTCTAAATGTCCTGGGCAGAACACTGTATTACTATATTCCTTGTATATACTCAGATCCCTGTCAGACAACCTAAAGTCTCACGATGACCTCAAAATTAGAATGTGTTAACTTTACATGTAATATAATGTATAGTTTAATGTTAGTACTGTAGCTCAGTAATGATTGAAATTTGATTCTCCACGCAGTTTATTTCATGCTAAGTCAGACATAAAAAAATGTAACGATTCATATTATTTCGCCAAAATGTAATGTATTTAGGACAATTTTGAACTTCATCATGCATCCAGGACAACTCCATATTCTATATCATGTAGTAAGTATAAATAGAAGTGTATTTCCTGTTTCTTGTATTAATCACTGAAGAAGGCTCTTGGACTGAAAAATTCTGTTCCAGAACTTATTATTACATTTCAATAAAGGTTAACAAATACCATTAAGAAATATTAATGTAATGAAAGACCTATATCTAATAATCACAAAGTTATATATATATAATTTATATATATATATATATATATATATATATATATATATATATATATACTTTTTGGAAGCTTTAATCATATTTATATCCAGAGGTTAGACTCTACAATATCTGAAAGGCTTATCTGAATTAGTTTGGGCTAGCTATAATAGTATCATAAATATTATAATTATTATACTTATATATCGCAATAGATGAATACAATTATATAATCATGCATAATTGTTGTATCATGAATAAGTCATACTGTACTACAATTAACCAAACACACAACCTTGTTATTGAACACGTTTTAATTTATAGCAACACAAACACAAACATACTCACTTGTACAAGGAGAGGGTAGAATAAAACAACAGGCTAATATCGACAAAGACACACTGAAAACAGCTGTAGCCATAACTTCTTACCAGTTACTACACGTTATTGGATACGTTACGTAATGCACAGTATTGTTAGTTCGTGACGTCATTGGTTTAATTAATAATTATAATTTATGTGTAACTTGGGTGTGTCTCATGTATGTTTGTAATTTGGGTGTGGCTCGGTCCTGCAAACTTTCTCTCAGAAAAGGCGAAGGAAAATTTATAGGTGAGTTATGCCAAGAAACCTAACTACTACTGTTTCAAACAACTCCTTTTTATTCCACCAGATTGGTTCTCAATTCCACTCTCAAGTCATTCTGTACTAAAATGGCAAACCAAGTTAATTCTAGTTGGAAGATGATCCAACAAAAGACCTTTACAAATTGGTTCAACGATCGTCTACGTGGAAATCTGAAAGTTGGAAAACTGAGAGTTGACGATCTAGAAACAGATTTGTGTGATGGTCTACTTCTAATAAACCTAATGGAACAGCTAGCAAAACCTCGTAAAGTCGGTCGATACAACAAGGTTTGCAACAACAAGCTACAAAGTATTGAGAATCTTGGTATAGTACTGAGATTCATTGCATCAGAGAATATAAAGCTTGTTAATATCGGTGAGTCTTATTGCAAATACAGAATGCACCTTCAATACTGAATTACCCAATCATACACTAGTCAGATAGCAAATCTGACCAATTGTTTTAGTCGCATTAAAAAATATTGTATGTATATATACAATTATAAAATCACAGAGCCCACTAAATTTTAACCTATCATAATCATATATTGGGTAAAAACATATCTCTATGATTGCGTTGCGACTTTCTAATATCACAACCTACTATAACTTTTTTATTCTACTTGTTGTTTAATGGTTGTTGTATGACCTTTCCAATATTTCTGCTATAGCAGCAATTACAGATTGCACACAAATTAATTTTAAAATAATGGATTTTTACAACCTCGTGGAAACCGATCATAGGGATCATTAGCCCTGCAGGCCATATTTTGAATACATAAGAGCCAAATATTACAAATGATTAACTGGGAATCAATAATTCATTTCTATAACTTAAAACCTAATTATCAATATTATACTTAATTCTTTCATTATATATTCAGGTCCGGAAGATATATATGGTCAGAATCTCAAACTAATTCTTGGATTAGTGTGGACCTTGATTTGCCATTATCAGATACGCAGTACAGGTCGTGGGTTAACAACGAAACAAGCATTAAAAGAGTGGCTACATACTCTTGTGCCAGAATACAATATTCATAATTTCAACACAGATTGGAATGATGGCCGACCATTATGTGGGCTCGTTGATCGACTTCAACCTGGACTTTGTCCAAACCATTTGTCGCTTAATCCCAACGATAGCTTAGAGAATTGTAAACTTGGAATGGAATTGGCTGAGAAGCATTTCGATGTCCCAATGATCCTTGATCCAGAAGATTTAAATAATCCCGACGTTGATGATCTCAGTGTCATGACCTACATTTCCTACTTCTTTACCCCTGCCATGGAGCAGCTATTGAACTGGATTAGGCAAAAGATTCCAGGGAAAAAAATCAATAATCTTTCCACTGACTGGAATGACGGGACCAACCTGGCAGCACTCCTGGATTCTTGTCACCCTGGCCTTTGTCCAGACAAAGATCAGATGGATCCACACAATGCCTTAGATAACCTTGAAAAGTGTGTTAAGCTTGCACAAACCCGACTTAACATTATTTGCCCAGTAGCCCCAAAAACGCTCTCTGACCCAAAAGTTGATGAAATTGTTGTAGCAACCTATCTCAGCCGATTTAAGTATGCAAAAGTATTAGCAAGCGCTGATGATTTGGTTGCATCCAAGCCAAAATATCCATATGGAGCTGCCATAGTTCGAAAACCTGTGGAATTTCAGCTTGAATTAGGAGACAATCCAGAGCTAGCACTTGGTCATCTTAAAATGACTGTTACGGGGCCGCATGCACAAGCAGTTGTCGAGATTGACAAACCAGAGCAAGGAAAGGCAGTAGCCAGATTTATTCCAACCGAGAGTGGGAAGTTTCTTGTATCTGGTACTCTCAACGATGAAAATATTTCCGGTTGTCCTTTTGAAATTCCTGTTGTTGATCCTGATAAATGGAAGTTCAAGAATGGCCCTCCAGAATTTTTACAGGTAAATAAACCTGTCGATTTGGAAGTAGAAGGAGATGCACATGGTGGGTTACCACAGATCTCTTGTGAGATTTTGAATGACAAAGATTCCCAAAAACCAGACAAAAAAGACTCCACGAATGATAATAATGGAACTCCAAAGAACAATCGACACAGTTCAGCAGAAGAATCAGATGAAGGCGATGATAAAGGAAAGTATTCGTTAACAGGACTGGATTCAGAGACAGTTGGTACTGTTGGAGAGCCATTTCATTTTAACTTAGACATTGGAGATACTGATGATAGTGAAGATGAAAAACCTGTCTTTGAGATTGAGGGACCTTCTAAAGCTTTCACTCCAGAGACAGAAGAGCACACTGATAACAACTATACTGTCAGCTTCACTCCGGAAGAAGTTGGGCCACATCAAATTGTTGTCTCACTTGGTGGTGAGCAAACGTCTGGAAGTCCGTATACAATTACAGTTATAAATCCTGAACCAGAAATAGAAGAATCAGTTGATACATGCAGTGGCAGTGAAGCAGAGATGAATGATGAAGCAGACTTCGTTGATGTCGATGTTTCTCGATTAGAACCTGGTAAATACAATATATCTCTCACACCCACAGATATCGGTAAAGTAGAAGGCCAAGTCACAATTGGTGGTAAGCATGTAAACCAAAGCCCTTTTAAAGTGTTAGTTTGTGACACTGCTAAGTGTTACGTTAGTGGGTTGGAAAATGACGTGCGACGTACGGGCGAACCAATTAGCTTTGTTGTGCATACCAAAGATGCTGGAGAAGATATACCTCATGTTGATCCCCAAGGACCAACCACTAAATACAAGCCAAATATAGTAGAAGATAATAAGGACAAATACACTGTTACATTTACGCCGACAGAAAATGGAAAGCATGAAGTTCCAGTTTTTTTTGGAGGAGAGCATGTTGACGGTAGCCCTTTCACAATTGAAGTTGGTGATTCTGTTGATTCTGGCATTATATCTAACATTCCAGAATACTTGCAAGTTGAGACACCATGTTCTTTGGATATTATTGGAGCTGCAAGATCGCCAGAAGAGTTCAAGTGTAGCGTAACTGATTTGGATGGAGAAACTACAGACATTCTTGATACTACTCTATCTAAAAATGAAGACACACCAAATCAGTTTGTCTTACTACTTCAACCAAAAGATAAGCTTGGTACAGCCACTGTCGAAGTTAAGCTTGGTGGCACAAATATCGAAAACAGTCCCTTCACAGTGAATATCTGTGATGCAAGTAAATGTCGTGTCAGTGGACTCGAAGACAAAAATGTTCATAATATAGGAAATCCTATGTCATTCACTGTAGACAGCAGCCAGGCAGGTGATGCAAAACCGTTCGTTAAAACCCAGAGTCCTAAATCACAGTCAATCGTTGATGGTACAGATAATGGTGATGGTACCCACACATTCACTTTCAGGCCTTCTGAAGTGGGTAGTCTAAAAGTAATAATTTTATTTGGTGAACAAAGCATTCCAGGGAGCCCTTTTCATATAAACGTTCAGGATGTAAATATCTGTAGCGCTAGGGGACCTGGGCTAAGCTGTGCAATTGCCAATCAGTCTGCTAAATTCATTATCACCACTTCATCCAGAGGCCTGTTAGAGAAAGAAGGAGGTTTAGAAGTTGACATAGTTAGCAAAAATGGAAGAACGACAGTTGATCCACGTATTGAAGATTTACAGGACAATACGTATGGAGTGACATATATTGCTCCACATGAGGGAGATTTCTTCATTACGATAAAAGTCAATGACAATCCTATACCAGGTAGCGATTTCAAAGTAATTGTCCACCCTAGTGCAAATGCATCAAAGTGCCGAGCATATGGACCATCCCTTCATCCAAATGCGCTACTAATATCTGGAAGACCTCTTGAGCTTTATGTTGATACTAAGAAAGCTGGAACAGGAGAGCTGCAAGTTGCAGCTCAAGGTCCAAAGAAAACAACTCCAAAAGTCTTTATGGCAGAAGAAGATTCAACATACTCCCTTCGAATAGATGCTGAAAAACCAGGATGGTATCGTATTCACGTCTGGTGGTCCCAAGTTCACATACCAAAGAGCCCTTTTGACATTAAAGTTCATCAGGGACCAGATGCTTCAAAAGTACATGCCTATGGTCCTGGCCTAGGTCCACAAATTGAAGTCCATAAGCCTGCTGAGTTTTTGATATTGACACGTGATGCAGGGATTGGTACTTTGACTGTTATCGTAAATGGTGTTAAGGATGCTTTTCGAGTGGAGGTCAGGCCAGAAGATTCTGGTGATCCACGTACTCTTAAAGGAGTGTATTATCCTCGTGAAGGTGGAGATTACAAAGTCATCATAAAATGGTCTGGCAAAGAAATTCCAGGAAGCCCTTTTCCTGTTACAGTTACTGATCCTGTTTTAGAAGCTCATCAGCAAAGAGAAGCACAGATGCAGCAACAGAGGCTTCAGAAAAAAAGAGTAACTGTGATGAATCCAGGAAAATTTGCTTTAGTTTCAAATGTTTCTCCAGGATTGGGAAGTCTAATGCCAAACCAAGGGAGAATAGTTACCAATCAGACAAAGAAAGTTGTTCGTAAACGACAAAAACATCGAAGGGTTGTTACCAATGCAGTCAAAAGTACACCATCTATAGGACAGCACACAAGAAACACATCAGCACCAACTCCACTTTCTATAGAAGGTAAAAGAGGATTACTGAAAAACAATGCTCGCAAAAGGACACAGTCCATTGAGGCAGCAATGCAAAAAAATGCTGATATGCTTGGTGATCACACACCTATAGGAGGTAGTCTTAAAGGAGGTGCACCAAAAACGTGGGGGATGCACACTGTAAGTACTGAACCTGTTCTAATGCCAACTACCAAACCAATGCAAGAGTATCGAGATGAATTTCCTCCTACTCTGATTGAAGAAAGCCCTCCTCCTATACACCACACATATTCATTTGATCATGGTGATATTCCAGATGAAAGACCAATTTCTTTTTCGCCTGTTTATGTTGCTACGGGAGATAACATACCTTTATTTCACAACGACACGAAAAAACTAAAGAAGAAGAGGTCTACTAAGAAGAAATAACTCTGAATCTTTTGACTTGTTCAATGAAGTAAATATTTGTTTTCCTATTACATTGTAATCTAAGGTTTGCTGTTTTTACATGCATTTAAAACTTTTCTTACCATATGTGGGATATTTAAAAAAAAACATTTATATAATTATAAACTTCTAATCTGCATATTTTTTATACATTTATTTTGATACCATAGAAACTTCAGAACTTTGTATAATAATTTTTGTAAAAACAAGTGTATATAGAGAAAAAAACATCCCTATGATTGCTTTACAAATTTAAGTGAAGATATGACTGCTTTGTGGTGTGCAGAGTTCAGTAATCATGGCTGACTTTATCAAGCATTGAAGACAACAGCTTATTATAGTTATTATTTTGATTATCTACTCTCCTGACCTTTCAAAGGACCTTGTAGAACTTTAGGAATATATTTCAGGCAGAATAGCTAGCTATTAGTTCCAGTTTCTACGTAAGCTCAACAGCTTTCTTTCTGCTGGTGTGTAGAGCTTGATCGCGCGTTCGTTTACGCGCCCCGCCCATTAATTGACCGAGCCCCCGGGAATGACGCAACTTCCTTAACTACGTATACAACGCATAGTCGCGCAAGTGACACAAACATAATTATATATATATATATAGCATGCTACCATGGCAACCGTTTGATGTGGTTAGGTCTTATATTTTTGTATATAGACCTGTGAATCTTTAATCTATCAGCATACAATATATTGTATATAGTACACTTACAGTTCTTATATAAAACAATATAAAACCTTGGTTTAGTGTCCTCGGATGTGATATAGCCCTCGCAGGCTCGGGCTATATCACATCCTTGGACACTAAACCTCGGGTCTATATTTTTGTATATAAGACCTGTAAGTGTACTATATATATTACATATAATTATATATAATATAATTATAATTATATATATAATTATATATATATATACATTAAACCCCGTGGAAAGCAATTATAGGGATGGCCCTACGGGCCATAAAAATTATAGCAAAACTGATTGTATGTAGCCAATATTAAATTAAAGACATACTCTATATATAACAAGTCTATGCTATTTTATATATTGGGATTCTGTGTCGTATATTGAACGACCTTATTGCAGTGAAATCTCAATCACAATCTTCTAAGAATAATTAGAAAATGTAGAATACATCCAAATAGTTTGCTAGGAGTTTTATTATCTCATCTGAGCAAAAGAATACATTTACTTTCAAATGTTTTCGCTTCAGTGCACTTAAAACAATGTCAGGTTGGCTTAATTATTAGTACTTAGATGGGAGATCAGGACTGTCAATGAATCACTAGTACTGATAGTTTTGGGTAATAATTTAATTGTCTTGATCTTACATGATCAGTGGACTTGTTTCAAGATTTTATGCATTGGTCGGTGTCAGAGCTATACACAAACTATCCAACAAAACCATATTCAGTATCATGATGCGAAAGAATTAAACTAAATGCAAGAAAAAAATATAGTTATTTCCTTTTAAAATCTGCTCGAAAAGACATTTGTATGCCTGCGGCCATACCACGTTGAAAACACCGGTTCCCATCTGAACACCGAAGTTAAGCAACGTCGGGCCGGCTTAGTACTTGGATGGGAGACCGCCTGGGAATCGCCGGTGCTGCAGGCTTCCTTTTTTTTTTTACATAAGGAAATTACACCTTCAGAACTTTGAACAACAACAAGCTTTGGGCATAACCATACACTTTGCTTGGTGGGATAAGAGCTTAATCTAATTGCAATACATATATACGAATATTGTCACAGAATACAATAATGGTGTTGTCATCTTTTATGCATATTTTCAGGAACATGTGAAGGGGCTAGGGCCATCAAATAATCTTTATGTAACCATCGATCTGTAACATCAATTTTGAAATTTAAATTTAAAATTAAATTGTTTCACACAGTAACAAAAGTCTTTATTAAGTTTCTTCTTAAATCATTAATTGTTATAGACAATATCATTGATAGTGAAGTGAAAGGCATTATAACATTCACGGTGAGGTATGACATCCATGATCTCACCAATTTTTACAACTGTTGCCAAGAAATGTTGAATGTATATGATGTAATGACCAATAAGATGAGGGGATTTTATTTATAATCTGCAGATTGTAACTGATAATTAATTAACTTTACAGATTATATGTATGTATTGCAACTGGAGTCCTAGTAGAACATGTAGCCATGCAATACTGAATCAACTTTAATCATTGACATTGGCTGCTTTGGGCATCAAACAAACTCACTATAAATTTATATAAAAACAAGATATATTGAGAAAAAACATCCCTATGGGATACGTAGAAACTGGAACTAATAGCTAGCTATTCTGCCTGAAATATATTCCTAAAGTTCTCCAAGGTCCTTTGAAAGGTCAGGAAAGTAGATAATCAAAATAATAACTATAATCAAGGCCTTGATTCGAGCCCCCACCCCGAGTGCTATATATTTCCTGTACAGCATGAGCAAAACAGTGGTTTATTAACTGTTTTAGAGAGAGAAAGGTGGCTACCAAGGAGAATTTTACTATGAAATGATTGTTTTATAAATGTGGGTGTAGATAAAAGTATACCTATGACTGCTTTGTGGTGTCCAGCATTCAGTAATCATGGCTGACTTTATCAAGCATGAAAGACAACAGCTTATTATAGTTATTATTTTGATTATCTACTTTCCTGACCTTTCAAAGGACATTGGAGAACTTTAGGAATATATTTCAGGCAGAATAGCTAGCTATTAGTTCCAGTTTCTACGTAAGCTACTTGGCTTTCTTTCTGCTGGTTTCTAGAGCTCGAGCGCGCATTCTTTTACGCGCCACACCCATTAATTGACCGAGCCCCCGGGAATGACGCAACTTCCTTAACTACGTATACAACGCATACTCGCGCAAGTGACACAAACATATATATATATATATATATATATATATATATATATATATAGTTCGAACCCGTGGGAAAGCAATCATAGGGATGGCCCTACGGGCCATAATTAATATTACTGTTGTTCAACCTAATATTGTCTTTCAAGTAAAAAAAAAAGTAAAGAGATCTAACTAAGTATTTCAGTTCAATGGTGCATCAACACAAAGATTTAGATGATGAACATTTTAAATTAATTAAAAGAAAACACAATAAGTAGTTATCTTATATATATTTCTTTCACTTTAAAATTTGCTCGCACTATGTTTTGTGTTTCATCTTCTCAACCCTAATCAACGATCAGACAGTGTGTTTAGTATTAAATTAACATTCTTTTACTTTAAGCTTCACGTGATAGCAATGGTGCTGCCCACATTCCTGCAAGCAGTCAAGGGAAGTCGAGAGCTACACTGAGAGTCACCAGAATCCCTCCCAAATATATAAAACTGTTGCCTGAATTTTGATTTCATGCTGCTGGATATTGAAATAAGGTTAGCAAAATATGTCATATTAGACTGTCGGCATACCTGACAATTGATAAAAGTGTATTACCATACTCTTCCAGCTATCCGTGCTTTGAGTACGTGAAAGTTATTTTCTTTTCGATTATCTGTTTGGCTTATTTGTTGTCTGGGATCAATTGAAATACATGGACCAACTGTAGACAGTACGAGAAGTTTACCTAATGACAAGTGCCCCTAGAGTGGTCATATGTTGCCAGGGCACCTAATTAGCTGCAAATAAACATCCATTTGTTTGTAGAGTGGGCGGTCAATTATCAGACGGGTGCAAATTTCAGACACTATTACTTGAAGACTAAAGGAGTTACTAACCTGTAAACACAACCAGCAGAAGGAGCATTATTTGCAGCCTCAGGATATCAAGAATTAAGTTTGGACTCTATTAATTTTTAAAACCAGAACTCAATAAATATATTTTTTTGGACGCCCTATTATCAGACAAATACGCTTATTATCAGACATCATCATATCTTTCTACTCATATAAGAGTAATCTCTGCTACAAAGCACTTATATGTTAGCATAGTGTATATACTAAAGCTACACCAAAGGGTATTTATTTCATTCCATTGGCCGCCGAGCTATATCACCATGAATGTGGACCGTTTTGAGAGGCCTATAATCAGACAAGGGTGTGGCTGTATTTGGGTGTGCACGTGCTTAGATTTCATAGAAAGGTCGTAAGTTCTGGATTCAAGGACTATTAATTCAACTCCAGACAATATTTTAAGTATGTTGTAATAATTATTGTAACTATGAAGTCTATGATACTGTACAAAATAAATTTGCTTTAATAAAGCAAATTTGAAAAAATTTGTGACAGATATATGATATATATATATATACTAATATATATATACAATTCTATTACACTTGACCCTTAAAATGGCGGTCAGAAATTTTCTAGCTACTAAAATACTTGATGTTAAATCAATGATAGTACATAGAAAGGGGTCTATATGTAATTATGTATGCTAATGTTTTGTATAATTTTTAATAGGTATTACTTCGGTGTTATATATATACCAGTAATGGCTCATTCAATTCAAACTTCAAAACATCATCGCATATATGTTCATAGTGCCTTTAAAACACATCAGTTTTCCCACCACCATCCAGGCCAGCAGTTTTCAACTCGTCCTGAACAATACAAGAACTGGACAGAAGATAGAATGAGGAAGGCAGTGAAAGCTGTTAGAGATGGGGCAAGTATACGTAGAGCTGCTGAAGAGTATGCAATACCTAGGGCAACATTACATGATAGAGTAGTTGGAAGGGTTCAACCTGGATCCAAAAGTGGCCCAAGAAAATATTTAGATTCTTTAGAAGAGGAAGAGCTGGTTACTTTTCTACGAAACTGTTCATCTATTGGTTATGGTAAAACACGAAAGGAAACTTTAGCTCTAGTGCAAGGTGCAGTAGAAAAAAAGGGAATAAACACCCAAGTATCAGAGAGTTGGCTTAAGTCCTTTAGCAAAAGGCATCCTGATTTAACACTAAAGACTGGAGAAAGTATATCAAGAGCAAGACAAATAGGAGCCTCAGTTGAAAGCCTTCAGAATTACTTTGATATACTTGAGCAGACTCTTTATGATAATGACTTAATTCACAGGCCCTGTCAAATTTTTAATGCCGATGAAACAGGGGTTCCATTAGATGCAAAACCACTTAAAGTATTTGGAACAAAAAGTCAAAAGAATTTTTATTCTGTTTCAACTGGGAATAAGGCACAAGTCACAGTTTTAGCCTGTGTTAGTGCTGGAGGTACAAGTTTACCACCAATGATTATATTTAATCGAAAAGGTCTTGGAGATGGCATGGATGAAGATTCAGTTCCTGGAACATTATTTGCTTTTAGTCCCAAAGGATGGATAGACACTGAATTATTTGAAAACTGGTTTTTTCACCACTTTTTAGTATATGCACCTCTTGTAAGACCTTTATTATTGTTACTGGATGGACACTCTAGTCATTATAGCCCCCAGTTAGTGAATAAAGCTGCTGAAGAAAAAGTAATAGTGTTTTGTTTACCACCAAACACCACCCATCGAACACAACCTCTTGATAAGGGTGCATTTAGTCCTTTAAAACGATATTGGAGAGAGGAATGTCATAATTTCTTGTGTGCAAATCCTGGCAAAGTAATTACTCATTATCAATTTGGAGCAATTTTTAGTAAAGCATGGGCTCAAGCCATGACACCCAGCAATATAATGGCTGGATTTAAAATCACTGGGGTATATCCAGTAAACTGTTTTGCACTAGTACCCCCTGAGACAGCTCCTAAGCTAACTCTTTGCGAACGAACTGGATTGAAATATATACCATTCTGTACACCTAAAAAATCTCGACTTTCTTTGTCCGTTGAGCATCAACAGTTACCACAGACACCATTCTTGAGCAGTGAATCTGAAATTGAAAAGTGTGATGAGATTTCCACTGACAGTATAAATTACATAACATCAGATAATGAAGTGATGTCTGATGATGAACCTTTTACACAAGAAGAAGTGCTTCGCTTTACTAAGAGGTTTGAAGAAGGATATGATATAAAATCTGACAAAAGGTATAATGCCTGGCTAAAGCACAAATCACCATCTAAGGTTAAACCTCGCACAGCATTATCTGAATTTTTAACACTACCTGAAATAAAATATCCAGACACCACACAGCACAAACCTTCAGCACGAATTATTACTAGTGAAGAACATCGAATACGCTTAATTGAGAAAGAACGGAAAAAAAAGGAAGATGCTGAAAGGAAGGCATTTAATAAAGCTGAGAGGGAGCAAAAACGAGTTGAGAGGGAAATAAAAAGGAGAGAGATAGAAGCAAGGAAAAGATTGAATGAACAAAAAAAAGGTAAATTTTTAAATCTTGATTATATTTGTGTTAGTGATGTGATACTTCATTTCATCATTGCTCGTTACCTTTTGTGCTTAAACTATGTTAGTATTGTTTAAGTATGTAGTTAGTACTATTTGTACAGGTTTGTGTAATAATTAAGTATTACACTACAGCCGGGTGATATTTTATTTTGATATCAGTGATGATATCAAAATTTGTCTGTCTCAATTCACTCATTTGACTATCATCCACACACAGCTGTAGCTTCTTTTGGCTTCTATTGGATGTCTATCACTCTTTTCTAACTTGATCACTGTCTGTCCTAACAAACACTGTTAAAAAAAATTATTTCAGCTCGCAGTGCACTCAAAACAATAGGCATTGCACAAACTATTATTTAATTAACTGTGTGTCTGATTTTTTGGAATACTATATCAAAAATGAAATACCAAAATATCACCCAGCTGTATATAACACAATTATTAATATGCTATAATTATAGGATATAATTATGCAGAAAAGAAAGATACTGATACTGATATTAATAAATTAGTTTAAGAGATGTGTTCTGTATTTATCATTATTAATATTCTATAATTATAATTAAAATTATAGGAAGGAAAGATTCTGATATTACTAAAGTGGATACATATAGTTCAAGAGGTGTGTTCTATATTTATCATTATTAATATTCTATAATTATAATTAAAATTATAGGAAGGAAAGATTTTGATATTACTAAAGTGGGTACATATAGTTCAAGAGGTACATTCTGTAATTATCCCTACTAATATTCTGTAATTATAATTAAAATTATAGGAAAGAAAGATTCTGATATTACTAAAGGGGATACATATAGTTCAAGAGGTACATTCTGTAATTATCACTACTAATATTCTATAATTATAATTAAAATTATAGGAAAGAAAGATTCTGATATTACTGAAGTGGATACATATAGTTCAAGAGGTGTGTTCTATTATTATTATTATATATATTATATACTATAATTGTAATTAGAAGGAAAGATTCTGATATTACTAAAGTTGATACATATAGTTCAAGAGGTACATTCTCATCACTAATATTCTATAATTATAATTAAAATTATAGGAAGGAAAGATTCTGATATTACTAAAGTGGGTACATATAGTTCAAGAGGTGTGTTCTATTATTATTATTATTAACATTCTATAATTGTAATTAAAATTATAGGAAAGAAAAATTCTGATATTACTACATATAGTTCAAGAGGTACATTCTGTAATTATCATTATTAATATTCTATAATTATAATTAAAATTATAGGAAGGAAAGATTCTGATATTACTAAAGTGGATACATATAGTTCAAGAGGTACATTCTGTAATTATCACTACTAATATTCTATAATTGTAATTAAAATTATAGGAAAGAAAGATTCTGATATTACTAAAGTGGATACATATAGTTCAAGAGGTGTGTTCTATTATTATTATTAATATTCTATAATTGTAATTAAAATTATAGGAAAGAAAGATTCTGATATTACTAAAGTGGGTACATATAGTTCAAGAGATGTGTTCTATTATTATTATTATTAACATTCTACAATTGTAATTAAAATTATAGGAAGGAAAGATTCTGATTTTACTAAAGTGGATACATATAGTTCAAGAGGTGTGTTCTATTATTATTATTATATATAATTATTATATACTATAATTGTAATTAAAATTATAGGAAAAAAAGATTCTGATATTACTAAAGTGGGTACATATAGTTCAAGAGGTGTGTTCTATTATTATTATTATTAACATTCTACAATTGTAATTAAAATTATAGGAAGGAAAGATTCTGATATTACTAAAGTGGATACATATAGTTCAAGAGGTGTGTTCTATTATTATTATATATATTATATACTATAATTGTAATTAAAATTATAGGAAAAAAAGATTCTGATATTACTAAAGTGGATACATATAGTTCAAGAGGTGTGTTCTATTATTATTATTAATATTCTATAATTGTAATTAAAATTATAGGAAAGAAAAATTCTGATATTACTAAAGTGGATACATATAGTTCAAGAGGTGTGTCTATTATTAATATTAATATTCTATAATTGTAATTAAAATTATAGGAAGGAAAGATTCTGATATTACTACTGTCGTTTCCAGTAATTTTGCAACAGCGCTCTCAAACCGGAGATGACGTAATTATACTTACAATAGTAAACATTACAGCAAACACCACATGATCAGAGTAAATTGATTGGCTAAATGTTATACCACACCCATTCCCGCTTTGACATTTTTTGTTGCAAGATTGATGCAAATGACAGTAAAGTGGGTACATATAGTTCAAGAGGTGTGTTCTATAATTTTATTAATATATTTTATCATTATAATTATTAAATATTGTAGGAAAGAAAGATACTGATATTACTAAAACAGGTACATAATTGTAGCTCAATCGTTTGAAGTGATAGACTTGCATACAAAATATACATATTGCATGCATATAATGTTTCTATCATTTTTTTCCAGAAACGGAGTGTACCTTATCAAAGTGTTGCCACAATTTGGCAGTAAAATGGGTCCAATGCTTTCAGTGTGAAGGATGGTATCACTGCATCTGCAGTGACATATCCTATAAAATGGCTAGTATGCCTGAATACACTTTTTTTTGTAAATTTTGCAAGTAATTTCCTGTTACAAATACTTGTTGAGTTTCTGATTTCCTATTCAAATAAGTCGATTGTCTCGTATTTGTTCTCACACACCCAAATACAGCCACACCCTTGTCTGATTATAGGCCTCTCAAAACGGTCCACATTCATGGTGATATAGCTCGGCGGCCAATGGAATGAAATAAATACCCTTTGGTGTAGCTTTAGTATATACACTATGCTAACATATAAGTGCTTTGTAGCAGAGATTACTCTTATATGAGTAGAAAGATATGATGATGTCTGATAATAAGCGTATTTGTCTGATAATAGGGCGTCCAAAAAAATATATTTATTGAGTTCTGGTTTTAAAAATTAATAGAGTCCAAACGTAATTCTTGGTATCCTGAGGCTGCAAATAATGCTCCTTCTGCTGGTTGTGTTTACAGGTTAGTAACTCCTTTAGTCTTCAAGTAATAGTGTCTGAAATTTGCACCCGTCTGATAATTGACCGCCCACTCTACTGTCTCCACAGTTGGTCCGTGTATTTCACTTGGTCCGTGTATTTCACTTGGTCTGTTTTCTGTACTGTTTGTCGCCATGCATGATTTTCTAAAATCAAATTCACATTTTGATTTGATGTTTTTTATACAAGCTTAGGTTGGGTATGCTGTGCATTTACACACACAACTCTCATTCTCATTTGATTATACTGGACATGATGATACTGGTAGCTAGTGATTATAATGACTGAAGAATTTCATCCCACTCACAGAGTTCATCATCAAGGTAGGTGTTAAATATAATACATAATAACTAGGCCTGGGAATGAGTTTGGTTTTTGAAATTGATTATCAGAACAACATAGAAAGCAAACAAAGTTCGTTGTGCTTCCAGAGAAGCCTTTTTTTGCAAATGCATATTTGACAGTGGATAATTTTTATAACCACCTTGCTGCACTTTCAACAATCTCAAACCCAAAATGAGCCCAAAAGGCAAGCACATTTTATCTCCTTTTTAAAACTCTAGACAAACCTCTTATAGCCTATAGCCATGTGCGCTATTGCACATGTGCAAACTTTGATAATCGATTAAAAAAATTAATTGATAATCAAGAACATTTGTAAAATCGCATCATTCTATATTATATCCCCAACCAATCATCTGATGAAGGACTCACTCAACTTGTATTGTTGAGAAAATATTTATACAAAATGATTAACTCTTTACACCTCATAATTAAACTATGTTCTTTTGTTTACATTCCAAAATTAATTATCAAAGAAAATGACGGTGTGGGTGGAGTGTTCGATTTTTGCACTTCCTTCAAGGTGACAGGTGAGTGTTTGGATTAATATGCAAGGGTGAGGTCACTTTTGTTGCGAACGTTGTAACTAACTGTAGAACCAGCTAGATTACAAATTTTTGAGCATAGTTTACAAGCTTATAAACGTTAGACTGTATATACAAGTGCTTCTATTAATTCATTTCCTTACAGATGGCAGCTCGAATATTTTTCTTTAAATCAACCTACAGTAAACAAAATCTCTTCAAACCGCCCTATTAATAGTTACTTAAGGATCAGAAACACTGACGTGCAATTGGCCAATCTTGTTTGCTTTGGATGAAAGTTGTTCACCAACTTTTGAATTTTCAAGTCAATGTTCACAATTAGAACATCTACATGTATAGCCTTCAAGATTTTGCTTATTATCCACTCTTCTTACTTTTTAAATGTTTTTGTAGAACTTCAGGTAGATGTTCCAGTTTCTACGTAAGCTACAAGCAGCTTTCCTCCTCCTGGTCTGTAGAACTTGAGCATTCTATTATGTGCCACACCCATTAATTGACTGAGCCCTCTGGAATGACACAACTTCCTTAAACTATGTACACAACGCATAGTCATAAGGTTGGCCCTGCAGGCCATAAAATAGTAATATTGTATTTTATTAATTATTCATAATTCTCTGACCTGTCAAATTTAGTGGATTGTCTTGTGTTAAAATTTGGTTGAAAAATCTTAAAAGACTTCAAAAAGGCAACTGTTGATGCTTTTGACGTCTACTACCAGAAGTTGATGACCAGCCATTGGAAGGTATTTCATAATAATTTATACTACATTCAATGTTTACTTATTTTTGTGATCACATCTGCATTTCAATGTGTTGACATGCATAGTTTCAAATGTGTATTCAAATAATTTTGGCAAAGATAGTGTTCATAAATTTGCATAATAGCTTTCTTTTGAATGTCTTAGACTTTTTCATCAACTGGAAATCACATAATTGTCTATACTAAAAGCTTGGCTAATCTATATTATTATCATGATTATCTTTGGATACTCTTTGGATACTCTTTTGATCACTAGTGCAGGGCAATATATTGATATATCTCGATATTAGGAACATATCAATTATATTAATGATGATTGTCGATATATCAACATTTTCTATAATTGAGTTGCACAATTATACGCATGGAAATTACCAACATTGACATGAAAAAAAATGAGCAAAGGTCTACTACTTACAGCTATCTCTATTCTGTTATGAAACTTTTTATGTATGGTTAATTGTTGGTTGGGCTGGATATCAATATTATTGTAACATTTTGTGCATATTGTATATCAATATTATAAAAATTATAATATTGCCCAGTATTACATCATTAATTCAACGCTATTGTAACAATCATCCATTTAAAAAAAAAATGGACAATTACATGTTATATGAAGCATTATCATTATCAAAATTTATTATTTGACAGCTGGTGATTTATTAGCAGTAATGAACGCTACCGATACGATTAGTGATTGGTACACTCTGGGTCTAACACTTGGTATACATTCTCATGTTTTGGATAAAATAACAATGGACAAATCTACAGTCTTGAGCCGTCAATGTAGCATGCTCCGGCACTGGCTAGACACTGGACATGCATCATGGATGATGCTCGTTGATACTCTTAGGAACCCTTTGATAAATAAAGATGGACTTGCTAAGGAGATTGCCAGAAACCATCCATGTGAGTATATATGTTATTAAGGTTGTTCACATTGTTAAAATTAAACATGAAGTTTTCATAATTGTACAAAAGCATTCACTGTAAAAAAAAAAACAGATTAATTGTTTCAACCATTTACTTGGTTGCATGAACCGCATGTTATATTTCCTTAACTGCTATTTTTATGGCCCATAGGCCCTCACTATGATTGCTTTTCCATGGATTCGATGTATGTTTATATATATATATAATTAAATATGTATATATTCTTGTGTCATGACCAGCAGAAAGAAAGCTGCTTGTAGGTTTACTAGCTTATGTAGACATTGGAACTAATAGCTAGCTATTCTACCTGAAATATATTCCTAAACTTCTAGTTCTACAAGGTCCTTTAAAAGGTGAGGAGAGTAGATAATCAAAATAATAACTGTTGTGTTTCAGGCATGATAAAGTCAGCCATGAGTACTGAATGCTGGACACCACAAAGTAGTCATAGGGATACTTTTTTCTCTATATATGTTCTTTGCATGTGATCCATGCAGTATAAAAGCCTGCGGCATAGAAGCCTGTGGTATAGAAGCCTGCGGTATAGAAGCCTGCAGTATGAAGCCTGCGGTATAGAAGCCTGCAGTATAGAAGCTTGCGGATAGAAGCCTGCGGTATAGAAGCCTGCAGTATAGAAGCCTGCGGTATAGAAGCCTGCAGTATAGAAGCCTGCAGTATAGAAGCCTGTGGTATAGAAGCCTGCAGTATAGAAGCCTGTGGTATAGAAGCCTGCAGTATAGAAGCCTGCGGTATAGAACCCTGTGGTATAGAAGCTTGCGGTATAGAAGCCTGCAGTATAGAAGCCTGCAGTATAGAAGCCTGCGGTATAGAAGCCTGTGGTATAGAAGCCTGCAGTATAGAAACTGTTTATAAAACTCTTGCACTTCACACTCATGTTTTATGGGAACAGTTCTTGGGCTTCTATATCCACGAAGTTCCTTTAGCCTTTGGCATGTATAATCGGAACTCAACCTACTAATTAGCTTTATTATAGCAGAGATAATACCACAGGAATGTATAATTTATTCATGTTTCTATATGCACATAGTATTATACTACAACCACAAATTGAATCATTAACAGTTTACTTACACTGTACAGGCAATACTTCTATCTTAACTATTAAACCCAGCTTTCTGCTTACTTAAGCTATGCCAGGCCAGGCCCGGCCCAGGTGAATGTTAACTGTGTATACACTACCACTGTGGTAACTGGATACTCAGTTTTAATTTACACAGATATATAAGTTTTGGCAACTAATAAATTTTCATATTTAGAAGCACTTCACTGCTGCTTCCTATCCACAAAAATTAATCTCCTTCAAATTTTAATATTTCACTAATTTTCATGTAGAAATACATGTAATATGGTCCACAAAAATTAAAGTAAATGAAAATTGATTTATCATGAAAACTTCTGATTTACATCATTGTAGCTACCCTCTTGTCAATGGTTTCAGAGGTAGCAGTTTAAGAAAAGAGTGTGCACTCTAAGTATAAAATGGTGCAGAAGTTGAATCCATAGAAATCTGTTATGATAAATCATAATAGTAATGTTTATACAATCACTCTTGATCTTTGCCCATCACTATTTTTTAAATCTATACTCAATCCAGATACACGAACATCCTTAGTTATTCGAAGTCCTGTAACCACAATTGCTTTAGCAACACCTCCCGAATCCTCCACTGCTTTGTGTAGAATTCATCCGTCTTCTGCTCCACGTGAGGTAAGAATATATCAGATTTACCAGAAAGCACGCTACCAAAGAACCAATACTCCTACATACTTTAAACAACCCTCTCCATCAATCACAACATTTATAAATTTAAGACTTATACACAAAACAAGGGAAAATATAAAGGACAGAATTGATGGAATGACAAAAAAGCTACATGGGAATGTGGAACATTATGTAGATAGTAGAAAGTCTTTAACCATAGAACAAATAGCTGAAGCAAAACCTGGTGAAACATGTCCTCGTAACATACTGATTGAAGGAGATCCTGGTGTAGGGAAAACAACCCTTGCATGGGAACTGTGTAGGGGATGGGGAGAAGGTAAATTGTTAAAGCAATGGGATGTTGTGACACTGGTACAACTTCGTGATAGATATATAAGACAAGCTAATAGCTTCCAGGAACTTCTAGATCCTCATGAACAGTTTGGAAGCGAACTATATCACTATATGAAAAGTACATGCGGAAGAGGATTGATGATGATTTTTGATGGATATGATGAAATAACACCAAGCCAAATGGAATACGACTCTGTACTCCACAGGTTACTTGTTGGAGGTGTTCTTCCAGAGGCTACAATGGTTGTAACAAGTCGTCCTTCAGCTACTCATACACTCCCACAGGAGTTTAGATGTCATCTAGATGATCGTATAGAATTGGTTGGGTTTAGTGACAGAGAAATGATTGAGTATATCAATTGTAAATTTGCTGATAATGCAGAATTGTTGAATGATTTTCAGTCCTATATATCATCACATCCTTTCGTATATAAAGCCATGTATATTCCTCTTCATTGTGCATTAGTGACTGACTTGTACCAGACATATTGGAGAAAAGGAAAGACAGCGTTCGCTCCAAAAACCATCACACAGCTTTACACTTGTTTCATTCTTTCACTATTAGAACGATATCTTGATGATCATCCTGTGTATGGACCACAGGAACTCAGCATCCAACAACTATCAGACTTACCACAAGATGTGTATAAGGATCTGATGAAACTTGCTGAACTAGCAGCTGAGGGTATTGAAGAGCATTATTACATTTTTGATAATCTAACACATGATACATTGGGTCTTATGCAGAGAGTAGTTGATGGTGAGTCTCGTAAGACTAAATCAGTTTCATTTAGTTTTCTTCATTTGTCACTTCAAGAATATCTTGCTGCTTTTTATTGGTCCAAACCAGATACACCACCTGAGACAATAGCTCTCTTGTTTTCAGATACTGGTATCTTACCAGTAGCGAAGTATATTAACGAAGGAGAAACAAGTGCTAGTAGTATTCATTGGCCAGCTTTATATTTTTATGGAGGTTTAACTAAAATTGTCGGAACGCAGCTTGAAAATATTCTTTTCAGTGTGCAGTCAGTCAACTGTAATTTACTTCGTCTACTGTTTGAATCTCAAAACATGAACTATATTGCATCATTACTAAAGGAAAATTTATATTTTATTACTATTGGGACATATCTTGAAGCTTTTGTCACTGGCTATTGTATATCTCATAGTTCCCCAACTGCACGATATAGGATTGATGATCTTTATGATCATTTCTTACAAGCGATGACCGTTACATGTACTACTTATGGCGGAAAAATTGTATCGTTTAGCAATATAAGGGTCGCTAATTATTCTAAGAGTTTACAATCGCTATTTCAGCTACGACAATTCACCACAGAACTCACATTTCTTCGCTTGTCACAATGTATATGTAATTCTGAAAATGTTACTGTATGCTGTAATGAATTGTCTCAGCTGCACATATATTGTCCCAAGCTACAAAAGCTCATGCTATTAGCTGATGGTAATAAATTGAATTGCACACCCCTTTTTGACTCACTTCAGCATATGTCTAGAATTACATCTGCAAGGTGTAATTATAGACGATTCAAATTATACAGTTACTAATGGACTTCAACAAACTACAACACTTAAATCACTAGTCATCAGAATTAGTAATTTGATTCACTCTTCTGCTAAAGTACTATTGCAAAATGAATCACTGCAATCTCTAACATTGAGCCATATCAACAATGATTCTAAAGTAACCACAACATTGACCACGAGACAACAGAGTTACATTTCTTGTCTGAATAACAATACATGCACTTTGTCTATTAGTACAGTGAGATTGTTAACGAAAGGATTGGAGCAAAATGAACTACCAATTCAGTTGTGGACCAATACTGATATAAACATGAATATGATGATCTCTGAAGTTATAGAAATTAAGTCATTGACATCATTGGAATTGTTTTATATAAACATGGACATTGAATTAGCTGTAGCATTGAGAGATGTTCTGAAAGAGAATACTACCCTTAAAACATTGGCTATTGGCAACTGTATTTATAGTCACCCTAATGTACTCCAAATAGTTTCCATAGGTCTGCAACAAAACTGAGGTCTTGAAATTTTGAAACTGAGTGAAAATACGTGTGCTATGGTCAAGCAAGTATTACAAGAAGTAGAGAAGAGTCAAACAATGAGGTCTGTAACACTTTGTAGAAATGCTATGGGTATTGATGAATACAGAGTACTATCTAATGTGCTCAAAGTGAATCAGACATTGAAATATTTGACTATTCATGATGAGACTATCAATAGTCTCAAAGTTCAACATCTTACAGAAGGTTTACGTCTAAATACACAGTTAGCAGAGATTAGAATATGTGATTACACATCACCACATTTTTTTCCAGGCCTTCATGCAGCTAAATTATTAGGTGATGCTGTGATAAACAATACTATTAAACTTGTACTATCTGATAAATATCAACAACACCTTTCAGTATATTCCTATCCCGTAGATAGAGTAATATACAGGAGTATATATGAATGTAAGTAAAATTACATGTGCTCTGTTTGTGAAGTATACTGCTTTGTATTTATATCCAACATTGCCATCAAAATGTCATGAATATCATTATGTGGTTCATTTAGGGTAGGTTAGGGTTCCCTTGTATTAGGGTTCAATCAGTATCAAAGTGATCTTAGTCTTTGATGGCAATCCTGCTTTGTAATTCATTCTGTTATGTCTCTTTACACAGTTGAAGAATACTTCTATTAGCTTCTATAGCAACTATAGAAATGTCGGCTCTATAGCTTTCTATTTTGGTAAGACATATGGAATACAGAGATTAACTAATGATTTTGATATCTAATATCTCCTCATTTTCTTTCTTTCCTTCTTTATTGTTTCTTCTTAATAGTGCTAATTCTCCTCTGTTGTATATACTAGTTATGTGAAAGAGAAGTTATCACCAATATTGATTGTACTTGAATAAAAAATTAGTAACAAAGTAAGTATAATATCTATTTTCGTATACAAAACTGGAGTGTGTGATAATTATAATTATTATTAGTCATAGAGCTACAGTTACCAGTGTAGATATAAGGTAAATCATAATTATTATTAGTCACAGAGCTACAGTTACCAGTGTAGATATAAGGTAAATCATAATTATTATTAGTCATAGAGCTACAGTTACCAGTGTAGATATAAGGTAAATCATAATTATTATTAGTCACAGAGCTACAGTTACCAGTGTAGATATAAGGTAAATCATAATTATTATTAGTCATAGAGCTACAGTTACCAGTGTAGATATAAGGTAAATCATAATTATTATTAGTCACAGAGCTACAGTTACCAGTGTAGATATAAGGTAAATCAACAATGAAATTTCAATCTGTTGCAACGCTGTATCTTGTATAGGTGGAGCATACAAAGTCACCAAAACTCAACTACAAAGTTTAAACGATCACTTCATTAGTTATTAATGTTTTATTGGTATTATTATTTCATTATTATTAACAATGTGATATCAATTAACAACGTCTCATACCTGTGCAAGATTATATTATATGGCAGTGAAATGCAAAGCATTGTGGGGGTGAGCCTGAGGAGTCTGAAATATGCTACAAAGACACAAAAGAAGAACACCTTGAACTCCAAAGCATAATTATTCATGTTGTCAAAAAGGAAAAAAAAGATAACCAAGAGGGAATCAAACCCAATTAAGACCCTTAGCTTGTTTGACTAAGTGGGGTTCGGTCATTGGGGCAAACATATGCATGGGAGGAAACAGAAGATTATATAAAAGTACAAAACTAAATGTTACATAGAGTGTGGCTATGCCGGACTATGCATGGTCTAATGCAAAACCTATGGCCATTGGCATGAGACCCGTCCACTGGTTAATTTACTATATTTCACACTTAATACCTAATTACTCTTCCAGAAGTATCAGTTGAGTTACAAACTTGGAGATGGTTACCATGGTATTCCCATAACAATAATGTTTAATTGAATAATTAACTGACCAGTGAAAGTTTTTAGAAGTAAAATACTTCAGGCACAATGATAGTAGGACGATGCCACACAAAGATATCTTTTAAACAGTAAACAGAATAAGCAATGGACCAATTCTTCCATTCTTCTGCCTTAAATCGGGCAAAACTGGATGATATCTTACATGGAATTCTACCAATATTTGGGGGTACTATTATACTGTCAACTTTGGCTTGTAATTTCAAAAGCATAGCATGGTCTATAATCTGTCTGTTTGTCCAAACTTCCAGCAATTGTTGAGAACCAGTAGGCATAGATATATGATGACTTTTCAGACGTAAATTGGCAGATCTCATTTGAAGCATCAGTTGGTAAACCACTGTATTGACTGTGACAATTACCTTATCTTCAGCAAGGTTTCCTCCAAAGCACGTTATGCGCGCTGTTTAACGCGCTTTTACCATAGATATTATTCTATATCTATGGAAACCCTGATTTTCAGTAAACCTTTAAACAACAATCCCACTATTTTAATGAACTAGAAGTCTCAGCAACATAATGTATTACATTAAAAAGACCTTACAGTCATATTGCATTACAAAAGACAAGCATAAATTACATTGATTATACAGATGTATAATTGTTATAAACCTAGATAATACAAATATTATGTTCATGACTCTTAAAACGGAACATGTACACATGAAGTTTATCGTAAATAATAATAACACACATTCTAAGATATTTAATTAAGAAAGTAACAGCTTCTGTATATTTGACTACTGTTCAAAATGGATGAACTGCCAGACTTCATATTTGCAGTTAGTTAAAGTTAGATAATTAAGATTATGAAGAGACATTAATTAACTAAACAAACCACCAAAAGAAAAAAAAAAGAAAGGGAGAAAGTTATCACTGCTTCTGACAGCAGGGAACCTTCTTTCCTCCTGGCTTCTCATCTTGACTTTCATCAACCTTTATCACTTTTGTCTTACCAACAGAATCATCACCACCTCCTTCATTGGTCGCAGATTTCTGTATCACAATATTATAAATTTCTATGAGTGGAAAAGACAACAAATAGTTATATTATATCTATTACATGTATATTAGTGTTGTTTTAGTTCACTATCACTGAAACTAAAACCCCTTTTAGTAAGGCATTGTGAACTGAACTATAACTAAATTACGGGTCTACTGTAATATCTATAACAAACTAAATTGAAAATTGTCCAAAAATGGGCACTTTTAGTTAGTTAACTAAAAATAAACCCTTTTAGTAAGCCTAATATTACCTTAGTTAATTAAACTACAACGAAACTAAACATTTGAAAAACCAGGCATAGTATAACTATAACCAACAGTAGTCATTTTGTCAAATTAAAACAACACTAATGTATATGTGACCAAGTGCATTGATAATTGTATTAGCTGTCAGTAAGTGGTCGATATTGCTCATTGTGCAAAATATTGGTATCGGTAAAATTTGCCACAAACTTACCGATAATTGCACATGCGCATTATGAAAACCACACATTGTCATGTGTCATTCGTTGAGTTGCTCAAGTGTGAAAATTGAAGTGAAAATAAGTCAAGTAACAGAGTAGAAGTCAATGGTTTGTGATTTTGTTTTTACTTTGGAAGAAGATACTAGGTTTGCTTCATGTAATACTTGCAAGCATACTAACTAAGCTGATAAAGTATATCTAATTTGAGTTATTGAATTTTATTTACCTTCAAAATACAAAAATTGATATTTAAATATTAATACTTCAGAAGAAACAAGCAACATTGGTATCGGCGGATATTTATTGGCTAATATTGGTTATCGGTAAAATTTAATATCAATACATCTCTAACCAAATTTGATCCTTTATCTGCAATATGTTTGATCAAACACTTGTCCATTGGTAATAAACTGTTTTGTATTATGAAGTAGTGTTGAAACGAATATTGAAATATTTGGATATTCGTTCGTTACTGAGGTATTCGAACGTATTTATTCATTTAACGTTTGCGCGTGCACAGAAACAAAACACGTGCAATTATTAAGGAAATTAATGGCAGCGGAGAAGTTTCTTGCTTCATGTTACTGGTTTTTCTTGTATATCAGAAAATGAACAATAAAAACACAGAGGTTGCTGTTATAAACATCTATTGTAACTACTTACAGCAAAATGGTGAGCTAATACTTGATATTTTATAAGAAACAATTCAAACAATTATGGGTAAGCAAGCGAAAATTCGAGTATTCCTTCATTAAGAAAAGCGAATATTCGAGTAAGCCTAATATTGTTTTAGTTAATTAACTACAACTATAACTAAAACTGTGATAAACTAGTCATACTATAACTATAACTAAAAGTGGTCATTATTGTCAAACTGAAACAACACTAATAATCAGAATTAGAAGTGACTTTATGAACTGAGATACATGATGGACTGGAAATGAATAGTTCTCTTTTGAAATGTTTGGACCCAACTTAATTAAACGTGGGGCATCATGGATCAAAAGTGGATAAGAGAACCATCACGCTTATTGTTTACAACTTTACCTATCGGAGTTGTTGATAAGCTCATACATGTATGTCGCATCATTGGCTCAAAGAGCTTCTTATTTAGCACTGCACAGTTCTCTCTTTGGGCCAGATGGCAAAGTTAAGTATGATTATATTATCACTAACAGGATTAACTTTTTGTAATTTGGTTCAAGATTAGATGTATTCCCAATAGCAACACACTAACCACTAATGAGCCAATCGGGCCTACATGTATACGCTTCAAAACCTATCAAAAACTCTATACCTAACATGTATAATGATCACAGTAACCCTCCGCTCCACCTACACAGGCGAGGGTTAATTAATTATCACATGTAAAATGGAAAAAATGACAAGCTAGTACTCCGTGAGGAGTAGAGTGATGTCCAAGATTGCCATCAAAGACTAAGATCACTTTGATACTGATTGAACCCTAACCCTACCTTAAATGAACCACATAATAATATTCATGAGATTTTGATGGCAATGTTGGACATAAAGAATAGTGAAAAGAAGGACAATTACAAAGTACATACATGTAATTACGATGGACTAATAAATTTTACATGTACATGTATAATGTGCATAATTCAAGTTTTAAGTTGAACAGATAGTATTATTCTTACCAGTTAGAATACTTTGGAAGGCTGTTTCTACATTCGTTGAATCCAAAGCAGACGTTTCAATGAAAGAAAGACTATGTTGTTCTAAAAAAAATAGAGAACATAATGAAATTTGACAAGGAGAGAGAGAACCACAGGAATGGTGTCTTATTCATAGTTAGGGCAAACAGACAAAAACAGACATACATGTATCATACATGACTAAAAAATTAGTCTGGGATATTTGAGTAAAAGTCTTATCTGGACACAGTGAAAGTTGTACATGTATGTAGGGCTACAGTAAATATTTGCTCTGTTCGGATATTTGCTCATTATTTTGTATTTGATTGTACTTTTAGTATCTGAATATTCATGTACTGTTTGCACATGTGCAGAAATTGAACATAATGAAATTTGACAAGGAGAGAGAGAACTACAGGATAGGTGTCTTATTCATAGTTAGGGCAAACAGACAAAAACAGATCTATTATACAGTACATGACTAAGTTTATCAATAATAATGAGTCAGGACTATTTGAGTAAAAGTCTTATCTTGACTAGTGTTGTTCTAGTATACTACTTTTAGTTATAGTTATAGTATGACTAGTTTACCACAATTTTAGTTTAGTTATAGTTTAATTAACTAAGGTAAAATTAAAATTAGGCTTACTAAACGGATTTTAGTTTTAGTTAACTAACTAAAGGTGCATATTATTGGCCATTTTTCATTTTAATTAGTTATAGTTATTGCAGTAGACCTGTAATTAACCCGAGCGCGTAGGCGGAGGGTTATAGTTAACTAAATTAATAAAAAAACACTAATCTTGACACAGTGAAAGTTGTAGGTAGGGCTACAATAAACATTTGTTCTGTTCGGATGTTTGCTCATTATTTTGGTATTTAAATGTATCTGGATATTCATGTACTGTTTGCACATGTGCAGAAATTGAACACGTGCTCTGTGGTACCAGCTTTCTAGACCTGTAGATCACTGAATGGATGCTTTGGCTGTTGTTATAAACGTCTATGGTAATTGATTATAGCAAAATGGTGGGTGAGCTAATATTTCATACTTCACTAGAAATGACTTGAGAAAATTTCTATGAAACCAAAAGAATATTCAGATATTCGCTCGTTAAACTAAATGAACATTCGAACACCAAAAACGATATACTATGCAGTAACGAGAAACAGAATAGTACTCATTATAAAGTACTAATTATTATACTATAGTATATACTATTAATAGTACTATTAATACTATAGTATATACTATTAATAGTATACTATAGTATATAGTATTAATAGTATACTATAGTATATACTATTAATAGTATATACTAGTATACTATTAATAGTATAATATAGTATACTATTAATAGTATACTATAGTATATAGTATTAATAGTATACTATAGTATATACTATTAATAGTATATACTAGTATACTATTAATAGTATAATATAGTATACTATTAATAGTATGTTTGGAGGCTTTCTATAAGCAATAGGGACGAGAATAAAAGCATGCAACATTGATAAATATACATACAAAATTATAAAGTACTAATTCAGGTTTGGAGGCTTTCTATAAGCAATAGGGACGAGAATAAAAGCATGCAACATTGATAAATATTAGGGATGTGCGATACAACTAAATAATAGTATTGCGTATCGCTGCCAAAAATATCACGATACGATACCGTATCACGATATTTGAAATAATACTGAAACACTTATAAAATGTAAATAAATGTCCTTATTTGGTTGTATTTGTCAAGAAATGGTAAAAGAAATCAATGAAAGTTATGCACACTAGCTTGTTATAATTGCTTTTAGGTATCAAATTAGACAAATTAGAAAAACCATGTTTACTAAACTGTCCATTCCAGTGTATCGATACACCCAAAAGCTAATATTGTATCACGATATTCAACGAAAATATCGATATTTCGATATATCGATACGTATCGCACATCACTAATAAATATACATACAAAATTCGTTCATTTTTACCAGTGAAACTTCATCCCATCCCAATTTTACATACACATGTACCTGCAAACTGTTTAGCTTCATCTGTAGGAACAGCTCTGAGATGTCTGAGATCACATTTGTTACCCACTAACATAATGACTATATTAGTATCAGCGTGATCCTTTAGTTCTTTCAACCACCGTTCTACATTCTCATATGTCATGTGTTTAGCTATGTCATATACAACAAGAGCACCTACAGCACCTCGATAATAACTAAGAGAGATGAGAAGAGAATGGTAAGTAACATGTCTAGTTAATAACTAAGAGAGATGAGAAGAGAATGGTAAGTAACATGTTTAGATAATAACTAAGATTAGTATATAAAACCTCCAAGTACATGTATTGGGTAAAGGTCCTATAGGGCTACAGTAATAGCAATATATATATAATCATTAATAGTAACAGCAGTGTACTTACATGTACTCCTCGCTGTACTCACTAGGGAGAGGCTATTCGCCCACACTTGGAATTCATCAGAATAACCCTTTATGTCACCCTACCTACAAAGTCTTTCAAATTCAAGTCCCCCCCTCCCACCCCTCCCGTCACAAAGTTATCTAAATTAAGGTCTGGTATATAATGTATTAAGTACTGTTGCTAATACACTCGTAACACATAGTAGAGTATAGTACAACACATTCTGTAAAACAAGCTCAGGTTCATGGCTTCATACAAGATTGTTTGGTTAACAAGAGGAAAAGTGTGACTGTTCATTAAAATTATTTGTCCATTCCATTCTTAGCTGCTGACATCTATCCTACCTTGTATGGGTAATAAGCTGCTCAGTGCAATACACTAAGTACAGTACTATACTGTATGATGAATTTTAATTGCCATTACTGTGTATCTTTCTTGACTACATGTATACACTAAGAAACTATTGTAATGACAGCATATCTCTGATAATATTGATATATCATAATGATGAAGTGTTTCAGTACATAGAATGTACATCAGTGTTTTTGATAAGCTCATATGGTGCACCATTGGCCCAAAGAGCTTCTTATTTGGCACAGCACAGTTCTCTCTTTGAGCCAGATGGCACAGTTAATTATGATTATATGTCACTAACAGCATTAACTCTTTGTTAATTGGCTCAATATGTATTCCTAAGGGCATACACACGGACCATTGTTGAGCCAATTTGGCCCATGCTTCAAAAGTTATCAAAACCTCTGATGTACATGTACATTGTAGTGTAATGTAAATGATATTAAAACACTTAATGTGACTCACGCGCTAGTGATTGCTCTATATCTCTCTTGACCAGCTAATAATTGGAAGAAGGAAAGTACTGTTAATAATACAGTATATGTATTTATAAGAATTGAGATTTTTTTTAACTTTAAAAGGGGAATTATTGAAAATAGTTGAATGGTATATAGTATGTCAAGCATTCCTTCCTAAAGGACCAGGGCATTGGAATTGGAATTTTTGATTTTGGAATGTTTCAATTTGAGTTTGAAATGGAGGTGGAATTATGACTTGGTCACTGATGTTACGTAATGAATGAGAATTGTATGTTGTCTGCAGTATCATCACTGTCATGTACACAATGTACATCTACTCATGTTAGAGATTGATAGATCATAATTATTATTATAAGTATGCTATTGAAAGTTTTATGGATCATTGTTTAGAAAACAAATTTTTATATTTCCATGGAAGTACATGTACATGTATATACATGTACATGTACACATGTAGATGTAGTCTCAAATGAAATACTATATATTAAAAATGTAAACTATGATAAAATAATTATACACCATGAATAATTATTTTATCATACATGTAGTTTACATTGTAAATGATATAGCAGTCCATTGGAAGCAATCCTTGTGCAATAACATGTACATTATATTATAGTTCTAGTAGAACCTATTGCACCTAGAACAGCTACTAGTTCAAGTTTCTATGTAAAGCTACAAACAGCTTTCTTCCCACTGGTCTTTAGAGCTCCAGTGCGCATTCTATTATGTGCCACACCCATTAATTGACCGAGCCATCCTTAACTACATGTATATACATGTACATTGTGGCTGATCCGGCTGGAGATGGTAAATCTCTTAAAATAGTATACATGTCCAATAATGCCATAGACAGTCAGTAGTTCACTGTGATGATCCATATAAAGTACAGGGATGAAGTCGTTAATTCTTTACTGGGATAAAATTAATATAGTTACTTTGGTTGCCATAGTTACCTCCTGACTGTCAGCGGCACTATTGCACATCCTGATGATAACTAATTACGATTGTCATTATCAATATAGTTAAAATTTTAATTTAATTCTTCTTTTAATTACTATAATTCTAGTTTGCTAATAGATATAATTGGGCATAATTAATTATTAATTAATAAGAATACAAACAGTACGGTACGTAGTGCAGAGGTGGAAATAACAGTCTAGACATCAGACAATGTCTGACCATTTAGCCTGTTTGTCTGAGCAAATCTCCTTTGCTTGGACATTTTGTCCTAGCATAAAAAAATAAATATAACAAAAAAGAGTGAAATTTAACTATCACAGAAATAGTAAACAATCTGTAGCACTTGTATATAAATACATGTACATTCTTGCCCTCACAATTCGATTTTAAAATCTGATTGGTTGATTTTATTATGTGGCTTTATTATGTGGCTGCAGTAATTAATATAGATACATGTAGCTTTGCTCCAAAAGTTGCAGTCAGACCAAAATGTGAAAGCATCTGATGAAAAATCACTTTGTTTAGATGTGTTGTCCTAGAAAATTTATAGCCATATTTCCACCTCTGCAGTGTATAGTAACAGTTACCAGTGTTCTGGCCAGGACATTTAGAGTGGTGGTTGGATTCTACATTGCATTTAGTGCTGTTTATACTGTTTGTAATTAATTCTATCTCAATAGCCTATACTGTACATGTATATGTATTATCTGAGAGGTGGTTAATTCATCTACATGTAAGTGGTGGTTATTCCCATCCAGTGTGGGCAGAACAGTACAGTACAGTACTAATAACTAGACATGGATAATAATTCAATATTATTGTATTATTGTAATACATGTATGTGACTGGGACAGAGTTTTTGATAACCTCATACGGCATACCATTGGCCCAAAGAGCATCTTATTTGGCACTGCACAGTTCTTGCCAAATGGTGCAATTAATTTATCACCTGCCAGATGGTGCAATTAATTTATCACCTACAGTATTAACTCTTTGTAAATTGGGTCAAGATGTATTCCCAATGGCACACACATGAACCATAGTTGAGACAATTTGGCTCGTGCTTCAAAACATATCAAAAACTCTGGCCTGGGAATATGAAAACATGACTTGATGCACACAAAACAAATCAATGAAACACATGTATTTTAATGCTCACTATTCAGTCATCTATATATACAGGAAGTAGGGCTGCTGAATACTACTATCTGTTGCAGCCCTAATAGGATTGCATAATTATTTGGTGTCTAAAATGTAGGGATGGAATGGATACCCGATTATCTGGATAATTACCTGCAAAGTGAACATCCGGAGACCGTATAGCGGGAAATATTTGTTGGGCGCAAAATTTCGTTATTTTCGTTGGCAGTTGGGGGCAACGAAAATTTGAATCAACAAAAATTTGACTCGAGGAAAATTTTGCAACAGTCACGTGTGGTTTCAAAGTCACACCTCTCACACGTGTGTTATTATTGTTTACTAGCGATGGCTCTGACACATGACGATCATGTAGATTAGCAGGTTCCCTCTGGCAAGGCAATTCTTCGCCCACTGAAGAAATCCAGATATCTTTGTATACATTGTGTACATGATACCCTCGCACCATTGACTCAAGACTGAATGACTCCATTACAAAACTAAATGACTCATGAGTCACGTGCGTAATTAATTTTTAAAAAAGGTGTGGCTAACTGCTATGGTCGATCAACCGCTCGCCAACAAAATTTATTTCAACGAAAATTTATTTATATTGATTTTGGGCACTCGTTTAATATTTGCGCATGTGCAGAAACCAAACACGTGAAGTCGAAATTGCAATAAAATGGCAGTTGATAAGAGTCTTGCTTCATATTACCAGCTTTTTTGGCTTTTAGAGAGCAGAACAATCTGTAAATAGACCAATGCTGCTTGTATAAACATCTATTGTAGTTGATTACAGCAAAAAGGTGAAGTAATACTGTATATTTTAGTACAAACAAGTCATAATTTTTTTATAGTAATTATCCAGGTACCGATATCCAGCCCTACTAAAAAGCCTATTGATTGCTCTTCATGGATACCAAATTTCAGTGGCTTCCATACAAAACTAAGAAGCACTTAAACACAAGTACATGTACACATGCACAGGTGTACATGTACATGTACATTGTATTTGATCGGAAATGCAAGTCATGTTTTCAAATTCCTGATCATATATCTTCATGCTTCAATTTTCATCTTACATGTATTTGCACTATTGAATGAAATACTGAAATTAGACTCTCTTGTCATAATATTACAACATAGCATTCATACTATACATAATCTATCGATTCTGTCCTTTAAGAATAACATCAGTTTTATACAGGAGAAACACTAATTATTAATTGTAACACCGAAAAGATGTTTCATTTCATTTGGCAAGCTTGCAAATATTCAACTGCTGGATTAATTCACAAACCTCTTCTAAGAATATCCCACGAAATAATTATTATAATGTACATGTACATGTATACATGCATCACTGAATGTACACTATTAATTTACATGTAAGGGTTATTAAATTTATTGCTATTATTATGGCCCGTAGGGCCATCCCTATGATTGCTTTCCCACGGGTTCGAACTATATATATATATATTTTTTTTCTTGTGTCCACTTGCGCGAGTATGCGTTGTATACGTAGTTAAGGAAGTTGCGTCATTCCCGGGGCCTCGGTCAATTAATGGGTGTGGCACGTAAAAGAACGCGCACTCGAGCTCTACACGGGTCTACAGAGCAGCAGAAAGAAAGCTGCCTGTAGCTAAGTAGCTTACGTAGAAACTGGAACTAGTAGCTAGCTATTCTGCCTGAAATATATTCCTAAAGTTCTACAAGGTCCTTTGAAAGGTCAGGAGAGTAGATAATCAAAATAATAACTATAATAAGCTGTTGTGTTTCATGCTTGATAAAGTCAGCCATGATTACTGAATGCTGGACACCACAAAGCAGTGATAGGGATACTTTTGTCTTCACTTAAATTTGTAAAGCAATCATAGGGATGTTTTTTTTCTCTATATACACTTGTTATTATTACATAGTTTCACAACTCCTGATTGTGAATAGACAATGCTAATGATATTATTGATAGAAGAGTTTTGGTTATTAATTGAGCAGTTGCATACATCCAAGTTTGATATTAATTATGATATAAATAGAATCATAGCTAATAGACTGATACCATGTTGATATTGTTTATATTCTATGAATGTCACTTTACTCTTAACAGACATGATTAATGATGAACATATAAATGCCAACATATGTAAATACAAGGTAAAAAAAATCATGACCATGATATTTCATTATTACAAACAGACAAAAGAGTCAGGTGTCCATGTGACTGAGTTTACGAGTTAGTGTACATGTATACATGTATTTATAATAAATTAGTAGCTCTGAATGACCATGCTTTAACTACAATACCTTTAACTGCTATCACTGTATGGTCAGTAAATACACGTGCATGTATAGTGCTTATATCTAGCCACATTAAAAAAAAAGCATAAACACAGGGCTGCATTTATTATAGCGTTGTACCTATGTACATTGTATACTAGGTTTTGCCTACAATTCAGATACGGATATTATAGGCTACTAAAACTGCCTATACCTATACCTACACCTATACCTATACCTACATGTATACCTATACCCAGGGGTGTGGAAATAGTGAGCCAATTTCCGGACATTCTGGCTTGTTTTCACTACTCTTGTCCTGCTCCCCATGTACATGTACTTCGTATACAGTTCAGTTTTAATTTACCGGACATTCACCAGAATTATCGGACAATGTCCTGCATGACTGGCACACCCACACCCCTGCCTATACCTATACCTGTGTTCACTCCTTTTTCTAGTATATGTTCACATGTATCACTAATGTTTAGCACTGCTCTATATAGCCATTTCTGTTGGAAAATGAAACTCACAAACTACTAGAAAAGATGGAAATAGCTCAAAAATATGATTCTGACTGTTGTATCAATCTTTACTACAGTAAAATAGTAATATAAAGTTTCCAAACTTGCTCTGTAAAGTATCTGTATCCGCCCTATACTACTTGCCTATACCTATATTTACCTACGTATAACTTGGTATAGGCACCTATACATTTACAACAATGTACCTATACCACAACACTAATTTATTGTTTACCAAAGTAAACTATCAATGGGAAGCCTATTTGTGATGGAAAAAGGTTGCTGGAATTATTTCACTGTTAATTTCTATTACTGCATGTACATGTACATGTATATTGTGAAGTCAGTCACTTTGCTAAGTCACTCACATAGACACCTACATTGTAACTACATTTGTGTGTTAATTTCTATTACTGCATGTACATGTACATGTATATTGTGAAGTCAGTCACTTTGCTAAGTCACTCACATAGACACCTACATTGTAACTACATTTGTGTGTTAATTTCTATTACTACATGTACATACATGTACATGTACATGTATATGCAATAAAATGTATCAGTATTGTCACATCACAAAGTCAGTCACATTGACACCTAACAGCTTTACTGTCAATTAGTTCACTACATGTTGTACATGTACAATGTACATGTACATACATGTATACAATATACATGTATGTGTACATTGTACATGTACTGTAGTAATAGAAATTAACAGTAAAGCAGTTAGGTTTCCATGTGACTGACTTTGTGATGTGGCAGTATACATTATACATGTACATGTACATACGACATGTGACTGACTTTGTGATGTGGCAGTATACACTATACATGTACATGTACATACGACATGTGACTGACTTTGTGATGTGGCAGTATACACTATACATGTACATGTACATGTACATACAACATGTGACTGACTTTGTGATGTGGCAGTATACATTATACATGTACATGTACATACGACATGTGACTGACTTTGTGATGTGGCAGTATACACTATACATGTACATGTACATACGACATGTGACTGACTTTGTGATGTGGCAGTATACACTATACATGTACATGTACATGTACATACAACATGTGACTGACTTTGTGATGTGGCAGTATACATTATACATGTTCATGTTCATGTACATACAACATGTGACTGACTTTGTGATGTGGCAGTGCTGATACATGTACATTATACATATGCATGTACATATGACTAACTTTGTGAGGTGGCAGTGCTGATACATTATACATGTACACATGTATAATATGTACATGTGACTGACTTTGTGATATGGCAGTGCTGATACATGTACATATGACTAACTTTGTGAGGTGGCAGTGCTGATACATTATACATGTACACATGTATAATATGTACATGTGACTGACTTTGTGATGTGGCAGTGCTGATACATGTACATATGACTAACTTTGTGAGGTGGCAGTGCTGATACATTATACATGTACACATGTATAATATGTACATGTGACTGACTTTGTGATGTGGCAATGCTGATACAGCAGGATGCATATATCAAGGAAACACTCTACAGTGATGTCATTTACTTTCAAAATACATTCATGCATGACTACATGTATGTACATCAAACATATTGTACACATTATGCAAATGTAGATACATGTATACATGTACATGTATATGAACACACATTAGGATTTTATGGTGTATTACATTACACAAAAATACATAACAATTAATGTACATGTGAAATGTACATGTACGAATTAAGTACATACCTGTGTCCTATATTACCAGAGATACACAGGGGTATATGTACATGTATACACATACAAAGCAAGTACATATATACCTGTGTCTCATATTACCAGAGATACACAGGGGTATATGTAGTACATGTATACGCATACAAAGCAAGTACATACCTGTATCCCATATTACCAGAGATACACAGGGGTATATGTAGTACATGTATACACATACAAAGCAAGTACATTCCTGTATCCCATATTACCAGAGATACACAGGGGTATATGTAGTACATGTATACACATACAAAGCAAGTACATGTACATACCTGTGTCCCATATTACCAGATATACACAGGTATATGACAATATGTACATGTACAAAGCAAGTACATACTTGTGTCCCATATTACCAGATATACACAGGTATATGACAATATGTACATGTACAAAGCAAGTACATACTTGTGTCCCATATTACCAGATATACACAGGTATATGACAATATGTACATGTACAAAGTAAGTATTTACATACCTGTGTCCCATATTACCAGAGATACACAGGCATATGACAATATGTACATGTACATGTTTACACATACAAAGCAAGTACATACCTGTGTCCCATATTTGAGCCTTAATTACTTTTGCATCTACTTTGATGCTTCTGGTAGCAAATTCTACTCCTATAGTTGATTTACTCTCTAAATTAAATTCATTTCGGGTAAACCGAGAAAGTAAATTGGACTTTCCAACACCTGAGTCTCCAATTAGTACAACTTTAAATAGAAAATCATATTCTTCTTCTTTAGTTGCCATTCTACATGAGAGAGAGAGAGAGAAAGAGAGAGAGAGAGAGAGAGAGAAACAGAGACAGGAGACAGATAAAAGAGAGACAGAGATGGATAGATATGGTTAGAGATACAGAAAGAGAGAGACAATGAGAGGTGGGAGATTGAGAAAGGAATGAAGATATACATGTATATCTTAATGGTTATCTTACATGTATATAATATTATATAACTGTTACTCATCGTCAAAGGATATCAAATAACATACACAATGTACATTCATATACACATACATGTATATCATTTTTTTAATTGCTTTAGTTAAGGAGAGTCTCCCACTACCAGGTTTCAACCTCAGTTTAATGTGTACATGATATAACTATATAACAATAGCTAGAGTTGGCATAGTACATGTTCACACAAAATGACATCAAACTAAAGTCTATTCACCCACAAATGACTCATAATTACTAACCAATGTTTTTGATAAGCTTATACGGTGCACCATTGGCCCAAAGAGTTTCTTATTTGGCACTGCACAGTTCTCTCTTTGGGCCAGATGGTACAGTTAATTATGATTATATTGTCACTAACAGCATTAACTCTTTGTAAATTGGCTCAAGATGTATTCTCAATGGTGGACACACTAACCATTTTTGAGTCAATTTGGCCCATGCTTCAAAACTTATCAAAAACTCTGTTACTAACCAACACTGTGCATTTGAAAGGATAGTCAGAAAAATTATCTTTTTAAAACAGTTGAAATTCTGTGGTCCCAACATGTAGACAGTACTACTACATGTACATGATCTGTATTCATCTTGGCATTACAAAGTTCTCAGTGATGTTTAAGTATGAGTAAGGGTTTATATGTAATATAGTGTATAGTTTAATGTAATAAGATTATACTGTAACTCAATAATGAAGCAATGGATTGAAATTTGACACACACGAAAATGAACAGGAAGGATAATTATAATAAAATAATTTAGTGTTTATGTTGTTCTTATTTCAGTGAGGCTGTCAACTAAACTACCACATAGTAGTAAATCAATGGTTTCATACAGGAACTTTGCTGGATTTCTTCCCCTCTTCTAGCAGTCAAAATAGTATCAGAGGCCATTTCACAACATTAGGAATTGAACAAGATATACAGAGAAAAAAGTATCCCTATGACTGCTTTGTGGTGCCCAGCATTCAGTACTCATGGCTAACTTTATCATGCCTAAAACACACCAACCTATTATAGTTATTATTTTTGATTATCTACTCTGTTTACCTTTTAAAGGACCTTGTAGAAGTTTAGGAAAATATTTCAGGTAGAATAGCTAGTTATTAGTTCCAGTTTCTATGTAAGCTACACAGCTTTCTTTCTGCTGGACGTATAATAAAAAGCCTTGTACATGTAAAAGGGATTCAGTTATAGCTTAATTAAAACAACACTAATTCACTATAATTATACGTGTATGAATAAATAGGTAATTAAATATAATTACAAACGGCATTTATAAAATACAACAAGAACAAAGATTATAGGAAGTACACACGTACATGTACATACATGTACATGTAACAGTAGTTACCTGTACATGTATATACATATGCCTCTCCAATAAGTAAGTCAGCCATTCCAATTCCTGAACGCGTGTGCACACCCACTTATTTATATTAATTTTATTTATTATTAATTACAAAACGGAGGATAGAAGAAAACCGGTCGTCATTTGACGGAGAGACAACCACTGGCGCTAACACTGCTCCCTGATTTAATACATTTAACTACATGTACATGATTCTGAATATATCCCAGAATGTCTAAAATTATAAAATCTCCTAGGGAAGAATGACCCCAGACACACCTAAATGCTATGACTGTGCTATTATTGTCCCCTCAAAACTTATACTCACATCTTGATGGTTTGCCCACTCCACAAACACATCCTGTATACTCTGCTGGTTCTTTCAGTTAAAACAACCTAATCTTTACACAATGTATGCTGTAATCCACCCATTATTTAGTCCACTCCATTCATCATACATGTCCCTCAATTTCTTATATACTTATATAACTATACAAATAAAATTTGAGCATAAGCTAAATCCAGTGTTCCTTTCTCAGCGTTTCCCCCAGGATAAATATTAAGGGTGGGGGAGTGCATCCATGGTACATGATGTTTGATCAACAATGTTAAATCAGTATTGTTTTTCAGTATAAACTTTAAAATTAAAGGGTGGGGAGCACCATGTTACCACCCTTTGGGAGAAACACTGTTTCTAAAGAAATACAAACACATAATTTTAAGGGACATATACAACTAGGATAGTATTTTGTACTTAATTATCATGAGTTTAGAATTGCACAATTTTTAATATGTTAGTAGCTGAATAAGTCAGAACCACAAACCGTAGTACAAACATGGGACCATAATATTACAACTAAAATTGGCAACTTTAAGACTAAGATGCAGGTGCTAGTCATTGACTGGGATACTCTTATGACCATTAACACAATCCATTGTGGATTACCATTGTCTACTAACTATGAGTATATATATATATATATATATAATGAAATACAAATCATACTCAATATCTTATAATTTCATTAGCGCACTCAAAAGATATAATACAAAATTTACTTACCTGTGTTAAAGATTCTTCGATTTCTTCCTCCTATTAATAAAACTAACCCCACAAAGAGTTTCACTTGGTATTTCAAACAACCCTTTGCTGAGTAGCCCAATATGGCGTTTGTCGATTTTGATGTAATAATTAATTAACTAATGACCTAAACATTAATTTAATAACTATAAATCACGTGACCATTGTTAGCACACGTGATAAGGTTACTATAGTGATAATAACTGTACACCCTACAAGTACACATGGCTACAGCCACATTTCAAGATGTGAGACATATTCTTCAACATTGGGACAAGGTATTTTGCAATTGCAGCGATTATTGTATACATTTATTTGTTTCATAGGGGTCGAAATCTGAAAGAGAAGTGATGTTGAATGATTTTATAAATCAGTGTGAAAATATGACCAGTCCAGAATTAGAATCTCACTTTCATGATTGTGCAAGTCTGTTTCTTGCCAGAATTACATCATGGCTCAGAATCACGTATGCATCCTACATCACCAATGCTTGAACTTCATTTATTACAAGTTGCAACAATAAATTCAGAATAGCTTTGACCTCGTCCTAACATTAAGTCTTTAATTGATAATTATAATCAGTAATAATTTAATTAATTATTATGTAATAAATAATCATATTCTATACATAGTATATCAATGATCATACTACACTAATTGTAGATGGTATTTCAATGACCCTTAATACACTTAAATTGTATTAAGTTTAAAATTTACTATGCTTAAAACATACTATGCTTAACCACCAAAGGCAGTATTAAGAGCTGGTGTATATAAATATAATAAATCTATATAATTATGTACATGTAATTATAAAATTAATCAATATTAATTATGTAGTCTGCAATCATTTTCTGGTCACTTGTGGTTCCTGTGCACCCTGCTTTTAGGTATTAAATTAGCCAAATTAGAAAAACTAGTTTTACTAAGTTAACTGCCCACTCCAGTGTGCCAATGCACCCAAAACCCAATATCATATCACAATATTGATATACAATGTACATGTACATCACTGGAGTTTAATAATAATGTTAGAGGGTACATGTATAGTATATTACATGCTCATTCAGAAGTGTTGTTTCAGTTCACTATAACTAGAATTAAAACCCCTTTTACTAAGACATTGTGACTTAGTTAACTAAATTACAAGTCTACTGCAATAGTTAACTATAACTAACTAAAATGAAAATTGGCGCACTTTTAGTTAGTTAACTAAAACTAAAACCCCCTTATTAAGCCTAATATTATTTTAGTTAATTAAACTATAACTAAACTAAAAGTTTGAGAAACCAAGCATAGTATAACTATATGTACATGTATAACTAAAATTAGTCATTTTTGTCAAACTAAAACAACACTATGACAGACACTCAGCTGGTTGAACAGTTCAACCTAATGAGTCAACACATATATAACATTGAATAAATTCTACGATGATGCATACACAAGCTTCTCTGATATAATGGTAACTCTTCATGTGTACCAAATGTCATTGGCTTCCTCTAGTACAATATCAATTGTAATTATCATACATGCAGTACCTGACATTATTAAGTTTACATACTATCACTGTACTTCCATTGACTACAGTTTACTTTGTCATTGAAGTACACAGTATTATACCTTTAGTGCTACTCTATCACATGCAGATGTAAGGAAATTCACACATTACTATGATTACAGTACAAAGTAGTACTATAGTACTACTTAGAAGTACAGTTGACTATCACCTTATTAAAATATAAATCCCACATAGTATGTAAACTTAATAAAGTCAAGATTAGTGTTTGATAAAATTTATTTTGTGGGGAAAAGCCCTTTATTGTAGATTAGGTTTCATAATAATAATTAATATGTAGTTATTGTTAGTTTTCACTCCATTTATAGTTATATGTTTGGAACTTGTTTGAAATTGCAGCTACAAGCTATAGCTGTATTCATTTCTGCTTCAACAAGGTTAGTACATGTAACATTTAGTCACATTCTTGAAACTCATAATTAGAGAAATATTTTTTTCCTGTTAATATACATGTAAATGTATATAATGTTCATGTACATAGAGCTAAATAAAAACCAGCCTTGTACCTACAATACCTATCAGTGTTTTTGATAAGGTTATATAACACATTAGTGGCCTAAAGAGCTTCTTATTTGACACTGCACAGTTCTCTCTTTGGGCCAGTAGCGCAGTTAATTATGATATATTATCACTAATAGTATTAACTCGTTAATTGGCTCTAGATGTATTCTCAATGGCACACACACTAACCATTTTTGAGCCAATTTGGCCCATGCTTCAAAACTTCAGAGCATCTGTCTGGAGTACAGAGTGTCGTGGGTTCGAACCTGAGGCAACTCTCATTTTTCATTTTTCCATTGCCTCAGGTGTCTTTCTTTCTTTCTTTCTTTCTTTCTTTCTTTCTACATCTCTGATAACATCATGTACATTCAGAGAGTGTCTGGGTATGAGGATTATAACTTTGACTACCTATATGTACATGTTAACAGTTCTGTAACTAACAGCTCCTATTTTTAGCCAATTATATTTTTGTTACCTATAGGTACTCCAAAAGTTTAATAATGGAGAAATATGTGTAGGAAAAACTTAACAAATTACTCTATTGGTAATAATTTCCACTAAAAGAAAAGAAACAAAAATAATAAATGAAAGAACATACATGTAGGGATATCAAAACTGGAAAAACACACGAACAAGATTGGGATGGCAACAAAATTAAACTAAGCATTTCCATATAACAACCCTACATAGATGTAAGTACATGTGTATTTATACTATAGCTATACTTATGTAGACTTGTTATATGGAAGTGGTTAGTTTAATTTGTTGCTAAGGCACCATCCAAATCTCGTTTGTGTGCTTTTTCAGTTTTCATATTCCTGCATGTTCTTTCATTTAAAAAAAATGTTTTCGTTATTTTTTATTAATTTGCAATGGGCACAGTACTTTACATAGTTAAATATTTTCATACCAAATGGCCAAAAATTAATTGTTTTACTACGTGTACATGTACATGTTGTACATTGGTATTTTCATATCATAGTTTTCTAATGGAATTTTTGGAAGTTGGTGGTGTATTAACACTTCTGGAGATTATAAGTCTAAAGTCATGTTTAGAGACTGATAAATCTGAAGCTCAACGATTGCTTACTTTAGTAGCTAACAAAGGAAGACAATATAAAGAAATGATATGTGAAAGTTATGGTGAGTTGTGTAAATTACATATGTGTACATGTACATGTACATGTACATGTACAATGTACTAGTATAGTCAGTTCACATTCACGATGTCCTCAAAATTATGATGTGATGACTTTATACATGTATGTAATACAATGTATAGTTTAATATCATAAGGTTATTTCTTAGTACATGATTATATTGTAACTCAATAATGAAGCAACGGATTGAAGTTTGAAATACACAAAAAAGAACAGGTAGGACTATTATATGAATGGTACAGGTAAAAGATTGTTAGTTATTCCAAACTAAAGTTATGGACATTTTTCTGAGGTCATGGTGAACGTGAATGACCTTTAGTAGAATTTAGTACATGTATAAAAGATAAGAGTTATGTAAAATATTTACATGTACATGTATTAGTAAGGCAATTATGATGGCTTCACTATTAGGATGGGATGACTTTATATGTAATGTAGTGCATAGTTTAATGTCATAAGGTTAATACATAATTATACATGTACTGTAACTCAATATTGAAGCAATGAATTGAATTTTTACATACACAAAAAAGGGAAGGATAATTACATGAACATCTGAGATTGTTTGTCATTCCAAACTAAAATTATGATCATTTTTCTTAGGTCATGGTGAGCGCGAATGACCTTTAGTAAGTAGAATTTAGTACATGTATAAGACGAGAGTTGTAGTGAGATGTGTACATGTACATGTATTAGTAAGTAGAATTTAGTACATGTATAAGACGAGTTGTGGTGAGATGTGTACATGTACATGTATTAGTAAGTAGAATTTAGTACATGTATAAGACAAGAGTTGTGGTGAGATACATGTATGTACATATACATGTATTAGTAAGTAGAATTTAGTACATGTATAAGACGAGTTGTAGTGAGATGTGTACATGTACATGTATTAGTAAGTAGAATTTAGTACATGTATAAGACAAGAGTTGTGGTGAGATACATGTATGTACATATACATGTATTAGTAAGTAGAATCTAGTACATGTATAAGACAAGAGTTGTGGTGAGATGTGTACATGTACATGTATTAGTAAGTAGGATTTAGTACATGTACATGTATAAGACGAGAGTTGTGGTGAGATGTGTACATGTACATGTATTAGTAAGTAGAATTTAGTACATATATAAGACGAGAGTTGTGGTGAGATGTGTACATGTACATGTACATGTATTAGTAAGTAGAATTTAGTACATGTATAAGACGAGAGTTGTAGTGAGATGTGTACATGTACATGTATTAGTAAGTAGAATTTAGTACATATATAAGATGAGAGTTGTGGTTAGATGTGTACATGTACATGTATTAGTAAGTAGAATTTAGTACATATATAAGATGAGAGTTGTAGTGAGATGAGTACATGTACATGTATTAGTAAGTAGGATTTAGTACATGTACATGTATAAGACGAGAGTTGTGGTGAGATGTGTACATGTACATGTATTAGTAAGTAGAATTTAGTACATATATAAGATGAGAGTTGTGGTGAGATGTGTACATGTACATGTATTAGTAAGTAGAATTTAGTACATATATAAGATGAGAGTTGTGGTTAGATGTGTATATGTACATGTACATGTATTAGTAAGTAGGATTTAGTACATATATAAGACGAGAGTTGTGGTGAGATGTGTACATGTACATGTATTAGTAAGTAGAATTTAGTACATATATAAGATGAGAGTTGTGGTGAGATGTGTACCTTGTATACATGCATTAGTAGATGTACATGTACATGTACATGCATAGATGAAAAGAGTTGGTTGATACGGTTATCAGGATTGTAGACAAAGTGAATCATTAACCAGACAGTGATCAGCTTCTCAGTGGTAACAGGACAGTTCTAGGTGTGTAGGTGTGTGTGTAGACATGCTTACTCTAGCTCAGGTGATTGAACTTGAGGACCAGAGAGATCATTTGCATTGTCATCCAGTTGGACTCCCTTACTTAGTAGATAAAAACTCTCTCTGAGAAACTAGATAAGCTCGAGAAGGAAAAAAGATAAGTAATCAATGATGAGAGTTATGATGACATGCATAAGTAGTTTGGTTATTTGTAGTTATTCCAGTAGACCTGTAATTTCATTATCACTAAAGGTCATTCTAGTTCACCTTGACCTCAGAAAAATGTTCACAACTTTAGTTTGAAACGACTAACAATCTTTTCATCTGCACCATTTTCATATAACAGTCCTTCCCATTCTTTTTTGTGTACGTCAAATTTCAATCCATTACTTCATTATTGAGTTACAGTATAATATCATGCATTAACCTTATGGCATTAAACTATACATATTACATATATCGTCATAATTTTGAGGACATCATGAATGTGAACACACTATAGTGATGTACTGATGTCGGATTTTATAGTTATTTTGATAAAGTGATAATGAGTTTATCAGCCACTACCAATGGCCGATAAGGACTGATATCAATTACCGATTGATTGTCAGTGCATCTAACTTGTGAAAACTGCTGTATATTAATAGTTCTCACTGATGAAATACATTCGCAAACACACACAAAAACTGTTAAAAAGTAAGAAGAATAGAAAGACAAGTAACTACATGTATAAAGTCTATATAATATGTTGTTGAGTTTGATACATGAGAAAGTGATCAACAAAGGATTATTGGTACAATAATAGAGATACTTTTTCTCCTTATATTTAGTTACATGTATTGATATAAACAGCACATAGATGTATTCATTGTTCTGCCTACACTAGTCTACCATTCAGCATGAAGTAACCACCACTCAGATCAGTTAACCACTGATCAGATAATACTAGGGTACTGAGACAGTATTAAGTATACATGTATACTGTGTAAAATGGCACTAAATGCAAGTTAGAAATATCCTGGCCAGAACACTGTATATTGGACTAATATGTCACTGTACTACATTCTATATTATAAGTGTTGTGGCTTCAAATGTATTGTACATGTACCTGTAGGAGTTAAAGTGGTTGCTGAATCATTAGCTCATTCTCAGACACCTGAAGCACAGGAATGTGCCCAAAACTTGCTTCATGAACTTTCTGTGGTATGTATATACTATGTGTATAATGTACATGTACATGTATTTCTACCCCATTGTGGGTATTACATTTTCTAAGCCATTGCAGCTGTTAAATTTCATAAGCCACTGTACACATACATGTAGCTTTTAAATCCTCTGTGACTATTTGTAAGTCTTAGCAAAACCAATGAAGGTTCACACATGTTTTTATCAATGTTGCTCTTACCTTGATTGGTTATAGAATTATATAGAAAGCCCCCAAAACTGGATTATTGCTTTAAAATTAGAACTATTGTAGTTCCTGTCACTGTTTCTACATGTATTTGGATTTAGCATCGCTGGACTGATGACAAAACAGCAACACAGCCTCAACCTTCCTGGAGCACACCCACATTATTAGCCACAGCTTCAAGTGCACATGTGCAAACATTAAAGTGGGCATGGCAGCGAAGCTTCAAATGTGCAGCAAACAAAGGAAGGTTCAAATCTTTCCCCAGCTATTATGTACATATGTTTTGGATGTTTTTACACTCACAGTCATTAACCCTTGCCACACATAAGCAAAGGGTCACAGCAGTCTTTCTCTGTGTTATAAACGTCACAGCTAAAACTAACATGTGATGGAGGTACTAATAGACTCAGAATTAAAAGTGAAAAAAAAATAAACGTGCTAATTTTCCAAAGACATTTGGTTTGAAAGTTATGACAGTTTTAAATTTTAAAGACTCACAGTTGCTGTTGTTGGATCCTGATAAGACTTTGGGTGTGAAAGAACAAATCAACATGTACATGTACATGTAGCTCACAATTGTTTAGTGTGGTACTACATGAAGCATCAAAGTAGTGGCATTTACAAACACAATAGTGTAGCGTCATCTCACCCAATCAATAACCACTTCCAGCATCTTCATCTTTAATTCACTGTGCATAGATAATTAATTATGTGTACTGTTTTATTTTCATACTACAGTATACTTGTTAATACGTTTGTATCATAATAACACAATAATTAATATTAATTGTGTTTCCACTATTAAGTGCATATAGTGTTACTGTACCATGGTGGCAAGGGTTCCTGCACAAAATGGCATTCATTTAGGTACATGTACATGTACATTAATGTTGTTTTAGTTTGACTACTTTTAGTTATAGTTATGGTACATGTATGCATGGTTTCTCAAACTTTTAGTTAATTAACTAAAATTATATTAGGCTTACTAAAAGGGATTTTATAGTTAACTAAAACAACTCTAATGTACATGTATCATATGCATTGATTATCCATTTACATATACTACATGTACATGTATATCTTTATCAATTTACATGTACTTTTATATCATATTCATATAGGGCAATCCACGATATCAAAGCTTAATCTACAAGACATTGATCAAATTATTAACATCTGCATCACCCGAAGCTCAGAGATTAGCTACATACACTCTTAGACAGATACAGGTCACTTGACTAATCTACAAGATTACATGTACATACATGTACTGTACATGTACATGTACATGTAAATACTAAATACACTTGGAAAGCTTGTAATTGTACTGTACCAGCTTTCTAATTGTATTTACATGTACATGATGCTATCCGAGATGTACATGTACATATAAATACTAAATACACTTGGAAAGCTTGTAATTGTACTGTACCAGCTTTCTAATTGTATTTACATGTACATGTAAGAGCATCTGTCCGGAGTGCAGAGTGTCGTGGGTTCGAATCCCACCTGAGGCAACTCATTTTTTCATTTTTCATTTGCCTCAGGTGTCTTTCTTTCTTTCTTTCTTTCTTTCTTTCTTTTTCTCTCTCATCTCAGTATTATCATGTACATGTACATGTAAATACTAAATACACTTGGAAAGGTTGTACTTGTACTGTACCAGCTTTCTAATTGTATTTACATGTACATGATGTTATCCGAGATGTACATGTACATATAAATACTTAATACACTTGGAAAGCTTGTACTTGTACTTCAATATTCACTGAGTACTTGTACTTGTACATGTAAGTACCAATTAATACTGTGTACTTGCCTCATGCAATACTTGAAATTTGTTTGAAAGTGTCCAGCAGAAACATCTGGAAAAAACAATATTTCACCAACATGTTGTGGATTTTATCTGAAAAAAATGTCTCACAAACCACCATTGTACCAATTTATGGCTTGTGAGATATAGAAGTAACCCACTAGCCCATGACTGCTCTTGACTAATAATTAACCTTGCTATGAGGATACTGTTCTGTATTATTCTATAACTAATCAGACAATTTGTCCAGTCAAATGCAATTTTTCCTGACAAAGAGGCAAAATGTCTGGAAAATGGCCAATTGCTGGACGTTATTTCAAGCACTGCTCAAGTCTGCTATAATACATGTATACATATTTTGTTAACTGCATGTAAATTGCACATGTGTCACCTATTTTTCATGGGCACCTATTTACACATACACTGTACATGCATGTACATGTACATGTATACACATGTACAGTATATTTGTTAACTGCATGTACATTGCACATGTGTCACCTATTTTGGCACCTATTTACACATACACTGTACATGCATGTACATGTACATGTATACACATGTACAGTATATTTGTTAACTGCATGTACATTGCACATGTGTCACCTATTTTGGCACCTATTTACACATACAATGTATATGTATTTTCCTCTTTTCTGACCTTTTAAGAAACAGCTTGATATACATGAATAGTGTTTTTAGCTACAATGTACATGTACATCACAGTATATGTTTTACCTTGAAGGTACAAATATTTAAACAGACTATATTTAGCGAAATGCTGCTAATGGAGATTTGACAGGTATTAATTTTAGCGATATAAAAAAAAATTCATAACTCAATAATACAGCCCTCACAGTGGATGGAAAATATGAAGATATCACCAGAAGTGTTCTCGACAGCTTAGATAGCAGTGAGGAAGAAGGGAGTGATATGGAAACTGACTGTTAATTAATTAATTATCATAATTATATTCATAACAAATTATTCACAATGATTATTATTAACGTGTATAAAATTTTGCGTTTTTATTAAGCTCGCTAATAATCGCTAAAATTAGTACCCGCAAATAATAGTAACATTAAGGTACTTGTTTTCTTTTTAGCATACCTACATGTATTATTGTACATGTACATGTACATATGTATCATTGCTTTACATGGAGATTTCTGGTTATTAATGCTTCTTGTGTCACATAAGAATTGCTAATTTTCCTGCTGTTTGTAGTAAGTTTTAGTAACTAAAGCTTATGTATATCATTAATCAAACTCTCTATAATGCCCTAAAATAATTTATGTGACAAAGTGAAAAGTGTATATAGTGTAATGTATATATAGTATTAAAATGATTACTTGTACTTAAGTACATCAAATCACCTGTTCTTGTACTAGTACTTGTAATTGTACTTAAGTACATATACATTGTCAAATCACTTGTTCATGTACTTGTACTTAAGTACATATACATTGTCAAATCAACTGTTCTTGTACTTGTACTTAAGTACATATACATTGTCAAATCACTTGTTCATGTACTTGTACTTAAGTACATATACATTGTCAAATCACCTGTTCATGTACTTGTACTTAAGTACATATACATTGTCAAATCACCTGTTCATGTACTTGTACTTAAGTACATATACATTGTCAAATCACCTGTTCATGTACTTGTACTTAAGTACATATACATTGTCAAATCAACTGTTCTTGTACTTGTACTTAAGTACATATACATTGTCAAATCACTTGTTCATGTACTTGTACTTAAGTACATATACATTGTCAAATCACCTGTTCATGTACTTGTACTTAAGTACATATACATTGTCAAATCACCTGTTCATGTACTTGTACTTAAGTACATATACATTGTCAAATCACCTGTTCATGTACTTGTACTTAAGTACATATACATTGTCAAATCACCTGTTCATGTACTTGTACTTAAGTACATATACATTGTCAAATCAACTGTTCTTGTACTTGTACTTAAGTACATATACATTGTCAAATCACTTGTTCATGTACTTGTACTTAAGTACATATACATTGTCAAATCACCTGTTCATGTACTTGTACTTAAGTACATATACATTGTCAAATCACCTGTTCATGTACTTGTACTTAAGTACATTGTCAAATCACCTGTAATTGTACATATACTTGTAATTAAGTACATTGTTGAAACGCCTGTACTTGTATTTGTAGTACATGTACTTGCATCTTTTTTATGAAAGATTATAATTCAGCATTATAACAGAATATATACATGTGTGTAGACTATGTACATATAAAATCCTTCATTGTACATGTACATGTAGCATTAACTACATTTAGTTAATGCTACATATACAATGAAAGATTTTATATGTATGTAAAACAAATTTTGATTACTTACTTCATTCAAACATTATGATTAATTTACTTGATTTATATCTTTAAAAGTAATTGCACTTGTACAAGTTATACCTAACTACAGTCTCTGTTCAGATAGAATAGTACATGTATGTACATGTACATTGTACACATATCAGACAAGGGGCAAGTACACATGCAGTAATTATACTTATATGTACATGTGTAAGTACAAGTACATGTGGTTATTATTTTGTGACCATGGAGGTGACTTTAATACTCAATTTAAGCATCTTTTGGGTTCTTGTTTCATGTAACCTTGCATGAAATAATTAGAGTATAATACTATAGTCTGTTCACATTCACGATGTCCTCAAAGATGTAAACTACATGTACATGTATGTACTTCTGTTTATATTCTTTAGCCTTCAATGGGAGTTGTAAGTGCCTCAATAGTTGATCCTCTTCTACAATTATTAACAAGTCTGCACTCAGAAGTTCAACACGAAGGTACATACATGTACATGGCTTATATTAATACAATGCATATACATCATACATATGTAAATGTATGTATAGTAATGTCATTTAGTTAAATTTCTTTAGCTGGATTATTGATTCAAGAGATATTGAAATATGAAGAAATACATCAACCTCTTTTACTTGGTTTAGTGACACTTTTGAAACCGGAGAATGTTTCCAAAACAAAGACTAATGGACGTAGGTGTAACACTTAAAAATTAAATTGCAAAGTCCGAGAAAAAGCATCAAACAATACACATGTATACAGGATGGGAAATAAGGAGATGCTTCAGTTGTTTCAGATTCATTTGTAGTTACAGTGTACAGTAGATTAAATTGTTTGCCTGATATTGTAGGCTTATTTCCAATCCTATATAATTACATATTATATATAAATATATAATTATGCATTATACATGTACATGTATATTACATAAAGTACATGTATATATCAATAAAATGTCACAGTATAGTAACAGTAATTATCTTAGTTACAGTAGAGTATAGTAATTACTGTATCACTACTGTGGTGTTCAATTGAAAAGTACACCAATTACTGTCAAAACTACTGTTGAACTACTGTAGTGTGAAAATGAAACTACTGAGTAATACTGTACTGTATGGTGACATTTTATTGGCATATACATGTGCTGTATATTATACTATTATAATTATATGTACATGTACATGTATACCTTAAGCCTACGTCCACTAAATTTAGTAATTTTTAAAAGCTTGGATTTACATGTACATGTACCATACATTAAATTTAGGGATTTCTGACCACACCTAATATGCCTAATAAAATGATCACGAAATATTCTTTTAGTGATTATTATGTTTGTCACTAAAATTAGTACAAGCAATTAAAAGTAGACTTAAAGTACATGTAAAATGTATGTATGTATGTATGTATGTATGTATGTATGTATGTATGTATGTTTGTATTATAAGAAGCCATAAGATGAAAGGCACCGATCATAGTATATATCACGTAGACAAGTGTATACGAATCACGCACGGGTTAATATACTTCTTTCATCGCCAATCACGGGTTAAGAGAACTTCTTAAATCAAGAAAACACGGGTTAATAATGAAACAAAAATTGATTTTCAAGAAAATTAATATTACTGAATGACCAAAGATGAAGAACTCGAGTGATATTATATGCATAAATAAATGATTGTTATTAAAGAAAAAAATTTTTAATGAAATGACCAAAGATGAAGAACAACTTGAGTGATATATACATATAAATAAGTGATTGGTATTAATGAAAACCAGTTTAGTGCTTATGACTTCTGACCACCAAATTGAATGTTGACACTTCCAATATTACAACCATGAAACAAGCTGGAAAAATTAGGATCAAAAGCTGGGGTGACATTTTCTGAGGATTTGCCCATACTCTCCTTGCTTATAGCCGTCTTTGAAATTTCCTTACTAAAGCTGGCATTATGATCAAGACTGGTAAGAACTCTGCATGTGGCGGCTTCATGTTGCTCTTTTGAAACATGTTCATAGATTCTTAGTGCCTCAATGGACCTGTGGCCTGTGTTTTTTTGAATTATTTTTTCAGGAACACCAGCTGCAAACAATGCAGTAGTACCTGTAGCTCGGAGACTATGATTGCTTTTCAATTCATCAAGCCCAGCCTGAATAGACATGTTTTTCATTAAAACTGCGAGCTTGTTTTTTCCAATCGCAACTGAATCATACCAAGGTTCATCTGGACATGAAGGAGTTTTGACTTTTGGGCGCAGATAGAACACATCAGCATCAAAGGCATATTTGGGAAGTTTGGCAAAATAACGATCTAGTAAAAATACCAGACAGCGAGGTTCATTCTCTGGAACTGCATGTATTTTCACTATTTTGTTTTCAACCCTTAATTGGGCTAGCCCACCAGACCGATTCTTTGAACCATTCTCAATGTACTCGTACATGTTTGGGCCACTTGTGGAACGAACAAACTGTGATGGCTTTAAGTTCCTCTGCTCCTCACCCCCTCATAGGCAACAAACTTTACCAACATAAAAAAAATACAGCATTCGAAAGACCTTTTGGAGTATTCACATCCAGTACCTTAGTATCCCACAACCGTTTCTCTTCCTCGGTCGAAATTGTTGGTGCATGCTTAACTTAAGCCCCAATTCCTTCCTTGCGCAAACTACGAAAAACTGCTTCACAGCTTCTTTGAATGTTCTTGAAGTGAGTATCGTTTTTATCCAAAAAATTTGGGGAATTATCACTTAAACTGCGCATATATCTGAGTAAACCAGAGAGAAATCGGTGAATTGACAGTGGTGTATACTTCTGACCATCTGAATTTTGAAATCCACTGGCTTAGCTCCTCGGGTGATTGTCTTTCGAGAATATCCTCTGGACATTTTTCTGAACAATCAGGAAGTTTGTTTATTTCATACACCCACTCCATAAAACCGAGTATTTTTCTCCGTATTAGGAGGAACAAAACCTTTTACAATAACTTCCATTTCTTCTTTTTACTTGTGGTCAAATCTTGACTTTTTTTCTTCAGGCAATTTTAAAGAAAGCCTTTTTCTTTTTGGCTCGTGATGTTCGTCAGGTGGTTCGTTCTCTTTCTCCATCATTCTTTGAATCCTCGTGTAGTCCTGCAACCTACTGAACCTAGTGCAAAGGTCAAGGTCAATAAGCGATTACGCATGCGCAGCACATCATCTTATGGCTTCCTATAATACCAACCATATAGAACATGACCTTCACCTCGTAGGTGTATCTGATATACGCTCGAATTATATTCATAATCCCTCAGGCTATGCCCTCGGGATTATGAATATAATTCTCGTGTATATCAGATACACCCCTCATGGTCATGTTCTATTTATTACATGTATGCATGTATGTATGTATGCATGTATGTATGTATGTTTGTATGTATGTATGTATGTATGTATGTATGTATGTATGTATTTACATTCTTTATAATTTGGCTTTATTGCTTCCACTAATATTATTTGTATGGATGGAGAAGCTATTTGATTAAAACAATACAAGTTCAAACTACATGTACATGTATTACAATACATGTACTTGTACATGTATTACAATACAGTAGTACATTGTATGTCTATAATTCCTTTCATTTAATTCAAACAGGGGGGGGGGGGGGGGGGGGGGTGGTGGTCTGTGTTTTCCCCAGAGCAAGTCAACCCCCCAGAGTTTCCAAAGTTTAATACTATAAGGCAGCTACATGTACATGTACATTCAGGCCCCAGAAGCCACCTGAAACAACCTCAGAGCCTAGATTTAAACATTTTCAAGGGGAATACCCCAACAAACCCACACATCCCTATGATAATTCCTCTTTGCTGTTATTCCCACCCCAGATTAAATTCCTGTATGAAAGCTTGTTGTAAACAGTACATTACAGTTGTTTATGATGTATAGATTGACTTAATCAGAAAGTATCAAAACCATGTGGTGATAACGTGTACTCCATAAAATATTTTTCTGACTTAAATTATCATTACTTAAGATTATTAATTTTATATATTGATGCTACCAATGTATTGTATAATTTGATGCTTACCAATGTATTGTATAATTTGATGCTTACCAATGTATTGTATAATCTGATGCTTACCAATGTATTGTATAATTTGATGCTTACCAATGTATTGTATAATTTGATGCTTACCAATGTATTGTATAATTTGATGCTACCAATGTATTGTATAATTTGATTCTTACCAATGTATTGTATAATCTGATGCTTACCAATGTATTGTATAATTTGATGCTTACCAATGTATTGTATAATTTGATGCTTACCAATGTATTGTATAATTTGATGCTACCAATGTATTGTATAATTTGATTCTTACCAATGTATTGTATAATTTGATTCTTACCAATGTATTGTATAATTTGATGCTTACCAATGTATTGCATAATTTGATACTTACCAATGTATTGTATAATTTTATTTTTAGAACCGCTTGCTGCTCATTTACAACAAGCTGGTGCAGCACGAATTATCAGGTAACTGATAACATGTACATCCCACTTGAGGCAACTCATTTTCATTTTTTCATTTGCCTCAGGTGTCTGTCTTTCTTTCTTTCTTTCTTTCTTTCTGTCTTTCCATCTCGTGTTATCATGTATATACTTAGGTTTAGTGCATGCTTGGGGTCAAATACATTCACTAGTATTTAAATACAAATACAAATACTTAGTAAACGTCAAATGCAAATACAAATACTTCATGTATCAAATACAAATGTGAAATATATTTAAATACTTTTCAAATACTTTTTAAATACTTCTTTGTCTAGTCTCAAAAACTGATTCATGTGCTGTCATCAGCCATGAATAAGTTTAAAAGTAATCTTTATTAAAATTTATATAACATGATGAACTAAAATAATAACATATTGATTACACCTAATAAACATAAGTTCTTCAAATGTTTTGTCCTTTAAACAACATCTGTCGGGGCAAAACACTTTTCCAGCAATGCTAAAAAGCCTTTCCAAGGGTGCTGAGGATGCTGGAACACAAAGATAGTTTGGAGCTATCTTAGCAAGTTGTGGAAACTTTTTCTGGTTGTTCTTCGAAAATATAAGCGGGTCTTCCTCTTGTGCTAAGCAAGGAGTGCAAAGATATTCTTCAACCAATGCATCAATATCACTTGCAGCAAATCTGGTAGAATTAGCAGGACTCCTTGTCAAACTACTGAAGAAAGCTCTCATTTTCTTGGCTGGGTGATGATGTTTGACAGTACAGTATTACATAATTATTATTAACACTAATTGAGAAAAGTGTATTTGAAGATTATTTGGTGAATGCAAATACTTTTTCAAAGTTTAAATACAAATGCAAATACTTTTAATTTTAAATCCTCAAATACAAATGCAAATACAAATACTTGAAAAAAGTATTTAAATGCAATTAAATACCAATACTAATGTATTTGACCCCAAGCCTGATTTAGTGTTGGTGTCTTTGGTGGTTTAATTATCCCGACCTTCGCTTATATACCGAGTTTTAGTTAGCCTGTTTATACAGGTGTATGAGATGTTTGATTTGGACCCTGCCAGCTGGGCTGCCTTGGTAGCTCAGTTGGTAAGAGGAGTGCAGAGTGCCGTGGGTCCAAATCCCGCTTCAAGCAACTCATTTTCATTTTTTCATTTGCAACAGGTGTCTTTCTTTCTTTCTTTCTGTCTTTCCATCTCAAGTGTTATCATGTAGTATGCTCACTGTGAAACACTAGCATGCATCAAGCCAACAATGTACATGTACATTGTATAACAGTTACATGTACATGTATGTATAAATGTGCTTACATGTACATTTAAATGTGGTACATGATTATTTATAAAATATGTCAGCAATTTCTCATTTCCTATAGTGAAATTGCTGATGGGGAATCATTGATTGGTGAAAAGCTCATAGAGGTAGTACATATGTTCTTACATGTTTATGCATATGGACATACATACTCAAAGTTTTTAAATATGTTTGTGAAGGGTGGGCCAAAACGACTTGTCATTGTTTGTGTGTGCGCCATCGGGAGAGTACCCTGAGTCAGTTAATAATAAGTTACATTGCATTACTATTAATAATAATAATCATAATTACAATGTAAATGTACTGTGCTGACTCTAAAAACTTTGCAATACTGTATAAGAAGCTCTATGGCCCAGTGTTGTGTCACAAATAGACAATTCTGTGTGACTACATCTTGATTGGTTGATCTGTGTAGCTGTCTGTTTTTGTCTTTTTTATGAATGCAAAGATTTTTTGTGATGTCCTAATATATATGTGCAGTACCTCTTAACTAAATTGAAGCTTATGTTGTACATTGCTAAATTTGTATTCTAATAATTTGTCTGTGTCTATTTCTGTGTGTTTGTCTGCATCTATCTGTGTGTGTGTTGGTATGTATGCATGTGTATGTGTGTTTGTGCATATGTGTGTGTGTTTGTGCGCGCATATGTGCGCGTGCACGCGCGCGTGTGTGTGTGTGTTGTACATAATGTATCCATAATAACTCATTTACAATGTATACTGTTGAGTTTAGAATATCAGTATTGAATACCACAACAGTAGTCTCATCCCCACCCACATTCATCACATGGTTTTAACTTGAGCTTGGAATGTCCAATGAAATTACTGTTTGATCATATGACGGACTGTATATTTAAAAATGGTATATCAAAACTTGTAATAAAAGACGATATAACTTTAGGAGTGCATTTCTAGTGTTAAGAAGCACTCCAAATGTTTGTAATTGGTTTCAGTGATAAGCCTAAGAAAATGCTTAAAAGGTCTTTTGGCTGCCCTTTAGCCTACATGTAAATATAGAGTACGGGGGGGATTTTAAAGTGGGATGTCACCTTATTGATGTGGGCTTGAAAGGGGCACAGCCCCCTTGTCGCCCACACAATTCAGGGTTTCAGTGATCCTGCCCATGCATTCTGGTGGGTAGCTAAGACATTTCTCTTGCTGGAAAACCTGATATTGTGAGTGTCCAGTATCCAGTGTAGCTGGTACCAACATGTGGTTGGGTCATTTTGTTTGCCTGAGATTGCTGAGAACACTGCATTTGACTTAGTCCTACAAAGTGCTTGAGAACTTTCAATTCCCGCTAAGCAAGTTGCTAGAAGTAGTACTTCATGTCGGAAAAGAAGCCAAGTTTAGGGTACAGAAAGTGAACGATGGCCAAGATATCTGCAGCAGAGCCTCCAGTTTGAAGCATTGCCAAAATCATGCTCACCACTCTAAGAGTTAATGTCATTGAAGTAAACTAAAGGTCATTCATGTTCACCATGACCTCAGACATATGGACATAACTTTAGTTTGGAAATGACCAACAATCTTTTTACCTGCATCATTTTCATATAATAGTCTTTCCTGTTCTTTTTTGTTTATGTCAAATTTCAATCCATTGCTTTATTATTGTGTTATAATATAATCATATATTAACATTATGACATTAAACTATACACTATATTACATATAATATCATCCAATTATAATTTTGAGGAGATCGTTAATGTGAACAGACTATACAACTGTACATTAAAGTTGCAATTAATTTGTTTTCAACTTTTCTTGTATTTTTGTCACTTTTATAGCTAAATGTCATTCATCATCTTCTCTATGCTGTTGGTAACTCTGGATATCCAGACAGTCAGAGACAAGCTCTGAAGAGTTTGCAAGTTTTTATAAAAAAGTACCTCGAAGTGAAAGAACTTGTCGAATTATTAGTAGGAGATGAGTTGTTTCAGAAACTGAAAGTGAGTAGTCCCTTCCTATCTGATAATTAAAAGGAAGATACAAAACACATGTGTATGTTGATTACATCTGCCAATGTTTTTCTGTTGGTAAACTGCATTATACCACAAGAACAGATTGTTACAATTAAAACTATATAGTCTTTCTATTCCTTGAACTTATGTGAGTATTTGTATGTTTTTATGTAACATGTTTCCAATAGTAGCACAATTATGGAGAAACAAGATAATTATATTGAAAAATTATCCCTTGCTTGCTTGTGTGATATCTGACACCTAGTGTTTTTATGGTCATCCCTATGATTGCTTTCCACAGGTTTTAATGTATAATAATTATAATTATAAATTGAAAATAATTATAATGTTTATGTCATGCGATTGTATATATGTAATTAAGGAAGTTGCGTCACTGCTGGAGGCTTGGTCAATTAATGGGCATGCTGGTGGGTAATAGAATGCGTGCTCAATATCTACAGACTTGCAGGAAGAAATTAAGCTGATTGTAGCTTGTATTAAAAATAGCTGTTCTACATGAAATATATTCCTAAAGTTGTACAAGATCCTTTAAAAAGTAAGGAGAGTAGATAATAGCTGTAATAGACTCAGGCGTGAGAAAGTCAGCCATGATTAATAAATGTTGTGTCATTCGGTCAATTAATTTGTGTGGTACATAAACAAATATGCACTCAAGTTGCAGACTTGTAATTATCTACATTAAACTGCAATCATAGGGATGGCCTTGCCATGATTTAATGTATCACAATTTTCATTAGTGTTGTGAAGACTCTTTTCTATTGTGTCTGAAAACAACTGACTTTTCTTTCTCTGCTTATCTTTTATGAGTTGCACTTCAACATTTCTATAACTGTTGGTGTAGTATTATGGATGTACATGTTATATAATCTTGTCCCTTTTAATCAGTCTATTCATCTACCTTTACTTGATCTCAAAATCATCCATTATTCTCATGATCTTCTTGTCTATTTGTTATCAGTCATAATCTAGCTTTACCATCCATAGAGTAGTCCCAGTGGAATATCAGAATCTCTCTCTTTAGATGATATTGACACACTTGTTGGATGTTTAGGACGTAAGGACTAACAGACCAGAGTAATAATAGATAAAAAAATGTATCTCATATTTCATACTTCTAGAGAGAGTATCCTTTTTTTCAGAGTACTTCCACAACAATATACATATTTACCATTTTCATGACAGTTTTAGCAGTGTAGTTATAAAACATATTTAGTTATCGACATACATTATTTATTATATTTTATTTTTCATGTCATGAATAATAATTAATATTGAAGATTAACAGTGGCTAATGTTGTTCCCTGATCATTCGATGAACAGCAGGAGACAGAAAGAGAGATCTCCATCGGCATGCCTGTTCATTATTAAGGGCCTGGAGACGAGGCTAGAGGTTTCTCCAGAACACCACTAAACATGAAGACGAAACAACACAAAAACTGAAGAGGCACTTCTTCCGCAGCTTAACCTTCGCGCAACTACCCACGCAGTAAATTTCAATTATTTGCGCTTCAATCGAGACAATAGAACGTAGAAAGACAGCGTGTAGTACAGCTCTAAATCCACTGATTTTCTACTTTTGTATTTCTGATCCAAGCTCATCGACTTACTAGCTAGGATCTTTTGTATTGTGCAGAATCAGCACTATTCAATCAAGACCAGTTAGTTGACTGACAAAACTGACAGTATTATTTCAGTGGAACTCTACCGACTCTTCTCAAAGATGAAGTTAATTATTTTATTAACGTTTGTGTGGATTTTCCTTGAACAAGGTAAGAAACATCTGATAATAATAGTATGATACATTTTAATAATGATAATAGTATAATAAGTCTATGGTACAAGATACTCCCTTCTATGTGACCACATCAATAATGTTTGTATTATATAATTATGCTCAATAACTCAATGGTGAAAAGAGAATTACATAATTATAAAGCAGTTTTATGAAAATTAATGAACCATTAAATTATTTCTTCTATATCATCCTAGCTTTCGGAAAATTGTCAGTTTCTATAGAAACAGACCCTCCAGGTCCAATTTATATAGCAGCAACGTGGATTCATTTCAACTGTATTGTTGATGAAAGAGCAGAAGAACCAATTACCTACCATTGGTATGGAAAGATAATTTTTATGGATTTACATAATTATTTGCACATGAATCATACATAGTTTATATCTTATGTACAAATGCATGTACACATACATACATACACACATACATACATACATACATATATACATACACACATACATACATACACACATACATACATACATACATACATACATACATACATACATACACACATACATACATACATACATACATACATACATACATACATACATACATACATACATACATACAAATATACATACATACATACATACATACATACATACATACATACATACATACATACATACACACATACATACATACACACATACATACATACACACATACATACATACATACATACATACATACATACATACATACATACATACATACATACATACATACATACATATATGCTACAATTCAGACATGGGGTAATAGTAATTAATAGTAATAAATATTTTAAAAACTGAGGTAATAGTAATAGACATTCAAATAATAGTAATATACAATCTCAATGTTGAGGTACATGCAATAGTATTTTCAGCCAGAAAGGTGCAGACTTACTGATTCTGTTTTTGAGAAACTTGTGAAAATTAAATGCAGGGGTCATTTAGTTTAAAACATGACAGAATTTCAAAGAAACCTCAATGCTATAGTAATCCACAACAGTGACACTGACTTAGGTGGTAATAGTAATAGTAATAGTAATAATTATACTGATTTTTTAAGGTAATAGTATATTACATTGACTTAGGAGGTGATAGTAGTGGTATACTGAATTTTAAAGTAGTACATTCAATTATAATTGACCCCATGTCTGTTAAGTAACTACATAAATGTATAAATTATGTACCTATATTATATACAGGTATAAATGGTGCTCATATACGGGGAAGTTGATGTTCATAGAAACGTGGCATACATCATGGTGGCCATATCAAGTTCTAACAACTCCTACTTCATGTTGGGATGGAATGCGTTGCCTTGTTGTAGACAGCAAGAATGAAACAGGTTATGGAAACGTCTCTTTTCACAATATTATTGGTATGTTTAGATGTTGTACACATAATAGTTACCATGCATCCAGCTTCAATGATATCAGATTAATGTAATTGTTATAATTATTACAAATTATTAGTGTTGTTTAGGTTAACTATAGCTACCCCTTTTAGTAAGGTAACTAAACTATACTAAATTACAAGTCTACTGTAATAACTTAACTAACTAAAATGAAATCAACCAATAATGGGCATTCTTAGTTAGTTAACTAAAACTAAAACCTGTTTAGTAAGCCTCCTTATATAATTAAACTATAACTAAATTACAAGTCTACTGTAATAACTATAACTAACTAAAATGAAATCAACCAATAATGGGCATTCTTAGTTAGTTAACTAAAACTAAAACCTATTAGTAAGCCTCCTTATATAATTAAACTATAACTAAATTACAAGTCTACTGTAATAACTATAACTAACTAAAATGAAATCAACCAATAATGGGCATTCTTAGTTAGTTAACTAAAACTAAAACCTTTTAGTAAGCCTCCTTATATAATTAAACTATAACTAAATTAATGTTTGAGAAACCAGGCATACTATAGCTAAGAGGGGTCATTTTTGTCAAACTAAAACAACCCTAATAATTAGTAAAACTTGTCTCCATAATGTTAGCAGAAATTTCAGCTCATCACTTGCAATTGAAATGTATGGGCAGCCATTTTTTAGGGGGGCCATTCCTACATAGAGAGTACTACCATACTCTCTGATGTATAATTAGATTCTGTAGATTCAGTTATAGTCATTTGGTAATTGATAATAATAATAATCAACAATATGTTGTTCATTATTATTATTATCAATGTCGTCTTTCTGTATTAGTCACTCACATAAGGGAAAATTTATAACAATTATTATACATTTGCAAACTACATGTAACTATTTAAAATTTGTTGTAATTACTGTCACTTGGTATAGAGATATTTCCTTTTATGAGGCCACATTAATCTATATAATAGTACTCCGTCACAAACTCCATTGCAACAAAGACCCAAAAATTAGCCGTTGACGTGCTCGTAATAAAAGGAGGCATTCACAGTTAATTGAATGTTTGTGTTTTAAAAAGTACTATGCCTGTAGTGTACTACACTTAGAAGGTACTACACATGCCTAGCTTAAACCACCAAAGGTGGTACTAATTAAATATAATACTTGGGGTGAGCCTGAGTGAGCCCCATAGCCATGACTAGGTCTACAAATGCTCTCTGATCTTGAATATCACTTCAATAAAATGGTTACGGTATTCTCTGCTACAATTCACCACAGATTTCAAAATCTTCTTGTTTAGGTTTGACCCTCAGCTGATGATTATCATCAGTGTAGTTATTACTCTTGCCGCAAAGCATAGGTGGAAGGGTATGGTAATCATATTGTGTGTGTGTGTCTGTGTCTGTGTGTGTGTGATTGCAAATATTTGGGAAAACTACAAACATTAGTAGCTACTGGCAGACTTCAAATTATATAAGAAACGAAATAACAAGAGGCTTTTGTAAAACCTCAAAGTTATAAAGTTATGAAAATGTATATCACTCGTGATGACTGTTTCTAGACTTGAGATGACTCCTGGACACTTATAAACATAACTTCTACTGTATCATGGCTATCGCTAGCAAAACACTGCATTAAATTAAACAAAGAGGCATTCACAAGTATTGGGAATACCTCATTTATAGTAATTTTTATATTAAAGATCATTCATGTTCACCTTGACCTCATGAGTTAGTTTGGAATGACCAAATAAATGTTTAATAGACTGAGTGGTTAACGTATTTATTATAGTTGAATTTTATAAAATATCCAAATGTTAAATACATGACGTACCTCAACCATTATGTACGTATTGTATATCCATACATGTACCTCCACCCACTAGTCATGAACAGTAACATATCCATATCTTCATGTACCTCCACCCACTAGTCATGAACAGTAACATGTCCATATCTTCATGTACCTCCTCCCACTAGTCATGATCAGTAACATGTATTGTATATCCATATCTACATGTACCTCCTCCCACTATAGCTAGTCATGATCAGTAACATGGCACTTCATAAAGATAATAAGATAATGGTGTAATGTTATAGTGATGGGAATTGTAGTTATGATGTTTTAACTTAAAGACAAAATATTCCTTTTAATGTTTATAACATGTCTACTAGTAACTGAACATGAATAGACAAACACATTAGTTTAATATGTCTGCATATTCAATATACATAATGCATTTGTAATAATTATTATACACAATATAACCCATTATACACACATAATTGTATAGACTTACATACATACATACAATGTACATACATACATACATACATACATACATACATACATACATACATACATACATACACAGACACACACACACACATACAGACACACACACAGACACACACATACATACATACATACATACATACATACATACACATACATACATACACACACACACGCATACACACACACACGCGCACGCACGCGCATACAGACACACAGACACACACACATATGTACATACATTCCATACTTCCCTACTGTGATTTCAATATTCATTGTGGTGATTCTTATAACACAATAAATTATTTTGTTAAGAAGATTGTTTCAGTACATGCATAGAGTAACAAAATGCTTATATACATGTACAAAAACATGCACAGACACAATGTCACACATACTACATACGTATATACATGTAGATTTCTATAATTATATAATTAATATCTTCTAATGCATACACTAGGTGTTAGTTTACGTCATAATGAAACTCCAATCAAAAACAGCTCTACAGTCATAACAAAACAAATGAATTCATTTGGGGAAATTTACTGTCACTCTGGATCCAGGACAAACAGTACACCTGGTTACTGGATACTGCCTGATGATACCATTCTAAATGCAACAACTGATACATATAACTATACTACAAGTGGTGAAATGGTCCCTCGTTATATATCTTTATCACATAATCCAGCTGTTGTATTCATGGAGGGTTTGTATCAATGTGTCATACCTGATGAAAATGACATCCTACAAATCTTTCATGTATGGATATTCAATGAAGAGTTCAACGGTGAGCTCTATAATATTTAAAACTAAGCCATAGATTTATATAACTGATGACCTGTAGTGTATACACTAGTGTTGCACCTATACAGCAATTTGCGTATATGCCTATATGCCTATATTTCATAGTCCATACTGCCTATAAATTATGCAGATCCGATCCGATATTGTCTGTGTGAAATATATAGTTGTATTTATCTAGTTTACAACTGTTCACACATGGTACAGTGTTAATTATTCTATTGTTCGTGTGCTCAGCCCAAAGTACATGTACATTGTACATGTAGTTACAGGCATATTCAGCCTTGGTTGCACACATCTTTAAGTTGTACTTGTGCAGTTTGACAATAATGTAATCTGCAAAGCCTGAAAAATGTTGTGCAAGCTGTATAGGCAATGTATAGGCAATGCAGTTGCCTATACCGATACTCTGCCTATATCTTCAATATAGGTGCCTATTCAGATCCCTATACATTGTACTAGTATAGGTGCAACCCTAGTACATGTATAAACATTTTTAAACAATAATTACCTCTGGCTTTATATAATTGACTTGTTCAACTGGCCAGAGGTCTTCTAGTTCATCAGATAGTAATGTTTTGTTTTTTGAATAAATAATTGATAATGGCTTTCATATATTCCAAGCAAAATTTCAGACCTTTTAGCCAGCATTTTGAAAGGGGGGCTCAAAGTTAGAGAGTGGCCACAATGTACCCATGCACAGGGGTAGGGGGATGTGCCCCTCCTGCATGAAGTGTGGAAACTTTTATTGAAAAATACATTAGAATATAGTAAATTTGTAAATACTTAATTCAACCCAATTATCCACTAATTGACAAAGTATTATTTATAATGTACATGAGTGCTGTGGTTCAAGTCATTGTACAACAAAGCCATTTTCCATTCAGAATCTATTACACACCAGCCTTTGGGGGCCAACAATACTCATTGTAGGGGGACTGTGGAGTTCCCTCATGAATATTTTGGATTTTAGACACTATACAATTATTTACATTCTGGGATAAATAGCACAGTTTTCAAATTTTTAAAAGTTCAGTTTTGAAGGCAATATGCTCTGAATGTGATCACACTGCAACGAGTTTAATAATATAACCACACATCATTAATTGATAAAAGTCATTTTTTGGGGGCGTGAGCTTAGATTTATAACGCTAGTTGCTTGTAATTGGTTACTATCTATTTGTCTCTTTGTCTCTGTCTCTTCTATCATTAAATCATCTTCTCTTATACTGTATCATTGGGTTATATTAGTATAAATGTTTCCTCAGGCATGCCTTCTCTTCAATACTACTACTCGGCAACAACAGAACCATTTCAACTTTTATGTGTGTTTCACGGTGCACCTGGAACAGTTCAATGGTTTGTGAATGAGTCACTAATAACAACCAATGACATCTATAACATTGATACTATCATTCTCAATGTTTCTGATATTGTGTATCTGAGTGTGTTAACAGTATACAGTAATACAACATTGGATTGGGCTGGAGATTACAAGTGTGACTTTCAGACTCATTTTGTATATGAAGAAGAACATATGAAGACAGTAAAATGTATGTAAGATAATGATGTATTAATTTTATCAGGAATGCATCAAAAGAAAAAAAATGTTTTTTTCTATTGATGCGCTTTTGGTTTTATATACATGTATACAACAAATGAAGGGCTGAGAGGCTGAGTGGTCTAAACCACACAACAGTAATATACCCAGGTTAACACCAACAGTTCAATGGTTCAATTAATCAATTAAGGTGTATGACATGTTATTATAGTTATGATTGTATATTCCAGCATAAAAGAAGAATCTAGAGTCCCCATATAGACTATATGGCGACTCTAGATTCTTCTTTTATAAGAGAGTATAGTATATACTATTATATGATATAGTATATACATGTACTATACTCTCTCAAAGCTAAAGAGAGTCTTGTGAACAATAATGTAGTACTTTGGTATTGAATTGCCCATCGCTAATGTGTGTTTGACTTTCTAGTCATTCTGTTTTCTGCTTCCAGATAAATTCCCATGCAGTATTAATACTTGAAAGACAAAAATCAAAAATTGACTTTTATTTTATTTTTTGAAAACAGAAAGTATTATTTCAATTATTATTATTTTTACTTATTTTCCACTGCACACACACATTCACAACAATCACTAACAATGACTGTAGCATGCTTCTATTTTTTTGTATATCCTGTGGGTGAGCACCATACTGTGTTGTGTCCCTTTAATGATGCTAGTTCCACAGTATGTGCTACTAAAGATGGCCAGATTCTCATACCTGAACAGCATGGGATATTGGAGATTGAGTTTAATCCCATTAGAGATATTGATCATGAAAGGATTTTTGGTTGCCATAAAAACTGTTCAGGTGATATTCAAGACTTGTACTTCACTATTGTTGGACTTGGTATGGATATGTGTTGAAAGCTATTTGTATGTGTATTGTGTGTGTCTGTGTGTGTGTGCCTGCACACATGTGTGTGTGTTAGTGTTGTTTTAGTTTACTATAAACCCATTTTAGTAATGACTTGTAGTTAACTAAACTATAACTAAACTACAATTTTACTGTAATAACTACAGTATAACTAAATGACCAATAATGGGCACTTTTAGTTAGTTAACTACAATAAAGCTGCTCTTAACGGACACCCCTGAGTTGCGGATATCTGCTATATAACGGACAGCTGGAACAGTTCTGATTGACTTCTCATTGAACTCAATACTGTTGCAACCCCTCTGTGCGGACACTACGCTACTCTGTACATTGGACACCAGTCACACCACTTTAATTATTCTAACAAATGGGTTATATAATACAGACAACATTTTTTGTAAGTTATAAAAACAACATGCAACAACAGAACATATATATATATATATATATATATATATATATATATATATATATATGTATAGGTTATAAATCTGATATAGCACGAGTAGGCGTGTTATAATATATATATTTCACAAACAACAAAACTTTTGTTGATGTCTGATGCTTCTCCTACCTTTCTGTCGGCACTTTGTAGAAGGTAAGCGTTGTTTTCTTGTAGTCTGTTTTGACGGCAGGTTTTATATCTGACCACAGGGTGCTATATCTGATATATAAACCTGTGGTTTACTTTGATGTTTCGCCGTATCGGGATATACATGTATATATATAAATTATATATATATATATATATTATATATGTGACCGAATTTGCGAAAATCAGACTTATGGGATAAAATTTCAAAATTGATTTTTTGTATTACCTGAATAGAGTATTCAATTAGCTTCAGAATGATATATGATACATCCCAATCATGCAAAAGACAAAGCTACAGCGGGGGATTAAACCGTTGTAGTCACTAATCCTTCATTTTGAGAAAAACACAATTATTTAATCATTAAACGTAATGACTAAAAACTTTTTTAGGAGTGGCTAGCGAAGCACAGAGATGTCTCCAAACTTCTCTGAAGGTATGAGTGAATAGGAAAGATGTTAATGAAGCTTTTTATCCAGTGATCACCCAAGTAAGCCATAACTGTCTATTTTCACTTGTATCTCAAAATTAATAATTATTCCATAAGCCTGATTTTCGCAAATTCGGTCACATATATATATATATATAAATTATATATATATATATATATATATATATATATATATATATATATATATATATTCCATGTTTTACATTTGTCCAGCAAGAGCTCTTTTAGTTAATTCTATAACTAAACTAAAAGTGAGAAATTAGTCATACTATAACTATAACTAAAAGTGGTTATTATTGTTAAACTAAAACAACACTAGACTGTGTGTGTGTGTGTGTGTGTTGCATGTTTTGCATATGGGCATGCATGTGTGTGTGTGTTGCATGTTTTGCATGTGGGCATGCATGTGTGTGTGTGTGTGTGTGTGTGTGTGTTGCATGGTTTGCATGTGGGCATGCATGTGAGTGTGTGTGGAATATTATGCATACAATTATCAAACATTATTTGTATGTATTTATGTGAAATATATAAATATAATTACATAATTATTATACGTGTGTGTTATTATAACAATATTCACTTAAAGTTTATCCCAAATTCTTTTTTAATTTCCTAGAACCTCATTCTGTTCTCTCTATTGCGTTTCCTGAACTACCTATTACCAGATCAGGAGATCCTGTTCATCTAGAATGTATTATCAGTAAAATAGTTCCAGGATTTGAAAATTTCATAGATATTTTCTGGTTGGGTTCAAATTCTTCAACTGGCTTTCTGCTAAATATTGAGGGAGCCTCAATCAACACTACACTTACAAACAGTAATCAAACTTTATCTCGTCTAAGTATTAATCATTTTAATACCTCTCAAGCTGGTATATACACATGTATTGGATTTTTGGACACTAAAATATTAGCACACCCTATACCAATTTCCAAAGAGCAAGTACTGGCAGTTCATAGTAAGTGAAATAACTAAAGAAAAACAGTAAATTAATTGGGTTTAAATTACAGCTCTGTGTTACACATAACTGCTTCTATAGGCAAATGGAGAATTCAATTTTAACTGGCCAACATCCCCCCATCCATCCTTGAAAAGTCTAGAACATTGTCAATATTATTGCACTCTAGACACATCATGTTTGCTGCTTTATGATTTTAGTGCCTTCAAAGTCAATATCAAAGTACTATGTTTTAAACTTTCATGGGAGCATATCCCACAACTTCCTAGGATGGATATACCTCAACTTCACCCCTATATGATTTTCCTACATGTAGATAGCTCCCAGCTCAAACATCTTCCTAGTGCATTGTTCATACATATAATACATACATGTAATAACCTGTATAACTAAACTGAGTAATTACTCCTATCTACATGTGTAAATTGCAACCATGTGGCGACTATTGCCACCAAACAGTGGCAATTGAGCTACCTGCTGATGTTTTGATGATATGCGTTCACAGTCAGATCCTTCTTTGTCAGAGAGCAGGTCTGTTTTACCTGGAGTATATACAGTGCATCTTTATGATACATCTATCAGGTGATTCTGAGCCACTTTCATTTGAACTAATGCTTGCTGTGTGCCATATTGATTTCATCTCTCAGCTCAGGACAAAGTAAATACACTGCCAGTGGGCATTGGTACTACAGTTTAGGGTCTAGGAGTACATGCTTCAAGGTCTAGAGACACATGCCCATGACTCTAGAAGTTGGAGTTATTATTTGAACAAGACTTTGTATTAACCCTCATTCTCCCACACTAACCATCCAGGTGTTGCTAAACTCTCTGTTGCTTGCTGTCATTGTAGGTTGATCATAATTATATTTAATTTACAATGCATTTTTTTTTACAGTTGCACCACCTATCCTTTCCATGACGACAAGTACTTCTGAATCTGTGTCTGATATAATGCTACTTGCTGGAAGCTCTTCAGAAATCAAATGTACAGCTAACATTAGTTCATCAATTGATACACCAATCACAGTGGAAACACAGTGGTATCTTGGAAGTGATACCCAACCTATCAATAACACTGATATCACTACGGTTACCAGTACCACTCTGATCTCAGAATTTACTTATGAATCCACCCTGCACATTTCTCCTGTGTTATCTTCATTTATTAACGGATCTATTGAATGTAAAGTCATGTTGATAAATGACAATGACCAAAATTACTATGTTGTTAGCAATGAAGAGAGAATAAAAAAGTCTGTAAAAATTATAGGTGAGTTTATATAAAAATTAATAATGAATAATTCTAAAATTATGTAGTCTATTAGTTTTATGATAATGTAATTATACATGTGTATCATATCCACTTTCGTTCCAATTTGTCATTGGGGTAGGGGCTCTCACTTATTAAATATAAATGTTATAGAAGTGAGTCTTAGATTTGGGTCATTCCAATCATCATCTAATTATATACTGAAAAACTTATTTTTTCCACATAATATCTATGTGGCATTGTAATTCTGCTGGAGGTTAGACCTTAGACCTTACTCCACATTTATTAGTGGGCAAGTGTTGATATATATATGCACATATATGAGACTGCAGATGAAACAAGTGTATATAGAGAAAAAAAAGTATCCCTATGATTGCTTTATGGTGTCCAGCATTCAGTAATCATGGCTGACTTTATCATGCCTGAAACACAACAGCCTATTATAGTTATTATTTTGATTTCTACCTTTTAAAGAATCTTGTAGAACTTTGAGAATATATTTCAGGTAGAATAGTTAGCTAGTAGTTCCAGTTTCTAATTCTATGTAAGCTACAATTGACCGAGCCCCCGGGAATGACGCAACTTCTTTAACTACGTATACAATGCATACTCGCGTAAGTGACACAAGCATATAAATCTATATAATATATATAATATATAGTTCGACAAATCATTTTTTTGTTTGTTGAACTATCACATTGATTCTAGCACAATTCCAGTCACATCCATAGTAAAATTCTAGTCTTAAAGTAGCAAGATGATATCTTCAGATACTATGAAAGAAGACAGTCTCAACGACTACAAAAAATTTATCTCGAGTCGAACGCCATTTTCATTAATCAAAGTCACATGAAATTTAATTACGCATGCGCATTTGTACACTCAGAACATGGAAGTGATGACACAGTAATAAAATTTGTGAGGAATACATTCTTATAATAATAAAAACTATTAATATTAAAGCCATTCTATAATAATATTATATACTATGATAAGCATTGGAATACTGAATTGTTGACACAGTGACTGACACTACTTGCAGGACTGCAGACAGTTCTGTAAGTGAAAAAGAGAATAGACATCATCTGTAAGTGAAAGAGAATGATAATCAATTCATAAATAATTGATATATACAAATGACTGACCTTCATTGATGAACAAACTTTATGATTGAATGATTTCATATGCTATATAACTTACACCAGTATTTCTACAATATTCACAGCATTCAGGAAAAAAACAATGGAAACAAGAATAATAAAAAACATTTCCAATAAAAATGAAATAGGATGTAGAGATGTCAAAACCCAAAAAGCATGCGAACAAGGTTAGGTGGGACCCAAAATTAAACAAACCACTTCCATATAACCCTTTATAGCAGTGCATGTAAGTACTCATGTAGGGTTATATGGTAGTGGTTTGTTTAATTTTGGGTCCCACCTAACCTTGTTCGCATGCTTTTTGGGTTTTGACATCCCTACATCTTCTTTCATTTTTATTGGAAATATTTTTTATTATTCTTGTAACTACTTTAAGTTGAGACAAGACTGCATGTTTGTAGTGTCAAGATGAACTATAGTTACGTACATTGTTACTTAACTTTGTTGCCTTTCATTTACTTTTTGACCTTTGTATTGTGTGGTTTATAACACTCTTCTTTGTAATATGATTGTTGGCAATGGGACATTATAAACAGTACAATAATACAGTATTTTGACTATCATTTATTAACAGTAAAACCACAACTTCACAAAATATGCATGTTATACTATTAATTGTTGAATGTGCAAGTGTGTTGTGTGGGTGTGTGGGGGTGATGTTATTATTAAGAGGAATGAGAATATTACTGTATGGACGGACATAGTTGCATGTACTCTAGGATTGTTTTTGAAATAATTTAATTTAATTTAAAACATTTTTTATTCCTCTGTTCCCTGATTCATGTTCACCATGACCTCACAAAAAATGTTCATAACTTTAGTTTGGAAAGACCAAAAATCTTTTACCTTCACCATTTTCATATTATTATCCTTCCAGTGCTTTTTGTTATGTTAAATGTCAATTCATTGCATGTCCGAAAAATAGAAGGTAGTACAAAGGACTTTGGACAAAACTAAAAGAAGATGAAACAAGGAAACATGTATAACTATAAATAAAATCCCTTTTAGTGACTTTTACTTAACCTAGCAACACAAAAAATGGGCATCTTTAGTTAGTAAACTAAAACTAAAACCTTTTTAGTAAGCCTAAAAGTTTATTTAACAACTGTAACTATAACTAAAAGTTGTCATTATTCTTGTCATACTAAAACAGCTCTGATATTCATCTATCATCATCATACCTACTTCTTCTCTACAGTAAATCATCTAACTCTCCATCTTTTTCATTCCTACCCTTCCCTCTTAGATCCTGATCTATCAGTCACTATTATTCCTCAGGAACTAACAGTTCCAGACCAACCTCCATACAATATGTTCACACTGACTTGCATGGTCAGTGGGCTTGAATATCTTGCCATCGAACCATTTGTAAATTGGTTGAGTGGAGAAACCAATTCTACTTACAATTATACTGTTAATATTGTCAATAATGAAACTACATGGTATGTATTACATATTGAGAATAAGACAGCTGGAAACTTTGAATATCGCTGTGAGGTCAATCTACCAGATGATTCAATGTTTGTGTATACTACAACAGCTATTGTTTCAGTAAAAGGTAACATCTTGGTGTATTGTTTGATACATACATGTATTTATATCATTTTTTGTATCATGTTTGTAAAATTTTATGTGATACACCTACTGATCTCACCATGTACATTTATATACATGTACATACCATGCAACTGATATTAGAGTTGTTTTAGTTTGACAATACTGACCCACTAGTAGTTACAGTTATAGTATGCCTATTTTAGTTTAGCTATATTTAATTAACTAAAACAAAAATTTTAGGCTTACTAAAAGGGTTTTAGTTTTAGTTCACTAACTAAAAGTACCCATTTTCTAGTTGTAGTTATTACAGTGGACTTGTAATTTAGTTATAGTTTAGTTAACTAAAAGTCAAAATGCTGTATTAAAAGCTAACTAAAACAACTGTAACTAAAAGCTGTGTTTAGCTAACAAAAACAACACAAACGGATTATAATGATAATTATAATTATGTACCTGTATAATTATATATAAGTACATGTTATATTTTGAGTTTCATAAAATACGAAATTACAACAAAATCAATAATCAAAAGAGAAGTATAAAAGTGAGTTCTTATATAGTGAAACAGCCCTTAACAGTAGATGACTGTCTTAACATTTACAGGTACAATAGAACATTAATTAAACACAGGTTACATAAATCACAACTCAGTAACAATACACAATACATGATTACAATTAAAGAGTCAATTCATTACAGTATATACACAAATATAATTATTGTGCATCCGTGTACAGATCCTTTACTACTATCACTCATACATACATACATATATATATTCCTTATATTTATGCATATAGGTCCCACCTTGCCTAATCCACCTGTTGATCTTACCATCACTGCTAAACATGCACAAGAAGTGATAGTAGAATGGTTTGTTACCAAGATATCATATACTCCTGAGATTTACACAGTACAATATGGAATTGAAGAAGATGAACTAGTTTATTTCTCTTCTATAAACAGTAGTGATGATATAACATTAACTGGTCAGATGTTCAATTTAAAGCTTACTGGTCTCCGTGGTAACACAAAATACTATTATAGATTATTAACAACAAACAGTTTCGCATCAGTTGTTAGTAGTACCAAAACATTTACAACTCCACAACATTGTAAGTTTTTAACAACAAAATTAATTAATTATACATAATTCCTCTATCTGCATGTATTCATTCATCCACTCTCTTAATTAATTGAATGATTATTATTATCTACTCATCCTAGTATACATAAATCCATTTGTGACCAAATAATTTTGAACAAAAGTTTACATTAGAATATCCATTTTGCACAGGAAGCCAATCAAATGTGGTATCAAGGAAGACTACTCCCATGTGAATACCAAATTTAGTTGGGCTTCTGTCACGTACCAAATGACCATTTTAAAACGTTAGCGTTTATTGAAAACTGCCATAATTGTGGTTTCTCAATTTGGGTCACATTTATTAGCCTCCTTACTCATCTACTGTCTCTATCTGTCTTTCTGTCTCTTTTTAACATACCAACTTAACTACCATGCCATGTCTATCAATCTATTCATCCATCAGTTTATCTCTTTCTCTATTTCTAGCACTTGGTATTGAGATTTCACCAGTCTCTCCAGTAACAGCTGGTTCTCCTCAATCATTAACATGCACAGTTACCGTGGCAATCACAAACTCATTGCTTTTTCCACCGAGTGTTATCTGGTACTCACCAGACCGGCAGATCATCACTAATACCTCAAACTGGACTACAGATTCAATGATTACTAATGATAACACAATTACTATCACCCTTTCCATGTCACAGGTCAGAACATCACAGGCTGGATTATATACTTGTGAAGCTACTCTAAGTAATGGAGAGATTTTGACAGTAGAGGAATTCCTAATTGTTGAAAGTATGTGAACAAAATGAATATACAACACGTGCGTGACCCTCCTTTCATCCAAGAGTCATCTCTGAAAATGTGACTGTATTTTTAATCATGTGTAAAATATTACTGATATAAATGTTTCTGTAGTTACTGTACATGTAGCTCAGTCACAAACTCACCTGTCTCCTTCTATGATTTCAGGTCCTGTATGATTTTTGGTTATCATTGATAGTGATTCATTTTGATCCATGACTAAACATTGTTTTACCTCTGTGTATAAGTAGAAACATTTATATACATGATGTTATCTGAGATGAAAGAAAGAAAGACACCTGAGGCAATGGAAAAATGAAAAATGCACACTAAGACTATACTGCATTTAGGAGTCATCTCTGAGAATATGACATTTTTAAGCAGGAGTAAAATTAATGTTGAATGTACCTGATAATTATAAATTTGTGTAGTTAGCTTAGTCACAAACTTGCCTGTCTCCTTTTATGATACTAGCTCCTCCATCAGTTTTGTTATTTTTTTTCTACTCCTGCTGTGACTAAAAATTATTGTTTTACTTCTATGTATATTATATACTGTGTACACAAGTAGTTTTCTATATAGCTATCAGCTATCACCGTAATAAACCACTAGGTATAAATATAAATTATAATCCTCACAACTAAAGGTCATTCACATTCACCTTGACCTCATAAGAATGTTCATAATTTTAGTTTGGAATAATTAACAAATGTTTCACCATTGTCTTATACTTACCCTTCCCGTTCTTTTTTGTGTATGTCAAATTTATTCATTGTTTTATCATTAAGTTACAGTATAATCATGTATTAATCCTATGACATTAAACTATACACTATATTACATAAAGTCATTTTAAGGTCACCATGAATATGAACAGCTCAAACCTTATCATTTTCCAAACACTTGTAGAATCATCACTTTTAATGCATGGAGAGACTTCAGGAAGGAAATGTCTACTCTAAAATTGAGGCATCCCATATACATGTACCTTAAGGACACTATTTTTAATTCTGCATATTAATTTTAGCAATTTTGAAGTACAGTAATTTGACGGGTATTAATTTTAGCTCATCAACTTTAGGATTTAAAAAGGCAATATAAATGAAAAAAAAAGATGAAAAAAGTGATTCTGAACTGAATAAAATTGTGAACCTTGCATAGACATGATAAACACTACACCATATCAAGAAGTACTGTACATGTATATTATGTTTACTAGCTAATTTTAGTGTTTTAGTGTGTCATCACTAAAATTGCTAAAATTGCTACAATTAGTACCTGCAATCTTAGTACCTGCAATCAATAACGATGTCTTTAGTGAAGACTATTTGAGTCTGAATACACTTCACCTTTATTAATTCCTCTCCCCTTCTATAATTATTCTAAATTGACAACCATCCTGCAGTTCTTTAAACTCTGTGTTCTTCCTATACAGTTCCGTATACTATATCAGATTCTTTATCACCACCCACACCACCTGGAATTTATACTGGTCACAATGTCAACCTTACATGTAAACTACAACTGAGTCGCTATGTTGATACCAATGTTACCATAGCAACATCTTGGAAACACAATAATATTCAATTGCATCCAACAAGCAAGCTTCAGATTCTACCTGTTCACAAGACCAATGAAGACCATGTTGCTAGGTTACTGATTGATACTGTTGATGGAAGTTTCGAGGGTACGTATAAATGTGAGATGATTGTAAGAGATATGAGAGAGGAAGTAGGAGCAGCTACGGTATTACCTGCTACTGTTAGTGCTATTATTTATTTAGAAGTTAGAGGTGAGTATATAGTTAGGGACAATTCAAAACTATTTGGAAAATTAATATCATCATGACAATAACATCATACTCCACTCCGTTCTCCATCTCCTTAATTTCACAAGCGCTCATTTTAACATTTATAATATCAGGTTATGAAACATTCATAACAATGTATTACCTTGGGTTTGAGTATTAGACAAAATCGTATAAAGCTCAGAAGAACTTGTTGTTCTGAAATGTGTGGTTTTTGTTCTAAAACATGTGCTTGAAGTGTCACAACACTCCTCTACTAATGTCATAGTGACATTAATGTTTTTGGAAATGCTGCCTTTGTATACTAATACTAAATTATATGACTTTGTGTGGTTATTATGCAATACCAAAATTTAAACAAGATGAAGACAACAGTATCCATATGAATGTTTTGTGATGATTAGTAAACATTGCTGATGACTGATGTTTAAAACCCAACAATTGACTGAGCCCCCTGGTTCCTCAACTATGTATGCAATGTGTATGTGACAAGCAAATATAAAAATCAAACCCACGGGCAAGCAATCATAGGGGTGACCCTGCTGGCCCAAAAAATACCTAACTTATTATTATTAAAATTCAAAATGAACTAATTTCTACACCAAAACTTCCAATACCACAACAATACATGTACTATAATCCTGAATGATTGGTAGTCATTATTTCTTTGATTCTCCAATCAATTTTTATTTTACAACAATACCAAACGTTTCGACAGCTATTCAGTGGTAGAATAAAACAATGCCCTCCAATGACAGTGTTAGCTGATGACCACCACATAGACTGGGAAGAGACTAAAATCATTGGAGGGCATCCATTTACAAATACCCGTTGTGTGATTCAGTCCTGGTACATCAACAGTCTCCCAGGAACCATCAACAGAGAGAAAGGACTAATGCCTGACATCTATCACAGTTTATTAAAGACACCATGCTTACAACATCGTAGTAATTGACATTTTTGCTATATAAGTAGTTGGAATTATATGTATATAAGTAGTTGGAATTACATGATTGGAGAATCAAAGAAAATATTTAATAATGACTACTAATACCTGTACTGTATAGCAAATGCAGTGATGATACATGTGTATCAGGCAAAACAAGATATCGTGTATGTGTTTAATATGCATAATTATACATGTATGTATAATATAATTGTTATGTATATAACATACTTATGTACATGAATGTATATATCAGTATATTCTATATGTATGAATATTCTTATAATAATTATTATTATAATATCAATAGATCTTCCAGAGCACAATATTACCATAGTTACCACTGGAAATCAAACAGCTGGGGAACACCTCACCTTGTCATGTCTGGTCACACCAACAGATTCCTTGCTAGATACTCCGATGTTGATGTGGATAGGTCCTATTACGAACAAGTCATTGAATGGACCTTTTATACAGAATGGTATCATGCAATTGGAATTAGAGTTTACTCCATTGAAGGCATCAGATGGAGGGTCTTATGTTTGTCGTGCTGTTTCAGTCATAACTTCACTGGGTCTGATGAAAGATACAAATTTGATGAAGGATCTCATTGTTTACTGTAAGTCATAAATGTTAACTCACAGTTCCTCAATAGCACCTACGATTACTTTATATTTATTGCTAAGCATGCAAGAAGCAAGACAAATAATTGTATAGTCTTGTTTGAGATAACTGTGTAACATCACTATGTGTATGTGATACTTTACACATATAATTGCTGAGCGATAGCGAGGCAATTAATCGTGACAGCACTTAGTCTCGTAGCCAGGGCCATATATATGTATATATATATATATATATATGTCTGTCATGCTTCAGGAATGTTAATTAAACCCTCTAAACCATAGCCGCATTACATCATAGCACTGGCGCATGGCGCTAGGCAGACAGCAGCAGCAGCATGGCAGATTTGGAATGCAAAAGAAAGGTATAAAAGATTAGCTAAACTTTGAAACAGGCAGAGAGAAACAGAGAAGATATTGATAAGAAGGATGCAATCAAGGAAAAAGACAAAGAGAGGAGAGAAACGACAAAGGCTTAATGAAAGTAAACTAGAGAGGACGCGAACACTAAAGAAGATCTGAAAGACTTAGAGATATGAAAGAAAGAGTGAAACAGAGATGTGATGAAGAACTTCCAGAGCAGAAGTATGTGCCATGGTATAGTCAGGGTGTATAAACTAAATAGCTCAAAGTCATTGTTCTGACTAGCTTTCTTGATTTGGCACTTCTTAATCATAACAGCCTTGCAACAGCCAGACAGTTTAGCATGACTGTCACAGTCAAACCCAACCAACCGCATCTTCTCCCCGCCTGTTCTCGCTGCCTGTTAACACTCCATTGTAGTAGTTGGATGCCAAGTTTCCACTTTTCTTTATGGGAGAAAGCTCTTTCAAAACCTCATGTATGCTTGCACTTTTGCCTCGTCCTCCACCAAACCAACTCCCTCAAACACGACACTCTTGGACTCTAAATTTCTCTTCATCATCTTTGACAGCAACCAATTCTCCTCGCACATGTTCTACACTGTTCCTCCGCCTACAGGCTGTACTTCCGGTTCCGTGAATTGTGAGGCGATGCTGAGTCGGCACTTCCTAGTTAATCTTAGGAATGCAATAATTACATACATGACCACGTGTCTGCACTCCATCTCACATGGAGTAGCCTGATTTATTCTCTTAGATATTGCTAGTGAGAAGTTAATGTTACATGTACATGGTTGACCTGAAAGAGTATGAAAGAATTTCATGAATAGCTTTACCAGTACTCACCTCGTTGTGCACAAAGCTTTTCATTTGTTCTGTACACATATATACACTAGTAATACAAGGCACTTATAAAGCAGATCCCTTACTAGACACATGATAATCATGAGAGGGGTTAGCATGCAAGAATCCAAGTAGCATTCAAGCAAGCAAGCTCAGAGAAACGTTTTCATCCTGGATAGGGTGGAACTCATTAAACTACATTAGGCATTGATTTTTTTGTGATTACAGCTTTTTGAGGGCATATAGCTATGATCCCTCAAAATCAGTTTATAAGGAGTCTGCATTTTCCCAATGGGGCCTGCCTATAGGGTCAGACCTGCTATTGCTTACAAAGGGTCAGACAAGTGGTGGTGGTCTATCCATTTCTTCCAGATACTTACAGCATATGCAGTATTTGTTTCTTGTTGACTTGGTGCAGTCTCTTCTATTTTCTTCAAAAGGGTATTTCTGTATATAGTGGGGTTCACAAATTTTTGCTTTTCACTAGGCCTAGAACAGTTCACAAACAGTTTTATAATTCCGAACATCTTTGATCTTTCATTGAAATTACTGACAATAAAGTCATCTCCATGTCTTTATAATGACTGTCTTCACTATAAATGTCAGAGTGTTGTTTCAAAGAATCTTCATCTTGTTGTGAGGCTTGCAAAAACTTATTGTCATGGCTGTTACATGAAATAGTTGTCTTTTCTTTAAGAACAAAAAGCACACTAGTAATCAAGAGCAAATTGGTACAGAAATATTTCCAATTCTTGATGGTATTTCTAATGATCAGCTAAATCACAGGTTGTCTCGTTTCGTAGAACTAAAGTCACCTGTGTGTGAAATTCTCTGGTTTCGATATTATACAATCATGCATTATACTGCTTGGATCTTTCATCATAGCACTAAACATCAAAAGGAATTATTCATTATTCATGTCGTGGTATTACGACCTTGTAATGCCTGTAAAAAATGTTTCTATGCCATCTGTATTATAACTAAGATCAATAATGTAACCAAATCTACGATTTTTTTATACTAAGGCAGAGGGAAATATTTACGAGTAATGATTTTTAGTCTGTAAAAATTGTCACAGATCAACTGTTAACACAACAAATGCCCACTCAAAATAGCAATGGTTGTTGCATGTCAATCGGGATCAAGTATGATATGTAATTGCTGACAACAGTAGTTCTCCATAGCACTAAGCATCAAAGGAAATATTCAGGTTTAAAAATGTATCAGGCTTGTTTGAATTACGTCTACAAGTTAATGTCCAGTTTGTGTTTGGCCACTTACATATGCTATTTTTCATGAGAGTGCTGTTATATCTTTGATATTAACTGATTGAATACTCAATTAAGTGAGTAGTGACATGACAAATAGAAAAGAAAGTGATTTGTTACAAAACAGAAAGACTCGCTGTCTATAGTTGTTTACTCTCTAGGATTTACCATAGACTATACACGTGGCTATACAATAATTAAATATACACAATGATTCATTGTTCTTGTAATAGACTGTTTATCACCAGTGCTACCATTTGTACTGATAGTTGATGAGAAAGGTTCAGTAGTATATATAGAATAGAGTAGCTAGTTAGCTACTGACTCATAGTCAAGGCCTACTGTATACATGCCTATCACATACAGATTCACACAAATCATTACATTGATCACTTGATGAACCATTGCTTTTAGTTTCTTCCTCCTCTTGCGCTTGTTAAAATGTTATATTCAAACAACTTGCACTGACATACAACTTGGATTTAGCTTCAAATTTATCCAAAAGGGTCAAACACAGTGGTGTAGCTAAAGTAGTACCCTGGGTAAACATTTATGGGTTGTTTCTTCATAAAAGACATCACGAAATTATGTTACATTTATATATTTTCATATGGTATAAGAATTATGTTAGGAATACTGGGGTTATATCAGGATGTTTGCTCAAGCATGAAATTGTTGTATTCTGTGGTTTGTATAAGTATTATACTATTTTGAATGTGTAATATAGCTACTATACTATCCTTATAATTTAATGACCCATTTTTGTACCAAATTAATCATTCATAGAGAGTTTGGTCAATTATTACTCAGTGAATACTTCATAAGGATTATACGTAATATATGTGCTACACACTATCATATATATATAATGATTAACCATATCTGAACTATAATAACCGTTATCGTTAACTATGAAAACAATTAACATGGCCACTGACAACATTTATAATCCAATGCGAAATAATATTTCCCTGGGTATTTCCCTGGGTATTTCCCTGGATATTTCCCTGGGTATTTCCCTGGGTATTTCCCTGGGAATGCCCACTTTGCAACCACAAACATAAAAGAAGAATGAATATTATTTATTTTAGCATAATGTGCAGTTGATCTTGCTGAGTAGGTGAATAGATGACTAATTTCTATGTTGATAATTCTGTAGTGAGATTTTTGCTTGTTCACAATGGATAGATTTGGTCCAATTAAATCAAATTATGGAAGAACACTTGGAAAAGGAAACCGTTTCTCCCCTTTAGTTGGAGCTGGCTATGTAAAACCAAAACCAATACAAATTGGCAATTCACGGCCAGAAGAAGCAGTATTGCAGCCAAAGCCAAGAGTACCATTTCAAATAGGAAATAGTCAGCCGGCACCATTTCAACTTGGTAATTCTCGTCCAATTATGAATCGATTTCTTGTGCATCAACATAATTTTGCTTCACCTGTTGTGAATGACTCCACAAACAGAGGTCAATATAGGTTTCAAAAGACTTTAGGTAAAGGAGCATTTGGCACTGTTTTCCAAGCAGATGACAATAAAACAAAAGAAACTGTGGCTATCAAGATATTTACAATCACCAAAAAATTTGGATCTGCCAAACGAGAAATAAATTTACTTGGGTCTCTGAATCACCCCAATGTTGTTGCCTTCAAGCAGTCATATTCATTTAAGGAGAGGAGTGGTGTTGATGGGATAGCAATTGTGATGGAGTATTGCGCTAACGGTAGTCTTAAAGATCATTTGTCACTTTGCAGTCGTTCTCTTCAAGTAATTAAGTTTACTACAAGGTCAAAATGGTATCAACAGCTGTCATCAGCTCTCTCTCATATACATGACAAAGGAATTGCTCATCGTGATTTAAAGCCGGAGAATATCTTACTTGATGGTAGGGATAATATAAAAGTTGCAGATGTTGGCATTGCTAAGGCTGCCTGGGAATGTACTGGATTAGGTGATAACACTCCAACATTTGGTCACTTCATGACAACTGTTATTGGCACCAAACCTTACATGGCTCCTGAGGTGTACGGTAGCAATCAATATGGTCTTCCATGTGATGTGTTTTCACTTGGGCTTGTATTTTGGATGATAGCTGAAGTACCATCTTCAAGTCCACATGTTATTCCGGGTTATGGGGGAAATTACCTAGGTGAGTTGCTACGTCATTCACAAATACATGGAATGGCAGCGACATCCTTGCTTTCACCATCTATAAGAAATTCCAAACCAACAGAGACTGCTCTTGTAAACAAAATGCTTCATTGGGATGCCAGAAATCGTCCAACAATACATGAAGTATCTGAAGAAGTGAAGAAACTGAAACTGTCAGTAGTAGCAAGGGGAATACCACCGTACTTTGGGTATTCATTGTCAAGTATATCTAATTTTGACTTAGACATTATAAACATTTCAATATAACCACACAACACGTCATAGATATAGTCTTTGCATGCATTTGTGTTGGATATTAGATATTTATGATTGTCTGTTTTCTTCATTCTGTTGATCAGATTTTGATGATATGTAACTATGTGAATTGTTCTTTATATTTAAAGCATTTTTTATAAATGATTATTGAATCAATAATTATTGTTTATCAATAATTATAATATTTTTCTTCTTACAGTACCACGTCCCACACTTTTCATCACACTCTCGCCATCACAAAAAATGCACTACGCCGGGAGCACACTGAACATAACCTGTACAGTCAACCTTGCTCCAGAAATAGATGTTGAAATGACTGCAATTTCTAGCTGGAAAAAGGATGGCAATATATTAGCAAGCACAACCCGTATTGCTACCTATGATCTGAAAAATTCCATTGATAATAGTTTGAGAGGTGTCCTTGTGTTTGAGACATTGAGTACACTAATGGATAATGGCGAATATGAGTGTTTGATGCTGGTTTCTTCTACACCATTTTCACTTGTTATTGCTCCAGCTCCTCCTGTTTCTATCACAATAGAGATTGAAGTACATGGTGAGACAATCATGTATGTAAGAGCTAGAAGTATAAATTTCAAATAATCTTCTTGTACCAGCATACATGTATGTAATCCCTAAATTTTGAAGTTTTTTTAATCGTAATGATGAAAATTCTTGAGTGATATTACAAGTGATCTATGTAAACGTTTTTTGAGCCTGTTTTTGTGTGGGTATGTAAGTGTGTCTGTGTGTTCGTATCTATTGTGTGTGCATGGGTATGTGTCTATAGACACAGACACCTGCACATGCACACACAATAGATATGTCTGTGTATACGTGTCCATGCTTTTCATTGTGGTATCAAATGTTTCATGCAGAGCCACCACTCGAACTGCTTCTCTCTCCACTTTCTCTTACTATTCTTGACACTCCACATCATAATACCTTCATGTTAAGATGCCAAGTCAACACACCACCAGAGATACTATCTGAGAAAGGGTTCACCTGGAGAAACCTTCAAGATGGTTCTAGTACCTTCGGTACTCCAATCACAAATATCACCAAAGGGTTTTCAATTGAGGAGTTTAATTTTGATAATGGTAGTGTTGTGAATGTATTGTCTGGTTCATTAAATATAGCTGGTATGTATCATTTCATTTGTGAGGCTATGATTGATATTAAAGAGGACCTACAACCTGCTAAACATCTTGAAGCTGCTGTATTGGTAAAAGGTAAGTATATGCCTTACTATATAATATCTCACTTGATCTTCATCTATTATATATCATACTTATAAAAATTATTACATTAAGAGAGTGAAACTCTTGTAGTATATAACTATGCATGTACCTTACACTACAAATAATGTTTGTCTAAATATGAAACTTGTTACGACTTCTAACCGACAAATTGATAATATAATTTTCAGTGTTTTTCATCTCTTTCATGCCAGTCATTCCTTTCACATATCTATTTTTACAGGTCCACATCTTCCTGTTCCAGTCACAAACATAACATCAAGAAGAGGTCCAACTCTTGACTCCACATACATTTCATGGATTGCTCAACTAAGTTATACTCCAGAAGTGTATATCATTCATTATGGAAGCAACAAGAATAGCTTGGATTTCACAAGTGGTGATATCAATAGTGTTAATGATACAATGCAACTAAACAATAGTTATGAAGTTATAATATCAGGACTAGAAGTAGGAGAGACAGTATACTTTAAGATATCATCAAACAATTCTGTGGGAGGTGCTGAAAGTGAGGTAATGAATTTCACAGCAGGTTAGTATAATGTTTTATGTTATTTTTAACTCTTAATTGTAAGACTAATACAATGAAAAGCATCTCAGTGTTATAACCAAATGTCTGTAAGAAGTAATAAGTTATTTTCATTCAGTTGGTTTACAGGAATTTTATTTTCCTCAATGCCAATTTGTTTTTCCTTGATCTATATTGGATAGTATAATTATAAAGCATAGTAACAAAAACAGCAACACAATATATATAGCATAATATAATAGGTATGTAACTGTATTATATATAAGTGTATTTACACTGTATTATAATCATTCCCATTCTAACACTTACGAAATATCAGATATTGTTTACATTCAAAATAAGTACAAATTTGTACTACTAATGATATCCATTGTATCTAAATTACTCTTTATTATGGAATGTACTTTATATACTAGAAAATATAGATAGTCTCAGGAGCATATTATTAACATTGTATTGAAACTCATATAACCAAACGACGGTTAAAATAACCCATTAATTTTTACTGTGTACTTGAACACGATATAGTGTTTTTCAAACTTCACAGGTTTTAACAGCCTATTATTTCAATTAGGACTCACTGGTATAAATGAGTGCACAGAATGGGTTGTAAGTCATTTGTTTGTCTTTCACACAGCACTATGTTCAATGTCAGCACTTGAACTTTTGACAGATCCAAGGCTGTGTTCTCTTCAGGTTGCTTTTGAAGGGCAGCACTGTAGCTTCTGTGGGCCCTTTGTTGTTCACTGAAATTCGTGAAGCACCCATCTTTAGTCTCAGAGGAGACTCACACACACACTACATGTTGACATGTGCTTTGCTATCAGAACTACATGTATGTCAAATGGCAGTTTTAGCTGACATTGATACACAGTCCATTTATGATAACTACGAATAATTAATTAGTGCCCTTCGCTTTAAAATTTCTCTGATTCAAGAGGAGACTGAAGAGTAGTAGGAATATCTGTTTGTTTAGGCAGTGTGTGAAGCAGGAGAAAATTAGGTGCACAATAATGATCAAACTGATGGATTTCACTGAAGTTCTGTTATTAAATATTAAAACATATATAAGCTTGTTAGTAATTCTTTAAGATCTTAAGGTGATAATAACTATAGTAGGTGATAATGATAAATTTAACATAGATTTGGCCCTCTAGGATTTAGTGACATTATATTTCTTATCTATATCACACATGATCACTCAATCTAATCATCCATCCACTCAATTTAACCAATGTGAATTCAACTGCTATACATTATGAATATGCATTACTGGTTGTTTATCCTGTTAATAAATTTTGCATTCTCTTCTCTAGTTTTCTAATCCTTCTGCAAAGAAAGCTGAAGTTATTGATGGAATCTCAAACGCCATAGAAACAACATGTAATTGCAATTTCCCTCCAGATCACATCTTTGAAGGACATTTTGTGTGCATTGAAAACAATCCATCAGATGTACTCTTTCGTGGACGTATTTATGGAACAACAGAGAATGAACCATCATCTCTTTTAGAGTCTCTAGAGGAATGGGCTAATGATGATTCTTCTAGTTTAGTTGTAGCTAGTATCAGATTGAGCATTGATAATACTTGTGTCAGAATAAACTCGTCTCTGGATCCTGAATGTCCTGATACACCTAATGAGCAGAAAAAGGGGAAAAGTGACAACCTCGTCATCATTTTCATTATTGTTGGAATTTTTGCTGTTGTATTGTTTGCAATTGTTTGTGTTGTGATTCTTATATATGTTGTCTATAACAGGCTCAAGAAACAAGCAAAGAGACGGTATGTATGTAGTTTTTGTGCTTATATCTGTGTTTGTATGTGTTTACACAATACATATAATTATATATAATTATAGTGGAACCTCTCTATTCCAAGCTCCCTAAAATTAAGACACTTCTGTTCTTAGGACATTTAAAAATGTCCCAAATATAAATTCACTCCTAACATAAGGACAACCTCTGTAATCAGGACAGTCCTAATGGTCTCCAGATCGAATAGGCAGGTTCCACATTTATTTATGTGTGTATAAGTGAAGTACATGTGTTTGAATGAAATATAAAATTTCATTATAACTTCTATGTTAATTATTCTCAGTGAACAGGAGAGCATGAGAATGAGAGAGATCTTACGTGCTACTTCAGCTCCACTTTCCCCCTTAACCAGACCTCCAAATGACATTTTAGATGAAAAGGGTGAATACTATATGTCTCCAAAGCCAACCTTTCCTGAAAGTCGATATCCAAAAACTCCCCCTCCACATTACATGTCACCAAGATCAATGGATAAACAGAGACAGACAACTCCATCAAAAGAGCGTGATTCACATATTTACTATCTCAACACTCCTCCTTTGCCATCTCCATACCTTCCTCCAGCACGTATAGATCCAATTTATGAACCCATCCCGGGAGATGATTGTTACCAGTCACCAAAGCTACCTATAACATTCAAACCACCTGAGGTGCCTGAAATACCTCCGGCAAGAAAACGATCTGTTAGTCAAGAAATGATTTTGCAAGAGGAAGTAACAAAAGAAGAAATGATTTTACAAGAGGAAGTAACAAAAGAAGAAATGAGTGTAGGAGAATTTGATGGCTTGAGAAGAGAGAATGATCACTATGAATACATGGAAATGAATTCAGCTGGACCTGTTGATTTTGGTTCTGCTACGATATAAGTCATCTTGAATGTCACTGTATTCATTGATTTTTTTGTCATGAAGTTTATTATAATATAAGTATGCATCTCAGTTACAAGTTTATAAAATATTATAACTATTAATAGTATACACTTCAGTTACAAATTATAATAAAAGCAATATAGCTTAAAACAATATAAGATAGAGTCAGAAAGATTGTTTTATTATGATGTTGTTATAATTTTCTGTTATCCCTAATGCAATGGTACCAGTCATAATTATGATAAATGCTATTTGAAAATGTTTCTTTAATTTATAATTATTGTTGTCTGGCTCTACGGTTTACATAGATATGGTAATTCAGTGCCAAATCAACCAGGATCAAGTGCATTAATTTGATGAACGGACAAACAACATGCATGCAAAGAGTTCATGTAATTCGCTCTATAATGTTTATAGCCTCAATGATAACATTGCCTGTAATCCCGGGCCCTCCAATACGAAAATGATCTGTTAGTTAAAACAATAATGATATTACAAGAGGAAGAAAGAATTGAGTGATCGTTTCAAGTTGAGAAGAGGGGACATGATCTCCCAAATTATGACATAAAAAATTATGCATTCCAGAAAATATATGAAAATGTTAATGCAGAAGACATTCTTGGTACAAATGTCATACATTACAGTGTATAATAGCATACATGGCATACTGAACAGTCAATTGTACATTATATTTAACTACCACTAATTTAATATGTTGTATACGATATGTATAATTTACGGAAGCCGAAAGCGACATTTACCGTTTACCGTTCTCGTTCACGCATTTACGTTCTCGTTCACGTTCACATGATCGGCGAGACTCCCGATATAATGGAAGGTCGCAGGGAGATAATAGCTTACCTAGCACATACTGGCTGTACTACAAGAGAAATTCAGAAACTATTAGTGGATGTGTGTGGAAAATCATTGAGGTTTGCTGTCCATTAAAGTTATTTTTAAACTATAATTATATAATTTATTTCTCCATAATAATTATTATACAAATATATGTATAGCCTTAGACAGATTCAGAGAATTAAAAAAGGGTCGGTAAAAATAATGAAAGTCCTTTGCATGTGATTCAGTCAACCATAATGGTATGTTGTTTTGAGATGTTTCAGACCAATCAGTTTTTGAGAAGTGATACATAACATTAGGAGGAGTTACAAGGTCCTGGATCATTGATTGGCTACCGCTCAATGTGGTATCGATTAAAACAAAAGTATAAATTAACAGTCCGTAGGTAAGAACAATAATGAGTTAATAAGATATCCATAATGCATATTACAATTACATTTGTATTATTCATGACATTTCATTTGATGGTTCCTTTAGGGATACAGTAATGATGTGTCTAGCACTACTAGATCCCGATGGAACATCTCAAAGACAATCAAGGTGTTTAAAGAGATATGTATATCGTAACAAAGTAAATGAATATTTTAATGACATTAATTTATATTGGATTGAATTCTATAGGGCCCATGCTTTGTGTGGCACTGCAATGGATATGACAAATTGAAGCCATATGGCCTACCTATACACAGTTGTATTGATGGGTATGTTGTATCTGATTATGTTATTATTTATAACTGTGTTTGTTTATGAAGGTATTCTAGAAAGATACTATGGCTTACAATAGCGAGTTCCAATAATAACCCTGCTTATATTGCCTATCATTTTTGTTCATGTGTACATCATCTTGGAGGTATATAGAATTCTATATTATCTCATAACACTAATATATATATATATATATATATTTTTTTTTTTTAGGGCATAATTATTACTAGGTTGTCCTATGATACTGCGCACTGACATGGGGACAGAAAATTCTAGCATAGCTCTTATTCAACCAATATTTCGACATATGCATGCTGATGTGTTCAGTGGTTCTAAAAGCCACAGGTATGGGAGATCAACCACTAATCAGGTATGTAAACTATTTCAGTAGATAAACAATTAACAATACTTAAATAGCGTATCGAAGCATGGTGGTCTCACTTTCGCCAAAACTTCAGTGAATGGTGGATCAACTTTTTTTAAAGTAAATAATTATAACATTAATTTTTATTATCTTGTGATATGGATCTCATTGGAAGGAACTAATTACAGACGGTGTTCTTAATGTTCATCTTCCTCACCATATGTAAGCTAACAAACTTGAATGATTTCAAATACTTAATACCTCAATTGAATAGTGATGCTGTGAGATTCAGCTTTGGGCCTCTTCTTCAGTTACAGTTGGATAATTTTGTTAGTGAATGGAGTTCACATAGAATTAGAAAATCTAACATGGCTGAAGTGCCACCAGGAATCCCTGATGTTTTGTTTAATTTTCCTGAACTGCATGGTAAGAAGTTATATCAAAAAAGTGAATTCAACTGAAAACTGTTTTGATTGATATACAGGTGTACAACAATATCTTTGCACGGTTGAAGCTTCAACAGTTCTTGACATTCAGCAAATGTTTTGTGAAACACCAAGATTGGTTTCTTTAGAATTTGAACATTTGGCACAAGCTGTAATGGAAGAGTTTGAAATTTCAGCTCCTACAAGCATTCTAGAAGCGGTGGATTTATTTTTACACCTAATAACTGTTCTGGATTAATTATTGTAATTATTATGAACTGAAAATTACTATTGCAATTAGATTACCATTTAACCATGATTATTATAATTATGAGAATGATATGAATTCAAGGTTACAATGCTGCATCAACAATATGGATTATAATTAAAGAAAACCCAACTAAAAGTATATAGGTTATAATCAAAGAAAACCCAACTAAAAGTATATATAGGTTATAATCAAAGAAAACCCAACTAAAAGTATATAGTATCAAGCATTTAAAGTACCATACATGTCTACTCAAGAAGCAGAGAGTTCTGGGAAAAGATCTGCATTCATAAATGATTCATACTGATTGGGATCACATAGAGGACAAAGTAGTTGTGGGTCTGCATATGTAGCATAATTTCCATCTGGTAGTTTACACACTGAATTTGGCACATAGGTACGGAAGTCCCGCCCACACTCCATACACTTTTCAATTGTACACTCTGTACAAGCTATAAAAGATGGTCTTTAAAAATGTTAGTATTGAATGAGTATTTGTTTACCCATTTTATTTGGAGGCCGAGATTGAGTATCTTCTTCATCATTAACAATTTCCTCCTGATCAGTCAACAAAATTAACATTAATTATAATCACTGCAATTATTTTACTCCTCACTTTCTCTTAACCCATAATCACATACAGTTTGTATCTACTTGGCTGCAGGCCATTGGTTTCAAAAAATTTTCCCAATGACCACTTTGTTGGTTCAGACACATGTATAGCAGTTCCATATGAATCTCCCAGCATCATTTTTCCTTCCATGTCTTTGAAATAAATATAAAGGTTTTTAGCGAACTGGAAAATGGAACTAAGGGTACTAGATCTGTCCAATTCAACTTTAGTAGGATTGGGCTCAGGTAAGCACTTCTTCCTCACTCCTCTTTGTAGCTCTTTATCAGATAGCATTCCACCAAGATTAACCTATATAGTTAGTTTTAAGAATCACGAAATTCTTCATGTTACTTACTTATAATACCAGCAAAGCCTTTTTCTGTGTCTTTTCACTGTTTACTTTTCCTTTATCTTTTGTCCTGCTTTTGTAAAAGTCAGCCAGTTCCTTGATACTTACTATTGAAAAATATTGAATTATAATTATAAGAGGTATATTATAATAATTATATTTACAAGTGCCCGGTGAAAACTTTGGGGTGGTTGATGAACGAAATGGTGAACTTAACTGTGGTGATGGTGAGCATGATGTTCTTGACAATGATGAATTCGATGATGCTAAATAAATGACCAGAGATTTCAAAAAAATTAGTGATCAAGGTTATAAATCTTACAATCACTTAGACTTCTACAAAATGATCTCTTCAGGAGTATTCACTGATATATACTTTGTCTATACATCATAGTTTTAAAACAAGAGCATAAAGTTAATAATAATAACAATTATATTTGGGGTTCATTACCTGGTAGTCTTCCCAGATTTTGAGCAATTGGGCATGCTGTCCAACCTTAAGTTTTGGTAAAAGCTTCTCAAAGTGCTCCTCCTTTAGAACAACAAAAATATCGACACTCCTAACAATTTCTTCTTGTAAAATTTCCATCGTGTCTTCATTTATTCCCCCATTGCTTAATGCAACCTTCAGCTTATCACAATTATCCACGATTGCGCGATTCAATTTCCAAAATGTGAACGTGAACGATAAATGTCGCTTTCGGGCAGTTTCGCCTTCCGTAAATAATTAACCCGAGCGCGTAGGTGGATAATCGGTTTGTGTAGGTGTGTATTTCACATAACCACAAGTTTTGGTCCCTTTAGTCTCCCAACTTATGGCTTGCTACGGAAAGGGCGGGACCACTCCACCTTTGGAGTCCGGTGTTTGAATTTATGAATTGTATTATTTAGACACTAACATACATATAGAGTTATAGACATCATACACATACCTGCTGTAACAAATTAAATAGCTACTAAGTTTCCTAACTTTGCTGACGGTTCACAAAATGGATTTCACAAAATGAGTTGCTTACAAATAGACTAGTTGCTGCTATAGCTCCAAAGGTGACCATGTGCTTGTAAAGGTGAACTAATATGCATGGTTGGTTTTTTGCTGGTTGTGCAAACTACACGTACCTGCTGGTATGCAGAGTATAATAATTACATTTAAGGCTAAAAGGTTTGTGTGTTTAGGTGTGTATATACGTGTTGGGTGGAACCCCTGTCCTGGTCATTCCACTAAGGTGAGCAGCGAGGAACCAACACTAAATAGTATAAAGTTCAGTCAAGTCACTGATCTCACAGACGATGACTCTCCCCTAAGGTTACCCACATCGAAAAGTGCTTTGTTCATACATGTTGGGTGGAACCCCTGTCCTGGTTTATACCACTGAGGTGAGCAGCGGGGAACCTGCTCCAACTAGTGTATGTAGATGTGTATTTTTATGTTGGGTGGGAGGGGCAAGCTATTTGGGACTTTATTGGTCAAAAGCATGCAGTGTCACAAACAGTATTTAACAATCTTGATTTTAATATATTCACATATGCTTTGATACTTTGGTGTTATTGGACTCCTGACAGGGATAGTCTGGCCTTGGGAACCAGAAATGGAGGTTAAAGACATCTTGGTGGGATCCCAACCCTCCCCTCTCTATCCGTATCTGAAAATGCTTAGAGTCCTGTTCACCAATGCATCAGTAAATACATGTAATAATAACTCACTTACAAAACCTTGAGGTTAAATAAAGGCCCATTCTTACTGATTATAAAAGATCCTACTCCCTTGAAAAGTTCGCCTACCATGTGCTTATACACATGTGCTCTCCTAATTAATCTTAGGTGGGCGTTTTTAATAAATTATTGCAAGGCTATTACTATTACAGATGCTGTTGTGTGTGTGTGTGTGTAGGTGTGTATATACGTGTTGGGTGGAACCCCTGTCCTGGTCATCCCACTAAGGTGAGCAGCGAGGGACCAACACCAAGTAGTATAAAGTTCAGTCAAGTCACTGATCTCACAGACGATGACCAACTAGTATAATGATCAGTGAAATTGCTAATCTCAGAAATACATTAAAAACCAAAAACTACTAGAAAATTCAGAAGTACTGTTGTTACATGATTATAGTAATCAGTTGTTTACTTAACATTTCCATATGCTTTGATGCTTTGGTGCTGCAGGACGATTTAACACGGATAGTCTGGCCTTGGGAACCAGAACTGGGGGTTAAAGACATCTTTGGTGGGGCCCCAACCCTCCCCTCTCTATCCGTATCTGGAAATGCTCAGAGTCCTGTTTACCAATGCATCAGTAAATACATGTAATAATCACTTACTTTCAAAATCTTTAAGTTAAATAATGGCCCATACTTATTGGATTACAACAGACCTAATTCCCTTGAAAATCATGTGCTTTTACACATGTGGTCTATTAATTAACCTTAGGTGGGCGTTTGTTAATTAATAATTAAAATTATTGCAAGGCCACTATATATACAGATGCTGTGTGTGTGTGTGTGTGTGTGTGTGTGTGTGTGTGTGTGTGTGTGTGTGTGTGTGTGTGTGTGTGTGCCCCCCGTAGCAATATTAATATGTGTTTAGATTTCTTTATAATTATGGTACTTAGAGTTTGTATATAGGTATATTGATAAGTATTATAAATCATAGGTATAGTTAAGCCCTGCTGGTTTAATTGTTTGTAGGGTTTGTATCCAGTTATTCTCGAGGGAATTTAACTTATCTATTGTAGTTGTTCAGGCTATGATCAGGAAAGTTGAAGTGATTGTTGATATATCGGATTTGATGGTTACGAATGCTGGTACGATGGTGGTTGATTCTCTCCCTCAAAGGGCGGGTTGTTTTACCTACGTATTGTTTTTTACATTTCGTACAAGTAATGAGATATATTACATTGGTGGAACTGCAGGTAAAGGAGTGTCTAATGCAAAATGTTTTTTTGTTGGATGTGCTGGTAAATGTCATTTGCCTGTTGTAGTGAAAACATGTTGCACATCTTGGGTGGTTACATGGCTCTGATTGTATAAGGTTAGAAGAAAGTATTGGGAGATGGGCAGAGAGTGTATTGTCTTGGATTACTTTTGGGAGAGAAAGGTAGATATCGATGAATTGTTCCCCAGTTGGTATAAGTTTTGCTTTAATAAAGATTTGTCTTAGGTTTTTGTGTTTAAGAAATATAAAAAGTGGTGGTTTTATATATTTTCGTATGGTATGGTAGTCTTTGAGGTTTATTTGCTTAAGTAAAGTAAACTTTGGTGGTGGTACAGATTTGAATATTGGTTTATGGATGATACAGGGTGAGACTACTTGTGGTGTTATGTATTGGTTTCTGTTTTTGTAGCTTACTGCATTAGTACATTTCATGATGAATCTTCTAGGGTATCCTCTTCGGATTAGTCTGAAATACTTGGCTCTCGTAGTTTTCTTTTTGAGTGTTTGTTCGTATGTACCTTATGCATTCGCCTATGATTAATCCTTTATGTATAGCATTTTGGTGGAAGGAAGTGAAGTCGAGATATTGGTATAAGTTATTTGGTTTTTGGAAGGTTTTGACATCTAAAAGGTGAGTGGTATCGAATGTATCTCCTTTATAAATGGTGAGATCTAGAAAGTTAATAGATGTGTTAGACTCTATGACAGTAAATTTGAGGTCGTTATGGAACTTGTTTAATTGGGTGAAGAAATTATTAAAATTGTGTGTTGTAGGCCATAGCATAAATATATCATCTATATATCTTTTAAGTAGGACTGGCTGTTGCTTTTGAGTTTCTAAGAATTTTTTAAGGAGGACTGACATGAATATATTAGCAATAGTAGGCGAAAAAGCTGCGCCCATGGCTATTCCACGTGTTTGTTGAAAGGTGAAATCTGCGAACTCAAAATAGTTATGAGTCATATTTATATGTAGTAGTTGGATGATGAGGTTAGGATCACAGATAAGTAGGTCGGAATGGGTTTGCATTTCTTCGTAGATGACAGCTAAACATTCAGATTGAGGAATGGAGGGATATAGGCTGATTACATCTATGCTGATTAGAGTAGTATTTGGTGTAATCTTGAAATCAGTAAGTGTTTGGATAAGCGAGGTGGAATTGTGAAGATAATCTGGGTACAATCGTGCTAGAGGCTGGAGTACATGGTCGATAAATGAAGCAGTATGTGAAAGGAGAGAGTTGGTATGCGATACTATAGGACGAATTGGAGGTATTCCTAATTCTGTAGGTGGTTTATGTATTTTTGGGAGTCCATAAAATTTTGGTATCCGATGTTTGTTAGTTGGTTGTAGAAAATAGTACAGTTTTCTGTTTAGGGTTATCAGGAGAGTTTTGTAGTTGATTAGAATATTTGTGATTAGAATGATGATGTAGTGATTCTGGGAAGTTTGTTTTCATTTGATAAGTGTTGGAGGTTGTTAGATGTGTTACACATTGGTTGATGTAGTCATCTGTATCAAGGATAACAATACCTAAATTCTTATCCGCAGGTTTAATGATAATTAGTTTAATGGTAATTAGTTCTCGTTTTTTGTGTAGATTGTTTAAAGATTTTAGTTGTCCTTTGGTTAAGTTGTATTCTGTGGTTGAAAGAATTTCTGGGAATCTAGTGTTACTTTCGTGTTATGTATATAATTTTCAATTGCTGAGTTGTTAGTTGGCCATGGGTGTTGTGTTGAAGTGTTCCTTGGGAGGAATTTCATTTTTCTGAAGATTTGTTGGGAATCCAGATGTTCATAAAGGGCTGGTTGTGTAGTTGTGGCTGTTTTTATATATATATCATACTGTGTCCTGATTGAGTCACTGAACTTGTCCTACTCTTTAAGGAGTTCAAATTGGGCTTTTTTATTGTAATACGGTGTGGGTGCAAAAGATAGACCTTTGGTTAATACTTGTATGTCTGTATGTGATAGTTCGAACGAACTTAGATTATGTATGGTCATTTGTTGTTTAGAGTGGATCTCCTGCCTTTGCCTAAAAAATAGTCAAGTGTCAGTTGTTTTGATCCTTTGGGGTGTTCTTTCGTGGTTTTTCTTTTTCGGTTTTGAATGTTGGTAGGATGTACATAGGGTGTTGTTTTGTTTGTTGTATCCTTATTTCTTGTTGAGAGTGAAGTAATACATGTTTGTGAGGTAGCTGATGTTGATGAAACTGAGAGTGGTTCAGTGTTCATACATGTCCGTAGTAGATGACATGTTGTGGGGGTTTCTATGGAAGGATTAGTTGGGGTTGTAGTTGGGGAAGTTTGTGTAGACTGAAGTTGAATCTTTTTTATAAGAGATGGGTTGGTTTGATGATTTTTAATTTCAATTTCTGTTATGAAACGGTGATATTGCTGTTGGATTATTTCAATTGGTTCATCGCATTCAATGAGAAGGGATTCTGTGGTTGAAATGATACATTTCAATCTGCATGTTTGGATTTCTAGAGCAATAGTGTTTGTAGTTATTACTTCATCTAGATATTTAAAGAACAACATTTTGAAATGATTGTCGAACCTTGATTGTATATTTTTTTCCATTTTCTCCAAAGACTTGAAGGTACTGTGTCTGTTTGTATTTCCTTGGTATTGTGTGGTTGTTTTGAATCTTACGTTGGTAGAGTAGGGTATTTTCAAGTTTGGTGACAGTTGATTTAACAGGACAAACCGCATGACCAGCATGCACAGTTGACCTAACACTATTTACCATATCATCCATATCATCCATATACGGTTTCAAAGATCAGAAAATAGATGGAAAGATCTGCAGGGTGATCAGTCAATGATTTGCCGTCACAGACGTTGCCCAGGGCCACCACGTGGAGGAATTGACTAGGACATACATACATACATACATACATACACACGTACGTACATACATACATACATACATACATACATACATACATATGTACATACATACGTACATACATACGTACATACATACGTACATACATACATACATACATACATACATACATACATACGTACATATATACATACATACATACGTACATACATACATACATACGTACATACATACATGTATATACATATACATACATATATACATATAACATGCATGCATGCATATATACATACATACGTACATACTGGTACACATGTATGCATACATGTATATATGACTGTATATATAATGTATGTATGTACGTATCTGCTTACTTACATGTGTAGTACATACTTGAGTAGATACGTACATATGTGTGTATGTATATGTATGTGTGTCAGTATGTATGTACATAAATATATGTGTGTATGAAACTCTGTATGTATATGCATGTATGTATGTACATATATATGCACATATATATGTGTGTTTATGTATTAGCATATGTGTATACATACATACTTACACACTTATTCAGGTACATACTATATATTGTTTTAGCTTGAAAATAATGAATGCTTTTAGTTAACTACAGTACATACATATGTATATGTATTTTAATAATAAGAGTAATTATTATACATATACAAATTCTAATTCATTTTTCTTATAATATTGTTTAAAAGACAATTTTGTTGTTGTTTATTTCTCTTATTTTCATAAAGAGATGATAAATTGTCTTAAAATATTATCATTATGATATTGTAACTATTAATTATTATTATAATCTTCATAAAACATTAGTTTACTATGTTGTTTACAAATATTTTGTTGTTGTTTATTTATCTTACTTGTTTTACTTGTTTACGTTTATTAACTAATTAATTATTGATTAATTAATTAACAAGAAGTATTATAAATGTATTCATATTAGTTTATTAACTGTTTAATTTTAATAAGTTATTAATTATGAATATTATTAATTTAATTTTAGAGGTTATATAAACTAGTGTATTATTTATTATCAAGTTATATTGTTTCTAGATAGTGTGCGAGTCTTTGTGAGTAGATATTGTAATGGAGGATAAGTGTTATGATGCTTTTCATAGAGGTGATAAAGAAGAGGCCCTTCGTCTCTTGAAGGTTGTAAAACACCCGAGAGAGGTGAAGGGCAGTATCGGCTGGACTCTACTACACTGTGCAGCTGCTAGAGAATGGACAGATATTGTTGACTTACTGATAACGAAATATAACTGTAATGTGAATAGTGGAGATAATTATAATAATTGGACTCCAGTACACGAGGCTAGTTTATTTGGACATTTAAATGTAATTAAGAGTTTATGCAACACTGGAAAATGTGATTTATTTATTAAGACTAACTGGGGTGAGACTCCATTGGATATAGCACGTAAATTTGGACATCATGAGGTAGTTGAATACCTCACTAATATAGTGACCACATCAACATTAACTTGTAAGTGAATTTATGTGTCAATGTATGTCCTGTGTCTGTCTGTACGTACATATATTCTAAATAAACCACACCCCTTTGTTGCGGGGATTTTTATTTAGTGTCTGTTTGTCATTTGTGTTAGTGTTGTGAAATTGTTTGTGTTAGTATATACATGTATATACATAGTACAATTAATATATATAAAAACAAGATATAATTATAGAGAAACATTATCTCTATGATTGCTTTTTGGTGTCCAGCATTCAGTACTGAATCATGGCTGACTTTTTCATGCCTGAAAACAACAGCCTATTATAGATATTATTATAATTATCTATTCTTCTCACTTTTTAAAGGATCTTGTGGGACTTTAGCAATATATTTCAGACAGAACAGCTATTAGTTCCAGCAGTTGGTAAGCTACAGCAGCTTCTTCCTGCTGGTCTCTAGCGCGCGTTCTATTTGAGCCCCGCCCATTAATCGACCGCGCCTTTCGCATCGCGCAAACTAGCGAAAAAGGGTGCAAAGTAACCAAATTTCAAATTGCATTTCTCTTTATATATAATTTATGTACTGTAGACATCATCAGCTTGATGCTGGTGTATTCGTTTTGCATACAACTTATGCTATGACCACTCAAATTTCAATAAATTTAATTGCAATGAAAATGGCATACAGAAGACTATATATATAGTCTCGTGGGCCAACCCCTTTGCTGGAGGAGGAACGAAGCGAAGGGGCTGGCCTGTGAGACTAAGACTATAGAGGATACTTTAAATGCCACATCCCCTCATTATTAGTCACAAATACCAACACATGTTTATTATACTACTCACTGTAAAAAGTAATGGGTTATTTTAACCTTCATTTAGTTACAAGAGTTTCAATGCAATTTTGTGTTAGCTAGGTAATATTTACAAATTTATTTCATCTTGATCTATATTGACTAGTATATAAAGTACATGTCATACATAATAAAGCATAGTAACAAAAACAATATTAATACAATGTACATGTGTATATAGTATAGTATACAACCTGTGGTGTATTATTATCAGTCCCATTTTAACATCTGTGAAAACAACAGATGTTACTTACTCATTTCATAGTAATTAGTATGTACATTAATTTGTACTTATAATAACATACAACAGAAGTTACCACAATTACTATATATGGGATTTTTGACCTTGTCCATTCTTTATACTATATTCATCCTTTTATTACTGGTACTGTCACTGGGTTCAGTGTATGGTACATATATGACATAGTTAATGTAGTTATACTTGTGTATGATTTATGTACATATAATTTATACACATGTGATATAATGTATTATATGATATCACATGTTTTGATTTACAGTGGCAATGAAAGAAGGAGGTGGGAAAATGAAACCATGTAATACTATACTACATGGGCCTCCAGGGATTGGTAAATCTAGTATGAAAAGAGTAATTCTAGGACGATCACCCCTTCCAAAGGAGAAACAGAATGCTACACATATTGTCGAAACAGCTGCCCGTGCAGTAAGTACCGATCGTTACACAGCTAAAGGAAGAAAATTATTAGCAGAAGTTGATAACACCGACATGATAAAAATGTTAGCAAAGAAAGCCGAGAGTCTCCGTCTCGACAGCCACAAACCCCAGCACCATGACTCTACTCACCATCGTATACCTGTGAGTGTTGTATAATTTATTAATGTTTGTGGATGTGTCTGTATACATATATGTTTGTATAGTATACTATATATGTGTTTGTGGTACATTTGTATGTACGTGTATATTTTCATTAAAGGAATCACAAGATCCTATTGAATCTGCGAGTGATTCTCCTCTCAATACTAGTAATTCAGAAACATTGGAATCCATCAGAGAGAAGCTGGCTGAACAAGTGGAACCATCGTCTGAGTTGTTTGATGTCGATTGGATGCACTTGACTGATTCCGGAGGTCAGCCACAGTTTCTAGACGTACTTCCTCTTCTGTATCGTAACGAATCTCTTCACATAGTAGTGACACGACTCGATGAAGGCCTTGACGATAAGCCAAAAGTCCGTTTCTACAATAAAGGAGAAGATGTATATACACTTCCAGATCAATTGACACTTACTAATCGAGAGTTTATAGAAAGGGCTTGTCAAATCGCAGAAGCACAGGCAATGTCTGGAAAGTTTGTCCCCAAGGTGATGGTAATTGGCACACACAAAGATAAGCTGGGAATCGATTGTGAAGCAAGGCTTAAAGAGATCAACAAAGAGCTGATGAAGTTACATCAAAAGTATAATCGTGTCCTCATTCGTAAGTCTAAAGATGAGGTAATCTTTGCTGTTAATGCTATGGCTCCTGTTGGAAAGGAACGCCAACAATACACTGAAGAGCTTCAGGACTGTATTCTGAAGGCTGTAGAGAAAACAGGAGAGGTGATTGATGTACCTTTGAAGTGGCTTGCATTCCATCTTGATTTAGACAAAACAGGGGGTATTGTTCGAAAATCAGAATGCTATAAGACAGGAGAAATACTTGGAATGGGGAAGAGTGATGTCGACGAAGCTCTGAAGTATTTCGACAAAGTTGGGTTACTTCTTCACTACCCAGATGATGTTCCTGACCTGATATTCACTAAAATGGATTCACTCATTAGTAGATTATCCAGGTTAATCATAGCCTCATTTATTACTCCAGGAAGTTGTGTTACAGCGCCATATGACAGATTGAGAGAGAAAGGATTGTTTAAAGCTACTGGAGTGTCTGAAGATTTCTGTTCATGTTGGAGATGGTGACTACTTTCTTCCTGGTGCATTGTCACTTGAGCCTCCCGTTGATGATTCCCCATTCCCAATGAACTGTGTTCCTCTTGTATACTCATGGGATGAACAGATTCTACCACATGGTTTCTTTCTCACATTTGTTGTCGAGCTATTACGACGACAGGAAGGTAGAGACAAGATCTACTTTCAGTTAAGGAAGAATGTCATCCAGTGTCGTGATGTGGTACAAGTAATAGTAGCAGAGAAAAAATTACCAGGTTTTCTGAAACTGGTAGACAGAAAGAGATGGATAGAAATCTGTTACTCCTGCAGTACTACGAGCTATTGTTCGAAACTACGAGAGATTACCAGTGATGCAATCGAAAGGGTTGTAAAGAGATTTAAACACACAGGTATAAAATCTCCTGGACTTGGTTTTCGTTGTCGTCTCTGTGATACCGATGATCACTATTGTGATCTGTTGACAGACCAAACAATAGTTCAGTGTAACCGTAACCAGAATGATAGACCAGTAACACCTGACATGTCATGTTGGATAGGTTAGTGACATCTTTGTGTGTGTGTTTACTAAAAAGTAAAAAGGGATGTATTTGGTGGTGTGATGTTATTATCAAGTGACTTTTTATTAACTGTGATATTAATGAATAATAATATATAATGATAGCCTAATATACCTCACAAGATGTTATCATGTGATAAACACATCATTATAATGATATTCATTACATGTTGTCATGGATATGTTAATTCCACAGATCAGTCAACAGTTACTAATATATTAGTAGATGATAAACCTTTAACAGGTAATGAGTCTGTTCTCTTGTTATGATCATTACCTCTATGTACATCATATAATTATAATATTCATTAATATTATTAATTTAATTATACAGTGAGTGATCTTGTACCAGTATTAGAAGCTACTGTTGAAGTTACTGACTGGTGTATTCTGGGTCTTAAACTAGGTCTACCTGTTCATTTGTTGGAGAGAATTGAATGTGATGGTCGTAATGTACAAGATCGTCAACGTATAATGACATTAAAATGGATAGATACAGGAGTAGCATCTTGGTCCTCTCTTGTGGAAGCTCTAAAGAGTCCTTTAATTAACAAGAATGGAGTTGCTGAACAGATTACTAAAGATCATCCTCGTAAGTATTATACTAACTGTTAACTAATTACATATAGATTATGATGTCATAACTGAATATGTAATTGAATAGTTATATAACATCATTCTTCACTTAGGTTCATGTATACATCATCCTATAAAGAGAAGAAGAGATGGACAAGATGATGACGAAGGGGACAGTTGGAACAAGATGAGAAAGAAAATTTAAATATTTTCATCTCTTCTCATTATAGACATTACTTAACAAAAGATCACTTGACAGTAACCATGGTAACATATGTTCTCATAATTTATAATGTATTAATTAATTTTATTACTATAATATACATTATTAATAATTTTATTAATTTATTTTTGTTTTACAATTTTTATTATTATATACATGTAATTATTATGCTGAAAAATAATAATTATTGATGATGTAATTATAATGAGGATAAGATTTGGAGGGAATAGAGACACTACAAAGTACAAGATGAAATAAGGCTATAGGACAGGGTTGTGGAAATATTGAGCTGATTACTGATCTGTTGATTTCCATCACTCTTTGTCCTGCTTCTCGTATACTTTGTATATAGTTTAGTTTATAATTCACCAGACAATCACTTGATTTATCAGATAATGTCTAGTATATGACTGGCTGTTTCCACACTACTGGACCAGGATAGAGGAGAGAGGACAAGAGGTGATGATTGAGGTATAGAAGAGGTGAGAGGACAACATGAAAGGGTACAGGAGAGAAACAGATAGTGAACTTGTAATAAAGAAGTATCAACATGTTTAAAAATAGAGTATGTGTATATAAACATGATCATCACTGAAGATATGATTAGTGACAGGAATTAGGAAGATAAGATGAAGTAAAGAAAGATTAGTTTTGTTTATTGTGTTTTGTTGTCATGACGATATTTTGGGATAGAGTGGTGTGATGTTATATCAAGTGTCTTGTTTATCAACTATGAATAATAATATAATGTTATCTCATGGAAGCCTTATAGATCAAAGGCACCGCCCTACAATTATACAGCATATCATCTGTTAACAGACCACATCCTGTCTGATATCTATATCCCCTAGGGGATATAGGATATCAGACAGGAAGCTCATTGATTATTGAAAGATTTAAAGCAGCAATTGATAATGATTTAAAGCAACAAATGATAAATGATTCAAAGCAGCAATTTCAACATCAGTCATTATTATTTTTACTCAGAATGTTCCTTCACATTTATATTTACATGACCAATTGAACAATTGGTGAACACAAATCCAGACAAATCAGATTTTGTAGGCCTTCCAGAACTGGAACTCTCCATAGTAGTGTGATTACTCATCAGAATTTTACTAACAACTGGTTTCCACCATTTGTTAGTAAAATTGAAAGTAATTTGAGGTGGATAATGCTCACCTCCTGCCGTCTCACTTTTGTTCGTTAACGAACATCGGTAAACACTTGTTGAGCTTGTCTACAACTGGGTTTTCTAGTAAATCAGAAGGGCAACTCTCTGATCTCCCTGTGGTTCTCGGATGCTCTCCAATCGGTCAAGGCCCAGTTGGTGCTTCGCTTAGTATTGACAGGTGTATCAGTACCCTTTGGTTATTTCTGATATCTCCGCTTCACTAGTCTTAGAACCAAATCTTTCTGAACTTCTTTTGAGAACGCTTCTTTTTAGGCGATCGAAAATCCTCGTCATCAGCATCGGTATTAGCAAAGCGCTTCTGATTCTGCCATTTGACACAGTGATGACGTAATAAAATCACCATGGCATTCACTAAAACGTCACTCGTGAACCTTTGATCTAATGGCTTCCCACAAGATAAATCAGTTATTACACCCCACCTTCATGTGTTATCGATACACACTCAATAATATTCATATATGACCTCGGGCTACGCCCTCGGTCATATATGAATATTATTTCGTGTGTATACACGATAACACACTCAGGGGGGTGTAATAACCTATACATATTACATCATCATAATGATATTCATTACATATTTTTGTATGTGTGTGTGTACATGTGTATAATTCATTACTACTAACAGGTTTATTAAACTGGTTATATATTACTTGTTGACTCATACTAGTAGTGAGCGGAACTGTTAATGTTTCCTAAAAGGATTCTAATTAAAGGTACATAGTAGTTATCCACTAAAAAATAAAATTGAAAAATGTTATTACTAACTAATATCAAATTCCTATATTCACTACACATGATGTTAATATTAGATCATGTGACATATTAATTAATACTGATAATATGTCATTACTATCATTAATTAATGATACACCTAGCTATAGATACTGTATATCAACATGTATACTAAATGAGTATAATTAATTATAATTAATACACCTAATACCTCAAGTCTAGTTTTAATTGATTTAATGAATTTAGTGACTAACATAATAATCACTATATAGTTAAAGGTCATTCATGTTCACCTTGTCCTCAGAAAAATTTTCATAACTTTAGTTTGAAAGGACCAACAATCTTTTTACCTGCACCATTTTCATATAATTATCCTTCTCGTTCTTTTTTTGTGTATGTCACATTTCAATCCATTGTTTCATTATTGAGTTACAGTATAATCATGTATTAATTTTATTGTGAATGTGAACAGACTCTAGTACATGCTAAAAAATATATTACATGATTATTTTATTATATATATAGGTATATTAGACATGACTCATAAATTCACTATTAATACATGCTAAATATAACATTTAAAAATCACTAAGTTTAGTGTATGTAATTAATAGTAAACTTAAGGTAATATTACATGTATGTATTTATTAATATTAATGTGACTACAAGTGACAGGATTGACTGCCCGGCCCAGCGACTCGATGGCGAAGTCCACAGCACCGACGACGAGGGTGTAGGTGGGGTGAAGGACAACAGTGGCCCCCCAGAGCTTGCGCTTGATTCTCTGAAGCACCCACAGAAACCGGAACAACAAGAGTCACTTCAAGCAGTTTATGCGCAACTCAAGACATGACTCATAAATTCACTATTAATACATGCTAAATATAACATTTAAAAATCACTAAGTTTAGTGTATGTAATTAATAGTAAACTTAAGGTAATATTACATGTATGTATTTATTAATATTAATGTGACTACAAGTACTGGATGGTTGATTATTACACAGTATGAGGTTCATATAGTGAATATAGTGTCAGGATTGACTCTAGTATGGATACAGTACACAGTATGAGGTTCATATAGTGAATATAAGTGTCAGGATTGACTAGTATGGATACAGTACACAGTATGAGGTTCATATAGTGAATATAAGTGTCAGGATTGACTAGTATGGATACAGTACACAGTATGAGGTTCATATAGTGAATATAAGTGTCAGGATTGACTCTAGTATGGATACAGTACACAGTATGAGGTTCATATAGTGAATATAAGTGTCAGGATTGACTAGTATGGATACAGTACCAGTATGAGGTTCATATAGTGAATATAAGTGTCAGGATTGACTCTAGTATGGATACAGTATTTATATATATTATACTTTATTATGAAAAAGAATATAATAACTAATATATATATACATGTATATAATAACTTTATATATGTACATGTATATAATAATTTAAATTGAGAAAAATCATGTCTAGTTATAAAAAACAAGAAAACGAAAAAGAATCTGAAATATTGTAATATTGTAATATAATATATCAGTTGAATTAATTATAAAATGAACTATAGACTTACATGTATATACATGTACATATAATTATAATACTATCACACAACAACATGTCAAGAATAGAATCATATACGTATATATATATTGAACTACTATTTATAATCATTAATACATACACATTGTCAATATACTCATAATACATTACTATTAACTATTATATACATAAGTACTAATCACTATAACAGATTCATCAACATAATTATAATACATAATATTTACTACTATAGTACATGTACATTATATAATGTATTATACTTCAGTTTCTCTAATTTTAGCTAGACGTGGCTGGTCATGTCGGAGTGTATCAGTTGTGATTGCACTCTAATGAAAAAAAAAAACGTGGGAATGATGTCTGTATATTTTTAGTATTTTATTAGTTACTATCAGAATTAGATATCCTGGTTGTATACTAACAGAGTATACTAACAATATACTAATAGTATCCTGATGTAGTATTCCGATAGTATGCGAATACTTTAAGATTATTAAAAATATACAAAAAGTGAACTAATAATATACTAACTTTTTATATAATTAGTTTACTTTTTGCAGATTTTTAGTAATCTTAAACTATGTGTATACTATCAGAACACTAAATCAGGATAACATATTAGTATACTTTATATTACACTGTATTATAGGAAGCCATAAGATGAAAGCTACCGCGATCAATGTATATTACGTAGACCCCAACTTCCTGTTAAATATACATATTCCACCGGACATGACTCTTAAAAGATTAAAGCAACTGACAGTGATATATATATATTCCACCGGATGTTTTTTAACAACATAGTAATAGAACAAAACAAAACAATAGTTTTTAATAATAGTTGATCTTCCTCTTCCATCTTAATAACACCTACGTGTCAGACACTAGTTCCAATAGCTTTACAAAGCTCATGAAATACGACCTCGCAAACACCTTGAACCGGGAGTCTCTTCTGTATAATACATTGGGAGTATCACAGCTGTAATATCTCATATATCGAAGAATGAAGAATACCTGAAAGCAATTTGTGAATGTTTCTTGGAGGATATTGGTCACCATCAACGCGGCAAACCTCAGCTATGAAAGTTGAAAACCATCTATCTATTTCTTCCTTTTGTATGTACGCAAAATGATTCTTTTTGGTTAAAGAAAGCTTTAGACACTTTATTTATCTAGATAAACGATATTATCTCAATAATACTAATTAGTACTGTACATAAGTACTAATCACTATAACAGATTCATCAACATAATTATAATACATAATATTTACTACTATAGTACATGTACATTATATAATGTATTATACTTCAGTTTCTCTAATTTTAATGATATTGATATTCATAATCATAATCCCTCGGGCTACGCCCTCGGGATTATGAATATCATTTTCGTGTATATCTGATACACCCCTCGCGGTCATGTTCTATCTATTACAAGTATACTAATAGTAGGCCTGTGCGATAATCGCGATAATGAGATTATCGTGAAACATAAAGTTGTTTCACGAATAAGATAATAATTTTTTTATTATCGATAACTACTGTGGATGTGCTTTACACTGTTCACACAACCACTTTCTGAGTAGTCAAATTTGAGTGTGTGTGAAGAGTACCGGTTTCTCTCTTTAGAGAAAGTAAAAGTGGTGTATTTACTTTTGGAAAATATTGACAGTTTTTTGGCAGATAAATTAGACTAGATTAAACTTCTTTGTACTTATTTATTGTTAAACGTAATCACATATTATTATTGAGATATCGTTTATCTAGATAAATTGACTTAATTTATCTAGATAGGTTATTTCATTATCGCACAGGCCTAACTAATAGTATCCTAATAGTATCCTGATAATATCCTAAGTAACATACGATGCCTCCTTGCATTTCTGTCCACTCCTGTATTCCTGAACTGACAATAAAATTCCCAGCAAATCCTCTCATATGCTCTTCTCTGGGGCCTCCTCTTTGAACTTGTTGAACTCTCAATTCTGCTATTAGACGACTTGATGTTAAATATACTGTAAATACTTGATCCCATCCATTACGAAACAATCCCTATAAATAGATAGATAAATGAATAGATAGATAGATAGATACAATGTAGATAGATAGATAGATAGATAGATAGATAGATGAATAAATGATGGATAGATAGATGAATAAATGATGGATAGATAGATGAATAAATGATGGATAGATAGATGAATAAGTGATGGATAGATAGATGAATAAATGATGGATAGATAGATGAATAAGTGATGGATAGATAGATGAATAAATGATGGATAGATAGATGAATAAATGATGGATAGATAGATGAATAAGTGATGGATAGATAGATGAATAAATGATGGATAGATAGATGAATAAGTGATGGATAGATAGATGAATAAATGATGGATAGATAGATGAATAAGTGATGGATAGATAGATGAATAAATGATGGATAGATAGATGAATAAGTGATGGATAGATAGATGAATAAATGATGGATAGATAGATGAATAAGTGATGGATAGATAGATGAATAAATGATGGATAGATAGATGAATAAGTGATGGATAGATAGATGAATAAATGATGGATAGATAGATGAATAAGTGATGTATAGATAGATGAATAAATAATGGAATAGATAGATGAATAAATAATGGATAGATAGATAGATAGATACAGGTTTCATCTATGGAGATCAAAAGCAGAATTCTAATGTAATTGTGAATATAGAAGATAATTATATAGACATATAAGAAAAGATAGATAGATAGATTCTCAAATAAAGTGTTTTGCTAAAAACTGACAATGATTAATCATGATATGTATTGCGTTGCCATGGAAATATGTTTACCTGACAACTGGTTAAAATCCCTTGACAAGCTCCAGAGAATTGCGAGTACCCTACTTCCCAAATGGTTGTCTTGTAATAAGTTCCTTCATTGCTTTTTCTATTTTCTCTTGGATTTGCTTATCCATTTCATCTCCCATTACTCTTAGTCTCCTAGCAACCTGAAAATAGATTTACACATTATAAGATGAAAAAAAGGATGAATGAATGAATGAATGACCAGACAAAAGGATGGATGAATTGACGACTGGATAGGGGATAGATGAATGAATGAATGGACGACTGGATAGGGGATAGATGAATGAATGAATGAATGACCGGACAAAAGGATGGATGAATAGACGACTGGATAATGGATAGATGAATGAATGGATAAATGACTGGACAAAAGGATGGATGAATGGACGACTGGATAGTGGGTGGGTGAATGAATGAATGAATATTCGAATGACCAAACAAAAGAATGGATGAATGGACGACTGGATAGTGGATGGATGAATGAATGAATAAATAACTGGACAAAAGGATGGATGAATGGACGACTGGATAGCAGATGGATGAATGAATGGATAATGATGGATGACAACACAAATGGATGCATGGACAAATGAATGTATGAGTGGATGGATGACCGAATAGATGAATAACAAAACGATGGATGGATGGTAGAAAAAAATTAATGGATGAATGAATGGTTAGATGGACAAGAGGATGGAAGCCCAAGTCAATCATAAAATATTGAATAATGAACCTCTCTTGCTGTATCACTAGCTTCTTGTGATAGCTCTCCATCTGGACACACCAGCAATGTCTTCCCTCTTTCTCTCTCTTCAGGACTCCTCAATATAACACTGCGCTCATTTACAATTTCTTCTAAAAGATAAAAATCTACAAAAGCTGCTGATATTTCACGAGAGAAGTCAAGAAACTCCTCATCAGGTGTATTAGATAATTGTACAGTGGGCCTCACCAATACTGTCCCAGCAGCCATTGATAATTTTATCAGTCTTTTTCCAGTTATAAATAAAATAGTAGCTCTATATTTATAGTGGTGTACTTCCTTATCTTTTAACCTTCTTGCTGACTTGAAGATTCTCTGTCTAAAGGATGTTTTGACTTGAGCTGTGTAATATATATTCCTTCTGTTGAGTCAGCATCGAAAATTGATGACGTCAGCATGGTGCATCAACCATGCTCGTGTCAGTGTGAACTGTATGTTATTTGGTGTTTATTGTTTGGCCCATTCTTTGATATTTCGCACAGATTACAATATGAAATAATAAACATGTCATTCTTGAATCTTGATTGTCTACAAAGAAATAAACAACAGTAATTAATTAATTATCAGTGACCACGCTCACACCCCCGCCTTTTTTAAATAAATTTATTCGTAATTTCGTATTGTAAGGGGTTAAATTTAAGATTTTGGTAGGATTCGATTTGTTTAGTAATCTCCTCCGTGATTGTTGAGGCCATGCCTTATTTTTGAATATATGTACCTTTAAACTTAGCAGTATCATTAATTAAGTGGAATACAATTTATCTTTATGAAATAACCCTCAGAAGTTGGAATCTCGAAAGTTGATTTTTGACTTTGGAAACCTTAGCAGTTGTTTTAGAAAGGGGGTTTTCCCTGGGTTTACCCCCTGCATCTAAATTTGCATATAAGCGTGAACTCAGTCCTGTAAAAAGTTATATAATAATACTTCTGTTAGTTCATAATGGATGGAGATGGTCTGATTAGAAAGTATCGTTGAAAAGCACTTGGATATCGTCGTTTTTCACCTTTGGCTGTAAACCCACAAGCAAGTCGAATTGTCAACTCACACCCAGGAGTACCAATTCACTTAATTAAAAGTAAAAGTCAGCGACTAGAAGCTCATCCAATCGTGACTAAACGTCCACATGTTGTTCCTTCCTCTCCTGTGAATAATTCCACAAACAGAGGTCAATATATATAAGTTTCAAAAGACTTTAGGCAAAGGAGCATTTGGCACTGTTTTGCAAGCAGATGACAGTAAAACAAAAGAAACTGTGGCTATCAAGATATTTACAATCACCAAAAAATTTGCATCTGCCAAACGAGAAATAAATTTACTTGGGTCTCTGGATCACCCCAATGTTGTTGCCTTCAAGCAGTCATATTCATTTAAGGAGAGGAGTGGTGTTGATGGGATAGCAATTGTGATGGAGTATTGCGCTAATGGTAGTCTTAAAGATCATTTGTCATTTTGCAGTTATTCTCTTCAAGTAATTAAGTTTACTACAAGGTTAAAATGGTATCAACAGCTGTCATCAGCTCTCTCTCATATACATGACAAAGGAATTGCTCATCGTGATTTAAAGCCAGAGAATATCTTACTTGATGGTAGTGACAACATAAAGGTTGCAGATGTTGGCATTGCTAAGGCTGCCTGGGAATGTAGTGATAACACTCCAACATTTGGTCACTTCATGACAACTGTTATTGGCACCAAACCTTACATGGCTCCTGAAGTGTATGGTAGCAATCAGTATGGTCTGCCATGTGACGTATTTTCACTTGGGCTTGTATTTTGGATGATAGCTGAAGTACCATCTTCAAGTCCACGTGTTATTACAGGTTATGGGAAAAATTACCTGGGTGAGGTGCTACGTCATTCACAAGCACAAGGAGTGGCAGCGACATCTTTGCTTTTACCATCTATAAGGAATTCCAAACCAACAGAGACATCTCTTGTAAACAAAATGCTTCATTGGGATGCAAGAAATCGTCCAACAATGCATGAAGTATCTGAAGAAGTGAAGAAATTAAAACTGTCAGTAGTAGCAAGGGGAATACCACCGTACTTTGGGTATTCATTATCAAGTCTATCTAATTACTTAGACATATAAAAATTTCAATATGACCACACAACACATAGATATAGTCTTTGCATGCATTTTTTGTTGGATATTAATTCAACGATATTTTTGATTGTCTGTTTTAATTTTGTTAATAAGATTTTGATGATATGTAACTATGTGAATTGTTCTTTATATTTAAAGCATTTTTATAAATGATTATTGAATCAATAATTATTGTTTATCAATAATTATAATTATTACTTTTATTCTTACATTACCACGTCCCACACTTTTCTCGCCATCACAAAAAATGCACTATGCTGGGACTACACTGAACATAACCTGTACAGTCAACCTTGGTCCAGAAATAGATGTTGAAATGATTGCATTTCCAGCTGGAAAAAGGATGGCAATATACTAGCAAATACAACCTGTATTGCTACCTATAATGTGAAAAATTCCATTGATAATAGTTTTGAGAGGTGTCCTTGCATTTGAGACATTGAGTACACTATCTAATGGATAATGGTGAATGTGAGTGTTTGATGCTGGTTTCTTCTACACCATTTTCACTTGTTATCGCTCCAGTTCCTCCTGTTTCTATCACAATAGAGATTGAAGTACATGGTGAGACAATCATGTATGTAAGAGCTAGAAGTATAAATTTCAAATAATCTTCTTGTACCAGCATACATGTATGTAATCCCTTTTTTTTAATCGTAATGATGAAAATTCTTGAGTGATATTACAAGTGATCTATGTAAACGTTTTTTGAGCTTGTTTTTGTGTGGGTATGTAAGTGTGTCTGTGTGTTCGTATCTATTGTGTGTGCATGGGTATGTGTCTATAGACACAGACACATGCACATGCACACACAATAGATATGTCTGTGTATACTTGTCCATGCTTTTCATTGTGGTATCAAATGTTTCATGCAGATCTAGAGCCACAACTCGAACTGCTTCTCTCTCCGCTTACTATTCTTGACACTCCACATCATAATACCTTCATGTTAAGATGCCAAGTCAACACACCACCAGAGATACTATCTGAGAAAGGGTTCACCTGGAGAAACCTTCAAGATGGTTCTAGTACCTTCGGTACTCCAATCACAAATATCACCAAAGGGTTTTCAATTGAGGAGTTTAATTTTGATAATGGTAGTGTTGTGAATGTATTGTCTGGTTCATTAAATATAGCTGGTATGTATCATTTCATTTGTGAGGCTATGATTGATATTAAAGAGGACCTACAACCTGCTAAACATCTTGAAGCTGCTGTGTTGGTAAAAGGTACGTATGTATATGCCTTACTATATAATATCTATCTTGTAGTATATAACTATGCCTGTTTAATTGTTCATTTATTCACTTGTAAGCAATTTATTATTTTAGTACTTATTATATGTCACAGGCTTGCCTTTGCTGCAAGCATTGCTCGACACTTGTGGTTTAACACTAGATGTCACCAGATGTCACACCACTCACATGGCCCTTCTAGAACTTTCTTTGATTTTTTGTATATAAATAAGTTGTATTTATCATAATATACTACTACTACTTTGTTGTTTTCGATATTATATCAAGTCTCATTGAACTGCAATAAAACTTTGAGTTCCAAAGATTGGTTCAAACATTATTGGTCCGCCGAACCGGATACTTTGAATACTCGTTATCGTACAGCTGATCTTGGAACGTTATAAACTATCTTTATTGTATCTGTTATTTACCATTGTCAAGATGAGTGACATCTCAGCGCTACGTAGAAAAAGAGGTGTAGTTCGTGCATCCATAACCAGACTCAATAATCGCCTGACGGAGGTAGAAGAGATGCTTGATCGAGAAGAAGCAAAGCGTCACGCTCAACGTCTATCTACCAGACTAAATGCGTTAGACAGTGAATTCAAGACTCAACACTTTGATATCATCGCTGCGATCGATGAAAGTGATGCTGACACTCTAACAGCTGAACAAGCCACAATGGACAAGCATGATGACGATGTTGATGCTCTTACCGTTCGTATTGAAACTCCTACCGTATTGGAAGAGCGCAAGATTCTATCACGGAAATTGCGCCACTTGAAAGAAACTCTAAACACCACAAGCACTGCTATTGAACATTTACCATCTGAAACAGACGATCTAGCATTAATCCAATCACATGAGGAAGAGTTATCAAGCCTCAAGGAGCAGATCTTTCTGTGCTACAATGATTTGTCCAGCCTCGAGTTGGAAGAGGAAGATGAACTACAGCGTCTATACTCAGAAATAAAACAGATTCAGTTTGATTGTTGTCACAAAATCAAGAAGCTGCTCAATCCTTGTGATACTGCTCATAACATTGCTGCCCTCTCATCCTCCACAGAAGCCAAGGGACTCAAGGTTCCGAAGCTTGAAGCACCTACATTCGATGGCAACATCCTGAACTGGACTCAGTTCTGGGAACAATTTACCATCTCGATCGATAGTAACTCCAGTCTCACTGACGCTGAAAGATTTGTTTATTTACAGAATGCTCTAAAGGAAGGATCGGCCAGGAATGTGATTGAAGGTCTATCCGGAACTAGTGAACACTACGCTAAAGCCGTTGAATGCCTCAAGTCAAGGTACGATAGACCACGACTCATACATCAAAGTCATGTCAGGATTATTACAGAGATCTCTCCATTGAAGGAAGGTAGTGGAAAAGAACTTCGTCGGTTCCATGATACTCTTCAACAGCACCTGCGTGCTCTGGATGTAGCTACTTGTGAACCATTGAGCCAGTTTATCACCTCACTTATACAACTAAAACTAGATCCTGACACAATGTTTGAGTGGCAAAAACACACCCACGATGCTGTTGAAGTGCCACAATACCCGCAATTGTTGGAATTCATTGATCTTCGTGCCAGAGCCTCTGAATCATCCACAGTGTACAAACGAGTACACAAGACTGACAACCACTACAAGAAGTCCGTTCTGTCATTTGCTGCTAGTACCAAATCATCGGATAACCGTTGTGTCGTTTGCAAAACTGAGATACATCCATTGTATCATTGCCTCAAATTCAAGGACCTTCCTCACCTTGAGAAATTTGCATTTGTGAAGAACCATAAGCTCTGTATTAATTGCCTCAAGCCAGGTCATGCTGCAAAGGATTGCAGATCATCTCATCACAGTCGAAATTGCCAGAAAAAACATCATACGCTATTACATGTGGATCCCCATGTATCATCCAGTAATCCGCCACAGACATCAACCGTGTCGAGTAATACTGCAACTGGAATCATTCCTGATACTTTGCTCATGACGTTTCGAGCATTCATTAACGCTCCTGATGGATCCAAGGTGAAGGTGCGTGGTTTACTTGACTCCGCATCATCTGCCTCATTCGTGTCTGAGCGTTTGGCTCAAAGTCTCAGTTTACCTCGATCTCGACATCAAGTTACTATCTCAGGAATTGCTGGACTGACGAATCATTCTCCGTCAAGATCTGTTGCTACAATCAATGTCTCACCCGTTCATTCTCCTGAGAATCATTTGTCACTCGCGGCCATTATTGTCCCACAAGTTACGTGTGATCTTCCAATCCACCCTGTACCTCAGAAATCGAGCTGGACTCACTTATCTAATATCCCATTGGCTGACCCAGAGTTTGGCGTCCCGGGAAAGGTTGATCTTTTATTGGGTGTCGATGTTTATGCCGATACAATGCTGCAAGGCCGGCGGTCAGGTCCACCAGGATCACCCACTGCGTTTGAGACTATCTTTGGTTGGGTCCTCTCAGGAAGAACCAGCTCCATTGCTTCCCAATTCTGTGTTACGTCTCATCATGTTTCCGCCATAATCAGTTCAAATGATGACGCTTTGAGGAAGTTTTGGGAAATCGAAGAACAACCAGGAAGTGAAACATCATGGTCCTTGGAAGAACAAGAAGTAGTGAAGCACTTCAAGCTAAATCATTCCCAGAATACTGAAGGTCGATTTGTCGTATCACTCCCAAAGCAGACCAGTGTTGAACCTCTTGGTGAATCTCGATCGCAAGCAGTGAGAAGACTCATGTATTTGGAACAGAGGAAAAATCAACATCAACAATTTACGGCAGTCATGCAAGAATACCTTGATCTAGGACATGCGGAAATTGTTCCCAATAAAGACTTGATGAAACCTGAAGCTGAAGTATTCTATCTTCCTTTGCATGTTGTACATAAGGAATCGAGCACGACTACAAAGGTGCGAGCCGTGTTCGATGCTTCAGCAAAGACTGAATCCGGAGTATCACTCAATGACCAACTATTGATCGGACCAACTGTTCACCCACCACTAGTCGACGTACTTCTCAGATTTCGTTTCAAGAGAATTGCCATCACAACTGACGTCAGTAAAATGTATCGAGCTGTAGAGCTTGTAGAATCTGATCGTGACCTACACCGATTTGTCTGGAGACCGAAAGCCACTGATACTGTTCGAGATTATAGGATGACTAGAGTCACATTTGGTGTGGCAGCCTCTTCATTCATAGCAAACATGTGTGTCAAACAGAATGCTATGAACCTAGCCAAGGAATTTCCCCTCGCTGCCACGGCAGTTGAAGAATCGTTCTATGTAGATGATGGTCTGACCGGAGCTGATAATGTTGAGACAGCCATCAAACTTCAGAAGGAGTTACACCAATTGTTCTCCAGAGGAGGATTCCTGCTACACAAATGGAACTCCAATGACCCAGCTGTTCTGCAACACATAAAACCAGAGCTGAGAGACGTGCGAGACACACATTCAATTGCTGAAGTTAAAGGATCCACCAAAACCCTTGGTCTACAATGGGAAACTGATGCTGACCAATTTCATGTCACCATTTCACAGATACAACCTGTCAAGAACATTACCAAGCGTAATTTGATTTCTGACATAGCCAGAATCTTTGATGTCCTGGGCTGGTTCTCACCAGCAGTTATAAAAATGAAGATATTGTTTCAGAGACTATGGGAACGGAAAATTGATTGGGATGACCCTGTGCCATTGAGCATACAAAGCACTTGGGAAAAGTGGAGATGGGAACTTCCTCAACTAGTAGAGAAGACGATCCCTCGATGTTATTATCCTAAAGAGGTGACCATAGTTTCCAAGCAATTGCACGGTTTCTCTGACGCATCTGAAGAGGCATATGCTGCAGTTGTGTATTTGAGGATGATTGATATGGAAGGAAATGTTCACACTTCACTTGTTACCTCCAAGACCAAAGTCTCCCCAATAAAGAAACTCACAATACCACGGCTGGAATTGTGTGGAGCTCTGTTATTGTCTCGTTTGTTGAATCATGTTAGAGGAGTGTTTGAGATGTCAGTGAGTCATGTTCATGCCTGGACGGACAGCACAATAGTACTCTGTTGGCTATCTGGCAACCCTAGAAGATTCAAGACATTTGTAGGTAACCGAGTTGCTGCTATCATTGATTCAATCCCTCCATGTTGCTGGAGACATATTGCCGGTTCAAAAAACCCTGCCGATTGTGCGTCACATGGACTTTATCCCTCTGAACTCATTAATCATCCATTATGGTGGAATGGTCCCAATTGGCTGAAGAATGTATCCAGTGAATGGCCTGAGCAACCAAAGTTATCGTTTGAGTGTTCCACCCCTGAATCTGCAACTGAAGTGTGCCACGTAACCACGACCCTACAAGTGAAACCAGTGTTGATTATAGCACCTGATCGCTACTCTATATTTGAACGTCTTCGAAGGATAGTGGCATGGAGCATGCGATTCATTGCCAATTGTCGTTGCAAAAGGGAGAGACATTTCACTAGTTACTTGACGACTTCCGAGTTGTACCATGCAGAAGCCCACATCTTCTCTGCCATTCAAGCTGAGCAGTTTTCATCTGTAATCAACCTCCTAAAGATCAACCAACCTGTACCAAGAGGGAATTGTCTTTTACCACTCTCTCCATTCATTGACTCAAGTGGACTAATTAGAGTAGGAGGCAGGCAGAGACTTGGACATCTATCCTTGTCCAAGAAACATCCAATTATACTTCATGGAAATCATCCTATTGTGAAGTTGATAATCATCTCTGAACACAAGCGACTTTTACATGCCGGACCAACCTTAGTAATTTCCTCACTTGGTCAGAAGTTCCACATCATTCGAATCAGAACCATTGCTCAGTCTATTATTCGTCAGTGTATCACCTGCCGACGTCTGTCAGCAAAGCCTACACCGCCAACAATTGGACAGTTGCCACTTGAACGGTTAACTCCTGGGACAGTATTTGAGAGAACTGGAGTCGACTATGCAGGCCCAATCTATATCAAATATAGACACGTACGTAAGCCAGTGATCGTCAAATCTTACGTATCTGTTTTTGTGTCACTAAGCGTCAAAGCCATACACCTGGAGTTGGTAACTGATCTCACATCAGATGCATTCATATCTTGCCTACGAAGATTCATTGCTCGTCGTGGCTACCCATCTCTAATGTGGAGCGACCATGGTACTAATTTTGTTGGTGCCAATCGTGAAATCAAGGAACTAATTCAACACTTGAATGACCAGAAGACACGGAAAGATATTTCAGAATTTTGCACTTTCAACAACATCGAGTGGAAATTCATTCCAGAACACTCCCCTCATTTTGGTGGGATCTGGGAAGCTGCTGTCAAAGGTTTCAAAAGGCACCTGAGAAGAATTGTTGGAGAAGTGACATTGACATTTGAGGAGATGTATACCGTTCTAACCCAAATTGAGGCATGTCTAAACAGCCGTCCCTTGGTCTCTATTAACAACGATAGTGATGGGATAGAAGTGCTTACTCCAGGCCACTTTCTCATTGGGCGACTGCTAATGACGTTGCCTGACACGGCTGTATCACCCCAACCACTCTCTCTAATACGACGTTGGCATTTGTGCCAAACGGTCGTGAAACATTTTTGGAAGAGATGGTCATTGGAATACTTGATAACTCTGCAGAAAGGTTACAAATGGACTCGTCCTTCCCGAAATATCTCAGTTGGCGATGTAGTGATTCTATTTGAAGACAGCATGGTTCCCACTCGATGGCCATTAGCCAGGATTGTCAAAACTCATCCAGGAAGGGATGTTGTCGTGCGTGTCGTTGATGTAAAGACATCCAAGGGTTTGTATCGTCGACCTGTCCATAAGATTGCCGTATTGCTATCTGAAAATGAAACTATATGAACTCATTTAGTTATTCTTCTCTATGTTTTGTAAGACCATCGGTCTTAGGCCGGCGGTATGTTTAATTGTTCATTTATTCACTTGTAAGCAATTTATTATTTTAGTACTTATTATATGTCACAGGCTTGCCCTTGCTGCAAGCATTGCTCAACACTTGTGGTTTAACACTAGATGTCACCAGATGTCACACCACTCACATGGCCCTTCTAGAACTTTCTTTGATTTTTTGTATATAAATAAGTTGTATTTATCATAATATACTACTACTACTTTGTTGTTTTCGATATTATATCAAGTCTCATTGAACTGCAATAAAACTTTGAGTTCCAAAGATTGGTTCAAACAATGCCTGTATCTTACACTACAAATAATTTTTGTCTGAATATGAAAATTTTTACGGCTTCTAACTGACAAATTGATGATATAATTTTCAGTGTTTCTCTATCTCTTTCATGCCAGTCTTTCCTCTCACATATCTATTTTCACAGGTCCACATCTTCCTGTTCCAGTCACAAACATAACATCAAGAAGAGGTCCAACTCTTGACTCCACATACATTTCATGGATTGCTCAACTAAGTTATACTCCAGAAGTGTATATCATTCATTATGGAAGCAACAAGAATAGCTTGGATTTCACAAGTGGTGATATCAATAGTGTTAATGATACAATGCAACTAAACAATAGTTATGAAGTTATAATATCAGGACTAGAAGTAGGAGAGACGGTATACTTTAAGATATCATCAAACAATTCTGTGGGAGGTGCTGAAAGTGAGGTAATGAATTTCACAGCAGGTTAGTATAATGTTTTATGTTATTTTTAACTCTTAATTGTAAGACTAATACAATGAAAAGCATCTCAGTGTTATAACCAAATGTCTGTAAGAAGTAATAAGTTATTTTCATTCAGTTGGTTTACAGGAATTTTATTTTCCTCAATGCCAATTTGTTTTTCCTTGATCTATATTGGATAGTATAATTATAAAGCATAGTAACAAAAACAGCAACACAATATATATAGCATAATATAATAGGTATGTAACTGTATTATATATAAGTGTATTTACACTGTATTATAATCATTCCCATTCTAACACTTACGAAATATCAGATATTATTTACATTCAAAATAAGTACAAATTGGTACTATATCCATTGTATCTAAATTACTCTTTATTATGGTGTGTACTTTATATACTAGTCAATATAGATAATATTATAGTCTCAGGAGCATATTATTAACATTGTATTGAATGAAACTCATATAACCAAACGACGGTTAAAATAACCCATTAATTTTTACCGTGTACTTGAACATGATATAGTGTTTTTCAAACTTCACAGGTTTTAACAGCCTATTATTTCAATTAGGACTCACTGGTATAAATGAGTGCACAGAATGGGTTGTAAGTCATTTGTTTGTCTTTCACACAGCACTATGTTCAATGTCAGCACTTGAACTTTTGACAGATCCAAGACTGTGTTCTCTTCAGGTTGCTTTTGAAGGGCAGCACTGTAGCTTCTGTGGGCCCTTTGTTGTTCACTGAAATTCGTGAAGCACCCATCTTTAGTCTCAGAGGAGACTCACACACACACACTACATGTTGACATGTGCTTTGCTATCAGAACTACATGTATGTCAAATGGCAGTTTTAGCTGACATTGATACACAGTCCATTTATGATAACTAAGAATAATTAATTAGTGCACTTCGCTTTAAAATTTCTCTGATTCAAGAGGAGACTGAAGAGTAGTAGGAATATCTGTTTGTTTAGGCAGTGTGTGAAGCAGGAGAAAATTAGGTGCACAATAATGATCAAACTGATGGATTTCACTGAAGTTCTGTTATTAAATATTACAACATATATAAGCTTGTTAGTAATTCTTTAAGATCTTAAGGTGATAATAACTATAGTAGGTGATAATGATAAATTTAACATAGATTTGGCCCTCTAGGATTTAGTGACATTATATTTCTTATCTATATCACACATGATCACTCAATCTAATCATCCATCCACTCAATTTAACCAATGTGAATTCAACTGCTATACATTATGAATATGCATTACTGGTTGTTTATCCTGTTAATAAATTTTGCATTCTCTTCTCTAGTTTTCTAATCCTTCTGCAAAGAAAGCTGAAGTTATTGATGGAATCTCAAACGCCATAGAAACAACATGTAATTGCAATTTCCCTCCAGATCACATCTTTGAAGGACATTTTGTGTGCATTGAAAACAATCCATCAGATGTACTCTTTCGTGGACGTATTTATGGAACAACAGAGAATGAACCATCATCTCTTTTAGAGTCTCTAGAGGAATGGGCTAATGATGATTCTTCTAGTTTAGTTGTAGCTAGTATCAGATTGAGCATTTATAATACTTGTGTCAGAATAAACTCGTCTCTGGATCCTGAATGCCCTGATACACCTAATGAGCAGAAAAAGGGGAAAAGTGACAACCTCGTCATCATTTTCATTATTGTTGGAATTTTTGCTGTTGTATTGTTTGCAATTGTTTGTGTTGTGATTCTTATATATGTTGTCTATAACAGGCTCAAGAAACAAGCAAAGAGACGGTATGTATGTAGTTTTTGTGCTTATATCTGTGTTTGTATGTGTTTACACAATACATATAATTATATATAATTATAGTGGAACCTCTCTATTCCAAGCTCCCTAAAATTAAGACACTTCTGTTCTTAGGACATTTAAAAATGTCCCAAATATAAATTCACTCCTAACATAAGGACAACCTCTGTAATCAGGACCTAATGGTCTCCAGATCGAATAGGCAGGTTCCACATTTATTTATGTGTGTATAAGTGAAGTACATGTGTTTGAATGAAATATAAAATTTCATTATAACTTCTATGTTAATTATTCTCAGTGAACAGGAGAGCATGAGAATGAGAGAGATCTTACGTGCTACTTCAGCTCCACTTTCCCCCTCAACCAGACCTCCAAATGACATTTTAGATGAAAAGGGTGAATACTATATGTCTCCAAAGCCAACCTTTCCTGAAAGTCGATATCCAAAAACTCCCCCTCCACATTACATGTCACCAAGATCAATGGATAAACAGAGACAGACAACTCCATCAAAAGAGCGTGATTCACATATTTACTATCTCAACACTCCTCCTTTGCCATCTCCATACCTTCCTCCAGCACGTATAGATCCAATTTATGAACCCATCCCGGGAGATGATTGTTACCAGTCACCAAAGCTACCTATAACATTCAAACCACCTGAGGTGCCTGAAATACCTCCGGCAAGAAAACGATCTGTTAGTCAAGAAATGATTTTGCAAGAGGAAGTAACAAAAGAAGAAATGATTTTACAAGAGGAAGTAACAAAAGAAGAAATGAGTGTAGGAGAATTTGATGGCTTGAGAAGAGAGAATGATCACTATGAATACATGGAAATGAATTCAGCTGGACCTGTTGATTTTGGTTCTGCTACGATATAAGTCATCTTGAATGTCACTGTATTCATTGATTTTTTTGTCATGAAGTTTATTATAATATAAGTATGCATCTCAGTTACAAGTTTATAAAATATTATAACTATTAATAGTATACACTTCAGTTACAAATTATAATAAAAGAAATATAGCTTAAAACAATATAAGATAGAGTCAGAAAGATTGCTCTATTATGATGTTGTCATCATTCTCTGTTCACTAATGCCATTTGAAACATTTTATGGCTCGTAGGGCCCTACGATTGCGTTCTCACGGGTTCGAAATATAATTATATCTAGAGTACGGTAGTACTCTCTATGTAGGGATGGCACGGAAAACAAATGGCCGCCCATACATTTCAATTGCAAGTGATGAGCTGAAATCTCTGGTAATATATACAGGTAAGTTTTAATACACACATACCTATTCATATATAGTGTTTTTATGACTACCAACACCTTCTAGATGGCCAAAAATTGTCGCTAAGGTAGAGAACCGGCGGGTAGCCAAACTGGCAAAATCTTCATCATATTAATTAATATTAATATTTTTCAGACAAATCATTTTTTTGTTTGTTGAACTATCAAATTGATTCTAGCACAATTCCTATCGCATACATAGTAGAATTCTGGTCTTAAAGTAGCAAGATGATATCTTTACATACTATGAAAGAAGACAGCCTCGACGACTACAAAGATTTGATCTCGAATTGGACGCCATTTTCCTAAGAGGAATTTAATTACGCATGCGCATTCGTGTACTGGGAACATGGAAGCTAAAAAGGTAGAAGTGCTTGTTGCATTGGAATGGTAATAACATTTGTGAGCAAATACATTCTTATAATAATGAATAAAATAATTATTAATATTAAAGCCATTGTATAATAATATTGTATACTATGATAATCATTGGAATGGTTGACACAGTGACTGACACTACTTCTTGTAGGATGGCAGACAGTGCTGTAAGTGAAATAGAGAATATACATCATCTGTAAGTGAAAGAGAATGATAATCAATACATAAATACAAAAGACTGACTTTTATTGATCAACAAATTTTAATGCGTTTATTTTTGTATGATTCCATAGTGATATATATATAGTATTTCTAATCTACAAAAAATATTCACAAAATTCAGGGAAAAAAACAATGGAAACAAGAATAATAAAAAAACATTTTCAATAAAAATGAAAGAAGATGCAGGGATGTCAAAACCCAAAAAGCATGCAAACAAGGTTGGGAAGCTAACATAGGACACAAAATCACTTCCATATAACCCTACATAAGTACTTACACTGCTATAAAACAAAATACAAAGAGCTGTACTTATGTAGGGTTATATGGAAGTGATTTTGTGTCCTATGTTAGCTTCCCAACCTTGTTTGCATGCTTTTTGGGTTTTGACATCCCTGCATCTTTATTGAAAATGTTTTTTATTATGGCCCGTAGGGCCATCCCTATGATCGCTTTCCCACGGGTTCGAACTATATATATTTATATTCTTGTGTCACCTACGCGAGTATGCGTTGTATACGTAGTTAACTCTTTAAGGAAGTTACATCATTCCCGGGGGCTCGAGCGCTCGGTCAATTAATGGGCGTGGCGCGTAATAGAACGCGCGCTCGAACTCAGCAGGAAGAAAGCTGCTTGTAGCTTACATAGAATTAGAAACTGGAACTACTAGCTGACTATTCTACCTGCACTAAAGTTTTACAAGATTCTTTAGAAGGTAAAGAGAGTAGATAATCAAATAATAACTATAATAGGCTGTTGTGTTTCAGGAATGATAAAGTCAGCCATGATTACTGAATGCTGGACACCATAAAGCAATCATAGGGATACTTTTTTTTTCTATATACACTTGTTATTCTTGTATAATTAGCCTTGTCCTATACATAAGAAACCATGGCAACCACTTAAACCGCGCCCATCATTTTGCAAATGGATTATCTCGAGTAGCAAAGAAACTAAAAGATTCAATCAAGAGAAACAAGACGAAATGATCATGAAAGGATAAAGAATAACCAATCAAGAGGTTCAATCAAGAGAAAGATGAAGAAATGAAAGGATAAAGAATAACCAATCAAGCGGTAAAGAAGAATAACACATACCATAAAATTATTTTACATGCATTTCTTAAGGTTACTTTTATATTTTTATAATATTTAAAAAATAAAATTATATAATTACTGATCATCATGAAGTTATTTCTTAAAAAAGATTGAGATTTTTCCATTTGATTTTTAAATTCTTCATCATATTCCAAACATTTTGCGAAAATTCTTCATCTAACATTATTGATAGAATCTCAATATCTTCTATGGTAGAAGATGTTTCAATTTCAATGGTAGAAGTTTCAATTTCATCATTCGAATATATTTTGATTTCTTCATTATCGATATTAGAAGATGATATTTGTTTTTGAACTTCTTTATCTTCTATGGTAGAAGATGAAATTTTTGTTTTACTAACTTGATCTTGAAGAATAGAGGATGATATATTTTCTTGATGGTATGACATTTTTTAGCATTATTTGATTGATACCATAGAAACTAAAAAATTTATATTGATATCTATATAATTATTATAATTATTTTTATTTTTATAACTACTATTATCTTTAAAATTTAGCGTTTATTTCATAGATAATATTTTATTATCCTTTCAATAAATTGCAATAAATATTATTAGTTTTTAGATTATCATTTTATATAATAGATGATCCAGGAGGCTCAGGAAAGACATTTGTCTTCAACATGATAGCAATGTATTTACGTCATAATGGCTATAAGGTTTCGTGTGCTGCATGGACTGGAATTGCAGGCACACTTTTGACTGAAGGACGAACAGTTCATAGTTTATTCAAACTTCCAGTGCCAGTGACAGATACCAGTTCTTGTAGTATATCACCAAACTCTGAACAAGCAAATTTGTTACGTAATATTTGGAGGAAAAGTAATGTTATTAGGTGGAGATTTTAGACAAGTTCTCCCTGTTGTGCCTTGAGCAACACAATCAATTGTTATGGATACATGCATAAAACGATCTAATATATGGCCACATTTCCATCAAATAAAACTAACACAAAATATGCGTGCTCAGGTAGATGAGCAAGATTTTTCAAGATGGCTTCTTGAATTAGGAAATGGAACTCTGATTGCTAATATACAGCCAGCACAATGAGATGTTATTGAAATTCCTGAACCATGCATAATCAAGGAGTCATTGGTTGAAGAAATATTTGGAAACACAACTATTGAACAAAGACGTAGTCATGTGATTCTATCTCCAAAGAATGAAAAGTGTTTATCAATGAATGAAGAAGTGTTGAAAATGTTGCCAGGTGAAAGTAAAACATATCTCAGTGCTGATTCAGTCAATTGTGATGATAACGAAGAAGCACAAAATTATCCAATGGAATTTCTGAATTCTCTAACACCTTCAGGAATGCCTCCACATTGCTTAAACTTAAAACAATTGTTATGTTACTTCGTAACATATCTCTGAAGAAAGGACTTTGTAATGGCACAAGATTAGAAATAATTCATTTACATCAAAACTGTATACAAGCAATAATTGTTTTTGGTCATAATAGTGGAAATCATGTTCTCATTCCTAGAATAAAACTGGCTCCTAATGATGTTAGTTTACCATTCTCTCTCCAAAGAGTACAGTTCCCATTACGGCTATCTTATTCTGTAACTATAAACAAAGCACAGGGTCAAACCTTTGATAAAGTAGGAATTTATTTACCTAAGCCTGTATTTTCACAAGGTCAATTATATGTTGCCTTTTCGAGAGCTAGAGCTTTGACAGATGTGAAAGTAAAAGTCCATCAAAGTGATCAACAGGGTGAAGTTCAAGGCAAAGTTGTAACAAAAAATATAGTGTGTGAAGAAATAAAAATATATAATAATAAAAGATGTAATTAATGTATCATTTTAAAATATAATATGAATAAATTTTTATTTATTCTTATTAATAATTTTAATATTAATTTTATGAATTTATATAATAATAATCTGATCTGAACATTTATATTCTGACTTTTTCTTTCTTTCTATCATACTGTATTATATTAGAAATTATGTATAAATATTATGTGTATAAAATTCATTAATAGTGTAATATGAAAATAAGAAAATAATAACTACATAGAGACAGAGACGTTTTAAACCCCCCCAAAAAAATCATCGAGTTATTATTATTGATTTATTTTATTAAGAATATAACATAATATTATTATGACTTTACGAGGACCTAGTGAAATGACGACCGAAGGCCGTTATTTCGCTAGTATAATAATTATAATTATTATTATTCTTGTGTCACCTACGCGAGTATGCGTTGTATACGTAGTTAAGGAAGTTACATCATTCCCGGGGGCTCGGTCAATTAATGGGCGTGGCGCGTAAAAGAACGCGCGATGAAGCTCTACAGATCCAAGCAGAAAGAAAACTGTGTAGCTTCATAGGCGCCTGCAGGCCCGGGCCTGCCCGGGCAGATTTTCAGATTTAAATTAATATACTGGCTGCTTGTGGTTTGTTTAATTCCACGATGACTCAAGAGCGTCTTTTTAACTTAGCACTCCTATACATTGAAAGAGATGTCTCCAGTCAACTTTTGAATGGTAGATAGCCTCGTCGTGGAACTTTCATTGAATATTAATAATGCCGTTTGTTGTTTAAATTGACCACGCCCTTCATAAAACTTAATTAATTAGGCTTCGCGCGCCATTTTTCTACCCCGGGTAGCTTTCCAATCCTGCAGGCGCCTATGTGTAGAAACTGGAACAAATAGCTAGCTATCCTATCTGAAATATATTCTTCAAGTTCTCCAAAAGGTAAACAGAGTAGATAATCAAACTAATAACTATAAAAGGCTGATGTGTTTCAGGCATGATAAAGTCAGCCATGATTACTGAATGCTGGACACCACAAAGCAGTCATAGGGATACTTTTTTCTCTATATACACTTGTTCTTAATTTATTATTATTATTATTTTTCTCTAGCTTTAGAGTTACATAGATGTGGCCAAATCAACGAGGATCAAGTGTATGAACTGACATTCAACATTGCTAAGAGCTCGTGTTATTCTGTATTATTATCATGTTTAGCCTCAATTAATGATGAGATACCTGTAATCCTAGGCCTCCAATAAAAAAAAATCTGTTAGTCAAGACATTATAAATGATGTTAAAAGAGGAAGAAAGAGCTGAGTGTTTGATTGCTTGAGTAGAAGGACATCATCTCCCAAATTGTGACAAATTATCAATAAAATTATGCAGTCAAAATTTCAAATTAATTATACTTTTCATAAGAAAAAACAGAATATATAGAGCACCACACCTTAGTACAAATCTCACAGTGTATAACAGCATACATAGCATACCGAAGAGTCAATTGTAACACATACATTATAATTAACTATCGCTAAATTAATAGTATCTTTATGTTGAGTGTACGACTATTGCAGACACTCGAAAGCATAATGCATCATGTTGAAGATATTCAGAGGTTTGGAAAATATTCAAATGTAGACGAGTATGGGAAATAAACTGAGAATAGCCAAAACCTGCAGTCTTTGTCATATCAGTTATCCTGCTACGACAATGTAGTGGTGTATTTTCATTGAAGGATAATACTTTCTCAAAATGCCCCTTATCCATCCTCCAGTTCAGGAGTTGAATAGTAAGATCACCTTTGAAAGGCCAAGTTAGCTTGTCATCATTTTCTCCCTTGATGAGATACACATACAAAGAAACATGTGTACTTTTGTCACTAGAATCCGCTTTGCAAACTACTCTTAAAGTCATTTTGTACCCACCAGCTCCTGTGTAGAATGGTTGACTGTACCAATCACTAGTACATTTAGAATAATTCTGTAAGGTAGCTATAAATGGAGGAAGTACCTCAAGTGACCTATTAGCAGGAGGAACATACCAACTGGGTACTGGATCAGGTCCTGTTGAAATTCACATAGTAAATTATGTCAACATGCATCATCATAATAAATCATATATAGTAAGTATAATTATTATATACATAATTATAATTACTTCTGTCTTGTTTCTTCACATTTTGTATTAGTATCTATACTGCTGTTAGGGTCACCGTCATACTTTGAATTTCTTTTTTGTGTGTGTTTAAAAAACATATCCATGGATAAATGTGGTCTGAGAGCACAATGCAAAATTCTTACTCTTCTCCAAGTCACATGTTTAAGTAGTACTAGGATGCACTTTAAAATGATTAATTAACCCTTAGAAGACTGATGTCACATGTGACATTTCATCCCTTTGTGGTTTGGAGTGTGTTCCTTGCCTTACGAAGCTCTCCATGCAAATGCTTGTAATTGGTGTCAGGCACACAAGCCCATAAAAATGGCTAAAAAAGTTGATGGTTTTTCAGCTGTTGAAGATCATTGACCAACTAAATAATGACTACAGGAGGAATTATAAAGGGAGGGTGTCCCCCCGTTAATGGGGGTTAAAAGGGAGCACAGCCCCCTTGCCGCCCACGCAAATTGTGGTTTCAGTGACCCCACCCACATGCTCTGGTGGGTACCTGAGGCATTTTCTTTGCTGTAAAACCTGAAATTGTGGGTGTAGCTGGTGCCAACATGCAGTGGGGTCATTTTGTTTGCCCCAGTTCCAGTCAAAAGAGGGAGAGCCCTGCATTTGATTTAATCCTACAAACCACTTGGGGACTTTTGAGTCCCAGTTGGTAGAAGTAGTACTCCATGTTGGAAAAGGAGCCAAGTTTGGGCTGCAGAAAGTGAATGGTAGCCAAAATATATGCAATAGAGTCGACAGTGTTGGAAATGGGAAGAATTTAATCTCAGTGCTCTAAGTGTTAATTAACCCCAAGTACATTGTGTAGTTATTAATTTCAGCTTACCTGTTAAAATACTGACTTTAGTCACTCTGAAGCACAGCATATCATTGTGAAGATATTCGATTCCCTTGTTTGGATTGTTATCGAAGTCACTGAAACAGATATATATATCCTTCCCTAATGGTGATGTCACATCCGCTGTTACTCTATCACGACTTTCTAGTGGTGCATTATAGTGGTCAATAATCTTCTCAATATGTCCATTATTCTCCTTCCAATTGAGGAGTTGAACAGTAATTTCTCCCCTAAAGGGCCATTTCAGTAGTTCATCATTCTCACCTTTGAGAAGAAACACAACTACACAAACATTCCCTTCCACATTAGCAGTAACTCGTAATTGTAATTTGTACCCACCAACTGCAGAGTAGAATGGTGGACTGTACCAAGCATCACCAATTCTCTTGTGTTCAGAGAAATTATACATCGTCATCAATGGTGGAATGATGTTTGCAGATGAATTGATGCTCCAAATTGGTACTTTATGATCTGTATATATTATAACAATAAACATCTAATATGATCATGATTATAATAAACAACATTTTGCATATAACACTCAACGGTTACAAAAATAGAATTTGACTTCAGTACTGAAGGTTTTGCATTAGCTTTAACTTAACAAGAATATTAACATTATTATACACATCACCTGCATGTAAAGTGACTCTAGATACTCTGAAACACAAAGCATCATTGTAAAGATATTCTGCGTTTTTCTGCAAACTGTAAGGCAAGTCAGTATGAGATACAAATCTTCGATAGATCATTCCACCTGCTGCTCTCTCTCCCTTCATCACTCTCTCTAAACTACCTAGTGGTGCACTGTTGTGACCTAAGAGAATCTCTTCATGTCCTTTGTCTTCTCTCCAGTTCAGGAGCTGAAGGTTAAGATCACCAGTAAATGGCCATTGCAACTTGTCATCGTTCTCGCCTTTCAAGAGACACACAAAAACAGAAAGATGTGTGCCTTTCCCACTACCGTATCCATTAGCCTCAACTCTCAACTGCAGTTTATATCCACCAGGTCCCGAGTAAAATGGTGGACTGTACCATGGATCCTCCAGATTCTTATGCTGAGAAAAATTATTCATGGCTATTAAGATTGGAGGGAAGAGATGATGAGACAAAGGGACTACAGGGCGGTACCACTTTGGCATTTCACCTGCTATGGAGCCTGTGAAAGAGTAGAATCAGGATGTTTACTGATTATAACTGAAATTATTATAATAGATGCATAATTATGAAGGAACTGACAATACAATTGTAAACAACAAATAACACAAGCCAATTAGTATACCTTTCATTGGTAAGGGCTGAAGCTTCATGATCAGTTGTGACAATTCCTCAGATTGTTGTTTCTTGAAATCTATCATTTGTTCCTCCTGTTCTGTTTTAACTTGCTGCAGTCGCTTCTCTTGTTCCTCAAATTTATGACAGAACTCTCTCTCTTGTTCCTCGAATTTATGACAGAACTCTCTCTCTTGTTTCCTTTGCTGTTCCTTTAGGTGCTCTACCTCTTCCTTGTGCTTGCTTTCGAGTGCAATAAACCTTTCAAACACTTGGCGTTGGTAACTTTCTATCTTCACCTCAAGGGGTCGTTTCATGCACTCATCTTGTTCGTGGACTTGTAACAAATGCCGATAGTATTGTTCTCCACACCCATGATGACATTCCTGTTTTACATAGATGCACCTGTTGTCAAGATGTCTCTGAAGGTCACCAAGCTCTCCTTTCCAGTCACAGTCATGATTCGCACATCGAATTCTTAATGCCAATACTTTTCCACGTGTCCTTTTATCAAGCATCATAGTAAAATCATCATCACGACAACAAGGACAGGGTTGTTGACTGACTTGGATACGTTGAATGCAGACCTAACAAATGAAGATGACAATGAAGTCATCATTATACTCATGTACTATATATATTTTGATAATTTCAGTTACATGAGTTTCAACGCAATGTTAATAATATTTTCCTGAGATGCTAATTTGTTTACCTGTCATTAGGTAAGACTATAGCTTGTTTTGATCTTGATCTACTGAATTACACACCATAATAAAGCATAATAACAAAACAAGTATATATTTAAAAAACTCTGAAATGCACTTATAATAACACTTAGCAAAATGCGACCATAACATTATACAAAGAACAATATTTACACAATTCACTCTTATAATTGTATTCTTAGATAAACATCCAAACAAGCAATGAAGTTGATTAATAATTGAACTATTTGAGCATTTCAAGTTAAGTGTTTGATACTTGGAGTGCAAATTGATCTGCAAAAGGTTCTAATTACATACACACTATTATAACAAATTAGTTGGGAAAATTGAAGACTATTCTCTATTTTATAGTGGGTATATTCAATTTTAATCCATTTTTGTGCAATATGGACAATTTCTAGTAGTCAATGTTCGGTTAGGCCACTCTGGCTCTCAACCCTTCAATTATTATTATTATCGTGAGTATATTATAAATCATAATTATATTATTATAATCTCTACCTGACAGATATGGGCTCCACAACATGATAGAAGGTGTGGGTCTCTCAGTACTAATAAACACACAGGACACTGGAGTGATTCAGGAGCAGGATCAAGAAACAATTGATCATCATAACCACCATTAGACACTTCTAGATCTGATAATGGTTGACATACAGGAAAATTAGGGGCAACTGCCATACTTAGTAAAATCTGCTTCCATAAAAGGAGTTTGTTTACATAAGAGATCACATGAGCAGTAATATGGAATACAGTAGACTTCAAAATTATTGCAACATGAAAATAAGTGTAATGAAAGTGGAATCCACATAAAACATGGATTCCAATACTAGAAAGCCACTTTGTAAAGTATTGGATTTCAAAATTAAGCCATAAAAACCACTCTATGGCTTCACAATGTGGAAATTGATAATTCTGTTGCAATAATTTTGAAGTCTACTGTATATGCTAGCAGGAGACCATGAGGCATAGATATACATTTGAGCTTTTTCCAAGACATGGCTGAGACTGCCTGTGAGGCTTTGAAATTAGGAATCATTGCTCTCACTGAGAGCAATGATTCCTAATTTCAGGAACCTGTGATATAAATGCTGAGCAATGAAGATATGCATAAAAAGAATATAATTATATTTGAGTATAGCAAAATCTGTACTCTAACTGGCTCCAGCTTGGCCTCAGCCCATGTAGTTAGAGTACATTTGACTATATGTTAGTCTTTCCTTTGATGATGCTTTTAAAATAATGGAGAAAGTGCCGTTATGAGAAAGAAAAGGCATGAAGAAATTACTGTTACTAAAATATAGAAAGTACCAATAGAACGATTTTCAAATTATTGTATAGTATAGGATTAATTGATTGCATTACGATTCACATTGATGACACGTGGATCAGTAAACATTGCACATCGACTCTGAATGATATTGATAATACAAGCAGACATCCACACTCCTAGGAGATTTATAATTAATAGTCATCTTATTTACAGGTTTGAAAGGAAAAACAAAAGAAAAAGAAAAATAGTCAGTCACAGTCATTCCAGTCCAGTCTCACTGGCAAGCCCTGGCCCCCTTTGCTAGAGGAGGAAGTATCTGGTGACTTGGTATACAACAGCTCATGAAGCCGGAATACAAATTTTGGTTTCAATCCATAGCGATATTGATGTCACTTTTCATCACAATACGAAAACATTCTACGGAACAGATGTTTTACCTGAATCTAGCTCGGTGTTATTCCCATCTCCAGACCTTCCATGCCTATGCCATAGGCATGGAATTTCTGTGGACAAGACTAGTCTGGAGTATGTACCATGTACCATGTACCATGCCAGTTAGTGATCACTAACTGGCATGGCACAGGCATAGACTGACTAGAGCAGACAATAATGACAATAATGTGTACATATTATGAATTCCGTAGAACAGTCATTTTTACAAAGAAAACACTTAGAGAGCTTTGTGTGATGTCAAAACCAAAAAAAGCATGTAAACGAGATTGGGATGGTATTTCCTCACCAAAATTAAACCATTTCCACTATTCAAGTGTGAAATTTTATTGAGCTTTAAAACATGATAATAATTCTGATAAACAGAATGTTTTGACCTGAGGGTCTACTTCAGCTGTAACACTACAGGTCGAAACGTTCTGTTTATCAGAATCATTTATCATGTTTTAAAGCTCAATAACATTTCACACTTGAATCTACCAACATGATAACAAATATTTACGAAATCCCTTCCACTATATTGCTATCATCCAAATCTTGTTTTGTGCTTTTTCAGTCTACATGCATCTTCTTTCATTTTTAAAAATGTTCTTTTTATTATACAGTAGCTCTGTTTGTGAATCTCAAGCCTGGTCCATTACAATGATAATTGTACTATATAGTTGCTAGTGATAAAATAAATTATATGTATAGCTTCATGTACCTAATGGAATATACTAGATGATTATCTGTACTGTTGGCGATATTGAGATGTTGTCTATAACATTCATCCCTTTAATCAAATTAAGTATTAGAGACTAATTAGAGTACAGACATGTTACACCAGGTGGTATGTAAAAACAACTGTTCTACATAGTGAAACAGAACCGACATCATACTGAAACACAATATAAATTCAGGTGGCCAGACACTCAGTAATCTGTGAAACTTCAACAATTTCAACTAATTATTGTAGTCATTAAAAAAAAAAGAAGAGTATTCAAAAAAAAACATTTAAAAAAAATGAAAGCGCAGATGTCAAAACTGAAAAAGCTCAGAAACAAGATTGGGACGGTAGCAATTTATACCGGCTTAGTTATTATGGTTAGTTTAATTTTGTTAAGTACTGCATTTTTAATGCAATGATGAGATATGCTACAGCATTTTATATATAACATATCATAGAGGAATTAAATTTGTTTGATCTGGCACTCGATCACCAATATAATATTCATAATTTTTGAGATTGATTCTCATAGAGTCATAATTATAATAATCAAATATAATTATTATGCTAAATAATTATTTGTGACTCCACCATTTAGATATAATTATATAATTATACATAATTATAATCAAGTACTGTGCGCACAAATACATTTTCTCCGTTTGTATGTGATTATTAATGTCAAAACTCAAAACACCACGACTCGAATTTCAGGAATGTTGTCCGCCGCTGTTCAATCGCACACTCCCGCCCTCGCGTGTATATATATATCACTTTCAGTTTTTTAGTGTTGTAATTTTACAACATCCTGTCAGATAGGAAGTACCACACCTACTTATTACATTGCTAAATTTCACTGCAATGGCTGGGTCTTGGATGTACCACACCCCAAATTACTGTAGATTACAAGAGTATACCAATGTGGTGGCGGCGGCATGTCGGCATTCTATTGTTCAAAACGCCCACGCTTCGTTGGATGTGGTCTAGCGGTGCTTTGATTCAAGTGTCCGCCCTTTGATGTTACTTTGAAGTGAAAGGAGAGTAGAACGTTATGTTGATGTTTGTGTGATGTATAGACTTGAGTTTCTAGCTGGTTCTAGCGAGAGAGAAAGGGATGTTGGGAGAATAAGTGACAAATAGCGTTCGTGTGCAGACTTGAGTAATTGGTAAGCAAGGTTGAGGTGAGTGTTAGATTGCTCCAGAAGTTGGAGAAAGTTGCAAATTGCCTGTATTCATTTGCAACGAAGGTTTTGATTTTAATGAGATGCTGAGCCACACCTCGCAATCAGTATATTAATATTACATCCATGGTAGGTGTGGTTGGAATTATTATTAAAATTAATTCATTCTTTTTTCAAAAGCCCCCGGGTTACGAAACTGTAAGTGATAGGGCCTAAATAGGGGCAGTCCAAATAATGGACACACCCCCATGGACATAAAAACTCTGTACACATGATCAAGTCAATAGTATGGAACATTTCTTCTTGTAGTTCAGTATTTTCGCTTATTTTATTTCATGGCAGCCACAACTGAAGGAATAAAGATCACTGTTAACTCTGACTCGACCAGTCGATATTTAAATGGTCAAAATGGCGAGCAAGTTCACACTTCCCTAGTGTCCAGCAATCAGAAACGCCATTATGGTACAGTTAACAAGGGACAGTGGAAGGCCAATGGATTCTTAATCCATAAGATCCAAGATACTGATACTTTACAAGGAATAGCTTTAAGATATGAAGTTCCAGTGAGTTGTTGTAATACACAGTACATGTGTATCTTACTGTTGAGTAATTAGATAATTGTGCAGGAAGGTTGCTGTCCTTTTTTAAGAATGATCAACTGGAAAGAAAGGCAACTAGTTAGTATTCATACTACACTGTGACCTACCCTCCAATCCTTGTATTTTATTGCCTGTTTGTGGTGTTGTATGAAGCTTAGTGCCATTCTTTCCAATACATGTACCTTCCCAAGCACAGTTAACTTGCTGTTTCTCTTTGCTGTTATGTGTGATGATGAACACAACACTGTCCAATAGAATAGGTACATGTATAGTACTTTGTAATGATATATTACTATTAACTGCCTTGATAGCTTTAACCATCAAATTTTATTCTTCATACATGTACATAAATATAGTACTTTCTGGGTGGGCTGTAATCAGTGTACTGTACTATACTGTACTTGGCTGTACTGTACTGTACTATACTGCACTGTACTTGGTTGTACTCTACTGTACTGTACTATACTGCACTGTACTGTACTGTACTCTACTGTAAAGTACTGTACTCTACTGTACTGTACTGTACTGCACTGTACTGTACTGTACTGTACTGTACTGTACTCTACTGTACGGTACTGTACTGTACTGTACTGTGAATGTACTCAATGCGTTTTCAATGGCTAAACTCACAATGGTTATCATGGTATGTGATAACCATTGTAGTATATAAACTTCCTGCCTACATGTAAATTCTGTTAGGAATCAATGGTAATTGTACAGTTACATGTATGTCAAATGAGCATTCTAAGGGACTTGTTTCTGTTAACATCTACTTTTAAAGTCTATCTTTGTAAACAACAAAGCAAAGGATAACCTTAGTAGATACTCATAATTAATGTTGTTTTAGTTTCACACAACTTGTAGTTATAGTTATAACAAGTGTATAACTGTATATAGAGGAAAAAAAACATCCCTATGATTGCTTTACAAATTTAAGTGAAGATAAAAGTATCCCTATGACTGCTTTGTGGTGTTCAGCATTCAGTAATCATGGCTGACTTTATCATGCCTGAAACACAACAGCATACTATAGTTATTATTTCGATCATCTACTCTCCTTACCTTTTAAGGACCTTCTAGAACTTTAGAAATATATTTCAGGAAGAATAGCCAGTTATTAGTTCCAGTTTCTACATAAGCTACAATCAGTTTTCTTTCTGCTGCTCTGTACTAGTCTGTAGAGCTTGAGAGCGCGTTCTGTTACGTGCCACGCCCATTAATTGACTGAGCCCCCGATAATGACGTAACTTCCTTAACTACGAATACAACGCATACTCGCGTAAGTGACACAAGAATATATATATATATAAACATACATTGAACCCGTGGGAAAGCAATCATAGGGATGGCCCTACGGCCATAATAATATTATGCCTATCTAGTTTCTCAAACTAGTTCCTATCTATTTATAGTTTTAGTTAACTAAGGTAATATTAGGCTTACTAAAAGGGAGTCCCCAATATTGAATTTACTTTGTTTAGAGATGTAATTTAGTTATAGTTTCGTTGTCAATAAAATGGTTTTATAGTTATAGTTAAGTAAAAGAACACTACAGTCACAATACACATTATACATAATTATAATGTGTATTGTGATTGTAGTGTCGGTTTAGTTAACTATAATGTGTAACTATAAAATCCCTTTTAGTAAGGCATTTTGACTACGCAACTGTAACAGAGTAACAGTAATTACCTTACTTCTATATACTGCAGTATAGTACTGTCTCACTACTGTGGTGTTGAATTGATAAATACACTAATTACTGTCAAACCACTAAAATGAAACTACTGAGTAATTACTGTACTGTATGAGGACTTTTTATTGACATGTACTTAAACATTTATTGATGTAGTTTTAGTTGACTACCCACCTATTCAGGGGGTAGTTTTCACCATGCAACATTATTGATACACTAATTACTGTCAAACCACTAAAATGAAACTACTGAGTAATTACTGTAGTGTATGGGGACTTTTTATTGACATGTACTGTACTTAAACACTATAATACTTATTGATGTAGTTTTAGTTGACTACCCACCTACCTATTCAGGGGGTAATTTTCACCATGCAACCATTCAGAACTTCATTTTTGTCAAATATTAAGTGTTAACTCACTTTTTTGCTGTAATGAGATATTGACTTTTGGTGTATTTTTGTAATATACATGTATAAGCCTAAAGGGCTGGTATCAAGATCAACCACCACCATTTTTTTTAATAGTGTTTGGTTTCATAAACATAAAACACAAATTCATGTATTCAGATACCCAAAAAATTGATTCGGTTCAGTTCAAAGGATAATTATCTCGATATATTTCCAGTCCTTTTGACAATTAATTATCATTGTAATAAATTATAGATTTATAAACACACTTGATTTGTACGTTATTAATACATATACATATACACAGGTTGCAGAGATACAGAGAATAAATCGTCTCTTTTCTAATGATACTATACATCTACATGAAGACTTGAAAATCCCATATTGTGTGAGTCCCTCATCCTCACCAATAATTACTCATAAATCTCAAACAGAGAAACAAACTAATACTTCATCATTGAGTGAAGACTCTGATGAAGAAAATGATGTTAAACACACTTCCCTGTCATTATCGGGTGGAGGAGTTAGAGAAGGATTGAGTAGCTCTGGTGAAAAAGATATTAGCTCTTTGTTAAATGCGGTTGATGAACAATTAAAACTCTCTCGAAATTTTGCTGAAAAATTAGCAAAGAAAAAGTTAGTGTATAATGTATAGAGAGGGGCGGGTTTACTCTTTGGGAAATGATCAATCTGTGTGAAGCACACTGCTCCTAGGAGGGGGTGGGGGATGCCCCCTCTATAATTATAATGTATAGAGAGGGGCAGTGTTTACTCTTTGGGAAATGATCAATCTGTGTGAAGCACACTGCTCCTAGGGGGCTGGGGGATGCCCCCTCTATCTGTATGAAACTATGCATATACATTGTAGTGATTTTAAAATATTGATACAAACTTTATCACTGTGGCTGGTCTGTTTCAATTTATAAAAAAAATGTGATAATATACTGTATTGAGTGTTGACAACTGAGTCACCTTATTTCAGGAGAGTATTTCATTGAGCTTTACAAACAAGTGGTAGCGTCATGAAGGTACTGTGTTCATAAAGCTCAATGAAATACTCTCCTGAAATATTACAACATGGTAAATATTATCTATAACATTGTAGTCACCTTATTGTCTTCCTGCTATACTATTTGTTTTATTCTCTCCTGCTATACATATAAGCATGGTTGAACAGATAAACAAACAAGGATTTAGCTAAAGAAGGGGATGTTCCCTTCTCATGGTGACTTGAGAATAAAATAATGAATATTTGAATGTTTTGCAACATTACATGTATGTAAACATTGAACCAATACTATCATAATTAGTATACAACTAGTCATGTGTGACAACATCTCTCTCTCTCTCTCTCTCTCTTCTATCTCTGTGTCTCCCTCTCTAACTCTCTCTCTAGTACATGTATATAATTGTAGATGACAATAATACATACATGTACATAATTATACATGTACATAAACATGAAAATTCATGTGCCTAGCATGCTAGCAAAAGGCATAGAAACGATTAACGAACAAACATGTATATAATTGTAGATGACAATAATACATACATGTACATAATTATACATGTACATAAACATGAAAATTCATGTGCCTAGCATGCTAGCAAAAGGCATAGAAACGATTAACGAACAAACACAACAAACAAACAAGCAGCTTATAAAATTCATAAAGCACAGCCATAAAGGGCTTAGAAAGTATTAAAGCAGCCACTCTGGCTTAAAAAATAACAATCAGTCACAATGGCTTAGAAACATAGCACATGTACATGTACATGTAATACACTGTAATTACTGTATCTACAATGTATATTGTTGAGTACATATACATGTATGTACATGTATGTACATGTAATACACTGTAATTACTGTATCTATATTGTTGAGTACATATACATGTATGTACATGTAATACTATCCATGGTTTCAAACAGGATTTTTTGTTTGGGAGGGGTAAGAATCAATCATGCAAAGCTCCTTTGTGGGGGGGGGGGGGGGGGGGGTGGTGGGGTGGGAGTATGCACCCCAGGAAAATGTAGGCCCTCTGAAGTTGCTTCTGGTGATTCTGGTGGCTTCTGGGGCCCCAGAAGACTTGTAGCTAAGATGTTATCACCTTTATTGTGTGCATTTATACAATAATGTATTATTTTTTAGAGTATGAATGCATGTACATGTATTCTATTCACTGGGTTCGTTTAGAGAAACAAAATTTTAATGGAGTTAAGTTGAATGTTTATGACTTGTAATGTACAACTAAGTGTGTTGTGTACGTGCATGATATGCAAGTGGGCTTTGAGGAAGGCATACATCTCTAGAAGAAAAAGAAACAAGATATATTGTATATTGAGAAAAACGTATCCCTATGATTGCTTTGAGGTGTACAACATTCAGTAATCATGGCTGAATTTCTCATGTATGAAACACAACATATCCTATTATAGTTATTACTTTGATTAACTACTCTTCTTACTTTATAGAGGTTCTTGTAGAACTTCAGGAATATATTGCAGCTAATAATTCCAGTTTCTACGTAAGGCTACAAGCAGCTTTCTTCCTGCTAGTCTGTAAAGCTCAAGTGCAAGTTCTATTATGCGCCATGCCCATTAATTGACCGAGCCTCCTGGAATGACGTGACTTCCTTAACTACGTATACAACACATGCGTTCACATGACACAAGAATATACATGTAGATTATATAAACATACATCGGGTCATCGAACCTGTAGGAAAGCAATTATAGAGATGGCCCTACAGGCCATAAATGAATAGACCACATTACTGGTGCTGAAAAAGCAAACTGCATATACAGCATAGTTTTGTGGAGTAGTATGTTTTGATGTACACACACTCACAAGTTACATTTTGACTTGGTGTTGTATTGAAAATGTGTTTTTGTTGTCGTTTTACATGTTGACTATACAGTACTGTTTTGATATACTTTGTTATGATTATGATATTACACATTGTGTTATGATATGGAGTTAGTGCCGAGAGAATATACTGTTTAATACATGATTATATACAGCTACACCTCACTATAGTTACAGATATTACCACACACACACACACACATGCACATCAGAGTTTTTGATAAGTTTTGAGAAGCATGGGCCAAATTGGCTCAGCAATGGTTATTGTGTGCACCATTGGGACTCGATTAACAATTAACAAACAATTATTACTGTTAGTGACAATATAACTATAATTAACTGCGTCATCTGGCCCAAAGAAAGAACTGTGCTGTGCCGAACAAGAAGCTCTTTGTGCCAATGGTGGGCCGTATGAGCTTATCAAAAACAGTGACACACATACATACATACATGTACATGTACACACACACACACATACATGTACACACACATGCACACACACATACATGTACATATACACACATGTACATGTACACATACATGCAACACACATGTACAATGTACATGTACACACACATGCATCTACATGTACACACACATGCACACACACACATGCATAATTAACTCACACACCATACAACATACACATATACATGTACACACACATGCACACACACATGCATAATTATAACACTCACACACCACATAACATACACACAAACATGTACCAAGGTTTCATACTAAGGTGTTGGCTTGAGATTCCCTCCTCCCTTTCGCTGGTAGTATCACAATGAAATCTTGTATACTTGCACACATCAGACATGAGGTCAATCGTCAATTAAAATGCAATTATTACTAATACCTCCTAATATACATGTAAGTCAATGTAATATAATTATTACTATTATCATTAACCTTAAAAATCAGTAGATTACTATTACTATTACTAATACATCCTAAGTCAATGTAATATATTACTATTACTATTACTAATACATCCTAAGTTAGTGTAATATATTACTATTACTATTATTATTACCTTAAAAATCAGTACATTACTATCCACCTGAGTCAGTGTTGCTGTTATGGATTGCAATAGCATTGAGGTTTCCTTGAAATTCTGTCATGTTTTAAACTAAATGACTAATGTTCATGAGTTTCTCAAAAACAGAATCAGTAAGTTTGCACCTCATCCAAACTTTCCCTCTAATACTAAAAAGTCTCTTTACTGGCCCTACTATAAATGAACATATTAAGGTGAATTACAATTACTATTACCTCAACATTGAGATTGTATATTACTGTTACTGTTACCATTACCTCAACATTGAGATTGTATATTACTATTACTATCACCTCAACATTGAGATTGTATATTACTATTACTACTTGACTGTCTATTACTACATGTATTACTATTACCTCGGTTTTTAAATTATTTATATATTACCTTGAAATATGTAATCTTTACTATTACATGTACCAGAGGTTTTGATAAATTTTGAGGCTTGGGCCAAATTGGCTCAAACATGGTTAATGTGTGTGTGCCATTGAGAATACATCTTAAGCCAATTAACAAAGAGTTAATGCTGTTAGTGACAATATAATCATAATTAACTGTGCCACTAGCCCAAAGAGAGAACTGTGTAAGAGGTTCTTTGGGCCAATGGTGTGCCATATGAGGTTATCAAAAACACTGACATGTACTATTATCCCATGTCTGACACACACATAACACACAACACTGTACATGTATGTAGTATACACCATATACGTACATGTACATGTTTATTTTGTTTTTGAAATTTTATCATAATTATTGTTGTAATATCACAACATACATACTATGAAATGATAAATTACTCTTATGTTGAAAGTTTATCTTACATGTACAATATATTATCCCTCATTATGGCACTGATGTCATTATGATATGGTGTCATTTGTAGAGAAAATTTGTTTTTATTTAGTGTTTTTTTTAAAACGTTGATCTTAAGGTGGCGGGTCCACCAATTTCTCATTAAATATTCACATTTTTTAAAGTATTTTTATTATAATATTATTTGTGTTATGAAAAAGAGTAAATAAATTTTCCTGTGGAATTACCACTAGAAGAATATTAATCAAAGTACATGTAAGTATCAACTCCAAACTTTCTTCGGTAATGCAGTAACAAGCGAGTCTGTGCGTAAGAGTTTCCAACGTCTTATCTACATGTACATATACTTCAAGGTAATATTACAATAGTTTGGGAGATATCTAGTAACAACATGGAGCTCTAGACTACAGAGTGATTTTAGAATTCATCATTATAGTACCTAGATATGAAGTTTCACTAACCTGTTTGTCTCAAAAAAGTAAAATTTCACGAAAAGGCTCTGTAGTCCGGAGAAGGGCTGAAGACACACCCTAAAAATCCCAAAATATCTCGTATTAGTGGAACTGTGTTCCAATAAGACGTCAAAAACTGCTACAACTATGAAATTTCAGTTGTTTAGTAGAATAAAAACGGTAATTTCTTATAGTGGGTATTGCTTAACTGTGTGTAAGTCGAATGAATATCATGAGTAATAATTATTTCAATATTTCTGAATTTATGAATAATAATTAGTAGACCCGCCACCTTAAATAATGATTTAATTAATGTACATGTACATGTACCTTGTAAGTTGTTTGATATTTCAACACACACACACACACATGCACACACTCACATGCACACACACACACACACACACACTCTATAGTGCTGCTAGTAAATCAGCTTCTGATGCATACAATAGAATGAATGAAGAACAATCTGAAGAGAACTTGGATACAATTACGTGAGAACAAACACATCATAGAACCGTTCTGTGATTAAATATATATTTCTGGGTTACATATACATACACATTGTATATGTATGGTTAAGGAGGGTGTGTCATTTTGGTGTGATTGGTTAACTAGCCTTAAGGTAGACCTGAAGGAAGAAAGCAGCTTGAAAAACAGTGTACAGTAAGAAGTAAGAATCAAGATATGTAGAGAAAAAAGTATCCCTATGATTGCTTTCTCATGTCTAAAATACAAACATCTATTATACTTATTTGTTTTATTATTCACTGTATGTTTTAATGGTTCTTGTATAACTTTATAATGTATTCAGACATAACTATCAATTGCATAATATGCAATCAGTATATTATATTGTTTATGTGCCACACCCTTTAATTGACCGAGCCCGCCTGGAATGAGCAAACATTCTTAACAATATGTGTGTTACACAAACAGATATATATATATATATATCAGAGTTTTTGATAAGTTTTGAAGCATGGGCCAAATTGGCTCAACAATAGTTAGTGTGTGCGCCATTGGGAATACATCTTGAGCCAATTAACTAAGGGTTGATGCTGTTAGTGACAATGTAATCATAATTAACTGTGCCACTGGCCCAAAGAGAGAACTGTGCAGTGCCAAATAAGAAGCTCTTTGAGCCAATGGTATATAAGCTTATCAAAAACACTGATATATAATATATATATATATATATATATATACATATATATACTGTATATAGCCGATGGGAAAGCAATGCCCAGTCATAAAGAAGAAACCATTGACTCAGAAAGCAATCATAATGGAACAATTATTTCTCTGTGCATATATCTTGTTTATACTTTTACTGTACTCTCATACATGTATTTGTAATGAAGAAGCTAAAGGTTATTCATGTTCACCTTGACCTCAGAAAAACGTTCATAACTTTATATTGAAATGACCACCTATCTTTTTACCTCCACCATATTTATCCTTCCATTCTTTTAAAATTTCAATCAATTATAATCATCTTATGACATAAAGTATACACTATATCAGAGAGTACGGTAGTACTCTCTATGTAGGAATGGCAGGGGAAAAAAATGGCCACCCATTTATTGCATTATAAAGCAAAATACAAAGAGCTCTACTTATGTAGGGTTATATGGAAGTGGTTTGTTTAATTTTGGGTCCCACTTAACCTTGTTCGCATGCTTTTTGGGTTTTGACATCCCTACATATTCTTTTTATTGGAAATGCTAGTTATCTTAATTAGGTCACTGCAAATATGAACATCAGATTAACAAATAACAGTTATAACTTGTACATTGTGTATGACTAGTCACCTGAAATTGTGTCTTTGCATAATGTTATAAATAATTATAAATAATTATATATAACTAACCCCCACTGGAAACCCATCATAGGGATGACCCTGTGGGCTCCAAATATTTGCTGCACCATGCTGTCTATCCATGTATCTATCTTGAATCTACTACTGTCTGTATCTAATTAATCATATCTATCTATCTATTTATTTATCTCTCTATCTATCTATCCATTTATCTATCTATCTATCTATCCATCCGTCTATCTATCTATCAGAGATAAAGTGAAAAGAACATTCAAACGAGGAAGAAAAACGACTCTTCCAAAAGATAATGAAGATGAAATGTTTGCTTTGTGATCGCCACACATGTAATTCTGATGGCACACATCAACAAATTTAATTATTTGTGTATAATTATGTATCAATATTGTGTGTATAATTAATTATCATATTGATGTGGTATTAGTAAAATATTTTATAATTATTACTATCAAGTTTTAATCGAAAAAAAAATTATGTACCTCTTCACTGATATAATCTATAAACGTTTTTATTTTTAGTATGAAAATTTAATTATAAATGATGATGATTCATTAATTTTAGTTTGATTTAATTATTGGGAATATTAAATTTAGTAAATTATAATTAAATCAATAGATCACATGATCATGTCATGTTTAGATGTGATTTAAATTAAAGGTCATTCGCATTCACCGTGACCTCAGAAAAATGTTCATAACTTTAGTTTGGAATGACTAACAATCTTTTTACCTGTACCATTGTCATAATAGTCATTCCCGTTCTTTTGTCAAATTTCAATCTATTGCTTCATATCGAGTTATTAATTAAAATTATGTATTAACCTTATGAAATTAAACTATACATAATTATAAAAGTCACAATGTCATCATAATTTTGAGGACATTGTCAACGTTAACAGACTATTAGTATGCGTGTGCTTTTCTGTATAATTGTGATGTATAATTTTATAATTATTTTCTTATTTTAGTAAATTAAAAAATTATTAATAGCAAAATTAATGATGTCATGATTTAAATGATCGAGATCATAATTGCGTCAATAAAAATTAATTTAGTGTGTGTTTTTGTATAATTGTTTTCATATTTTAGTAAATTACAAAATTATTAATACCAAACAAATCACATGATGATGTCATGCTTTAGATGAGATCATGATTGTGTCAGTGAAAATTTAATTTTAGTTGGGTCAAAATATAACTGGGAATGTTTGTGTACTAATATCCAGACATACGGAATGAAGAACTCTTCGGGTTGTGACTCTTCAACATAGCGAAACTTCAGCTCTGGAAATGACTACATGAAACAAATGGTTTGAGATTCAGAGTAGTGTAAATGAAAACTGAAATTGTCCATATTGGGATTAAAAAGTGGGTATCTAAATTGTTTACTAATTTTATGAGAAAGGGATGTTTAGTGGTGTATAAACCCAAGTGGAAGCAGCAATTTTTGATGTGTCCTGTTAGTAGATCCCACCCCCTCCCACCCAAATATTAATGTGGCGCTGTATAAGCAGACCATCAATTATGATTTTCAACATCCCTGTTTTAATAAGTGGATAGGATGTTACCCCACTATGAAGTAGGGAATATAAATATGATTTCTTAACTTTTCTTTGCTCCTGAAGGTTTGGCGTTAACCTGGATGTACATGTAGTTCTGTTTTGTGAGTTATGGCCCTCTGACTTCAATTATTATGATGAACCAAAACATAATATTATGTTAAATTACGAGTTGTTACCCCAATTTAATTTGTTTTATAATCAATCCTATGTTTGAAAATAGATCAGTGAAACACTTTTTATTGACAAGAGGCAAGGCAAATAACTGTGACACCCCAGTTTACTACATCCCTGGACCATATACATGTATATATAATTATATAATAATTATATAATACAGTACATGTACATGTCAATAAAAAGTCACCATACACTACAGTAATTACCCACCCAGTAGATTCATTTCCACACTATAGCAGTTCAACAGGGTTTGGACAGTAATTGGTGTACTTGTCAATTGATCACCACAGTAGCAAGACAGTAATTACTATACTGTACTGACAGTAGAACCAAGATACATGAACATGTACTGTACATGTACATGTAATTACTGTGGTGACATTGTATTGACATATACTGTACAGGACATAACTACACATATATATATATATGTATATGTATACAGCTGTATATATATATATATATGTACATGTATATGTATATTATATATACATTTGTATAATATAAGTACAATTGTACATATACATACCCTTAATCTATTCTTTGGCCAGGCTAGAGATCCTTTTTCAATAGTTTCAAGAACAAATTTAGAAGAAAAAGGAGGAGTACTTCCTTTCTCTACACAACCAGCAAAATACGATATTACCTAAAACAAATAGAAAGATTAATATAAGGAATCACAAAATAATATTGTATGTACATCACAGTACATGTACATGATGTTACAGGAGATGTAGAAAGAAAGAAAGACACCTGAGGCAATGCTAAAATGAAAAAGAGAGTTGCCTCAGGTGGGATTCGAAACCACGACACTTTTTACTCCAGACAGATTCTCTACCAACTGAGCTACCAAGGCAACCCAGCTGGCAGTGTTCGAATCAAACATCTCATACGCTTGGCATTTACATATGGTTTGGTACATGTAAATGTATGGTATAAGAATCATAATAGATGCACATGTTTGTATAGGTTTATATGGCTATATGTATGTTCTCACTAAAGCTGCATCAAGCATGATATTATTGTATTCTGTAGTTAGTAGAAGTATTTACTAGTTTCTTAGGGTAATGCAAAATACTGAGTGCCTGGAGGATGGAGCATACAGTCTAGATACACACACACACACACACACACACACACACACACACACACACACACACACACACACACACACACACACACACACACACACACACACACACACACACACACACACACACACACACACACACACACACACACACACACACACACACACACGATTGAACAGTTGTTGGGGGAGAGGAGATGGGAACTCAAGCTGGGGATGGGAAATTGTAAATGTATACTGACATGGAAAGAAGAAATACACAAACATCCATCTCTATGTAGAATACCATTTCAATATTTTGTACAAGATCTATGAATCCAGGTCTAGAATGAAATGGAGTGAAGACTTCTTTTTGATACAACATGGAATATACTAGATGAGGATTATTATGAAGTGTGTGAGTCAAACTGGAGTTGAGAATTTCTAGTAACATCTGGAGGATCTCTTCCAAGGTCTGGGTATCTGACTAGAGAGAGAGGAGAGAGAGAGAGAAACAATATGTACTATATATATCCCTTTAAGTGGGTGGATCAAAGAAACAGCAGGAACTGTAAACCAGATACAGTTACTGTGGTTAACCACAGGTAGCTGTATAACCCTTTCATCATTGATACAGCATGTAACAATCAAAAGAATTCATAATCAAGAAAAAACTCAATAAATGAAGTGTAAATAAACAAGTGATTAGTAGTCATACATGTAAAACGCAATATACCAGTTAGTATTGTTTCTGGAGGACGTTCGCTGCCTTCTTCACTAGATTCATCACGCCATTTAAACCACGAACTGAAATTGGTCATTACCCACTGTGTATTAAGTTGTGTATTCTTGGGTGCAAATGGCTTGGCCAACCCTTCCAGCGTCACTTGCTCAACAACTTCAAAGCGCGACTCTTTTTCAACTACATTGCCAACATTTCCATCGTTCTCTTTTGTTTCCATTAGACGACAGGCACGTTTTTTATTAGTCCTCTTCAATTTTAGACTCAGTCGCCATTTCATTGACTTTCCATCAACCGTCTCTTCTTCCACCACTCCAGCCATCAAAAAGAAACAGTGTCTTCAACTAAGGTAGCTCGAATGATAAGGCACGTGTGATCCACCCACTCAAAATTGATATATATTATTTATATCACGCCTACTCGGTCAGTGTTTAATTTACATTCACCTCCCACTCGGGCGCTACATGCCCTCATGGTCAGTGACTATAAATTAGATACAGCCTTCCTAGGCGTGATATAACTATTACATATTTAAAGTTTGTAGCTACAGAGCATGGTCTGCACTATCACAACAAAGTACTGTACATGTGTAAGTCGGAATTCTGAGCATTTTCAAATTGTAAAGATATAAAGTGCACAGAATTAAACTTTGGGTAGCCAGTCACGAGAATTCATCAATTAATTCACAATTATTACATTTCTATCACAGTTTCCGCAGACATTTCTTCATTTTAGCGATGTCAGCCACGTGAGACTATTGTCACATATACAGTACTTTCAGTGATCATTTTGTATTGTACATGTGCATGTACATGTGCATGTACATGTACATGTACAAGTATGTCAGTAATGTGTGTATATACATTTAGACTTACAGTGTCTGTTGATTGTAATGAATTAGTACCAGTCTCAATACTAGTAGTGGGTGTAGTGGGTATGGTATCAAAAGTACCAGTAATGGGTGTGGTCTCAATGGTGGGTGTGGTTACTTCACCTTTTGATCTGAGATATCTTTTACTGAGTACTCTAAACAAACTGAAATAATTTCCAGTAAATTGATGTACAAAATATTATACGTAAACTAATACATATACATGTATGACAACTGACCAATCAGATTGTAGTATTACCAAAGTTGTCAAAATTAGACTGTAAGAATATTAAGTATACCAGGAAGCTTGATGTATCAAACTTCCTGGGATACTCACTTATTTTGGTGGGAAATTTTAAGTATTACCGTAACAATACTGCTATATTGTGATTGTGGATGTGAAAATCAATCATTTGTCAATTTTTTCAAACACTTATGTATTTAAATTAGTGGTCAAACAAATGTTTGAATTTCCAATGTTTGTTTGATGCACTTCTTATTTGAATTTTTTTAACCTACTTACCGTAAATCATTAAATAGAAGCCGTATTTGAATAAAAGCCTGTCTTAAATAAACACAGAGGGTTTCTTCAAGATTTTTATGGCCCGTAGGGCCATCCCTATGATTGCTTTCCACGGGGTCGAATCTATATATATATATATTCTTGTGTCCACTTGCACGACTATGCGTTGTATACGTAGTTAAGAAAGTTGCATCATTCTCGGGGGGCTCCGGGTCAATTAATGGGCGTGGTGCGTAATAGAACGCGCGCTCGAGCTTTACAGAGCCAGAAGAAGGAAATTTGCTTGTAGCTTACGCAGAAACTGAAACTAATAGCTAACTATTCTACCTAAAATATATTCCTAAAGTTCTACAAGGTTCTTTAAAAGGTAAGGAGAGTAGATAATCAAAATAATAACTATAATAGGCTGTTGTGTTTCAGGCATGATAAAGTCAGCCATGATTACTGAATGCTGGACACCACAAAGCAGTCATAGAGATAATTTGTAAAGCAATCATAGGGATGTTTTTTTTTCTCTATATACATTTGTTCAATAGACACCGGTCTCAAATTGAAGCCTAGGCGTGGTTAAGAAGGTAACACGTGTTCTGTGAATTCACACTACAAAAACTCACCTTGCTGCTTTACTGCAGCTAACGAAGCATGTTTTTGGTATCAATGGCTGTCTAACTAAGTGAGTTAAAAGTCACTGTTGTTTAAAATGCACATGTTATACGGGCTAGTATAAAAGTGGGCGTTGCCCGTGAAACTACTTTTTTTCTTCAAACACTCGCCATGCTGTCTTCCTGCTGATAGAGAAGCATAAATTTTACATCATTGGCTTTCTTAAGAACTCTTCTTTCCAGTAGAGTAAGTTAGAATCTTCAGTATTATAAGACATGAGAGTTATACAGATGATATATTAAGCGCTCCGCCCACACATGTTTGGGCGCCGCTATAGCGCTAATATTAATAAACAAGAACGCCCATATTAATTATAGACGGTAAAGGGTTAATAAACACCGGTCTCGACTCTCGAGTAAACACCTGTCTTAAATAGACGCCTACCTGAAAACCTCTGTAAAGAAATAGATGCTCATTATTCATTGAGGTTGCCAGTGAACTAGTATCCAGGAAGTGCAACTATTACTCTACCTACATGTACTTCCAAATTCAGTTATTTTCCTGTTCCAAATGGGTGAGTAATAAGCATTTGAATGTACACATGTACATTTAAGAGTTTCAAAAAATTCTTTTTTGACCAATGACTGATTTTCACATCCATGGTCACAATTATTCAAAAAAGGATTCTGTCAACTGCAGTATGCTACAGAGCATTTTGACAGTTATAAATAGAAAGCAATAAAGAAGAAGGATGATCATGAGATTGATTTCTTCTCCACTCATTCCAAATATCCTAACACTATGTAGCATTACTCAAATTTAATGTTTTGTTCGAAGGCGTTACTCAACTGAAAGTGGTGGAGACATGAACCTGTTGTGCAAGTTTATAAAACCACTATCATTGCATAAGAAATACACACATGTAGATCGATTTTTTAAACATACAAGTTGTGTAACTGAGTCACGAATCCATACCAGGCTTCCTTTTGCAACTTATGTACGTACATGTACCGTATTTCCTCGAATAATACCCGCACGTCGAATAGTACCCGCCCTCCAATAGTGCCTGCACTATTGTAGTGATTGAATGAAAATAGTATCCGGCTCAAATAGTACCCGCACCGCCCACTCAGGCAATATGTTCACATTGAAAGGCGTACGTGTTCAAGTTGAAAGGCGTGTTCAGCCCCTCCTAACGCACGCATTAAATTAATAGTACCCACCCTCAAATAGAACCCGCCCTCAATTATTACCCGCATCATCACTGGGCCTGAAATTAATAATACCCACGGGTATTATTCGAGGAAACACAGTATATAGACATTGTATTTCAATCACATTTCATGTTATATCATACATGATTATGGTTTGGTTTCTAGTAACTTCATACAGATTCACCCTTTAGTTAAATTTGTTCAGTATAACTATAGAGCTGTTTACCTCAGTGTATAACATACATGTATGTGACCTAATTTTCAAAAAGGGACACTTTCCCATAAATAATTTTGATCAAACACTCACTATTCCACCATTATGTATAGGAACTAAATGAAATTTGGTATCCAGAAAGGGCTATTACTAAGCTTCTTGGGTAACAAATTTAATTGACTTCCTGTACAAAATGGCGGAATGATGACCAATTGAATGTACAATGTAAGTGTTTGATCAAAATTATTTGGCGGGGTAAAGGTGTCCCATTTCGAAAGTTTGGTCACATATACATATACATGTACAGAATAAGTCAATAAAAAGTTAACGTTTCGTCTTTGTAGTACGACTGTAGTACGAAACGGATCATTCCGTATGTTCTATTAACGTTGTGTAAAAACGGTTTATTTGCGTTTAAACATTTAATTAACGTTTGTTATTGCTAAAATGTGGGCGTGGCTAACAAGGGCAAGATTTTACTGTTAGATTTTCTCAGAAGAATTCAGATCTAAACAAAGTTGATATTCCAGAAGGTTAAGGATCTGTACAACTTCGCCTGCAGTCACAGGTCTTTATTACATGTGAAAATGGCAAAACGATTGTCTTGACAAAGATGGGCGTGACCGCTAAAGACGGTCGAGTTGTATTAGATTCTCCTGCCTTCATAGATGTTAGGAAAGGCTTGAAGCTTGCTTCGAAGATAGCATAAGGCTGGTGAGTATGTAGACAACTCCTCCAGTTCAGTTTTACAAATGTGAAGCTTCAGTTTTCTACTTGGCGGTCAATTTCTCCGTTATATAAACCGTTCCGTATACCATTTATACAATCATTTCAATGAATATTTAATTACCGTTTAAACTGAATTTTGTCCGAGACTTTGCGTACTATGGAACGTAGAACGTGCATAGTACAAAAACAGACCGTTAACTTTTTTTGACTTATACCGTACTTACTCATGTACATGTACAAGGAGTGTAATTACTTACTTGACAATCTTTTCAGAAGCCTCTAAAGATAGTTTATGAAATTGAGAAGACATGTTTGCAAGTGTTGCTAGACAATTAGTATGGAGAAATTTATCCTACAAAAAAAAAAAATAAATAAATATGACTCTTTGTCTGCTGTGTTTCATAAATTCTGTTCACATTCACAATGACCTCAAAATTATACTGTGATATTTAATATATATTATATACATGAAAATTCATGTGCTTAGCATGCTAGGAAAAGGAGTAAAACAATCAACAAACAAACACAACAAACAAGCAGCCACAATGGCTTAGAAATGCACATACTTAGAAAATTCATAAAACACAGCCACGAGTACTTAGAAAATTCATAAAACACAGCCACGAGTGTTTAGAAAATTCATAAAACACAGCCACGAGTGTTTAGAAAATTCATAAAACACAGCCACGAGTGTTTAGAAAATATTAAAGCAGCCACCCTGGCTTATAAAAACAACAATTAGCCATGATGGCTTAGAAAATGAGCAGTCCCAATTGCTTAGAAAATTTGAGGTAAAAAAGGAACACCGAATGCCCAGTCTTGAGAACTGGGAGTGTAAATGATGTACATGTAATATATATACATGTATATGTAGTGTATAGTACTATAGTTTAATGTCATAAATTTATTTATAATTAATTAATTATAATGATAATGAGAAGGGAAACAATTGCTGGTCATTCAAAACCGAACATTTTTATGGCAGGTAGGGCCATCCCTATGATTGCTTTCCTATGGGTTCAAACTATATACAACATGTACATGTATACAATATTCTTGTGTCCACTTGTGCGAGTATGCGTTATATACGTAGTTGAGGAAGTTGGGTCTTTTCCGGGGGCTTGGTCAATTAATGGGTGTGGTGCGTAGTGGAACACACACTTTAGCTCTGCTGCAGCAGCAGGAAGAAAGAAAGAAAGCTGCTACGTAGAAACTGGAACTAATAGCAATCTATTCTACCCGAAATACATGTATATTCCCAAAGTTCTACCGGATCCTTTAAAATGTAAGGAGAGTAGGTAACCAAAACAATAACTATAATAGGCTGCTATGTTTCAGGCTTGATAAAGTCAGCCGAGATTACTGAATGCTGGACACCAAGCAATCATAGGGATACTTTTTTATGGCCCGTAGGGCCATCCTTATGATTGCTTTCCACGGGGTTGAATCTATATATATATATATATATATTTATATTCTTGTGTCCACTTGCGCGACTATGCGTTGTATACGTAGTTAAGAAAGTTGCGTCATTCCCGTCATAGGGATACTTAAATTTGTAAAGCAATCATAGGGATGTTTTTTTTTCTCTATATACACTTGTTCTCTATATATCTTGTTCTGAGGTCATTCATGGTGACATGTTAATTACGTGATCAACTTCAGTGTGATTATATGCAGCAGAGTCATGAAGGAGTCTCTAACTGTAATACAGTATATCTGGAGTTACCAAACCATCTAATAGTTTGTAACTTTGTATACTACATGTACATGTACATGTACATGTAGATCACATGCACATTTACATAAATTCACATGGTAAATTCAATCTTCATATTAGATACTCTCTTGTGGCTTTAATGCTCATAATCTTGTGATAATTATTAAACAGATTGGATCATACTCTCTTGTGGCTTTAATGCTCATAATCTTGTGATAATTATTAAACAGAATCTGTTTAACAGATTGGATCTACACATCAAATACTACATTGTGGCTTTAATGCTCATGAGCTTTTTATATCTACATGTACATGCAATTATCTACATGTAATAGTCAGTGTAACTCACTCTTAAATGTTGTATGTTACGATGAACTGTTCTAACTAACACTATTACCATCAAACTACCAAGTGATGTATGAGGTATTGGCTTGTCTCCACTCCATGTGATTCCTTTTACTGTCTATAAAATGGATATATACAATGTAGATGTACATGTACATATGTGAATAATGTAGATGTACATGTACATGTGTGAATAATGTTGATGTACATGTACATGTGTGAATAATGTTGATGTACATGTACATGTACATGTGTGAATAATGGTGAAAGGAAAAATGAATAGATGTACATGTGCATGTATGTCACAGTATGTGTATAACTAAATAATGAATGGATACATGTACATGTGTATATCACATCACAGTTTTTGATATGTTTTGAAGCATGGGTGAAATTGGCTCAAAAATGGTTAGTGTGTGCACCAGTGTATACATCTTGAGCCAATTAACAAAGAGTTAATGCTATAATCATAATTAACTGTGCCACTGGCCCAAAGAGAGAACTGTGCAGTGCCACAAAGAGAGAACTGTGCAGTGCCAAATAAGAAGCTCTTTGGGCCAATGGTGCGCCATATGGGCTTATCAAAAACATTGATGTATATGTATATGTATAGAAGGATAGGTGAATGAAGATTACACTGTATGAATGGAGGAATGATTGGATGGATGGATAGGTGGAAGCATGGATATATATACAAATGTATATACATGTACTATAGATGAATGATAAATGGATGGAGCAATGGATGAATGTATGGATAGGTGGAAGCAAGGCAGTGTTTCCAATAAGTCTAAAGCCGGGGGCCAATTTGGCTCTAAATAATTTATTATTGTGCCAGTGCTGAAATATTTTGTGCCAAAAGTGTTTCATGAAATTATTTCTTCAAACAATAAAAACACTGATTAATAACATTTCAAATAAAAGAGAGAGTGTGTGTGAGAAAGTGAGAGATAGAATGTATTTAATAATAATCAAATTCATCAGATTCAGATTCTTGTTGTTTTGGAGAGACAATGACATAGCGGCGTTTCTTATCAGCAAGCCAGTTTAAATAGGCCTGATGGAAAGGAAAATCTTCAATTTTTGGAGAATTAAGTTTCAAACGTATCAGTTGATCAAGATGGCAAGAACCTAGCCGATTTCTGGTTTTGTTTTTAATGATATTTTGGGTTGAAAATCCCCGCTCAACTTGTGCTGTGCTTGCTGGATATGTAAGAACTACTTCGGCAAGAATGGATAGTGATGGGTATTGAATTTTCATTCCCTCGTCTACAGCAAGCTTTAATGCAAATGTCTGAAGCTTCATTTTTCGGTAATTGGCACTCATGCAACGTTTAAGCATCTCCCATTCTGACTGACATTGACTTCTGTCAACAAACTCAGAATAATGTAGTGATAACACATCTAACTCATCTTCACCGTATGTAGCTAGTACATCATCACTAGGTAAGTTCCCAGGATCGAATATTTTTGTAGCTTCTACTACTCCTTGTTGGGTATGAGGAAAACGAGATTTCAAATTATTTAGAACTTCTGTTACAAAATCAATACAGTCCTTCCTCAACTTTCTCTTCTCTTCATCTCCTGCCTCTATTACATCAATGTCTCCTTTTTCCATCTTTTCAATACAGTCAGCTGCTTTTGGTCCCCACTAAAAGTGTCTCTTAAGTATCGATCTTGTAATACATCACAAACCTCAACAATTTTGTGGCAAGCATTACAGGGATGATAAGCAAGTATTTCAAATGTCTTGCTCAGCTGACCTAGAGTAGTTAAAACATCTAGTAAGAAATGAAGGTATAAAACAAAACAATACGTTTTCAGCTGCTTCACAAGACCAGTAGCTACAACATCTTGCTGACTCAAATCTTCAAAATATGTTACTAAAACTTCATACGACTTAACAATAGCTTCAACTGCTTCCATTCTGCTTAGCCATCGAATATCATGTATTTTTTTCAGTCTAATATGCTTCCTTTCCAAAACAGTGAAAACATTTTTAAGGTTAGCAGTGCGTACACTGGAGTGTGAAAAGTGTGAAAATATAGCTTTGATAACACTCTCAAGCTTTATAAAGTAAGAAATCGAACGGTATGCATCTCCAACAGCTAATGCTTCCCTGTGGGCAACACAGTGATACTCAATTAGATGAGGTGTTGAAAGAGCTTTGAGCTTCACATAAACACCATTATTACAACCTTACATCACTGCTGCACCATCACTTGTAAACATAATCATTTTCTTTAAATTAACACCCACAGTCGTAAAAATTTCAGTAAAATATTGGTGTTGTTTTAGTTAACTATGTGTATAACCAGTATTAGATCTAGAAGGCGTTTAGGCGTTGTTTTACCGCCTAGTTTTCAATATTGATGCCTACTTTGCACATTAAAGCGTCTATGCAATGAAAAATGCAAAAACGCCAAATTAGAAATGAACTATTATGGTATTATTATACACACGTGATTATGGCAAGTTTCGACAGTTTGCTGCTCCACACAGAGGAGACTAACAACACAGGTGATGAAACTGAATCAGATGAATCAGAGCCACAACCCAGACAAGCAAAAAGTAGGGGAGTTGATTATGTTATGTTACTATTTCATTAATTACAATGAGAAGCCCACTATTAAATCTCTAGATCTAACACTGTGTATAACTATAACTAAAACTCCCTTTTAGTAAGGTATTATAACTTTTTAGTTAGCTAAACTTTAACTAAATTAAACGTCTACCGTGTAATAATTAACAATAACAAAAATAGGCCAATAATGGGCAATTGCAGTTAGTTAACTAAAACTAAACCTTTTCAACAAGCCTACCCATAAAGGAAATCAGGCATACTATAACTATACATGTAGCTAAAAGTGGTCATTATTGTTAAACTAAAATACAAATATAATTATATAATATACAATGCTCTTTACCATGGAAATTGGAAAGAAAGAATGAATAGATTATAAATAAATAAATAGAGATACAGAATGGATAGGTATCATTGTATTGTACTGTTCATTAGGAACAATACCAGGTTATGAAACAGGACACAAACTAAAACCCTTTGTAGGTATTGTTTCTCCTTCTAATAGACAATGTGTATGAAAGCCAATGTGAATGCTATACATGTACATGTATGTGGAGGGCTCACGATAACATCCAGTCACCTGACCTAATGTCCCATGTCTGCATGCATGCATGATCAAAAGAGGTTAAAATATGCTCATTTCCAGTCACCTGACCTAATGCCCCATGTCTGCATGCATGCATGATCAAAAGAGGTTAAAATACATGTATGCTCATTTCCAGTCACGTGACCTAATGCCCCATGTCTGCATGCATGCATGATCAAAAGAGGTTAAAATATGCTCATTTCCAGTCACCTGACCTAATGCCCCATGTCTGCATGCATGCATGATCAAAAGAGGTTAAAATACATGTACATGTGTATGCTCATTTCCAGTCACGTGACCTAATGCCCCATGTCTGCATGCATGCATGATCAAAAGAGGTTAAAATATGCTCATTTTCAGTCACGTGACCTAATGTCCCATGTCTGCATGCATGCATGATCAAAAGAGGTTAAAATATGCTCATTTCCAGTCACCTGACCTAATGCCCCATGTCTGCATGCATGCATGATCAATAGAGGTTAAAATACATGCATGCTCATTTCCAGTCACGTGACCTAATGCCCCATGTCTGCAAGCATGCATGACCAAAAGAGGTTAAAATATGCTCATTTCCAGTCACCTGACCTAATGCCCCATGTCTGCATGCATGCATGATCAACAGAGGTTAAAATACATTTACATGTGTATGCTCATTTCCAGTCACGTGACCTAATGCCCCATGTCTGCATGCATGCATGATCAAAAGAGGTTAAAATACATGTATGCTCATTTCCAGTCACGTGACCTAATGTCCCATGTCTGCATGCATGCATGATCAAAAAAGGTTAAAATATGCTCCTTTCTAGTCACCTGACCTAATGTCCCATGTCTGCATGCATGCATGCATGATCAAAAGGTTTAAATATGCTAATTTCCAAGTCAAATTTATAACATATAGTCTTATGTCTGAACATCTCTCAACAGTTATCATGTACACTGATGTGATATGTTGTATTACATTTACATTGTAATAAATGGTAATAATTAATGATAGTTATTGTAAGTACATGTATACATACCTTTTCATGTATAGACTTATTGAAACACTCATCTTGACTCAATATCAATAATATTATTAATAACATATAGCTGTGATGAGATGGTTGGTTACCTTCGCTATTCAATTGCTTTAGTAATGGTAATACCTGTGGATATACATATACATGTACGTGAACAGTGTTGTGTTAATCATAGGAGCAGATTGACATTAGTATAGTACCTGACTTTATTAAGTATTATCATGATGGGAGCTACACTTTAATAAGGATTTAGTCAACTGTACTTCTAAGTAGTACTATAGTACTACTTTGTACTGTAATCATAGTAATGTGTGAATTCCCTTTACATTTGTATGTGATAGCATAGATATAAGGTGTAATACTGTGTAGTACATTCGAAGTACAGAGTACTTCACTCACAAAGTACACTGTAGTCAATGGAAGTACAGTGATAGTATGCAAACTTAATAATGTCAGGTATTGTGAGTGATGAGATGCGTTTATACTTTATAGGTATGTGTGATACGACTAAAAATAGTATTGCATATTGCCAAAAATATCATGATACAGTACAGTATCATAATACTGTATCGACAATAGATTTTGGGTGTATCAGTACACTGGAGTGGGCAGTTTAGTAAACCTGGTTTTCTAATTGTATGCCTAAAAGTAATTAAACAAGCTAGTGTGCATAACATGTGTCAACAATCACAACCAAACAGGACATTTACAATGTATTTAGTAGAGTACAGTGCAGTACAGTACAGTACAGTACAGTACAGTATATACACACAATGTAGTAGAGTACAGTGCAGTACAGTATAATATAGTACAGTACAGTACAGTACAGTACAGTACAGTACAGTACAGTACAGTACAGTACAGTACAGTACAGTATATACACACAATGTAGTAGAGTACAGTGCAGTTCAGTATAATATAGTACAGTACAGTACAGTACAGTACAGTACAGTACAGTACAGTGCAGTACAGTATAATATAGTACAGTACAGTACAGTACAGTATATACACACAATATAGTAGAGTACAGTGCAGTTCAGTATATAGTAGAGTAGAGTAGAGTAGAGTAGAGTAGAGTAGAGTAGAGTAGAGTAGAGTAGAGTAGAGTAGAGTAGAGTAGAGTAGAGTAGAGTAGAGTAGAGTACATAGTATAGTACAGTATATTATAGTACAGTATAGTACAGTACAGTACAGTACAGTATGTATATACACACAATATAGTAGAGTACAGTGCAGTTCAATATAATATAGTACAGTACAGTACATTACAGTTCAGTATAATATAGTACAGTACAGTTCAGTATAATATAGTACAGTACAGTACAGTACAGTACAGTACAGTACAGTACAGTACAGTACAGTGCAGTACAGTATAATATAGTACAGTACAGTACAGTATATACACACAATATAGTAGAGTACAGTGCAGTTCAGTATATAGTAGAGTAGAGTAGAGTAGAGTAGTACAGTACAGTACAGTACAGTATATACACACAATGTAGTACAGTACAGTTCAGTATAATATAGTACAGTACAGTACAGTACAGTACAGTATAATACAATACAGTATATACACACAATGTAGTAGAGTACAGTGCAGTTCAGTATAATATAGTAAAGTACAGTACAGTACAGTACAGTACAGTATAATACAATACAGTATATACACACAATGTAGTACAGTACAGTTCAGTATAATATAGTACAGTACAGTATAGTACAGTACAGTATAATACAATACAGTATATACACACAATGTAGTACAGTACAGTTCAGTATAATATAGTACAGTACAGTACAGTACAGTACAGTACAGTACAGTACAGTACAGTATAATACAATACAGTATATACACACAATGTAGTACAGTACAGTTCAGTATAATATAGTACAGTACAGTACAGTACAGTATAATACAATACAGTATATACACACAATGTAGTACAGTGCAGTTCAGTATAATATAGTACAGTACAGTACAGTACAGTATAATACAATACAGTATATACACACAATGTAGTACAGTGCAGTTCAGTATAATATAGTACAGTACAGTACAGTACAGTATAATACAATACAGTATATACACACAATGTAGTACAGTGCAGTACAGTATAATATAGTAGAGTACAGTACAGTACAGTATATAGTAGAGTACAGTGCAGTACAGTACAGTACAGTACAGTACAGTACAGTATATACACACAATATAGTAGAGTACAGTGCAGTTCAGTATATAGTAGAGTAGAGTAGAGTAGAGTAGAGTAGAGTAGAGTAGAGTAGTACAGTACAGTACAGTACTGTATAATACAATACAGTATATACACACAATGTAGTACAGTACAGTTCAGTATAATATAGTACAGTACAGTACAGTACAGTACAGTATAATACAATACAGTATATACACACAATGTAGTAGAGTACAGTGCAGTTCAGTATAATATAGTAAAGTACAGTACAGTACAGTACAGTACAGTATAATACAATACAGTATATACACACAATGTAGTACAGTACAGTTCAGTATAATATAGTACAGTACAGTATAGTACAGTACAGTATAATACAATACAGTATATACACACAATGTAGTACAGTACAGTTCAGTATAATATAGTACAGTACAGTACAGTAACAGTACAGTATAATACAATACAGTATATACACACAATGTAGTACAGTACAGTTCAGTATAATATAGTACAGTACAGTACAGTACAGTATAATACAATACAGTATATACACACAATGTAGTACAGTGCAGTTCAGTATAATATAGTACAGTACAGTACAGTACAGTACAGTATAATACAATACAGTATATACACACAATGTAGTACAGTACAGTTCAGTATAATATAGTACAGTACAGTACAGTACAGTATATAGTAGAGTACAGTGCAGTACAGTACAGTACAGTACAGTATGTAGTAGAGTACAGTGCAGTACAGTATAATATAGTACAGTACAGTACAGTACAGTATATACACACAATATAGTAGAGTACAGTACAGTACAATATACATGTAGTACAGTACAGTACATTTTTGTAATGTACATGTACATGCAATTACCACTACAGTATTTAAATATTGTCAGTATTATAGAGGGGTTCAATATTTGTACAGTACTATGCATCACTGTGTACTGTACTATACAATTTACTGTACTGTATAGTATTCTGTACATGTAATTATATATTAAACTCACAAGACAGTCTATATCCGTTCTGGAGAACACAAAACTTGAAAAATTAGTATTTCCATGTAATAGCTGATAGAAGAATAGTGTAGTCTGTTCATTAGACAATTCACTGTTAAGAGATATAATTATATTATGCCAATGTATGTAGAGAGAAAGGTACAGCTACAACATGTATATACTAAATAACTAGTAAGAGAGATAGATGGATAGATGGATAAATAGAGATACATATACATAAATAGGTATATTGTACATGTAGATAGGTATACTGTGTAATGTTCATGTACAATAATGTACAGAGACGTATACATACATGCACATGTAGATACAAAAGTATAGGTATACTGTACATGTACACATGTACATGTACAATTATGTACAACAATGTACAGAGACATGTACATAGATAGGTATACTGTACATGTACATGTACAATTATGTACAATAATGTACAGAGACATGTACATAGGTAGGTATACTGTACATGTACACATGTACATGTACAATTATGTACTACAGAGACATGTACATAGATAGGTATACTGTACATGTACATGTACAATTATGTACAATAATGTACAGAGACATGTACATAGATAGGTATACTGTACATGTACAATTATGTACAATAATGTACAGAGATATGTACATAGATAGGTATACTGTACATGTACATGTACAATTATGTACAATAACGTACAATAATGTACAGAGACATGTACATAGATAGGTATACTGTACATGTACATGTACAATTATGTACAATAATGTACAGAGACATATACATAGATAGGTATACTGTACATGTACATGTACAATTATGTACAATCGAGACATGTACAGAGACAGATAGGTATACTGTACATGTATATACATGTACATAGATAGGTATACTGTACATGTACATGTATATACATGTACAAATCATGTAGAGAGACAGACCTGCAGATAGTTGTATAGAGCTTGTCTAGACTAAGATGAAATGAAGCATCTTCTTTATCTTCATGATCATCACAAAAGAGATTGAGTGATTCTCGAAATGGATTATGTCCACGAGAATGTTGATGTACAAGAATTAGGAGAAGAAGAACAGATGAGACAGCAAGTTGAGATGTAGGATCAATGATACTCCGATTAGGAAGAACCAAAGAAAGAAGACCAGCTGTATAAGTATATAGAGTACCACACTAACTTCATAATCATTATTATAATTTAATTGTACAATAGGAACAGGTATTGTCGTACACGACAGAGGAATTGGAATGTGACCTTAAAATTATATATACTTCAAATGGTCATTCTTAATACATTACTAATACATTAAGAATAGGAACAGGTATTGTCGTACATAACAGAGGAGTTGGAATGTGACCTTAAAATTATATATACTTCAATTGGTCATTCTTAATACATTACTAATACATTAAGAATAGGAACAGGTATTGTACATAACAGAGGAATTGAAATGTGACCTTAAAATTATATATACTTCAAATGGTCATTCTTAATACATTTCTAATACATTAAGAATAGGAACAGGTATTGTACATGACAGAGGAATTGGAATGTGACCTTAAAATTATATATACTTCAATTGGTCATTCTTAATACATTACCAATACATTAAGAATAGGAACAGGTATTGTACATGACAGAGGAATTGGAATGTGACCTTAAAATTATATATACTTCAATTGGTCATTCTTAATACATTACCAATACATTAAGAATAGGAACAGGTATTGTACATGACAGAGGAATTGGAATGTGACCTTAAAATTAAATATACTTCAATTGGTCATTCTTAATACATTACCAATACATTAAGAATAGGAACAGGTATTGTACATGACAGAGGAATTGGAATGTGACCTTAAAATTATATATACTTCAATTGGTCATTCTTAATACATTACCAATACATTAAGAATAGGAACAGGTATTGTACATGACAGAGGAATTGGAATGTGACCTTAAAATTATATATACATGTACTTCAATTGGTCATTCTTAATACATTACCAATACATTAAGAATAGGAACAGGTATTGTACATGACAGAGGAATTGGAATGTGACCTTAAAATTATATATACTTCAAATGGTCATTCTTAATACATTACCAATACATTAAGAATAGGAACAGGTATTGTACATGACAGAGGAATTGGAATGTGACCTTAAAATTATATATACATGTACTTCAATTGGTCATTCTTAATACATTACCAATACATTAAGAATAGGAACAGGTATTGTACATGACAGAGGAATTGGAATGTGACCTTAAAATTATATATACTTCAAATGGTCATTCTTAATACATTACCAATACATTAAGAATAGGAACAGGTATTGTACATAACAGAGGAATTGGAATGTGACCTTAAAATTAACTTCAATCGGTTACTGCTAATGCATTACTAGGAAGAATAGGAACAGGGAATGTACATGACTATGGGATTGGAATGTGACTTGAAGAAACAAGTATAAGTTTACCTACTCCATTTATGCCTTTGTTTACTTAACAAACATAAGTGCTTGTATGCCTGATTTTTTTTATAACTTTTGGTTGCTTTCTGTTGTTTTTTTTTTGCTAAATGTTTCATAATTAGATACTTTAGTTTTAGGTTTTGTAGAGTTAACTTTAAGGCTTTTTAAGCTAATACATTTGACAGAGTAGAAAACCCTAGCAGCATGTTTTGATGAGTTTTAAGTTAACCGGTATTTAGTATTGTTATAGTACTACAAACCATTTAAAACATATGAACATAATACAAAACATGATTTTAGAACTAAAAACTGCAAAGAACCCCATAACAGCTACTTTCAGTTTCTAACAGAGCATAAGTATGCAAACTGGTATAAATTGATCGTAATATGCAACAAGTGTATATAGAGAAAAAAAGTATCCCTATGATTGCTTTATGGTGTCCAGCATTCAGTAATCATGGCTGACTTTATCATGCCTGAAACACAACAGCCTATTATAGTTATTATTTTGATTATCTACTCTCTTTACCTTTTAAAGAATCTTGTAGGAATATATTTCAGGTAGAATAGCTAGCTAGTAGTTCCAGTTTCTAATTCTATGTAAGCTACAAGCAGCTTTCTTTCTGCTGAGTTCGAGCGTACGTTCTATTACGCGCCACGCTCATTAATTGACTGAGCCCCCGGGAATGACGTAACTTCCTTAACTACGTATACAACACATACTCGCATAAGTGGACACAAGAAACAAATATATATATATATATATATATATAAACATACATCGAACCCGTGGGAAAGCAATCATAGGGATGGCCCTACGGGCCATAAAAACAGAGACAAGAGAAAGAGATGATGCAATTGTAATGTAACATGTAATGGATTGATGTGTGATTTGATAAATGAGATTGAGAATGAGACTGGGAATGAGACTGGGAAAGAGACAAGGAATGAAACTGGGAATGAAACCGGGAATGAGACTGGGAATGAGACTAACAGGTTATAGAAGAAACTAGACCAGCAGGTTGTGATCTTAGGTATTCAGGTGGTGGAGGAGGTTGGGTAATGAAATGTCCCATTAGTCTTTGTACTAATCCATTTGCCATTTGCCTGAGGAATATGGATATACATGTACATATATACATGTACATATATACATGTATATAATTATTATAACAATAATGCATATTGTACTGTACTGTACTGCATTGTACTGTACTATACTGTACTGTACTGTACTGTACTATACTGTACTATACTGTACTGTACTGTACTGTACTGTACTGTACTATACTGTACTGTACTGTACTATACTGTACTGTACTGTACTATACTATACTGTACTATATATACTGTACTGTACTATACTGTACTGCATTGTACTGTACTGTACTGTACTGTACTATACTGTACTGTACTATACTGTACTGTACTATACTATACTGTACTGTACTATACTATACTGTACTGTACTGCATTGTACTGTACTGTACTGTACTATACTGTACTGTACTGTACTGTACTGCATTGTACTGTACTGTACTGTACTGTACTGCATTGTACTGTACTGTACTGTACTGTACTGTACTGTACTATACTATACTGTACTGTACTGCATTGTACTGTACTGTACTGCATTGTACTGTACTGTACTGCATTGTACTGTACTGTACTGTACTGTAATGTACTGCATTGTGACATTGTGACTTTTAACTATAACTAAATTACAGGTGTATTGTAATAACTATCTAAAATGAAAAATGGCCAATAATAGACACTTTTAGTTAGTTAACTTAAACTAAAACCCTTTTAGTAAGCCTAATATTATTTTAGTGAATTAAAATATAACCAACTAAACTAAAACTTAATCCAGGGATGCTATATAACTAAACATTTGTCAAACTAAAACAACTCTAATGAATGCACTCGCATTACAGAACCCTCGCCACAAGTGTGATTTGGGAAACGATTTGAGAATGATTCAGTCACTGACAAGGAAATAACTGGAGACAATATTTGACTGTAATAATAATTACCGTAAATCGGGAATATTTCGTCTCTAAAATATTTCGAATTTTTATTTTTCATATGTATAAATTTTCGTACGTGCGTACGTTATTATTTACGAATACCGTTTATTTCCATATACCCGTTAATTTTCGAATTTTTAAATTTCGTACGCATACTGTTATACAAAAATTTTTATAGTACGAAATTTTCCCGAATTACGGTATTACAATTATTACACGTACTAAGATTATACTATATTTGTGTGTGTGTGTGCATGCATTACAACTTACACTCCAAGTCCTACTAGCTATATAGTATAAGATGACAAGCGCAGTGTTAAAATTAGCCTCAACTTAGTGCCCACCAGGCATGGGGCGAAGCACTTTGGTACTCGTGCTTAAGCATGCTTAAGCACAGTACTTGAAAGTACTTGTAATGTATTTAAGTACTTTTATTGACATCTAATAGGTACTTGTACTTGTACTTAAGCACAGTGTAAAACATTCCTGTACTTCCTAAGTACTTTGAAGCACAAGTACTTTAACACAGTTAGTTAACATTACAGGTGTTAAAACTAGCTATGTGTGATTGTGTATACTGTTATAGTATCAAGGACTTTCAAACAGTAGCGCCTGCCTTTTAATTATGAGAAGTGTCAAATCTAGTACTGCATACAGCTGTAGCTACATGTGTAGCATACAGCTGTAGCTACACATGTATATAATAGTAGGATATTAGACTGTAGATTTGTGAATTGTCATTTGTCAATACTATAAAGATAGTATGGCTGCTATGTTAATGTTCATTAGATGTAATAACTTTTAAAATTATTTCTAGTTACCATGCAGGCAATTTCCTATTGTTTTACTATGTAATATTGAAATTAATGAAGATAGTGAGTAAAAAAGCTTAAAAGTGCTTAAGTACAGTACTAAAGTACTTGTACTCGTACTGATTACAGCTGTTAAAACCAAGTGCTTGTACTTGTACTCGTGATTTCAACCTTATAAAGTACTTGGAATGTACTCAAGTACTTTTAAAAGTACTTCGCCCCATGCCTGGTGCCCACATTAAGACACGTATTGCACTCTAAAGGGCATTACACACTATAAGTGTTTTAATGCATATTGACTTAATGTACATGAGCATTACGTGATTTAAAGTGATGCCTTTCTTGCAATCTCATTGATCAGAAATTCATGAGATGTACTACATGTATTTGAATACAAACCAAATATAGTGCAAATAACAACACAATCCAGACCGACTAATCTATAGTAGCACACACACTGTACATGTACATGTGTATATCTACAACTGTAGACATGTACATGTAATTACATGTGTGTACATGTACTTACTGTGGTGATTCCATTAATATAGCAACAATAGAATTTGATGATAGATCTCCACTGGATACCTGTCCAGATAACATGACTATAAGGAGATTAATGGCTTCTACATGAATATCATAAGTGAAAGGCCTTTTGGGTAAGAGAGGGAGAGAGAGACAGAGATAGTCATTAATTTGGTTAGTGAAAACTGAACATCATATTGTAGGTAGGAAGGGTCTTGAGGTATCCTTCCCAAACAAATTTGTGTAGGCTTTGTGGGGTCTAATCAATTTTGGGTTCACAATCTGTGAAAAGTTAAGACTAAAAGGCACACTGTATTATGTATGTACTGTACATGTACATGTGTATATATATACATGTACATGCACACTGTATTATGCATATACATATATGTACATGTACATGGACACTGTATTTGTAAGTGCATGTGCATGTACATGTATATGCTATGTATGTACATGCACACTGTATTATGCATGCACATGTATAAGTACATGTATAGGCACACTGTATTATGTGCATGTATGTGTGTGTTAGTGCTGGCCACGGGTACAAAATTTGGAGCCGAATAACCGAACTTTTAAAATTAGCGGGTACCTGGATACTCGGCCAATTAACGCCTTTTACGTTTAAGCATCACCTTGTTACTCGCCATTGAACTTTTAACATTTGCAACATCAACCAAACTTCTTCCAGAAGTAGTCATGATGATGCAAGATGATGCAAAGCTGAAAGCTACAATACAGCTAAAAAAAAACTTGCTGAAAGTAACAGGTAGCTACCTGTTGAAATTTTACCTGAAGGTAATGGTTGTGGGTAGTTTCATGTGGCCAGCATAGTGCCACCATTCACACAAAATGGCTTCTTAGTTTAGTGTTGTCGTCAGCAGTTAGCCACTAATTGCTGAAACATTTGCAGCAAGAAGGTGCTAGACAAACTGACAGCACAATTATGAGAAGGTAAAAATGCTACATGTATGTTCAAGTACCTCCATTAAGGAGGATGGACATGTGGTCTTTAGTTGGGTTTATAAAACCATCCTCACAGCATTGTTGCAGTTATAGAATTCTTCTCTGCATGATACATGTAACTTTGTTGTGAGTTTGCAATTAGGCCCTCAGGTACTCACTCTAATTAGGCCTAAACAGATACCATACAGTATGGGCCTAATTAGAGTACTTTCAGGTACTAGTAGCAATGTAATTTCAGTGTTCAGTGTGCTTCAACGAAGTTCACTGCACTGTGATGAACTTCGTTGAGGTAGAGGTAAACAAGAAGTAGTTTCAGCAAGTTTTTTTTGGAGCTGTACTGTAAGTACATGTATAAGCTATAAGTATAAGTATGTATGTTATCAAACGAGGAATTTGCTTGCTGGGGGTGTTCCCCGCCTGACGTTGAAACACTCGCCTTCCTACATGTATTTTCTTGCAGCCAGCAGAAGATTATTTCTGATTCTCTGGCTTTACTAGAAGCTCTTCTAATAATATCTGCAAACTAAACAAGAAGCTTGGAAGCAAGTGTGAAAGCTGCATGTAAATCAAAATTGATTTGTGGGCGTGTACAAGTATAGTGTCCACTTGGTCAGGCATGGCAAGAAGACTAGACTGGTCAATTAAGTACTTATCATTTACTCACATTTTGATTATTCATTATTTACTCATTATCTTCACTTATTATCTGTTTTATAAGTTACTGTACAGTTCCCATAATACCCTCGGGTAATGATTTGGATTCAGGTAATGAATTTAAAGTCAGGTATTCGGGTATTCAAGTACCCTTGGTCAGCACTAGTGTGTGTACATGTACATGGCTATGTATTATGTAACATACATGTACTTACATATACTTACACTAATGGAATTTCATCAAGTAATGATATAACACCATGAATTAACAATTTAATATTAGTTCCTGGAGTTTCTAGGGTAGCAGAACCTTCAACAGAAATTGAAACAGGACCAACAGAAGACTTTTCAATGGGAGATGTAATATGATCTTTGTTTGATGTAGTTTGATCTGTTGGTTCAGTAGGTGTGTCTAACTGGTTTAACAGGTTTTTTTCATCTTGTGTTTGAATTAGATGATGGAGACAACATCGTATGATGAATAATCCATTACGAACACACAATGTGGGAAGGTTACTACATAAATAGAAACAGAGGGAAGAATATAGTTATGGAGGTGCAATCACTGAAATTAAAAGTTGAAACTGATCATCATGATCAGTTTCAACTTTTAATGGTGAATACGATGATGATATATATACATGTACATGTATATACACATGTATGATAGATTGTTGATAATTGACATACTGATGAACGCATGGGCCACCAATACATTTTAGACGATTGTGCCACCATTTCAAGTGATTATTTGATCTGGTTCCATCTGTTCTATTCTGATATACTTAATAAATGTGACCGGCTCTGCCAAAACTAGCCTTATGGATTAAAATTTCAAAATTGATTTTTTGTTTTTCCTGAATAGATCTCGAGGATTAAATTAGCTCTAGAATGATATATTAGACATCCCAATCATGTGAACGACAAAGCTACAGTGAGCGATTATATTGTGGTAGTCACAAATACTTCATTTGGAGAAAAACACAATTAAATCAATTTTTTTTCATTAAAAGTAAGATGGTTAGCAAAGCACAGAGAGGTCTCTAAGACTTGCTAAAGGTATCAGAAAACAGGTAAAAAAATCAGTGAAGCTTTTTATCTAATAAAATGGTAATCGCCAGAGTAATTCAAAACTGGCTATTTTTGACCATACATGTACACTACATGTATCTCCAAATTATATTTTCATCCATAATACTGGTTTTCGCAGAGCCAGTCAGAAATTATAATTACTTAATTTATAGAAGAAAAAGGAATTAAAACTATAATTTAAGCTTTATTATGAGTATTTTGTATAATTAGAATTTTTAGTCTACAATGTACATGTACATGTACATGTACATGTACATTGTAGACTGGGTCATTACTTCATATAAGGATAGTATAGTAGCTATATTACACATTCAAAATAGTATAATACTTATACAAACCACAGAATACAACAATTTCATGCTTGAGTAAGAACAAAAACATCCTGATATAACCCTAACAATGTCAGTACACCTAATACCATATGAGACTATATAATTTCGTGACCAGAAAATGCTTTGCTTCTCACAAACCACAATGTACATGTACATTTATACATTACATAATTAACATACCTTTCACATTTCGATTCATCTCTGAAAGGAGTGGCTTTCTTCAAACAAACCAAAATTAAAGAGATAAGATTTTTTGTCCTTGGATTATTCAAAACTAAGAAACAAGAAACATGAAAAAGAGTATCCCTATGAATCAGATTTTTTGATAAGCTCATATGGCGTACCAATGGCCCAAACAGCTTCTTATTTGGCACAGCACTGTTCTCTCTTTGGGCCAGATGGCGCAGTTAATTATGACTATATTGTCACTAACTCTTTGTTAATTGGCTCAAGATGTAATCCCAATGGTGCACACAATAACGATTGTTAACCAATTTGGCCCAATGTTATCAAAAACTCTGCTATGATTGCTTTTGAAGTGTAACTTCAATCTCAGCACAAATTCTTGATTAAACTACAACGTTCCTAAAACAAATGCTTATGATTTACTCTAAATACTGGGTTAAGAAGTAGTGTAACTTCAGTCTCAATCAGACATGGGTAATAGTAATACATTATAGTAAGGATTACATGTTTCAAAGTAATAGTAATAGTAATAGTAAGAAAAAAAGTATCCCTACGATTGCTTTGTGGCGTCCAGTATTCAGTAATCATGGCAGACTTTCTGATGCTTGAAACACAACAGTTATTACTTTGGTTACTTTTTAAAAGATCTTGTAGAGCTTTTAGAATATAATATATTTCCGGTATAATAGCTATTAGATTCAGTTTCTACGTAAGCTACAAGCAGGGGTCTTCCTGCTGGTCTGTACAGTCTCTGTAGAGCTCGACACCATGTGTTCTTTTACGCACCATGCCCATTAACTAACTGAGCCCCCTGGAATGGCCTAACTTCCTCAACTACATGTATGTATACAACACATGGTCCCATATGTGACATAATATATACATTAAACCTCGCGCATTAACTAACTGAGCCCCCTGGAATGGCCTAACTTCCTCAACTACATGTATGTATACAACACATGGTCCCATATGTGACATAATATATACATTAAACCTCGCGCATTAACTAACTGAGCCCCCTGGAATGGCTTAACTTCCTCAACTACATGTATGTATACAACACATGGTCCCATATGTGACATAATATATACATTAAACCTCGCACACCAATAAATAAGATAACAGTACTAATAATAGACAGTCAAATAATAGTATTAGTAATAGTAGACAGTCAAATAATAGTATTAGTAATAGTAATATAATATTTCAATGTTGAAGTACATGATGTTATCGGAGATAAAGAAAGAAAGAAAGAAAGAAAGAAAGAAAGAAAGACACCTGAGGCAATGGAAAAATGAAAATGAGAGTTGCCTCAGGTGGGATTCGAACCCACGACACTCTGTACTCCGGACAGATGCTCTACCAACTGAGCTACCAATGTTTTCAGCTAGAGGTGCAAACTTACTGATTTTTATGGCCTGTAGGGCCATCCCTATGATTGCTTTCCACGGGGTTTAATGTATAATTGTATATATATATATATATATTTTTTTTTTCTTCTTGTGCCCACTTCGCAAGTATGCGTTGTATACGTAGTTAAGGAAGTTGCGTCAATCCTGGGGGCTCGGTCAATTAATGGGCGTGGTGCGTAAAGGAACGCGTGCTCAAACTCAGCAAAAAGAAAGCTGCTTGTAGCTTACATAAAATTAGAAACTGGAACTACTAGTTAGCTATTCTACCTGAAATATATTCCTAAAGTTTTACAAGATTCTTTAAAAGGTAAAGAGAGCAAATAATCAAAATAATAACTATAATAGGCTGTTGTGTTTCAGGCATGATAAAGTCAGCCATGATTACTGAATGCTGGACACCATGAAGCAATCATAGGGATACTTTTTTAATCTATATACACTTGTTTTTGATAAACTTGTGAACATTAAATGCAACGATTACATTTACATGAATGAATTTCAAAGAAACCTCAATGCTATAGTAATCCATAACATGACCCGGGCAGTAATCTACTGATGTTTAGGGTAATAGTAATAGTAGTATATATTACATTGATTTTTGAGGTAATATACTGATTTTTTAAGGTAATAGAAATTGTAATATAATTATTATATTAACTTAGAAGGCATTAGTAATAGTAATTGTAATAGTAATATACTGATTTTAAGGTATTAGTAATAGTAATATACTGATTTTAAGGTATTAGTAATAGTAATATACTGATTTTAAGGCATTAGTAATAGTAATTGTAATAGTAATAAACTGATTTTTAAGGAAATAGTAATAATTACATTGTATATCATTATTGCATTGCATTTAGGGATGTGCGATACCACTAAATAATAGTATTGCGTATCGCTGCCAAAAATATCACGATACGATACAGTATCACGATATTTGAAATAATATTGAAACACTTATAAAAAGTAAATAAATGTCCTATTTGGATGTATTTGTCAAGAAATGGTAAAAGAAATCAATGAAAGTTATGCACACTAGCTTCTTCTAATTACTTTTAGGTATCAAATTACACAAATTAGAAAAACCATGTTTACTAAACTGTCCATTCCAGTGTTTCGATACACCCAAAAGCTAATATTGTATCACGATATTGAACAAAAATATCGATATTTCGATATATCGATACGTATCGCACATCACTAATTGCATTGTAATTGACCCCATGTGTGGTCTCAACACAGACTCTTGACTACTGTTCCTAACATCATTGCTTATTATTTCTCGTGTCTGAAGTTAACAACGAATTATAGTTATCACATAGATTCTGAGTCTTGCATCATTTTCATGCTTGTCAGCTACAACACTTATTGGACCAGATCATTATTGGTAGGGCTCAGTTGGCTACATCACTAAATGTATATACATGTATGATTGTTATTAATGTTTTTGATATACTCATATGGTGCATAATTGGCCCAAAGAGCTTTTTATTTAGCCCTGCACAGTTCTCTCTTTGGGCCTGTGGCACAGTTAATTATAATTATATTATCACTAACAGCATTAACTCTTTGTTAATTGGCTCAAGATGTATTCCCAATGGAGCACACACTAACCATTGTTGAGCTAAATTGGCCCATGCTTCAAAACATATCAAAAACTGTGACTATTATGTAAATCAGTGTTCAGTGTTCAGCCTATACTGGTCGGGAATAACCACCAATCAGCATGAATTAACCCCCTCTCATACATATATAGGCTAGTTGGCTACTGATACAGTATTAAGTATATACAGGATAAACATCACTAAACGTAAGTTAGAATCCAACCATCACTCTAAATATACTGGGCAGAACACTGCTTTATAATTATTACTAGGAATACGTATGCGCAGGACTGCCTCGCTCGCACCAAACTGTAGTCAATTAATATCCAGAAAGGTTTGGTTTTATTCACACAACAGTATAATTATTTGTCTTTGACACTTATAATGGCAGGAAAGAAAAGAGAATTTAGTGATTTGTCATCCTGTGATCCTTGCAATGACGCTAACATACATGGGATTGTCTTGCCACTTGTTCACTGTCATCTAGATCAAGCTGTTTCTGTTCTCTACTACTTAATTTCTCCTCTGTCTTGGCCTCTTCTATAGCTCCCGCTCTTTGCTTCCTTTTTCTAAGTATATCTAGGTGTCAAAGGTGAGCTGTAGGTCCCTCAGTTGTAGGTTCCTCACTCGTTTCTACATTAGAGCAGTACACCATCAACAGTACACGCAGTCTATGGATTAACGTGCCTGTGGTTGTACGTTTAATTACTGCATTCCTAAGCATGACAGAACCACATATATATATACAAACTAAGGTCGAGATTTCACTACACTCCTGGATTAGTTGCCTCGCACTAAGGTGCTCGGCAATAATAATTATAATACATGCAGTATTTAATCTGAACAGAGATCATACCTAACTTTTCCAAAAGAGGCAAAGTTGCTTTGTAGAAGACTTCAAAGTCACTGAGATTTAATATAATGTAGATTATCTTAGAGTGAGCATTAATTAGAATTACTAACTTGTGTTTTGGAGGGTTGAACGAGAAAGTGAAAAGAGTATCCCAGTATTCATCTGAGTCAGGTATACTTTCTGTGCCGACAAATTTTTGCAAAACTTTGTTCTCTGAGAGCTGTCCTAGACTTGTAGAAGTTGTAAGCCCCATTGTGAGTCCTAGTGAGTCATAACCAGTAACTTAGCCTGGAGACCACGCCCTATCCCGCACGCAAAATGGCGGTTAAGCGGGAAGGGCGTGGTAGAGCTGGCAAAGGTCGATCATGTTCTTGTCCACGATTTCATGGAATAATTCATATGCGGTCACGTTATGAAAATAAAATGATGTAATTATAATAAGTGTAAACTGACACCGGTATGTAAATTCTGGCAAATGGACCTCATCAATAGGTACAGCAACAGTCCAAATTTTAGAAACAAGCATTGTTAAAGCATACTCCTCCAGCTAGCTGACAATTTAGCCCCTGGACCACCATAAACTAGTGGTATGTGACCAGCACGAATTGTACTAATCACTTGCATAAGTGGAGAAAGTTCATTAGGAAAGGGGGGGCCACAACTAAGCAAACCTGAACTAATTATTAATGAAAACACTGAGCTTCAAGTAAGTTTTAAGGGGGGGCACAGTGCCCCTGGTGCCCCCCTGTTTCCGTCGCCTATGACTTGCTGGTCTTGCTGCTCTTCACCAATGAAGGCTGCATTGATGCTTTTCCTCTTCATCAGCAATACTTGATTCTTCATTATGGTAACAAGCGGAGATATTACAAGGACCATTGGAGAAGTTCTCTACGGTCCAAAATACACAGATAGCCAAGGCAATGCTTGGTAAATCATAGATCACTTTACACTCACTTGTGCAAGGCAGCAGGAATCCGTCGCTCTAACCAGATTGCAGTATTCTTAGTCACACCAATTTTTGGCTACGCATGAGTAAAACATGGAGAGTTTTGTCTGCTATTGATATAGAAAAGCTTTTGCAGCAAACTGTTCTCTCCCTTGGATACAATGAACTAAAAACAGCATCAAAAGAATGCTGTATATAGTAACAGATTGTTTCAGGTAGAGAAGTTTTTGTGGCTCTTCCTACATAAAAGCTAATTGAATCAACATGCCCATTTTCTATCAGCAAGCTATCTGCTGTGTAGCTAATACCTCACAAGCAGTGTTTGACAACTTTGATATACATAACCAAAATTGTTATAATCTTCTAGTAAAACTTAATCTATATCTGTTTCATATGCATGATCAGGAGATTTTTTGTTTGTAACCAGTATATATTTGTTGTATTAGAGATGACAAAAAGGGAATAAGTTTAAAATTACTTTCAAATCTTAAAAATAAAACTCTTTCTTTCGGTGTTTGCACTGCACAGCATAGACAAATAGATTTTACAGCATATTCGTGACTCCACGTGTCATGCATGGGCTTCATTAACAGCCATTTTGATTTGCACAAATGCGTGTAAAGGATGACACCAGACTCCTTCCCCGCTATTTGATCTCAAAAAGGGGTGGAGTGTGGCTCGCGAGACTAAACTTTGAGCTGGCTTTAAGCTTTCTGCCATGACTGTCTATTTCTAGCTCCACCCATTTCATTTCATCCACGTGATTGAAGCCACAAAACTGTCAGGACCTGACACTTACAGTTTCGTAACCCAGGGGAACTAATTAATTAATTTTAATAATAATAATTATTATTCCAACCAATGGACCTTCGTAACAAGTGAACAGACAAAAGAATTTCTTCTGTCTTTCCATTATCACATCATCAAATGTTGTTGTTTCATGTGTCTTTTAAGTTGTCCATCTGTGTGAATGTTTTGTCACAAGAAGCACAGACATGTGCATGAACATCACTAATCTTATAATATATATATATAACATTATATTATATACATCTACGATTGTATGTAATTACTGATATATACCTAAAACTATTGTGACCTTATGCACACACACACACACACTGTCTAACAATTATAAATCAAGATATTATGGAAGTAATAATTGTGTATAGCTACACTTGTTTTCACCACTTGTTTACAGGAAGACAAATTTATATTCAATCAGTTCACTCAAAGGTTACAAATCGTAATTTAATAAATTTATAAATCACTTATTACCTATGAACAGGTCAAAGTTGGCCGGAGGTTATCAGGATTCTAATGCTATCTTGTTAGCGGGAGAGAAAAGCAGATTCTTCTAACTAAAAACTGACTTTGCCCTTACTGTCTATAGGAAGCTATGTTTACACTGTCTGGTGAAACTAATGAAAGTGCTAACTTTAACTATCGATTAAATAAGTTGGACAATGGAAGTGTAAGAAGAAGATAACATTTCTGAAATATGTTTTTGGTCAATGGAAGTGAAACATTTTAGAAATTGTGTAATCTAGAATAAAATATCAAGTTTCAGGAAATTACCATAACAAAGCTAGCTACATAGCGTCTATGCGTCTGCAAATGCTTTGCTGCGACCAGTTGGAATTTAATAATCAAGTAATATGACTAGTAATTAGGCAAACAGAAAGACATGCTAGACAGAGTGATAACAAAAGTGAGTCGGACAAAAAAGGTTATGTTTAGAACAAACAGATGAGGAAAGACAAGATTGAAGAGAGTCAGAGAGGGAGTGAGAGACATAACGAAGTAACTGAGGAACAAAGATTAATCAGTAGAGCATCAGAGAGAGAGGATTGCAATTAACTGATGAACAAAGAGAAATGGAAAGAACAGTACAATATTCATTTTTCAAAATTATGTATAATTTATAATAAATAATATTCTTTATACTTTATTCACTCGTAAATTTTTTTTAAAGATTACATTTTTAATTCAAAATTATAATCCATTTATTGGTAGTGTATAAATTTAATTATTGTTATGCATATGATTCTATATAATAATTCCTTCAATGACCATACTACACTTCAAATTGTAATAGGTTTTGAACATACTATATATGCCTGGAATATTCTATACTTAGAACGTACTACACTTGCCTAGCTTAAACCGCCGAAGGGGATATCATTTATGGTTTCTCAACCTGGGGGCTTTTGAAAAAATTAATCAATTTATTAATTATTCCAACCACATCCACCATATTAATTCCCAAATTTCAAAGCCATTATGCTAAACATTTTCTTAATTCATCAAACATCATTAACATGTGGCGCAAAAGCACTCTTCCACTTCTGCAGAGGTAGGTTCAAATGTCACCATTTTCAGTCTCAATCTCAGCACTGCTGGCGACACTGAGTGAGCAGTAAGCACACACCTGATTGTCCAAAAGCTTCATTATTTTAGTTATTGTTAATTAACATAGTCTAATTGTGACTATAGTTGTAATGTAATTCAACAACTAAACAACTAGTTAAAGATACAGAACCAAAAAGTAACTTAAGTCCTTACAAAAAATGAGGTCCATGCTGAGCATGCGCATACATACACTATCAATTACTAACACATACATTAATACTAAGGACATCGTTCTACATCTCCCTTCTTAAGCTAATATGTAAGTCGATTGGGAGGTTTGATAATAGTTCCTGAACGAGAACGAGTTGTAATAGCTCTTGGAGGTTCAGGGTTAGTTTTAAGGTCTTCGGTGCGGACCTTTAGATCACGATGATTTTGTCCGGATTGTGTGTCAACCACATTCCAGCTCTAGTCGAATAGCAGACATTCTGACACCATGTAACGTAACTCAACATACATAACTTACAAAAAACGAGGTCAATGCTGAGCATGCGCATACACTATCAATTACTAACCGGTAAATAGTAATATTAAGTTCTATTAAATCATGTGACTGGTTATTCCATCATTGAAATAATAAACAGGTCGGTAAATAGAATAAAACCTTGTTCTGATGCCTACTGCCTAGCTGCGCTCGGTAACTAATACCTTTAGTCACCTGCATGGAGGGCTCGCGCTACGCGCTCGTCCCTATTTCCTGGGTTCAACGTTTCTACATCATGAATAATGCATCAAAAACGGGAGAGGCGAATATTACAGTTGACCCAAGAGAGTTATTACATCAGCCTCAGACATTGTTGAAACGTTAAAAGCAGTGTGTGCATTACATAATTATTATTAATTATTAGGTTTATTGTAACGTACGTCTACAATAGTTAGTTCGATTGAACAAAAATTTTATAAGCAAAAAAAAATAAATTCAATCAACACTATATATAACAATGAAAACTTGTAATCAACAAACTTGCTTTTCAATTCCTGGTGTCACTCTGTTTACAAATTTCTTCATAACTATACTATGAATGTAAGTACCATCCAGAGGAGGTATTCGATAGTGATGAACAAGACCAATATCAGGTGGTACATCATATTCCTTTTCAACACCTTCAACCATTTTCCTAACACGATGAGTATATATTGAAATAGTTGTATTTAATGAAGCTATTACTTTTAGTCGAGTTATATCAACCCTCTTAAATCGCTCAGTTGTTTTAAAATAATATGGCATGTTCATTTTACTGCATGTCATTTTCCAAGGGATTTCTATTGATGGTAAAATGCTTAAAATTTTTGATAGGAAACCATCATTACTATTTTTGCTCCCTACTTTCCATGGTAAACTTTTAAATCGTAAACTAGCATAATGTGAAAGATTGATCTTGTTGCTGTAATATGTCAACAATTCATCCCATGTATCATGTTTGTATGGTATAATTAGTTCATCAATATCATGAAGGACTAAGTAATCTGCTCGGTGAATATTACGATAAAGACATTCATTGTTAACAGCAAATTGACCGTAATTTCTCATTGCTACACTTACTTTCCAATCCAATACTTCAACCAAACCACTCTTAATATATGGTAACATGGCAGTGTATACACTTTCAGTTGTATTCTGAATCCATAATGTTATAATAGAAGCACCTAGTACTTTGTTTATTTCAACAAAATGTATCAACATCTCAGGTGAAACATATCCAAAAAGTCCTTTATGAAGACACAGAGCAAACTTGACTCTCTTTTCATACTTCTCATAATATATAGGCATAGGAGGTAATAAATCTGTACAAGATTTATTAGTTGAAAGTTCAATATAATTTGGCATTTCCGTATTCTTTGTCAGTGCAAGTTTTTTCACAATACACATAAAATTATCAGGACCATGTCGAAAATCTGTACGGGGGATATCAGGAATTACTTTGTTAACATCTTGAGTTTCCTGACACCATTTTGTTCCATTAGGCATAGTAATTTTTGCAAACAGATCTGGTTCTTGTTCTTTTGTTTTGTTGTGCAGTAATATTATTACTATAGCTGGACCAATGGATGTTCTATTATCAAAGAAAACTGTACGTCTTATCTGAAACAATAAAATAGTAATACAAAACTATCACTGATGATTCATGTAATGTACATATAAATATTAATTTTTTAGTTAACTATCAAATTTTCTGCTCCAATCATTAATAATTTTATTGCATTCTATATAGGATGCTGGTTTTAACTATAATTTACTAAAATTACGTTGCCAGTTGGCTAATCGATCGGCTCAGATTCCTATACTGAAGCTTATATATTCTATTTATAGAAGTGTTGCTGTGATCTTAGTGAGCGTATATTGGCTATATATCTACAATACTTTATACAAGTTTTGTAGAACACCAAATCAATTTCCGGGCCATCCCTATATACATATCGAGTATATCGAATACTTAGCTTAGATCGTTTTTTTTATTTATTATTTTACTTTGAAGACTTACCACATTAGGAAATTTACATGAGTAATCTATTATAATTATAATTATGTACTTGGTTGATATAGGAAACAGTCTGATAGCTCTAAAATTATTGCAGGTGGAAGTTTATCTATAGCTTCTTTGTTCTTGTGCTACACTGTAAAAACTGATTGGTTGTTTTGATTGCACTGCAAAAATAGAATTGTTAAAATAACCAATGTATTGGTTAGTACAGTTGCAAGGATTTAACAATTAGTTGGTTGTTCAGTGTACATACATCTAATGCCATAGTTGCACTTTACTAATTATATTAAAATACGTAAAACATACATATGTACCAATTATAATCAATTTTCATGCCTAACATCTCATATAAAGAAGTTCAGAAACTCATAATAAATTTCACTAAAATATTTATCTGCTTCTTTGTATATCTATTAGACTAGATAGGGAATTGCAATTACAATAACATAATTATATATCTACACGACCAATTAAATTACAATTTCCTCTATTCCTTGCAACTGTACTAACAGTTATTTTAACAATTTTATTTTTGCAGTGTGGAAGTGGTGATTAATGTGGAAGTGGTATTTAATTTTGTTGCCAAAGCCATCTGGTTCCTGTTCTTTTTTTCAGTTTTGATATAATTATTCCCTACATACTTTTTTATTATTCTATATTATAATAAATTAATTGACATTCATTATCACGTTATATCACTGTAAAAAATTAATGGTTGTTTCAACCAATTAGTTTGGTTGTATCAGTTGCATGTTTTTAATCATGTTAATAATGTCATGTTTATATATATATATATATATATATATATATAACAGGAATAGGAACAATTACTATGTTGCTAATTGGATAGTACACCTGTACTACAGGAGTACTATCCGATTAGCAACATAGAAATATAATAAACATGTTTATTACAGAAAGTATTATGTTCCTAATGGATAGTATATTCATACTTTCTCATTAGGAACATAATAATAATAGAAAGTAAAGATTGTTTTTCCATTAATTTTGGCTACCTATGTTTCTATAGGTGCTTAATTATTAATATAATTATTAGCAAATGAAACTCATGTAACCAATCAATTGGTTAAAACAATCAATCAGTTTTTACAGTGTAGATATTCTGAGATTAGTCATTTTGGGAATGACTCTTAAATACAGTAAAGTCCAGGTACCCCACCAATGGCAGACTGTGCCCAACCAATCATGCTTCTAAGATAATGAAAAGCACAGTAGTGCCCAACCCTTGGCGTGGACCAGTGTATTTAATATTATTTTATGGGATGTTCAAACAAAATGAATATGTGTGAAGATCATGTGTATGACATGTTCTGTGAAGTGAATGTAAGCTACTCAATACAAAGGAAGATATTTTGATTTTCTGACATTTACCACACTGCTACACTAGTCTCGCATTGCCAGCCCCTCCCACTCTAACGAAGTGGGGAGGGTCTGGTACACTGTAAGCAGAGCGTTTGTTCAGAAAACTACCAGATGTTTGGTAGTCCGTACAACCCACTTTACCGAAGTACGTGTGAAAGCTGTAGTAGAAAGTTGTATTGTCGGCGTGTTTACTGAAAATCTCTTTCTTGAAGCTGAATTTGGTGCTCTAACTTGTTATTCTCCTTTTCTTGCGATTGAAGCTCCAACTCTGTAAGTTTTTTGTTGTTGTAAATTTAGTACATGTATAATATATAATTATACGTATTATGTTAATTTTATATTAGATTCTTGCTTCTGTGCTGTTCTGTTCATCGAGTTGGAGCTTCAATCGCAAGAAAGGGAGAAGAATAACAAGTTAGAGCACAAAATTCAGCTTCAAGAGAGAGATTTTCAGTAAATACGCCGGCAATACAATTTCACACGCACTACTACAGCTTTCACACGTACTTCGGTAAAGTGAGTTGTACTTAATAAGGACCACCAAACATCCGGTAGTTTTCTGAACAAACGCTCTGCTTATATATAGTGCACAGAGAATTTCAGTTGCGTTGAAACAACTATTCCGTTCCATAACCACACCCTCCCCGCTTCGTAGAGTGGGAGGGGCTGGCTACGCGAGACTAACTACTACACCACCACGACTTACAACTCTAGTTACAGCTCTCACAACAAATTCTCTACAGTTATCCAAAATGAATGCAAACACAGTGCAGAACCCTCACCACAAGTGTAATGGGGAAACATGAACAATAACTGACAAAAAAATAATTGCAGAGACAATACTGACTTGATATATAATTATATATGTGCGAATGTATGTGTGTGTTATATAGTATATACAACTTACGCTCCATACCAGTCCTACATAATTTCTATAACAGCAGCTCAGCAGTATATAGACACAGTTTGGCTTCAATCACGTGCATGAAATTAAATAGGTGGAGATAGAAAGTGACCGTTACGGCTATTAGCTTAGAGCCATCTCGATGTTGTAGCAGCCACTACTTCAATTATACTTGATTTCAAGCTGTGATTCAACAGCAACAGCCTTCAAACAAGATAAGTTATGTTTTCATGTTCTTTTTGGCTACCAGAAGTCATGAAACGGCAATGATGAGTTGTAAAAATTGCTATATCTCTCGAAAGAAACATTTTAAGAAAAATCCATGAGTCAAAAAGCTGGAGTGCATAATTTGGATCTCGTTGGTGTGCAAATCTCAAGATTTAACTCGGTGGTGAGGCTGCAACTGTTGTAACAGACAGTCATACACACACACACCCACACACAAACCAAGTACTGTAACCCTGGCGCATACGCGCGGCAAGGGTTAATTAATTAGTCTCACCTCTGTGTTATAACTTATAACCTGGTACTCCCTGATAATCTAATCATAATGGCTACTATTACTGATATTTAAATATTGGATATAGCCCTGTTAGGAGGCAGTTATGGGCATATAACTGCCTCCAAATAGGGCTATATGTATTTTATACCATCGTAACACAAAGGCATGCAATTAAATCACAATTGACATCAGGGACAGGAACATTATGCTTTTATCACAGCCTATTATGCTATGCTCAAATTCCCAGTTTTATTTCAATTATGCTTCCACTTAGGGTAGCTACCTATTATGCTCTCATTATGCTCAAAATTCTTCAAAAATAAATCCTAAAAATTCTGATAATATTACAATTATTAAATTGTAACATAGCTAACTGATGCTTGTATATACATGTAGTCTTCAAGTGAATTTAGTTGTTGCTCATTAAAACAATTGCTTAGTATGGAAAAAGTATGTTGAATTGCAGCTATGTGACCCCATGACTTTTGTTTAAAGGTATAAGTGACCACAAAGTTCACATTCCACATCTTATTATGCTGGCATAATGCTTCCTGCTTTGATAAACCTATTATGCTGAAAGCATAGTGTCATTAGTGTGCCTGTCCCTACACATCACTGTTGTCAAGTAGAAACCGTAGTACTATACCAATTACTGTAAATACAATTAGTAGCCATACATTAAATCTCCCCCCCCCCCTCCCCCTACCGGTACATCAAAGGTTACTATGGCAATCGCCCACACATCGTGGTATAATTATTATTAAGGGCAGATCTAGCCAAAACCCCTGGGAGGACCTAAGATATATCTTATCATAATTATGGCTTAATTATAATAATAGTATAGTATAGTACAGTACAGCACAGTACAGTTAATCAATTTAATGCTATTTGTCTGTTTTGTCTGAAGCTGCAAACTGATGATGTATTATCGAAGTCCAGGGATGCCTTTTCAGACTCATCAGAAGAAGAATGATCATCAATTGCATAATCAGTCTTCAAGATCAATTGATTTATTTAATTTGTATATATTCTTTACCTAGAAATTCTGGTCCCCTATATACTAAAGTAAGCTGTTTTGACATCTCTCACTTAAGCAACTTCAACAGAACAGCTGTAATACAACAGGTTCAATCTTGTGCAAATAATTATTTTTAAATTTAAATTTTTAATAATTATTACTGGCCCACCCCTAGATCCGCTCCTGACTAATATAATTATAATTATTTTATTATAGCCTGTGGCATATGGTTTTATTGGGACGAGCGCGAGCAAACCCGACAACAGGTAATTGGTGCTAAAATCACTCTATAATTCCCTACATAATATATTGCATATAAATATGTCACATGTAATGTTCTATTTAGCTGCGTGCATACTCAAAAATTGTTTAACATGTCACTGACCATTGTCAACAGGCTTGCGCCCGCTCGCCCACAGTGTTATACCATTTTTCTAGTTCATAGAATTGATAAATGAATGACAGAGTTAGACAGTTGTCACTATTAGACTTAGTCTGTTCTTGCTATGAAAACTCAGTGACTACCAGCATACTATATATAGTACTGCATATAATAAACACACAGGACAATAAGAACACTGCATATACATGCAAAGCTCTTGCTGAAAGTATCAGTGAACAGGTAAGACATTAGCTAAACAAAAATCGCCAAAATAACTAGTGCTGGGACTCGATAATCGAAATATTGGTAATCGTATCAATATAGCACATTTAGCGATAATCGATATCGTGACCAGATATTGATTTGTACTTATGCACATGCGCATTCAGTACAAGGCATGTGCTTTTTAAAAAAACATCCTAATAACTTAGCTTACAATTGGTTTTGTATTTGGTACATGATATCCAAATTATCTACTTTCATGCCAATTAATGGGGGTCTTTCTTGTCAAGTAATTAATAATTATTACTTCCTCTGATATTATCGATAATCAATCGATATTTGGTGCACTAATAATGTTGTCTCTACCGATTCCCAGCACTAAAAATAACCCATAACTGCCTATTTTCACTTGTATTTCAAAATTATATGACTGCAAAACGGAAACAAGATGGCGCAGAAATGTAATCCGGAAGTGACATAAGGATTCATTTATAATAATTGCATAACTCGCTCTCTTAAATGTAACGGTTTATTGCATATTCTAATTCTTCATGTGGGATGATTATGTACAATGAAAAAATCAATCTTACCAAAGTATTTTTATGATCAATTTCAATCCAAAGTTCTTCAGCAGATGCAGGATGATTAGAAGACATTCCATTTACCGGTCTTAAAAATGTGTCATGTGCTACATCATACATAGCCTTGTTACTGGGAAATGTTCCATTGGTATTTATAGGTTTGGAGTAAGATCCATTGGTATCTATTGCTTTGGAGGATGATCCATTGGTATTTTCTTTTTTGGTGGATAATCCAATATTTTTTTCTTCAATAGGTTGTATGGAGTACAAGTCATTTTCCGTTTGTAGATAAATATTTAGCTTGCTTTGATCACGTCTAGTATTGTATCCAGCTGAATAAATATAACAGGCAAGCGACAGTGTTAATATAGTTACTACAGTGAAGAGACAGCATTGTAGGTGACTTCTTGAACCCATTATTGAGTTTCACGGCACCGCAGCTCTGAAGAATGTCTTGACAGTCACAGTCGAGCCGCAACCGTAATATTTTATTTGCAAGTTGCAACGGAAGTAGGCGTTTACTTTGTAATTCTGTTAGTTTGCGGTGGAAGAAAAAGGCTTGACAGCAATGATTTTACGGGAAGGAGAAGACATTCTAATGGTCACTGTCGATGGAGAAACATCTCAGGAAACAACCTAGTAAGTTTTATCTTTATTGTATGTTTTTTTTGGACGAGTTTTAGCTAATAAATACCAGACTGTAAGAACTGTTGTGGGCCGATGTTTGATTTTCAGAGCTTCTTTTTGCAAAAAGTACTAAATGGACAAGTGTTTACTCTGTTTCTAGTTGTTTATATATATCTAAAGCATTTGTAAATGTAAAAGTTAGCATGATATCTGTTCTGAAACAAATTTGTACCAAATGTTTTGAACACACTGTACTGATATTTATTATACACATTGTTTACTAATTTTAGAAATCATCTTAAAAAACAATGTTGTATCAACAGTTTCTGTTATTATTATTTCTGTTTCTATCTCTTTATCACTAGAACAACTGCTACCATCTTCATCACTATCACTGTTACACTCAGACTCCTATTGGTCATCAATAACGTCTTCAACTTGTTTGAGTGGTTAAGTTATTACATTCATGGCACTCATAACCAGGCCCACAGTAGCTATCTTTTTTCTTGCAGCCTGATCAGTTTGTTTTGCACCCAATTTTACAACTACATCCTTTCAATAGGTAGTTGATGATGTTCTCTATAGATGACTGTATTTCTGGATCTCCCCTTGCAGTCAATTATAAATTTGGACGTTTCAACCAACCACATTGCTCAGGTGGAGGAAGGCTATCATAAATTATGGTTCTGGTGAAGGTGAGTGTTTCCATAAGTTTGTTACCCAACATGTACGAAGCCAATGTCTCCATAATGATGTGTATGTGGTTATGTGTTCCTCTTCTGATTTTATTCGATCGGCAACTATACTGATGTTATGTATCCATACCTTGTGTCTATCTATTGGTGATAAGGATGGAAATGTAGCATTGTAGGAATGTACTGGTGTGTCGTGACCATACGGGGAATTAAATGATGCAAAATGTTTTTTGAATACACTGTACCAACTAAATGTAGTATAAAAGACAAAACAAACACAGACAAACGATTATGTGTTTCCGTGTCATATAATAATTCTGGCATCTCACTGCCACTTATAAACTGAGCATATTAATGTCACTATTTGATGGTGACACTGTATTGCTATGTGTAAGAATGAATTCTTTTCCTCTTTTTTCCAATTGCTATATTAATTTAGTCATATACACTTACCTCTTTTCCCACACAGGTAGCAGACTTAGGATTTGGTTTGGAGTGTCTGACAACTCTGGTTCACTGGCGTGTTTAAGGGGGGGCCTGAGGGGGCCCAGGCCACCCTGTTGTCTAAATAACAAATCTAATTAATGCCCTCGTGCATCGTAGTTTGCAGAAATGAGCCTATTTCACTCCAATTACAGGATTAACTGAGTCTGATTTGGACTCTGACTCTGAGTCTGAGAGCATTGAATCAGTAGACCTACGACCCCTGGTATTCAGGTCTAGACACGCCACTGCTCTGGTTGCCATAATTTTGTGACCTACAATTGATATTTCAAATGACATTCCATCAGTACATCTTGTACCTTAATTATACACTTTAATTGTTGTTTATATTTGTGTTAATTATTACAAGAATACAAACCAGCCTTACTCTGTAATACTTTTGTGGACAAGAGAGTGTGAAATATCTTTTTAAAGCTCTGGATCTGCTCTTTCTGCTCTTTCTAATGATGCTTGTTACAGTAATATATTATACAAGAATAATAAAAAATATTTTCAATAAAAATGAAAGAAGATGTAGGGATGTCAAAACCCAAAAAGCAAGCAAACAAGGTTGGGAAGCTAACTTAGGACCCAAAATTAAACAAACCACTTCCAATAACCCTACATAAGTGCTTACACCTCTGTACAAAGAGCTGTAATTATGTAGGGTTATATGGAAGTGGTTTGTTTAATTTTGGGTCCTAAGTTAGCTTCCCAACCTTGTTTGCTTGCTTTTTGGGTTTTGACATCCCTACATCTTCTTTCATTTTTATTGAAAATGTTTTTTATTATTCTTGTTTTCATTGATTTTTTTCTAAACGATGTGAATGTTTTTTTGTAGATTGCAGAAATACTATATATCATTATGAAATCATGCAATCAAAAATGCATTAAAATTTGTTCATCAATGAAGGTCAGTCTTTTGTTTATGTATTGATTATTATTCTCTTTCACTTACAGATGATGTATATTCTCTATTCACTTACATCACTGTCTGCAGTCCTACAAGAAGTAGTGTCAGTCACTGTGTCAACCATTCAGTATTCCAATGCTTATCATAGTATACAATATTATTATACAATTGCTTTAATATTAATAATTATTATAATTATTCATTATTAGTATTTGCTCACAAACTCACAAATGTTATTACAATGCCAAACACTTCCACCTTTTCAGCTTCCATGTTAAGAGTATACAAATGCGCATGGGTAATTAAATTCCACTTAGGAAAATGGCGTCCAATTCCAGATCAAATCTTTGTAGTCGTTGAGACTGTCTTCTTTCATAGTATCTGAAGATATCATCTCGATACTTTACGACCAGAATTTTACTATAAATGCGACGGGAATGGTGCTAGAATCATCGTGATAGGTCAACAAACAAAAAAATGATTTGTCTGGAAAATAATATTAATAAATTATGATGAAGATTTTGCCAGTTTTGCCACTCGCCGGTTCTCTACCTTAACAATAATCTTCGGCCATCTAGAAGGTATCGGTAGTCATAAAAACACTAGATATAAACAGGCATGTGTGTATAGAAACTTATGTGTATATATTACCAGAGATTTCAGCTCATCACTTGCAATTGAAATGCATGGGCGGCCATTTTTTTTCCGTGCCATCCCTACATAGAGAGTACTACCGTACTCTCTGATATATACTATGAAACAAATTTGTACCAACAATGTGCAATAGATTTTACTTTAATAACTTTTGGAGTATTCCCATGTGGATGACATGCTTCGATAACGCTTCCATATGGCGGCAGTGTCTAATCATTGGACTGGACTTACTGGACTGTTTTTGTTTTTGCTTCTATGAATATCATTTCACCATACACATGCGCTGTGTAGACACGTTAACGTTGAAGCTAAGTTATCGTCGTCTCAACATGAGTGGTACTTCTGTCTCTCCGATTGTTGTAGGTGATACAGATACAGATTCATCAGATAATGATGTTCCTCAGATGCAACAGGGTCTGACATTGTTTATCTTCGACGTTTACACAGTTTTCATCCCTCATACAGTAACTTCAAGAGGTTGATTGCTTTTGTTTCTGGTCAGTTATGTTATGTTGCTTAGCAGCAGTAATTGAATTTCATTTTCTACACAGATTCAGGAAATAACCCTCATCATCTTGTACTGGTTACATATCATATACCTCCAGGGTTTGTCCCAACTGTCATGAGTCATGGAAACTCTAAGAGGCTGGACTGTTCCATTTCAACCTACATGGTCTAGTACAAAGAAGCATATAAAACAGGAAAGTTCTAAAGATGGACCAAAGTGTGTTGTTGCATCCCTGTCAGCCAAGGTTGGTGGAGTTATGGAAGCAAAGGCTCCTGGACAGCTACCCAGGGATGAAAAACAGGTAACAAATCACGAAACTTACTTGAGCAAAGAGAGTTTTGTAATCCTAATTCTGTCAGCCTAGATGTTGCTGCCGATGATTTCTTCATGATATGCAGAGATGTTATACTGAAGATCCTTCTAATAAATTTGTTTGAGCTGTTAATGCTGCTCCGGAGCCTGCTATAATTGTGACCACTGATCGTCAGTTCAATGATCTTGCTCGATTTTGTACTGATGCAGTTGAGTTCTGTCCAATGACAATCGACCCTACATTCAATTTGGGAGATTTTGATGTTACTATTATTACATACAGGCACCTGTTTTTCCAGGGTACAAAAATCCTCCTTTGTTTATTGGAGCTTGTTGTATTCACTACAAGAAGACCTTCTCAACTTACTTATTTTTTGCATCGACCGTAATTGGACAATGTAGAAAGCTTGAAAGAGTGCGTGCATTTGGAACGGATGGGGAGCAAGCATTGTCAGATGCTTTCAAGCATGAATTTGGCTTTGCTCAGCACCTGATATGTTTTATTCATGTTCAAAGAAATGTGAAAGACATGCTTCATAAATGAGATATACCCTCTCAGGTAGGTGCTGAAATTTTGGATGATATATTTGGCAAGCGGTTTGGTTCCACATATATTGAAGGTTTGGTAGACGCATCTGATTATATTGATTTTCAAGAGAAGGTTGAAAAAGCTGTTGAGAGGTGGAAACGTATCTCCTTGCCTTCTTGTGCCAAAATTGAAAAGTTCATATATTGGTTCCAAGAGTACCACCTGGTTTATAACACCACAGTCTCGTTTTGGAAACACCTATTATCACTTTAATCCATGTTGTGTGTGGATCCGTTGTCCGGACTTTATTTCAATGCACTTGCAAATACCTCCTGATATATGTTGCCAACTTGACACTGCTCATAAGGAACGATTACAACAGGAATTTTACATTTTTTTGCCATAGGTTTGTCTAATTACCAGAATGTCACTTATCCCCCTTTTCCACTGACTCCTTCAATTGTTCTCTCTGTCGGAAAAATTCAACCTATATACGAACGTTATAGACGTCGAATCATACAATGATCAAAAGTAACCATAGGGTTTTGCTAAAATCTTTCTGTTTTAAACTTATGACAATATTTGTAACTCATGGTCGCCGTTTCAAAACTTTCAGAAGATGTCTGGTAGCAAAAGAGTTCACTGAAACACAACTCATCTTGCTTCAAGCATATCGCTTTACACTCGCTTGTGCAAGGCAGCAGGAATCTGTTGCTCCAACCAGATTGCAGTATTCTTAGTCACACCAATTTTTGGCCACGCATTATAGAAGTAAAACATGGAGAGTTTTGTCTGCTGTTGATATAGAAAAGCTTTTGCAGCAAACTGTTCTCTCCCTTGGATACAATGAACTAAAACAGCATCAAAAGAATGCTGTAGTAACAGATTGTTTCAGGTAGAGATGTTTTTGTGGCTCTTCCTACGTAAAAGCTAATTGAATCAACATGCCCATTTTCTATCAGCAAGCTATCTGCTGTGTAGCTAATACCTCAAAAGCAGCGTTTGACAACTTTGATATACATAACCAAAACTGTTATAATCTTCTAGTAAAACTTAATCTATATCTGTTTCATATGCATGATCAGGAGATTTTTTGTTTGTAACCAGTATATATTTGTTGTATTAGAAATGACAAAAAGGGAATAAGTTTAAAATTACTTTCAAATCTTAAAACTCTTTCTTTCGGTGTTTGTACTGCACAGCATAGACAAATAGATTTTACAGTGTATTCGTGACTCCACGTGTCATGCATGGGCTTCATTAACAGCCATTTTGATTTGCACAAATGCGTGTAAAGGATGACACCAGACTCCTTCCCCGCTATTTGATCTCAAAAAGGGGTGGAGTGTGGCTCGCGAGACTAAACTTTGAGCAGGCTTTAAGCTTTCTGCCATGACTGTCTATTTCTAGCTCCACCCATTTCATTTCATCCACGTGATTGAAGCCACAAAACTGTCAGGACCTGACACTTACAGTTTTGTAACACAGGGGAACTAATTAATTAATTTTAATAATAATAATTATTATTCCAACCAATGGACCTTCATAACAAGTGAAAGACCTAACTTTAACTATCGATTAAATAAGTTGGACAATGGAAGTGTAAGAAGAAGATAACATTTCTGAAATATGTTTTTGGTCAATGGAAGTGAAAAATTTTGGAAATTGTGTAATCTAGAATAAAATATCAAGTTTCAGGAAATTACCATAACAAAGCTAGCTACATAGCGTCTATGCGTCTGCAAATGCTTTGCTGCGACCAGTTGGAATTTAATAATCAAGTAATATGACTAGTAATTAGGCAAACAGAAAGACATGCTAGACAGAGTGATAACAAAAGTGAGTCGGACAAAGAAAGATACGTTTAGAACAAACAGATGAGGAAAGACAAGATTGAAGAGAGTCAGAGAGGGAGTGAGAGACATAACGAAGTAACTGAGGAACAAAGATTAATCAGTAGAGCATCAGAGAGAGAGGATTACAATTAACTGATGAACAAAGAGAAATGGAAAGAACAGTACAATATTCATTTTTCAAAATTATGTATAATTTATAATAATAACGTTCAACTTTTAATTAATATTCTTTATATTTTATTCACTCGTAAATTTTTTTTAAAGATTACATTTTTAATTCAAAATTATAATCCATTTATTGGTAGTGTATAAATTTAATTATTGTTATGCATATGATTCTATATAATAATTCCTTCAATGACCATACTACATTTCAAATTGTAATAGGTTTTGAACATACTATATATGCCTGGAATATTCTATACTTAGAACGTACTACACTTGCCTAGCTTAAACCGCCGAAGGGGATATCATTTATGGTTTCTCAACCTGGGGGCTTTTGAAAAAATTAATCAATTTATTAATTTTCCAACCACACCCACCATATTAATTCCCAAATTTCGGACCATTATGCTAAACATTTTCTTAATTCATCAAGCATCATTAACATGTGGCGCAAAAACACTCTTCCACTTCTGCAGAGGTAGGTTCAAATGTCACCATTTTCAGTCTCAATCTCAGCACTGCTGGCGACACTGAGTGAGCAGTGAGCACACACCTGATTGTCCAAAAGCTTCATTTAATTATTGTTAATTAACATAGTCTAATTGTGACTATAGTTGTAATGTAATTCAACAGCTAAACAACTAGTTAAAGATACAGAACCAAAAAGTAACTTAAGTCCTTACAAAAAACGAGGTCGATGCTGAGCATGCGCATACATACACTATCAATTACTAACACATACATTAATACTAAGGACATCGTTCTACATCTCCCTTCTTAAGCTAATATGTAAGTCGATTGGGAGGTTTGATAATAGTTCCTGAACGAGAACGAGTTGTAATAGCTCTTGGAGGTTCAGGGTTAGTTTTAAGGTCTTCAGTGTGGACCTTTAGATCACGATGATTCCTACGGACTTGTCCGGATTGTGTGTCAACCACATACGATCTTGGAGTGTTAGCAGGTTGAGCAATTCGACCAGGTATTTGTCGATCTCCAGTGCTAACCCATACTGGCAGATCATTGGGATGTGGCGGTAAGGATCTCACTCAGTGTCTCTGGTCATAATGTCGCTTCTGATCAGCTTTATATTTCTGATCCAACCTCTTAAAATTTTTTATGTGTGTCCAGGATGGTATGAAGAACGTTTTCAACTGAGGCACGTCTGATGGGCTAAGTCCTCACCATGGTAGGGGAGTTGATCTGTAACACAAGACAGCTAAATAAGGATCTTCTGCAAATCTCAGTAAACTTTCGGCTAGTCCATTCGACTGATGGTAATGAGGGCTACTGGTGATGTGTTGAAAACAATAGGATTTACCAAATTGTTCCATTTCCTTTGAATCGAATTGAGGTCCATTGTCACTCATAAAAATGGACGGTATCCCATGTCTAGAAAAAATGGCTTTCAAAGCAACTATAATACTAGAGAAGTGAGTTTCTGTACTTCGACAAACCGGGAATAGTAATCCACAACAAGCAGATATGATGTTTTCTTTAACTCAAATAGATCTGCTGCAATTCTTTCCCAGGGGTAACTCAGAAGAGGAACTTGAAGTAATGGGAGTAGGGGTAGTCTTCATGCACTCTGGGCAGGATTTGATAAAGGATTCCACATGTTTGGCTATTCCTGGCCATGATACAGCTGAAGACACTCGTTGACGACACCGTTGGAGGCCTTGATGGCCATAGTGGATTTTCTGCAGTGTCTGAGTATGAAGTTTCTCTGGGACCACAATACGGTTACCGAAGAGAAAGAGGTTGTTGATGATAGTAAGTTTGTTACGTACCTTCCAATATACAATACAATCTGGGCGAACTCGATGTCGATTTGGCCATCCTTGTTTGCAGTAAGTGATAACTAGTGAACAGGTAGGATCGTCCTGTTGAGCACATTGATATTCCTTTAGACGATCTGGGCTAGCTGGAAGTTGAGATAAGAGAACATTTACAGATGATTCGATGTTTTTGTCAATTGTTGTGACATCAGAGGAGGGAATTGGGGCACGAGATAGAGCATCTGCAGTATATAACAGCTTTCCAGGGACATGACTGATTTCATAGTCAAATCTTGAGAGACGAAGTCGGAATCGTAAGATCCGAGGTGGGAGAGAGTCCAGATTGGCTTTACTTAAAAAAGGAATTAGTGGCTTATGATCAGTTTCGAGTCTGATGTGCTTACCAAGAATATAATTAGAAAATTTCTGACATGACCATACCAATGCCAGAGCCTCTTTCTCTATTTGTGAATATCTGCATTCTGTATCACTCATTGAGCGAGATGCAGTTTTCCATTGTGAGTTGAGCTAGTCCATATGCCGAGGCATCTGAAGAAATCTTGACTTCTGCAGTTGGATCATATAATGCTAAAACCACCGGTTTAGTCAGTTCTTGCTTAACATTCTTAAATGATATGTCTTGAGGTTGGCCCCATACCCAAGCTCTCTTGGTACTCAGGAGCTTATGGAGGAGTTTGGCAAGTTGAACAATATTGGGGCTAAATTTGCCCAATTGGTTGACCATCCCCATGAATCTTGTTAATTTAGTCAGTGTTTTAGGTTTCTCCATCTGCAAAATGGCAGCTGTTTTGTCTGGATCGGGTGATATTCCGTGCTTGTTAATAACATGACCTAAAAAATGAAGCTGACTTTTATTAAATTCGCATTTATTCTTGTTAAGGGTTACTCCCTCTGTCTTGATTTTCTTGAGAGTTGAGTGCAATCGAGTATCATGCTGTTCTTGATTTTTTCCAAATATTAGTATGTCATCCATATGACATAGTATCCCATCCTCACCAGCTAGAATGTGATTCATCAGTCTCTGGAAACATTCAGGGGCACTAGATATACCAAATGGTAATTTATTAAACCAAAATCTATCGAACGGTGTTACAAATGTAGTGAGAGGTCTAGATGTTTCGTGTAAAGGGATCTGCCAGAATCCTGAATTAGAGTCTAATTCACTAAAGACTGTAGCACTGAGTTGGCCTAGAGTCTCCTCTACTGTGGGTAATGGATGAACTTCTTGTAATACACTCTCATTGAGTGGTAGGAAGTCCACACAAATACAAACATCCCCTGATGTTTTTGGGACTACAAACATGCCAGCACACCAGTCAGTAGGTTGTTCTACTCTGGAGATTACTCCTAACAATTCCATGCGTACAAGCTCATTCTTAACCTTCTTTCTCAGTGGAAGAGGTACGTTCTGGGGAGTAAAAAGACTGAAGGGTTGGGCACTTTCCTTGGTCTTGATAGTGTAAGCGTGTTTAAAAGTGCCAAAGCCTGTGAAAAGAGCTGGATATTGCTCAGTGAGTGACTGTTAGACAGTGTCCACTGGTGTCAGGATCTCCAATGCTTGTATGGCTGGTAGGCCAAGGAGATTCTCGTGTACTCCTTTGAGAATGTAGACTGGATGAGTACATGACTTACCTTTGTATGCCAGGGAAAGTGATAATTCTCCCAGAACAGATAGTGGCTTCCAATCTGGTCCACATAATCTATTAGATGGCTGTTTCAGTTTGTCTGTATCGACGGACTTTAGAACACTCTCTGATACTACCGTTACTTCAGCTCCTGTGTCAGTTTGAAAGGTGTGTTTTGACCATTGATCACAACATTACAGTTCCATGACTTTGATCCTCTTTGCAGGGTAACAGTGTTTAGGTAGGCAGTGTCATTCTCATCCTCTCATCCTCATCCAGTGTCATTCTCTAGTGTTAAGTCCGAGTCAATCTGCATACGTTCTGACAGGGAATTATCTTGAATACCGACTACTATACGGTCCCTAATCATTGCATCTTTCATTGCTCCATAGTCACAGCTCTCGGCTAAACTGTACAAACTGGTGATAAACTGCTCCACAGACTCTTCTTCTTGCTGACTATGCCGGTTAAACCTGGCATGCTCGAAAATAATATTTTTTCTGATCTGAAAGAAGGCGTCAAACTTGGCAATCACTGCTGCGTAGCTCCTTCGATCTTCTGCTGATAAGTCAGTAGAGATAAGGGTATCCTCAGCATCCTCACCCATACAGTAAAGTAAAGCACCAATCTGTCTCTCGTCGCTCTCGATGGAGAGACTAGACGCCAGCCGATACTTGGCAAAACGTCGTTTCCATTTTGGCCATTGGTCCGGGGCCTTAAAACTAGTTAAAAGAGAATGATGAACGAGGCTCTAGTCGAATAGCAGACATTCTGACACATGTAATGTAACTCAACATACATAACTTACAAAAAACGAGGTCAATGCTGAGCATGCGCATACATACACTATCAATTACTAACCGGTAAATAGTAATATTAAGTTCTATTAAATCATGTGACTGGTTATTCCATCATTGAAATAATAAACAGGTCGGTAAATAGAATAAAACATTGTTCTGATGATAACCTAACAATCAAGGGCGTAGCTAGCAGTAGGCTTTAGCCTACCCTCAGATTTTGAACTTATTTCTTAATTACTTCTCAAAATACTGTATATAATAAAATTAAAATAAATTATATACTTACAGGATAAATAATAATGATAATTGTGTTGGAAATATAATTGTTTTCCCGACAACTTTTGATTCTTTTCAGTAAATACAACTAAGATAACTTCTATAGCGCCATATTTAAACGAATAGGCTGGGTTAGTCAACTGTTAATGTTACGAGTATTATTAATTGACCACACCCATCATGAATAATTAATTATCTAAACTTTTCGGCGCGCTACGCGCGCCATTTTAGATTAGCCTACCCTATTAATTCTTCCTGGCTACGCCCTATGATAGGCCTACTGCCTACCTGCGCTCGGTAATTAATACCTTTAGTCACCTGCACGGAGGGCTCGCGCTACGCACTCGTCCCTATTTCCTGGGTTCAACGTTATTACATCAGCCTCAGACATTGTTGAAACGTTAAAAGCAGTGTGTGCATTACATAATTATTATTAATTATTAGGTTTATTGTAACGTACGTCTACAATAGTTAGTTCGATTGAACAAAAATTTTATAAGCAAAAAAAATAAATTCAATCAACACTATAACAATGAAAACTTGTAATCAACAAACTTGCTTTTCAATTCCTGGTGTCACTCTGTTTACAAATTTCTTCATAACTATACTATGAATGTAAGTACCATCCAGAGGAGGTATTCGATAGTGATGAACAAGACCAATATCAGATGATACTACATATTCTTTTTCAACACCTTCAACCATTTTCCTAACACGATGAGTATATATTGAAATAGTTGTATTTAACGAAGCTATTACTTTTTTTCGAGTTATATCAATCCTCTTAAATCGCTCAGTTGTTTTAAAATAATATGGTATGTTCATTTTACTGCATGTCATTTTCCAAGGGATCTCAGTTGCACTGCTTTTCGATGAAATGTTTGGTAGGAAACTATTATTACTTTTGCTCCCTACTTTCCATGGTAAACTTTTAAATCGTAAACTAGCATAATGTGAAAGATCGATCTTGTTGCTATAATATGCCAACAATTCATCCCATGTATCATGTTTGTATGGTATAATTAGTTCATCAATATCATGAAGGACTAAGTAATCTGCTCGGTGAATATTACGATAAAGACATTCATTATTAACAGCAAATTGACCGTAATTTCTCATTGCTACACTTACTTTCCAATCCAATACTTCAACTAAACCACTCTTAATATATGGTAACATGGCAGTGTATACACTTTCAGTTGTATTCTGAATCCATAATGTTATAATAGAAGCACCTAGTACTTTGTTTATTTCAACAAAATGTATCAACATCTCAGGTGAAACATATCCAAAAAGTCCTTTATGAAGACACAGAGCAAACTTGACTCTCTTTTCATACTTCTCATAATATATAGGCATAGGAGGTAATAAATCTGTACAAGATTTATTAGTTGAAAGTTCAATATAATTTGGCATTTCCGTATTCTTTGTCAGTGCAAGTTTTTTCACAATACACATAAAATTATCAGGACCATGTCGAAAATCTGTACGGGGGATATCAGGAATTACTTTGTTAACATCTTGAGTTTCCTGACACCATTTTGTTCCATTAGGCATAGTAATTTTTGCAAACAGATCTGGTTCTTGTTCTTTTGTTTTGTTGTGCAGTAATATTATTACTATAGCTGGACCAATGGATGTTCTATTATCAAAGAAAACTGTACGTCTTATCTGAAACAATAAAATAGTAATACAAAACTATCACTGATGATTCATGTAATGTACATATAAATATAATTAACTATCAAATTTTCTGCTCCAATCATTAATATTGTTATAATTTTATTGCATTCTATATAGGATGCTGGTTTTAACTGTAATTTACTAAAATTACGTTGCCAGTTGGCTAATCGATCAGCTCAGATTCCTATACTGAAGCAAAATCTGTAGAAAAACAACACACGTTTGTATGCACATAACAACTGTACATAAGTATTACTTCTTTGTGTTTTCCCTTTACTCTAGCTATATTATACTTATGTAAGATTGATATATAATTATCATTTATGATAAATTATACAATGAATTAGTGGCATAATTAAGATAAACATAATTATCTGGCTGTGATCAACTAACACATCAGTACAGAAGCACATTCAGTTGTACTATTTGTGCATGGACAGTTCAGAATCATCTGGGTTTACACATTTTGCTTATATATTCTATTTATAGAAGTGTTGCTGTAATCTTAGTGAGCGTATATTGACTATATATCTACAATACTTTATACAAGTTTTGTAGAACACCAAATCAATTTCCGGGCCATCCCTATATACATATCGAGTATATTGAATACTTAGCTTAGATCGTTTTTTTTTTTTTTTTACTTTGAAGACTTACCACATTAGGAAATTTACATGAGTAATCTATTATAATTATAATTATGTACTTGGTAGATATAGGAAACAGTCTGATAGCTCTAAAATTATTGCAGGTGGAAGTTTATCTATAGCTTCTTTGTTCTTGTGCTACACTGTAAAAACTGATTGGCTGTTTTAACTAATTGATTGCACTGCAAAAATAGAATTGTTAAAATAACCAATGTATTATTGGTTAGTACAGATGCAAGGATTTAACAATTAGTTGGTTGTTCAGTATACATACATTTAATGCCATGCCATAGTTACACTTTACTAATTATATTAAAATACGTAAAACATACATATGTACCAATTTTCATGCCTAACATCTCAATTAGAAGGTTCGGAAACACATAATAAATTTCACTAAAATATTTATCTGCTTCTTTGTATATCTATTAGACTAGATATATAGGGAATTGCAATTACTGAATTATAATAACATAATTATATATCTACACGACCAAGTAAATTACAATTTCCTCTATTCCTTGCAACTGTACTAACAGTTATTTTAACAATTTTATTTTTGCAGTGTGGAAGTGGTATTTAATTTTGTTGCCAAAGCCATCTGGTTCCTGTTCTTTTTTTCAGTTTTGATATAATATATCCCTACATACTTTTTTATTATTCTATATTATTATAATAAATTAATTGACATTCATTATCACGTTATAGATATCTGAGATTAGTCATTTTGGGAATGACTCTTAAATACAGTAAAGTCCAGGTACCCCACCAATGGCAGACTGTGCCCAACCAATCATGCTTCTAAGATAATGAAAAGCACAGTAGTACTAGTGCCCAACCCTTGGCGTGGACCAGTGTATTTAATATTATTTTATGGGATGTTCAAACAAAATGAATATGTGTGAAGATCATGTGTATGACATGTTCTGTGAAGTGAATGTAAGCTACTCAATACAAAGGAAGATATTTTGATTTTCTGACATTTACCACACTGCTACACTAGTCTCGCATAGCCAGCCCCTCCCACTCTAACGAAGTGGGGAGGGTCTGGTACACTGTAAGCAGAGCGTTTGTTCAGAAAACTACCAGATGTTTGGTAGTCCGTACAACCCACTTTACCGAAGTACGTGTGAAAGCTGTAGTAGAAAGTTGTATTGTCGGCGTGTTTACTGAAAATCTCTCTCTTGAAGCTGAATTTGGTGCTCTAACTTGTTATTCTCCTTTTCTTGCGATTGAAGCTCCAACTCTGTAAGTTTTTTGTTGTTGTAAATTTAGTACATGTATATATAATTATACGTATTATGTTAATTTTATATTAGATTCTTGCTTCTGTGCTGTTCTGTTCACAGAGTTGGAGCTTCAATCGCAAGAACGGGAGAAGGATAACAAGTTAGAGCACCAAATTCAGCTTCAAGAGAGAGATTTTCAGTAAACACGCCGGCAATACAATTTCACACGCACTACTACAGCTTTCACACGTACTTCGGTAAAGTGGGTTGTACTTAAGGACTACCAAACATCTGGTAGTTTTCTGAACAAACGCTCTGCTCATAGTGCACAGAGAATTTCAGTTGCGTTGAAACAACTATTCCGTTCCATAACCACACCCTCCATATAAAATGATGTACTATTATAGGGAGGGTGTGGTTACGGAACGGAATAATTGTGTCAGCAGAACTGAAATCCTCTGTACCAGACCCTCCCCGCTTCGTAGAGTGGGAGGGGCTGGCTACGCGAGACTAACTACTACACCACCACGACACTCGAGGCATAAATGATTACAACTCTAGTTACAGCTCTCACAACAAATTTTCTACAGTTATCCAAAATGAATGCAAACACAGTGCAGAAACCTCACCACAAGTGTAATGGGGAAACGTGAACAATAACTGACAAAAAAATAATTGCAGAGACAATACTGACTTGATATATAATTATATATGTGCGAATGTATGTGTGTGTTATATAGTATATACAACTTACACTCCATACCAGTCCTACATAATTTCTATAACAGCAGCTCAGCAGTATATAGACACAGTTTGGCTTCAATCACGTGCAAGAAATTAAATAGGTGGAGCTAGAAAGTGACCGTCACGACTATTAGCTTAGAGCCCATCTCGATGTTGTAGCAGCCACTACTTCAATTATACTTGATTTCAAGCTGTGATTCAACAGCAACAGCCTTCAAACAAGATAAGTTATGTTTTCATGTTTTTTTGGCTACCAGAAGTAATGAAACGGCAATGATGAGTTGTAAAAATTGCTATATCTCTCGAACGAAACATTTTAAGAAAAATCCATAAGTCAAAAAGCTGGAGTGCATAATTTGGATCTCGTTGGTGTGCAAATCTCAAGATTTAACTCAGTGGTGAGGCTGCAACTGTTGTAACAGACAGTCACACACACGGCACACAAACCAAGTACTGTAACCCTGGCACATACGCACGCCATTGCAATGGTTAATTAGTCTCACCTCTGTGTTATAACTTATAACCTGGTACTCCCTGATAATCTAATCATAATGGCTACTATTACTGATATTTAAATATTGGATATAGCCCTGTTAGGAGGCAGTTATGGGCATATAACTGCCTCCAAACAGGGCTATATGTATTTTATACCATCGTAACACAAAGGCATGCAATTAAATCACAATTGACATAAGGGACAGGAACATTATGCTTTTATCACAGCCTATTATGCTATGCTCAAATTCCCAGTTTTATTTCAATTATGCTTCCACTTAGGGTATCTGTTATGCTCTCATTATGCTCAAAATTCTACAAAAATAAATCCTAAAAATTCTGATAATATTACAATTATTAAATTGTAACATAGCTAACTGATGCTTGTATATACATGTAGTCTTCAAGTGAATTTAGTTGTTGCTCATTAAAACAATTGCTTAGTATGGAAAAAGTATGTTGAATTGCAGCTATGTGACCCCATGACTTTTGTTTAAAGGTATAAGTGACCACAAAGTTCACATTCCACATCTTATTATGCTGGCATAATGCTTCCTGCTTTGATAAACCTATTATGCTGAAAGCATAGTGTCATTAGTGTGCCTGTCCCTACACGTCACTGTTGCCAAGTAGAAACCGTAGTACTATACCAATTACTGTAAATACAATTAGTAGCCATACATTAAATCTCCCCCCCCCCCCCTCCCCCTACCGGTACATCAAAGGTTACTATGGCAATCGCCCACACATCGTGGTATAATTATTATTAAGGGCAGATCTAGCCAAAACCCCTGGGAGGACCTAAGATATGTCTTATCATATGGCTTAATTATAATAATAGTATACAGTATAGTACAGTACAGTACACTCCAGTTAATCAATTTAATGCTATTTGTCTGTTTTGTCTGAAGTTGCAAACTCATGATGTATTATCGAAGTCCAGGGATGCCTTTTCAGACTCATCAGAAGAAGAATGATCATCAATTGCATAATCTATAATTAGTCTTCAAGATCAGTTGATTTATTTAATTTGTATATATTCTTTACCTAGAAATTCTGGTCCCCTATATACTAAAGTAAGCTGTTTTGACATCTCTCACTTAAGCAACTTCAACAGAACAGCTGTAACACAACAGGTTCAATCTTGTGCAAATAATAAAATTAATTATTTTTAAATTTAAATTTTTTATAATTATTATTGAATAATCCTGGCCCACCCCTAGATCCGCTCCTGACTAATATAATTATAATTATTTTATTATAGCCTGTGGCATATGGTTTTATTGGGACGAGAGGGAGCAAACCCGACAACAGGTAATTGGTGCTAAAATCACTCTATAATTCCCTACATAATATATTGCATATAAATATGTCACATGTAATGTTCTATTTAGCTGCGTGCATACTCAAAAATTGTTTAACATGTCACTGACCATTGTCAACAGGCTTGCGCCCGCTCGCCCACAGTGTTATACCATTTTTCTAGTTCATAGAATTGATAAATGAATGACAGAGTTAGACAGTTGTCACTATTAGACTTAGTCTGTTCTTGCTATGAAAACTCAGTGACTACCAGCATACTATATATAGTACTGCATATAATAAACACACAGGACAATAAGAACACTGCATATACATGCAAAGCTCTTGCTGAAAGTATCAGTGAACAGGTAAGACATTAGCTAAACAAAAATCGCCAAAATAACTAGTGCTGGGACTCGATAATCGAAATATTGGTAATCGTTATCAATATAGCACATTTAGCGATAATCGATATCGTGACCAGATATTGATTTGTACTTATGCACATGCGCATTCAGTACAAGGCATGTGCTTTTTAAAAAAACATCCTAATAACTTAGCTTACAATTGGTTTTGTATTTGGTACATGATATCCAAATTATCTACTTTCATGCCAATTAATGGGGGTCTTTCCTGTCAAGTAATTAATAATTATTACTTCCTCTGATATTATCGATAATCAATCGATATTTGGTGCACTAATAATGTTGTCTCTACCGATTCCCAGCACTAAAAATAACCCATAACTGCCTATTTTCACTTGTATTTCAAAATTATATGACTGCAAAACGGAAACAAGATGGCGCAGAAATGTAATCCGGAAGTGACATAAGGATTCATTTATAATAATTGCATAACTCGCTCTCTTAAATGTAACGGTTTATTGCATATTCTAATTCTTCATGTGGGATGATTATGTACAATGAAAAAATCAATCTTACCAAAGTATTTTTATGATCAATTTCAATCCAAAGTTCTTCAGCAGATGCAGGATGATTAGAAGACATTCCATTTACCGGTCTTAAAAATGTGTCATGTGCTACATCATACATAGCCTTGTTACTGGGAAATGTTCCATTGGTATTTATAGGTTTGGAGTAAGATCCATTGGTATCTATTGCTTTGGAGGATGATCCATTGGTATTTTCTTTTTTGGTGGATAATCCAATATTTTTTTCTTCAATAGGTTGTATGGAGTACAAGTCATTTTCCGTTTGTAGATAAATATTTAGCTTGCTTTGATCACGTCTAGTATTGTATCCAGCTGAATAAATATAACAGGCAAGCGACAGTGTTAATATAGTTACTACAGTGAAGAGACAGCATTGTAGGTGACTTCTTGAACCCATTATTGAGTTTCACGGCACCGCAGCTCTGAAGAATGTCTTGACAGTCACAGTCGAGCCGCAACCGTAATATTTTATTTGCAAGTTGCAACGGAAGTAGGCGTTTACTTTGTAATTCTGTTAGTTTGCGGTGGAAGAAAAAGGCTTGACAGCAATGATTTTACGGGAAGGAGAAGACATTCTAATGGTCACTGTCGATGGAGAAACATCTCAGGAAACAACCTAGTAAGTTTTATCTTTATTGTATGTTTTTTTTGGACGAGTTTTAGCTAATAAATACCAGACTGTAAGAACTGTTGTGGGCCGATGTTTGATTTTCAGAGCTTCTTTTTGCAAAAAGTACTAAATGGACAAGTGTTTACTCTGTTTCTAGTTGTTTATATATATCTAAAGCATTTGTAAATGTAAAAGTTAGCATGATATCTGTTCTGAAACAAATTTGTACCAAATGTTTTGAACACACTGTACTGATATTTATTATACACATTGTTTACTAATTTTAGAAATCATCTTAAAAAACAATGTTGTATCAACAGTTTCTGTTATTATTATTTCTGTTTCTATCTCTTTATCACTAGAACAACTGCTACCATCTTCATCACTATCACTGTTACACTCAGACTCCTATTGGTCATCAATAACGTCTTCAACTTGTTTGAGTGGTTAAGTTATTACATTCATGGCACTCATAACCAGGCCCACAGTAGCTATCTTTTTTCTTGCAGCCTGATCAGTTTGTTTTGCACCCAATTTTACAACTACATCCTTTCAATAGGTAGTTGATGATGTTCTCTATAGATGACTGTATTTCTGGATCTCCCCTTGCAGTCAATTATAAATTTGGACGTTTCAACCAACCACATTGCTCAGGTGGAGGAAGGCTATCATAAATTATGGTTCTGGTGAAGGTGAGTGTTTCCATAAGTTTGTTACCCAACATGTACGAAGCCAATGTCTCCATAATGATGTGTATGTGGTTATGTGTTCCTCTTCTGATTTTATTCGATCGGCAACTATACTGATGTTATGTATCCATACCTTGTGTCTATCTATTGGTGATAAGGATGGAAATGTAGCATTGTAGGAATGTACTGGTGTGTCGTGACCATACGGGGAATTAAATGATGCAAAATGTTTTTTGAATACACTGTACCAACTAAATGTAGTATAAAAGACAAAACAAACACAGACAAACGATTATGTGTTTCCGTGTCATATAATAATTCTGGCATCTCACTGCCACTTATAAACTGAGCATATTAATGTCACTATTTGATGGTGACACTGTATTGCTATGTGTAAGAATGAATTCTTTTCCTCTTTTTTCCAATTGCTATATTAATTTAGTCATATACACTTACCTCTTTTCCCACACAGGTAGCAGACTTAGGATTTGGTTTGGAGTGTCTGACAACTCTGGTTCACTGGCGTGTTTAAGGGCCCAGGCCCCCCTGTTGTCTAAATAACAATTTTAATTAATGCCCTCGTGCATTGTGGTTTGCAGAAATGAGCCTATTTCGCTCCCATTACAGGATTAACTGAGTCTGATTTGGACTCTGACTCTGAGTCTGAGAGTATTGAATCAGTAGACCCACGAAGATCGTGAACAGTGCCAGATTCTCAGTTGTCTTCCGTCAATAATAGCAATAATGTACCATTATGTACGTAACGTACGTCACAATGTTGACCACACCTCTAACGAATAAATAATAATTCAAAACTTTGCGGCGAGCTTCATGCGCCATTGTTACACCAATACAGGTGCTAGGCCCCCCTGGTATTCAGGTCTAGACACGCCACTGCTCTGGTTGCCATAATTTTGTGACCTACAATTGATATTTCAAATGACATTCCATCAGTACATCCTGTACCTTAATTATACACTTTCATTGTTGTTTATATTTGTGTTAATTATTACAAGAATACAAACCAGCCTTACTCTGTAATACTTTTGTGGACAAGAGAGTGTGAAATATCTTTTTAAAGCTCTGGATCTGCTCTTTCTAATGATGCTTGTTACAGTAATATAATTATATATACTATGAAACAAATTTGTACCAACAATGTGCAATAGATTTTACTTTTTTTGGAGCCACTTTAATAACGTATTCCCATGTGGATGACATGCTTCGATAACGCTTCCATATGGCGGCAGTGTCTAATCACTGGACTGGACTACTGGACTGTTTTTTTTTTTTGCTTCTGTGAATATCATTTCACCACACACATGCGCAGCGTAGGCACGTTAACGTTGAAGTTAAGTTATCGTCGTCTCAACATGAGTGGTACCTCTGTCTCTCCGATTGTTGTAGGTGATACAGATACAGATTCATCAGATAATGATGTTCCTCAGATGCAACAGGGTCTGACATTGTTTATCTTCGACGTTTACACAGTTTTCATCCCTCATACAGTAACTTCAAGAGGTTGATTGCTTTTGTTTCTGGTCAGTTATGTTATGTTGCTTAGCAGCAATAATTAAATTTCATTTTCTACACAGATTCAGGAAATAACCCTCATCATCTTGTACTGGTTACATATCATATACCTCCAGGGTTTGTCCCAACTATCATGAGTCATGGAAACTCTAAGAGGCTGGACTGTTCCATTTCACCCTACATGGTCTAGTACAAAGAAGCATACATATGAAGAAATAAGTGCTCAAAACGGCTATAGAAGATCACAGTGCTAAGAGGCTGCTAGTAGTGATGGAATTCAATTTATTAACAATTAAAATGTAATTTTAATTTCGCTTCCGCGCATGCTTAGTCAGCATAAGTGAATTTACTGTGGGAAAGAAATGGCTTATGAACTTAGGAAGAGATCTAGAAAACCTAAAGATTATAGCGAATATACAAACAAACTACCAAGGTTAAGTCGAACCTCTGGTAAGCCTAGGAAAGACAATAAACTGTATGAGTTAGAAGTTCTGGAGGAAGATAATTTACATGGACGTGTGAAAGTACACTACCTCGGGTATGACTCACAACACGATGAATGGCGAGACAGAGACGACATCGTGTCTCTTCAACCAAGAAATGAAGGTGAATTTATGATTGATAATTGTTTGTTGTCTCTTAGAAAATTATGTTACCATTGTTATTACTATTAAGCATATAAAATTTATTATTTTTCTATAGTATATATCCCTTTTCACCTACACAATGAGTTGGCATACCAAATTAAAATGTCGCTGAATTCTAGCTCAAGATCTGGCCCAGATGTTAGGATTGAAATGCCTTTTGACAAAATCTTATTTTCTGGTGGACTTCAACGGGCTGGAAAGCTTGCTCGAATCTACCGTGGACACACCATTTACAAAATACTGACTTACAGTGATTTGAAGCCTTTATTAGGAGCTATGTGGCATGTAAGGTTCTTAAACAAGCAAAAAGATTTTTGCTATGTAATTCAAAACACTGTGAATTTTTATATTCATCAACGATTACATATTGTGGACCCTGTTGAACCCTCATGTACCACAGATGGTGGCTTTGTCTTAATATTTCGTTTTGTAAGGGGAGATGGTGTTCGTCGTCATTGGGAAGAAGATATTAGTAAAATAAAATAGTCAGTTTATTACTGTTGTCTCTCCTTGTTAAGGTCCATGTTATTTGAACCAGTACATTCTCTTTGTCATTTCTGTCTGACTGTATGACAATTATTTATTTTATTAGTTAACAGTTGGAAATTTATCAGTTTAATCTGTTATTAACATTATCATTACAATTATTATAATTACTATAATAGTTATAAATGTGAAATTAAATTTTACTAGTAATAGTTACAATACTGTGATAAACTAAAAGGAAATTTATAATTTTAAATTAGGCATTCTCTTGTTCACAAACAGGAACATACCTGCCATTAACAGTCACTAAATGTCCCTTGAATTGTTGAGCACCACATACCTTGCACGGCTTACTACATGTTAGTTTGTTGTGTCCTTCATCGGAACAATTATAACACTTTATATCATGATGTTTGGGGCGTTTAGCCTGTGACTCACGAAGTTCATCAATTCGATTTTGCTTCTCCATTAATTGCCGTAAAGCCTGTTCTCCCTTGTGGTGGGTTGATCGAAAATAGTACTTGGTTGTAATGTCATTGTATTTTTCTAACCCTTGCTGTGTAAAAGCCAGAAGTGAGCCGTGAAGTTGAATAAAGTCTCCTGCATGTTGTGCCATAGCATGGATGTAGGGAGTAACAGCACTTGAATGGTAAATGGAGACAAATTTAACAACCCATTCTTTGCATTGTATTTTGTATTGAACAATATCCTCAGTAGCTATCTCACTTGGTTTCTGTGAAAGATGTTGATTGATGTCTAGCAGCTTCGTCCATAGAAACTGAATTCTAAGAACCTCTTCTTCATTAAGTTTGGGAAGCATTTGAGCAATCTGAATATTACGAAACACCTTAAGCTTCTCTGGACCAGTCAGTGACCTATGTTTTAACATCTTTGAATTCTGCCCAACAAAAAAACGAAAATTGGGTATGTTGAGACTTGTTACAAATTCTTCAAAGGCATGGAGGTGATGATGTTTGACTGGGTCAAATGAAGTTAGCTTCTTAATCTTGTCTATGGCATCGTGCCTTTTCATTTCAATAATTAAACGATCAATAAGAACATCTGACACACGCAAGAAAAGATGTAGATTGTCGATTACAACATGGGTTAGTGGAATCGACTTAAAGAGAGGCTCATGTGATACATTGTATTTTTTTTTAGATTTAGGAAGCTTAGAAAGACGAATATTTTCTTCAATGGTTCTAGCTCCACTGGATTCACTACAAATTGACCATTGCTTGTCCATATTCCAACGTTCCTCTGCTGAACATTTACACCAAATACATGAATAATTACTACTGGCACTATCAATTCCAGTAATGCAGGCTAAAAATTTCCAATCTCCACCAAGGTAGTATACTATCTGATATGTCACTCCATCAACCTCGATTGCTTTCAGAGTTTCAACTTCCTCTCGTATGTCAGCAAGTGCATTATACAGACCATCGTAATCTTCATTACTAGAAAATATGGCAAGTGGGTGGTTTCCATCACAGCTATAGGCAAGTGAGCCCTCCTCTAAAACTGTAAAACCAAAATTTATTAGGTGAAGTCTCTTGCCCACCCATGTACCATCACCAGTTAATTTTACTCGAATTATATGGTCAACATTTACATCAGGTGATTTAAGGAGAATAGATATGCGTGCCCTCAGCCTCTCCTCAAGTGATTGCTGCACCCCCACAATGCCATTTGGAGTTTGACGAATGTTCCATAGCTTATTTAGTTCCATGATTCTCGCCTTGATCTTATAATGTCGTGGCATGTGTTTGCAGGCTTGAGCCAGTTCATGGTAAGCATCACCTGACACACAATAACGATCTTTCACATATAACATCATGTTAATAGTATGAACTTCATCTTGTGTTGGTTGATCAGGACTTTCCAATAGTCCTTGGCACTCCAAATGTGAAAATCTAACTGTTTCTGTTACTCCAGTCCTGTTCTGTACAACATCCAATTTTGTTGGTGTAAATCCTTCATTTTGAAGCCAGGCTAATGATACTTCACATGCTCTAGTACGTCTAGATTTTAGGAGCCGCTGATGTCTCTCAGAATACAAAGTTTCCCTGTCAACATCTCTACGTTGTTTATGGTTAAATCTTTTGTCTTCACCCTCAGGAGCACTTCTCTTCTTTAACTCATCAGACAACATGGCCACCTGTGAATTCAACTCAATCACTCTCTTCATTGTGGTACTAACTTGTCTCTTTAACTCTTTATTTTCTTCTGTCACTGTTACCACCGATAGTTCAGAAGGTAAGAGTTGAAGTTTCCATTGTTTTCCCAAGAAGACACTCTGCTGTCTTCCATGCTTCAGTTTTTTAAACTTCAATCGAACAAAATTGGCTCGATTAACCAAAATTTTATGAAGACGTTCACTATAGTTGACTGTGCTCTTGAGGTGGTTACTTAATACCTTTATCCAGTTCTCAACTATTTCACGAGCTGGGCTAGAACTGGTACATCTAGTTAAGTCAAACATGAACCTACTGTATAGAAGAAAAGAAAAAAAGTGTAGTGATGAATGGAAATCATGATTGTATAATTTATTGTCCTTACTTGGTAACATATAATGTCAGCATTTCAGCAGAAAAAGACGTATTCATATTGGAAATAATCACCATAAAATCATATATGCAAAGAATCCACACGAGTTGCTGCGTATGACCGTATATTCCAATTTGTAATATAGCGTATAAGAAATTTGAAATGCTGCAATCTAGTTAATAAATTGCAGGTACTAACCAACTTTAAAATGGACAGCTAGCAAGACTTACCTGCGGTTTCAGTAAAAATGACGGTGTTAAATTCCATTCAAGAGCTACAAATATGGTATCATATGAAAGATTATAAACTAAGGCATATAGAGATGAGTTCAAAATAGTGCATTCATTTATTATAACAATTCTATGCAGCAGTTTACACAGAAATTGAGCTACATTTTGGCGATAAAGGTGTTACTTAACACCACAAAGTGTGAAATATCCGCTTATTTCTTCATATGTAAAACAGGAAAGTTCTAAAGATGGACCAAAGTGTGTTGTTGCATCCCTGTCAGCCAAGGTTGGTGGAGTTATGGAAGCAAAGGCTCCTGGACAGCTACCCAGGGATGAAAAGCAGGTAGTAAATTACAAATCACGAAACTTACTTGAGCAAAGAGAGTTTTGTAATCCTAATTCTGTCAGCCTAGATGTTGCTGCCGATGATTTCTTCATGATATGCAGAGATGTTATACTGAAGATCCTTCTAATAAATTTGTTCGAGCTGTTAATGCTGCCCCAGAGCCTGCTATAATTGTGATCACTGATCGTCAGTTCAATGATCTTGCTCGATTTTGTACTGATGCAGTTGAGTTCTGTCCAATGACAATCGACCCTACATTCAATTTGGGAGATTTTGATGTTACTATTATTACATACAGGCACTTGTTTTTCCAGTCTAAGAGGTACAAAAATCCTCCTTTGTTTATTGGAGCTTGTTGTATTCACTACAAGAAGACCTTCTCAACTTACTTATTTTTTGCATCGACCGTAATTGGACAATGTAGAAAGCTTGAAAGAGTGCGTGCATTTGGAACGGATGGGGAGCAAGCATTGTCAGATGCTTTCAAGCATGAATTTGGCTTTGCTCAGCACCTGATATCAATGTTTTATTCATGTTCAAAGAAATGTGAAAGACATGCTTCATAAATGAGATATACCCTCTCAGGTAGGTGCTGAAATTTTGGATGATATATTTGGCAAGTGGTTTGGTTCCACATATATTGAAGGTTTGGTAGACGCATCTGATTATATTGATTTGCAAGAGAAGGTTGAAAAAGCTGTTGAGAGGTGGAAACGTATCTCCTTGCCTTCCTGTGCCAAAATTGAAAAGTTCATATATTGGTTCCAAGAGTACCACCTGGTTTACAACACCACAGTCTCGTTTTGGAAACACCTATTATCACTTTAATCCATGTTGTGTGTGGATCCGTTGTCCGGACTTTATTCCAATGCACTTGCAAATACCTCCTGATATATGTTGCCAACTTGACACTGCTCATAAGGAACGATTACAACAGGAATTTTACATTTTTTTGCCATAGGTTTGTCTAATTACAAGTGTAAGAATAAGTTGTCCTTCATTATCATTAATTTTTTTGTTTAATCTGATTGAAAGAAATTATTGCAAATTGCAAATACAAAAAAATAATTACAACATAAATAATAATAAAAGAAGAAAAAAAAACCAGTTCAGTGATTAGACACTGCCCCATATGGCAATTATGTAGCCGAAATTCATACTTGTGTGGGTTAAAATGTGTAAGCGGCGAGACGATAACAGACAAAGCAAAAACACTGTTTCGAGCATGCGTGGGTGTGCTCTTGGAAAATAAATTCCTGCAATCTTAAAGGAGAGACGACAAGTACAATGGATTCTCCACTAACGGCATTTCTAATGATATCAAACAGCAGAGGCAACACCATGTAACATACACTCTTGCCAAATCCAGTAGGAAGACAAACGAACATGTCTCTTCCACACATAAACCCATCTATCACCTTATTTTGGTCTGCTTTTAGTACCAAGAGATTCTACAGCTCTATCAACAGCATCCATTGTCTTTTTACGTGCAATTTATCACGAGCTGTTCTATTGCGCATGTCACCTGACCTTCCTCCTCTCGGCACTGGCTGGCCTGCGAGACTAGCCTTGCCTTGCTTTGGGAAGTTAGTACCAACGAGACTGAACAAGTCATACAATCTGATGTGGTAGGATAATAGGAGTGAATCGAATTTGCAGAGTGGAAAGGAAGAAGAACTTGCTGTTTCTACTGGTGTGGTAGGCATGGAAAAATGCTATTAGATGTAAAATGTATGGAAAGATATTAGCAAAAGGTAAACGTGTAGAAAGCAAAGAATATATAATTAATCATGTTGGAGACATATTGAGGGCTGGACTAAAAAAAAATCTTTGTTCGGCTCTAACGTAATTAACCAGACCCTTGCCCGTATGCCACATATCAAAAATCATTTGTTACGCATCGTCATATAGGACGTCGTGTAGCCTATATAACTAGACGACATACGCCCGCGTAGGTGGAGCAGAGGGTTACTGTAATTGTTCTCTCTATCGGAAAAATTCTAGCGAACCTACACTGTTAGAGAAAAGGTGTACACATACATCACAAAGGGTGTACCACATACCAGTCTAATACTACCCCCTTAGGGTGTGCCTTTGGGTGTATGATGTCGCTGATGAAAGTGTGGGTTGTTATGTTAAGGGTGTAAATTTTTTTTTGAGTGTAAAACAATTATAGAACATAATTATATACAATGAAACTAAAATAAGCTGTCAGTAATGAAGTAAAAAGTAAAGATCAAGTCAAGCTTAATATACATGTACAATACTGTACATATACACTGAAACTGAAAAACAAGATCAAATAAAAGTTGCTATACATCTACATGAAAAATAAAAGAACAATTAAAAGTCAAGCTTAACTATATAATACTACATGTAAACATTATGCACAAGAGTAAGATGAATCCATATATAATTACAATGTTATATAATTATAATATTTTTTTATGTAAACCTTTTCATCACTGTCACTGCTTCTCTCACGCATTTCGGAATGCTTTGGGTATCTTCAATACCCATAACATACCTCTGTAGAAAGATTAGTACAGGATGTGCTAGTTGTGTATAAGCAATATTAAAGGAGTAGTAGGCTCCAAACAGGTAGAGCATTGCGTTGATGAAGTTGTCTGTTGTAATGAACACTTCCCTCTCAACAACAACGACAAAATTGTTCTTCTCTGCTGACTCCAGATGCAAAAGAAAGGGTACATTCTTGTTCATTGACAACAGCTGTTGCTCAATGTTAATGGTATCCTAAATGAAATAATTATAATTGAAAGTTAAACACAACATGCATGCATGTATTGTGTTTATCCAATAATTAAATCAACTCTTACTGGAAATGAATGAATAATAGTAGCCATTTCCCTCCTTCTGGCTATTAGTAACTCACACAAGAGTTTCAGGCATATCACACCCACCTTGTCTGAAATTTCCAGGAGGAAAAAAAAAACAATAATAATTACAGCTGGATACAAGTTAATGCCTTGTAATTTCTTGTTACAACAATTCACTACATGTAAAAACATGGCATACTATTCTTTTTAAGAAAGTTAACATATTAAGGTTGTAGTCTTTTCCGTGGGCGGATGCTACTCCAATCAGTTTCTAGTCTTGCAAGCTTCTTGCTGCATACAATCTGGTTCCATTCTGTAATCTGTATTTTTTGGAAGCCACACCCAATTGGGCCTAAATGTTTTCACTGATAGTTTATCCCCACGGGTGGTGGAGGGGGCGGTGGGTGGGAAACAATGGCGGGTAACTGTAGTTGGTCTCTGAGAAAGATCGGAGTTTGATAAAGCCTAGAAAGGTAGATTTTATGGTTTCAGTGAAAAGCTACAGACTTCAGCTTTCTTCAGCCTCTTGTAACTATAAAAGTAAAATGAATTTCCAGAAAACGGCTCTATTTGTTTTCTCTAAATGCATTGTACTTGGTGCATGCCATGATTGGTGGGCGTGGCTTTCTTCGTTTTGTACTTATTGCGATTACAAAAATGGACATTTATATATGTTTTATCACTTCCAGGACCCTACAAAGGTGATTAGAAGGTTGCCATTACACCAGGTTAGAGTCATATTATATAATATTCTATTTTGAAACTGATTGGAGTCGCATCCGCCCACTCCCTAGTACCACCTTAATACTATTTATGATACTGCTTTATGCTAAGTAGCTAATTGCTAATCTATACCATATTTCACTATAGTCAACAAAGCATATAGACTCTGTAAGCCTGCATGCTAAAATAATAACAACAGACCATCCAGATGAGTTGGATAAAACATGAATATAGAAAACAAAAGCACAAGAGCTGAAGAGAGACCTACTATGCCTGTCTAGTTTTTTAAGCTTAGTACTTTAACTTTATAGGATATCAATGAAATGAAGTAAATGTCAGATACTTGTACCACTGAAGCTTCAGGGGAGAAGTTACCTTCTGATCAGAGAGAGGTCTGTCATTCAGTTGGGAGTCAGTCCCTGTATGGCCGCCTGTTCGTTCAGTTGATGGCCTGAGGATCTGGCAATCACTGTCTCTTTTTTTCTAAACACACACACGCACACACACACACACTACCTAGTCTCGTGTCACCGATGTACCATGATACAAGATGGAAACTTTCATCACAAAACCGTGGCTTCTGTATGAATCTGTGCAGGACCAATCAAAATCAATATCGTCATGCTTCGTCATGACAAACGTTGGCAGCAATGTGCTATTTGGAAAAGAAAATCATTCTTTCTGAAGAAACATCAAAGATTGGCAACAATAGTAAAAAGCCAAAGCAACTAATTATATTGAATACTGATAAAACAAGATCAAAACGTATTCGTTCACAGTTCCCGTGTAATACTCTGTTGACAATGATTCTGAGCATAGTCTGCATGTCTAATTGTACTCTGCCATAGAAGAAGTAGCAAAGAAACATATCAACAGCTATCATCAGACATCGCCATGGATTCATCCTTGTGTGGACGGATAGTCAGGACCTCAGTGTATACTGAACTTGTGCCATGCTTATAATTATGGCTTTCGGTGGGGCTTGGCTTGCCTTGTAGGTGGAACTGAGAAATATGAACCTGTGGTACACTCATGGCAATTAATATATGCTTTGGTTGTGGAAAATATATTACCTCAGTGATGACAATATACTCAAACCTTCTTATTAATCCAAGCCTTTATAAAGGTTAGTTGTAAAGCATTTCAGCAACTGAATGTCGACGTGGCAATACATCAGCACCTCGCCACTAACAAAGCTGCAAATCACCCTTCTTTGCTTTTCTTTTAAGGTATAACTGATACTACAACCTGCATGGTCACTTGGCAACATCATCTACTACAATTTATGGTAATACTAACGCCATACTTCCATTACTAGTTATGTCCGTTGTGACCCTCCATCCACACAAGGGTTAGGCCATGCCTGACTAACCGTAGATAGCAGAATGATGCTTCACACTACCATCTTTATAATTATTTGTAAATTAATGAGTTGATTTTGTTTAATAACCTGATTATGTCACTTGATAGCTTGCCATAGCTTTGTGATGAGAGTTCCAGATGGTGCCGTCCCACAATGCGTACTTCAGCGACACAAGATTATATACTACCATACCCTGCCACCTACGCTTTGTGGCGAAAGTAAAAATGAAAAATGAAACAAGTGAAACAAATTTTACAATCAAAAACACTATAATAATGAATACATGTAATCAACAAACTTGCTTTTCAATTCCTGGCATCACCTTGTTCACAAATTTCTTCATAAATGTACTTTGAACATAAGTACCATCCAGAGGAGGTATTCGATAGTGATGAGAAAGACTGATATCAGGTGGTACATCATATTCATTTATAACACCTTGAGCCACTTTCTTAACACGATGAGTAGATATTGCAATAGTTGTATTTAGTGAAGCTATTACTTTATGTCGAATTTCCACAGGATGCTTAAATCGCTCATTTGCTTCAAAATAATATGGTATGTTCATTTTACTGCATGCCATTTTCCAAGGGATCTCTGTTGCACTGCTTTTCGATGAAATGTTTGATAGGAAACTATAATTACCATTGTTGACTACTTTCCATGCTAAACTTTTAAATCGTAAACTAGCATAATGTGAAAGATTGATCTTGTTGCTGTAATATGCCAACAATTCATCCCATGTATCATGTTTGTATGGTATAATTAGTTCATCAATATCATGAAGGACTAAGTAATCTGCTCGGTGAATATTACGATAAAGACATTCATTGTTAACAGCATATTGTCCATAATTTCTCATTGGTACACTTATTTTCCAATCCAATACTTCAACCAAACCACTCTTAATATATGGTAACATGGCAGTGTATACACTTTCAGTTGTATTCTGAATCCATAATGTTATAATAGAAGCACCTAGTACTTTGTTTATTTCAACAAAATGTATCAACATCTCAGGTGAAACATATCCAAAAAGTCCTTTCTGAACGCACAGAGCAAACTTGACTCTCTTTTCATACTTCTCATAATATATAGGCATAGCAGGTAATAAATCTGTACAACGTTTATTAGTCGAAAGTTCAATATAATTTGGCATTTCAGTATTCTTTGTCAGTGCAAGTTTTTTCACAATAGACATATAATTATCAGGACCATGTCTAAACTCTTCTCGGTGGGCTTGAGGATTAAATGTGTAAATGTTTTGAGTTTCCTGACACCATTTTGTTCCATCAGGCATAGTAATTTTTGCAAACAGATTTGGTTCTGGTTTTTTTGATTTTTTGTGCAGTAATATTATTACTATAGCTGGACTAATGGATGTTCTATTATCAAAGAAAACTGTTCGTCTTATCTAAAATATAAATAATAATTATAATTACATAATAATAATATGTGTGTAAAATAATTAAGAAATTGACATTATTATATACACAGTCTACAGCAAATTCAATGAATATTGGCTTAAATCAAGAGAGTGCATTACCAAAAATTGAGTTATCTATTTTGGCATGCATATGTATAATTATCAAACAATAATGAAATACTAGTTTAACCGCTGAAGGTGGTATTAAGCTAGTATAATATAATTGTAATTCTACCATGACTACATTGAATTGACCTATCAGATTGCTTATAATGAGGTTTCTAAATGTGTTATCAAACCTCGCGGTCTTTACCAAGAGGTTTGATAACATGCATGTTATTAAACCTCCCAGTAAAATGTTACCGTGATTGTTTGAAATGAAGTTCAAGCTACAAAGTTGTCGATTTGTTTAATAAATAATAATTATGACATAAAACAACAGTCATGATGACTATATAGCTATATTAGCTGTAATTAATAGTGATGCTTGTTCTTTTTGAAAATCTGACACCTGTTTGTATGCTGGTGATTGAAGCCTCTACTGCATTCACAATCCTCTTGTATGAGATTCCAAGAGAGTTTGGTGAGGCTGTTCTTGCAGCACTTCTTCATCGCGATCGATTGCTGCTGGAAGTGTCACACCTTATCCTGTAGCGGAGGAGGAGCCAGAAGTCTGCCCCATGTAAGAGTAAGTAGGAGCTTTTTCTGTCATTTGTGATTGAATTGTTATCAGTTACTTGTCTAAGGAGTCACAGAAATCCATACTAGGTTAGGGAAATTATGTATACTGCTGCCACAAGCAAACAGTTACTGTATTTCACGTGCGTTTCATGGTAGGTATAGGTTATACACGGAGGTTAAGGTTTCTATTGTATTTACCAAACTGACGGCCGAAAGGAGGTTTGATAAATCAGTAGAAATTGTACGGAGGTGTATAACCATCTTCTACCATGAAATGCATGCGAAATACAGTAACTAAGCAAATGTTTGCATGTGGCAACAGTACACATAATTTCACTAACCTAGTTAGTCTCGCGTAGCTAGCCCCTCCCCCTTTGACGAAGCAGGAAGGGTCTGGGAGATCTCTGTAGAGGCAGTTTTCCAATGCTTTTACAGGAAGTTGTTACTTGAAGTAGGTGTGTGACCACACAGTGTAAAGTGTCAAAGAGTAAAATGGCAGATTTGTACTGTGTGTGTGCTGTTGATGTAGGTTGTAGCACAAAGAAAGCAAAGAGGAAGTCGTTGAATCGAACCTAGCGTATTCCTGGCGGTTTCTATTGCTTCTTCAACATCCATATTTTATCCAACACCTACTAGGTCCACTTAAAGTAGAGTGCTTTCACCGGATATCCGGTGAAAGCACTGGACAACTGCCTCTACAGAAATCTCCCAGACCCTTCCCACTTCGTCAGAGTGGGAGGGGCAGGCTACGCGAGACGATAACCTAGTATGGATTTCGGCTCTTCCTCCACTCTAGTATAAGGCCATGATGTGGCTCTTCCAACAGCAACTGCGCAATCGATTGTGATCAAGAAGCACTGCAAGACAAACGGGTCTCAGATTTTCAAAAAGGACAAGCATCACTACTACAGCTAATATAACTATTATAACTATATAGTCTTCATGACCTGTTTATGTCATTATTATTATAATTATTATTTATGAATTATGATAAAGAAATTGACAACTGTGTAATTGAATTTCATTTCATGAATTCAAACAATGACGGGAATGGAGGTTTAATAACATGTTATCAAACCTCTCGGTAAAGACTGGGAGGTTTGATAACACATTTAGAAACCTCATTATAAGCAATCTGATTGGTCAATTGAATCTAGTCATGGTAAAAAAGACGATTATACACCTCGGTACAGTTTCTACTGATTTATCAAACCTTGTGCCTTCGGCCCTCGGTTTGATAAATCCAGTAGAAAATTTTACCCTGGTGTACAAACTATACTTACAGCTTATATCTTTGTTAGATATTTCTTTATATTAGCTTATTTTCTTTTTCTCTTCTCCATTTACAATTTTGAGCAACACTGAGGCCCTAAATGTATTCATACCTTTTTTATCCATCTTATTACTCTGTTTTTATGGCCCGTATGGCCATCTCTATGATTGCTTTCCCATGGGTTTGAACTATATTCCAGGGGGGCTCGGTCAATTAATAGGCGTGGCACGTAATAGAACACGCGCTCAAGCTCTGCAGCATGAAGAAAGAAAGAAAGCTGCTACATACTATGTAGAAACTGGAATTAATAGGAATCTATTCTACCTGATTAATATTCTTAAAGTTCTACAAAATCCTTTAAAGGTAAGGAGAGTAGGTAATCAAAATAATAACTATAATAGGCTGTTGTGTTTCAGGCTTGGTAAAGTCAGCCAAGCAATCTTAGGGATACTTTTTTCTCTTTATATCTTGTTCTCAATTAGCAAATTGAAGGCTAACGTATTTGACCAAGCTTTCTTATTCTCTTTCTCTAATTTATCTTCATTTCCATGTGCAACATTGTGGGCATGGGTTAAAAAGGTTTGAAACATACCATAGTAAAGGGATTGGAAACAGGCGTTTGCGGGTGAAATATGCCACTTGGGGCCGTATTGCATTTATTATACACATAATTAGAAAATTATTATGAAATGTTATTGAAAATGGCAAATCGAAGGATAAAGTATAGAAAATGCAGTAAATGAAGGTAATTTAGTAGCTAATGTTTTAATGCTGTAAGTTTAAATCGTGGTTTGTCTCATGACCCAATCATTCTGCTATTATGTAATGGGTCTAAATCACCATTTTGGCTATTGCTGTGAAAATTACAGGTACAGCTGATCTAAGTACCATTCGAGCAGATTTCGACGAGTAGAGAGATTATTATTTGTACTGGAAGTTCCAAACATGGTTCGTCTCATGATTCATGTCTAGTACTATAACATGTTTTGACTATTTGTAGTTTCATTTATTAGTTTTCGAGTAACAGGTACAGCGAAGGAATTTGTTGACAACTGCAAGGTAAAACAGGAGTGTATGAATGTTATAGTACGAAATTTCAGTAAATTTTCGATATTATTGGATAAGAGAAGCTGTGCGCACCGCACCTTCAAATACTGCCAATTCTTTGTTTACCCTCCAATTTTGTGCACAAATTATTTTTTTTAATGTAAGCTTCTTCTTCCTTTTGACCGTGTTTACAAAGGCTTGCTAAGGCCTGGAACGTGTGAAATAACAAGTAGCCATGGTCTCTAGCCACGCAATAGAAATTGTACTATAATAAGCCACCCCATCACGCGTTTCCAATCCCTTTACTTTATTATGAACTTACCTAGAAAGTCCAAATGAATATCACTAAATACAGAAGAAGCGAACCCAAAATGACAGTTGTAGGGGTGTGAAGTAAAAGGAACATTTCCACAAGGTTGATCAGAGAAGAGCAGGAATATGAGGATAAACACATCTACTTTGTTCAGATTTTAACCCTAACAACAAGAGACCTTATGGTTCAGTTAACTTCTGCCCCTACACTGTAAAATAATAATGGGTTATTCTAACTCTTATTTGGTTACATGAGTTTCAATTCCTCTTGGATGAGACAATGCTGATTTCTTTTCTTGCTATGCAATGATTACAAGTAGTAATAATTTATTTCTTTTCATCTTGATCTATATTGACTAGTACAAAGTACATCCCATAATAAGGAATACAATTTTACTTCAGTTATAAATATACATATGTGCTATCCATTGGGAATATAATGATTATTTTAAATTTCCACCATAAACATGATTATTATGTTCCTAATGGATAGTACATCTGTACTTCCCATTACGAACATAATAAACATGTTTACAATGGAAAGTAAACATTGCATTTTCAATTAGAAATAATTTATAGTATTGGCTACTTCATATAGGACATATGAAAAGGCACTATTAAGCAGATGAAACTCATATAACCAATCAAATTGGTTAGAACAACCAATCAGTTTTTACAGTGTAGACCCTATGGTTCGACGAACTTGTTTTTATATTTATATATTTTTTATTTATTGAGACACAAAAACTACTCAATAGCCAAATGGTGTGTAATTGTATAATCCAGATTTAAATTGTCTTGCAGAGTTAAAATTTTGGGAGGAAGAGGGAAGGGAGTTCCAGAGAGAAGAAGCATTGGGGATGAAGGATTTAAGGAAGGTAGAGGAGAGAGGGATTTTCAAATTTAGTATTTTTGCAACGTTAAAAAGAGACCAAAAGGACTTGGAATAAGAAAGTTGATTCAAAAATACAGCTTTAATTCAAGTGGCATTGATAAGAAAGAGTTTTGTTTCTGCAAGAGTGATAATGAGACATAAGAGCTGAAAATTTACATCTTTTGGCTTTAATGAAAAGTTTATTTCTTTTCCTAATTGTGATAGACTGAACCTTGACTTGATTAAATGTCTTGTGTGTATGTTTGTATAATAATTATGTTTTCCTTAATTAGCTATCTTGGTCATATGTACTTATTTTCACCTTATGTGCTAATAGATTGTTGCCCTTATACTTATCCTTTGTCCTTATCATTGTTCATTGTTAGCTTTAGCCTTATCTTTGTGATTGTTTCTTTTGTTATCAGTTTGTATATAAGTAGATGTATTTTTCCTTAGTTAGAGTTATCCTTGTCTTATCACTGTATACCCGTTATTATTATTATTATTATTAAACACTTTGAGTTGGAAATATAGTCTCTTGTAGCTAAATTAGACTTTGAGCGACTAGTATCCATTGAGGGATCTATCACATAATACAAGATAGAATATGTCTATTGGCCGAGGGAGGTAAGCAGTTAGATAGAACAAGCTTGTAAGGAATAGAATGGTTCCTTAATTCCAAAAAGATCTCTTTAAAAACATGCTTAACATCTGAGAAAAACAAAAAACAGAGATCTCATGGTATAGAACTTAAAACACAGAATGGTGTTGGCTGCTTGAAATCAGCTTTGTTGTAGAGCCAAACTTTACAGAGTCTATTAAAGGAAGCTCAAGTTTTACTTTTACTTTTCGCCTTGCAGTAGTGTAATGATCAGAGCAAGATACGGGCGGAAGAATTGAAAAAGAACAAGGTAAGCTTAAAGGGGCAAACACTAAATCAATAATTGATGGGAATCCTGTTGGAGAGAAATGAGTGTGTTCAGTGATAATTTGATGAAGGACATAAGCTTTGTACAAAGTGGAGAATAGCCTCCTATATTAATTTTAAAGTAACCAACAAGAAAAAGATTCATTTTTATTGATAATGTTTTTATTATTACTACGCAATAATTGACCACATAATCTATGAATAAATAATCAGACATTAAAGTTTTCAGTGCGATTCATGTGCTTGGCTGTGCTCACAATACAATAGCTTTGCCACTTTACAATAAATGTGCTGAAATGTCACATTGTTTTAACTGAGAATGCTGCATGTAAAATGTGTGCTTGCCATATAAATTATGTTCTGTTTATGAGAGCGCATAACATCCATATAATCATCATGTTTAAATGAAATTCCAATTATGACTATAGAACTTCAGTATGCTCAATTAGAAATAACATTTCGGGTATGTCATGCATAAACATTGCAGCTACATAAATTGGGACCGGTTCTGAGAAAACCAGGGTTATGGATTAAAATTACAATAATAATTTATTGTTTCACCTGAATAGAGCAAGCTCTAGAATGGTATATCAGACATACCAATGAAGACCACAACAAGAGATTAAACCATCGAAGTCATTAATCTTCCATTTTGAGGAAAAACACAATTAAATAATAATTTATTTTTACTGTAATTCAATTTCGTAAATTAACGGAGACTATACAGCAAAGCACATAAAGGTCTCAAAGCCTTAGTGAAGTTACTAAAGGTATCAGTGGACAGGTAATACATCAGTGAAGGAAATATAAATCTGTAATCACCTAGTAACCCATAACTGCCTATTTTCATTTGTATTTCAAAATTATATAAGCCTGGTTTTCTCAGAGCAGGTCACAATTGCATATTCTCATTAATTAATGTGGTATGAGTAACAGTATTATGTACAATGAAAAAATCAATCTTACCAAAGTATTTTTAAGATCAATTTCAATCCAAAGATCTTCAGCAGATCCAGGATGATTGGAAGTTATTCCATTTACTAGTTTTAAAAAGTTTTCATGTGCTGCATCATGCATAGTGTTGCTACTGGGAAATGATCCATTGGTATTTATTGGTTTGGAGTAGGATCCATTAGTATTTATTGCTTTGGAGAATGATCCATTGGTATTTACTCCTTTGGTGGATAATCCAGTATTTTTTTCTTCAATAGGTTGTATGGAGTACGAGTTATTTTCCGTTTGTAGATAAATCTTTAGCTTGCTTTGATCACGTCTAGTATTGTATCCAGCTGAATAAATATAACAGACAAGCGACAGTGCTATTATAGATACTACAGGGAACAGACAACGTTGTAGGCGGCTCATTATAGTCTGGCTACGCCAGACTAGGCTCATTACTGACTACTCAGCTCTAATCCCATTAGTCTCCTCCCCATCCGGTCACACCCACGGCGAAAAAACAGTGCTCGTCTGCTCGACCTCTTAGATGAATACATGTGGATCATTGGCTTCCAGACTACAAGATTAGCTTCTGTTGTTTTTTTTTGAAGTTATTATACCCATTGAACGTTTGAAGACAATAACGTAAGCGGCATGCTCAAATCCAATGATGATGTCAAGATACCTCAAGGTACTTTGACAAGTGGATTCCTATGGCGTGCCGTTTGTAACACAACATGGATGATAACCATAACGACCCCAGGCCAGGGCCTAAACTGGGGGGGCGGAGCTAATGGATCCTACTCCAAACCAATAAATACCAATGGATGAATTCCCAGTAACAATACTATGTATGATGCAGCACATGAAAACGTTTTAAGACTAGTAAATGAAATAACTTCTGATCTGCTGAAGATCTTTGGATTGAAATTGATCTTAAAAAGTACTTTGGTAAGATTGATTTTTTCATTGTACATAATACTGTTACTCATACCACATTAATTAATGAGAATATGCAATTGTGACCTGCTCTGAGAAAACCAGGCTTATATAATGTTGAAAAATAGGCAGTTATGGGTTACTAGGTGATTACAGATTTATTTTTCCTTCACTGATGTATTACCTGTCCACTGATACCTTTAGTAACTTCACTAAGGCTTGAGACCTCTATGTGCTTTGCTAGTCGATGTCTCTGCTAATTTACGGAATTGAATTACAGTAAAAATAAATTATTATTTAATTGTGTTTTTCTCAAAATGGAAGATTAATGACTTCGATGGTTTAATCTCTTGTTGTGGTCTTCATTGGTATGTCTGATATACCATTCTAGAGCTTGCTCTATTCAGGTGAAACAATAAATTATTATTGTAATTTTAATCCATAAGCCTGGTTTTCTCAGAACCGGTCCCAATTTATGTAGCTGCAATGTTTATGCATGACGTTTATGCATGACATACCCGAAATGTTATTTCTAATTGAGCATACTATAGTCATAATTGGAATTTCATTTAAACATGATGATTATACGGATGTTATGCGCTCTCATAAACAGAACATAATTTATATGGTAGGCACACATTTTACATGCAGCATTCTCAGTTAAAACAATGTGACATTTCAGCACATTTATTGTAAAGTGGCAAAGTTATTATATTGTGAGCACAGCCAAGCACATGAATCGCACTGAAAACTTTAATGTCGTTTTAATTATTCATAGATTATGTGGTCAATTGTTGCATAGTAATAATAACAAGTGTATATAGAGAAAAAAACATCCCTATGATTGCTTTACAAATTTAAGTGAAGATATGACTGCTTTGTGGTGTGCAGAATTCAGTAATCATGGCTGACTTTATCAAGCATGAAAGACAACAGCTTATTATAGTTATTATTTTGATTATCTACTCTCCTGACCTTTCAAAGGACCTTGTAGAACTTTAGGAATATATTTCAGGCAGAATAGCTAGCTATTAGTTCCAGTTTCTACGTAAGTTCAACAGCTTTCTTTCTGCTGGTGTGTAGAGCTTGATCGCGCGTTCGTTTACGCGCCACTCCCATTAATTGACCGAGCCCCCGGGAATGACGCAACTTCCTTAACTACGTATACAACGCATAGTCGCGCAAGTGACACAAACATATATATATATATATATATATATATACATTAAACCCCGTGGAAAGCAATTATAGGGATGGCCCTACGGGCCATAAAAACATTATCAATAAAAATGAATCTTTCTATTGTTGGTGCTAAACCACTTGTAATACATGAATTCTTGAGTGAGTCTTGGCACTCGAACAGTTTAGTTGGCACAGTGTTTTGTATGCTTGTGATTGAGGATTTCAGAGCTCTATTGCATTCACATTCCTCTCGTATGAGATTCCAACAGTCTGAAAGCCGTGTGAGGCTCTTTTTGCAGTGCTTCTTGATCACGATCGATTGCACAATTGCTGCTGGAAGAGCCACATCTTGGCCTTTATACTAAAGTGGAGGAGGAGCTGGAATCCATACTAGGTTAGTAAAATTATGTGTAGTGTTGCCACATGCAAAGATTTGCTTAGTTTCTGTATTTCGCATGCGTTTCGTGGTAGAAGATACACCTCAGTACGATTTCTACTGATTTATCAAACCTCGTGCCTTCAGCCCAACAGAAACTTTTACCTTAGTGTATAACCTATACCTACCATGAACAAGCGCAAATTACAGTAACTGTTTGCGTGTGGCAGCAGTGTACATAACTTTCCTGACCTAGTATGGCTTTCTCAAGTATCGGTATCATACTCGATACTGAATCCTAAAGTACACGGTGTCGTACCAAAATGAAAATTACTGGTATCGCCTACCACTATAAAAATGCTTAAACATGTGTGAATCATGTGCACAGCTCATGACTTGAAATAGGCGGAGCTATTAAGTAACATTCATGGCAAAAATGCTTGGAGCCAGTGCTCGATGTTGTAGCAACCACTATCCCAATTTTGCTTGCTTTGATGTTGTCCTATGCTAGCAATAGCCATGATACAGGAGTAGGTACATACCCAAAGAGCCTTCTCAAGTCTGGAAACAGAAACCGTGAGTTATAAAACTGTGATAAATTTATAGCCAAAGGGTTTTAGCAAATTTTTGATCCTTGTATAATTTGAAGCCATCAATGTGCGTAGTTTTTCCAAACGTTTGTGAACACACACACACACACATACAGACTCACAATGTGATTACCATTCCCTTGTAGAGTGGAGGGTTGCTGTAATCAGGTATTCTATCTGTCTGTAAAACAAAATTTCTGAGCAACCAGCAACATTGGGACTTCGATCAAGCTATCAAAAGACGTGAAATTATACAAGCATCAAAATAAAAGCAGGCTTTTTCTAAAACCTTCCATTATAAAGTTATGGCAATTTTTATAACTCATGATTACCATTTCACCACTTTCAGAAGACCTCTAGTAGCAAAAGAGTACATAATAACACAACTCATCTCTTTTAAGGCTATTGCTGTCGGATTAACTGAAAAGATGGATCACACCATCCAGCACAAAGCCACACCCACATCATGATTGCTTACCTAATGACAAGTGCCCCTAGAATGGTTATACATCCCAAGGGCCCCTAAAATGGTCACACATTGCGGGGTCGTTCATGGTGTGGCTTTGTTGCCAGATGCTGGGATCGTTCTTTTCAGTTGATCCTTGCTGTCGAATCACAGCTTGAAATCAATTACAATTGAAGTAATAGCTGCTACAACATTGAGCTGGCTCTGAGCTTTCTGCCATGACTGTCAATTCCTAGTTCCACCCATTGCATTTCATGCACGTGATTGAGGCCACAATTTGCCCACAAAACTTTTTTCTAATTTCTTTTTGAACACTGCATTTCTAGTCTCGCAAACCAGACTCTCACATGCTACGCGAGAAGAGAGTCTGGTCAAACCTGCGTAGTTGAGTTGTGATGCTTCTTGAGCAAATAAGTGAGTGATAAGTGTGTGATAATTGTAACGACCTGCTTTAAACATGGCCGCTAGTTTTGGTTGTGGTTGTTGTTTGTGTCATGATATTCTACCTAATGACCGCCGTAGAAGAAAGAAACTTCATGGTTCAAGCTGTGTAGAGTAGATATAAAGAAATATTCAGTAGCAAAGTTAACCCCTTCTCCGGTGAATTCCCAGGGAATATCTAAATGTCCCTACTTTAGCACTATTTTTGAGCTCCAGATCATCATAGAAGCTAGAAACACCTTAGTTTTTCTAACAGCTGACATATTGGTGGGCGTATTCCGAAAATTTGGTGGCTATAGCAACCAGTGATCATTGATTAGCAAAAATAAAAATTATCTTCAATATTCAACTAATGTGTGATATTTACAATAACAGTTCCTTTCGTTGTCCACACAAAGATGCACATTACATTACATTACACTTTTGCCTAGTTTCATGATGGTTTCTTTGTCTAGTTAGTCCAAGTTTTTGTCATATTCGATATTTTTTTCCTGTGTAAATTTTAATACGATAAACATAACCATTCGTGCCATCACTCAATGTAAATACATGTACTTTGATACCCCACTTTGTTGGCTTGTTCTTCATATATTGAAACCCAGTCTTCCTTTGAAGGATATCATAGCTTCATCAACGGTCACTTGATTGTTTAGGGTATACTCTGATTCAAATAATGGTGTTACAATATCTAGAAGTTCCCTCACTTTGAATAGTCTATCATAGCCAGGTTGTCCAGCTGGGACTTGAAAGGTTGAGTTAGCAAGATGCAAAAACCTAAAAATCTGTTAAAATCGAACCAGAGACATAATCAATGACACAACTGGTGTACATGTGAGGGAATGTGATGTTTGCCAGTACATTTCCAGTCGATGTAGCTGGATGATGCCCATGAGAATTGTGAGACCAATAAACGCTTTCATTTCAACAATTGTTACAGTATGCCATGGTCGAGCATGAGGTGAAGCTGTACAAACTTTGTCTACATATCGATTGGTTTCTGTTACAATGAGGTTCCAAACAGCAATTGTAAGGAAGCGAAAAAACAAATCTAGCAGTGATACAGTTACTGAAAGTGATGAGTTCGGTCCCAGAGTCAATGTATAGTTATTATTATATGATGATGGCTCTTTTTGTTCCCAAACTCCAGTTACAGGTAACAAACCTCCATTTTCTTCAGTACCACTTGCACTCGTACCTCAACCATGTCCTGTACTTCCACCATGTCCTCTACCTTGTCCACGTCCCCTACCTCATCCACGTCCTTTACCTTAATTACACTCTGTTACTTTACCACGTCCTCAACTACACCCTCTACTTGTTATCTATCACTTTCTGTCGTTGTGGATGGAGCAATCACTATTATTATTCCCTACGGTAAGTGTGTCATTATCACTCTCAGATATCCTACCTTGGCCAAGCCTTCTACTTGAATCACATTCTCTACTTGTTTTCCCCATATCAGCCTCTGTTGGTGTACCACTGGTAATCGTCTTCACCATTATCATCATCTTTACTGGTATTACTAGATGAAGCAACACTGTCATCGATTTCACTGTAGCTGGTAGGTGTCGTACCATTATCACAGCTCCCCACCAGTTCATCTTGAACTTGATACTGTTGAGATGGTTCTACTTCGTGTAGTTCATTGTCATTAACTGAGCTTTCAGTATCGCTATGGTGATGATCATCAATTACTTTTGTTATTTCATCCACAGATTTTCGAAGTAATACAGGCTCATTCAGGTAAGGGTAGATTTCTTCGCCTTCTTTGTCACTCGAGAGCCTAAATTTATCGTCAAACATAGCTGTAAGTGTTTCTTCAACAGTGAATTTACCAGAAGCCACATCGCATCTAATGATGAAATGACCCGTTACCTTAGCAATGTATGGTCTCGGAGCTGAAACTCAGTATACCTAATCTACTATAATTTATGTGTTTTCAAGGAAAAAGTTAGAACGATATGTTGTTTTTTTTAAAAGTTATGACATAATTATGCCATATGGCGGTTACACTGATAAAACGGTTAAACAGTGAGGCTTCAAGATTCAATGCCTTAAAACCTAAACCCTAAACCCTGCCTTTGTTTGCTACAGATGTGAAACAAAATAATTATTGATTGATGTTCAAAAACTGGAAGCAAAAATCAATATCCTTACAGCAAGCAAAGTTATCTAACTGTATATACCATGTATATTCAAATGCAGATTACTCTACACAAACACCAATCCTGTAAAAATGCTAGCTAGTTACCTTTCGATCTCTCAAATAGATTTGGTAAAACTACATAAATAGCTGATGTGCCATAAATGGTTGGGAAGGAAACAAAAGTATCATTCTCCTGTACAATTAAGATATAGTTTCTATCTGCTTGTCTTTGAACTTGTAAATACACACAACAGTGCCGCGCTCTACTACAATCTTGCTCAGATCCATTTTTTAATTAAAGTCTGTAGCCACTTATCTCAAGTTCTTTGCATGTTCATATCACGCCCATCTACAGATTCTGCATCAACTCAGCTGACCCCAAACAGTGATCAAATGACACAGATTATTTATATCTCACATGCTTGGGATAATAACCAGTTTAATGTAGTCAGTCGTCGGGTGGCCCTCATGCTTTAAAATCGATACCCCTCACACTCAGGATATAACTAATGCTTATCTACTGGATATTGATGGGTTTACGTGTAATGGTATACAGATGTATATAGCATGTACCATACATATAAACATAATTATGTAGCAGGGTTTCATTAAGAGGACGGAGGAAAGGCAATTCGTTTGGAAATATGCACAGCACAATAGGCCTATACATCACCTCCCCATAATCTTTTCGTTTTTTCAAATTCAACCTTTGTCCTCCCTTGACAAAATTATTAAATGAAGGCCTGAATGTATGTCTGCATAAATTATATTCATATATAATCTATGCAAACATACGTAAATACATTATTATGTATAAGAAATTATAATTATATACTTATAATTATTTACTTATTAATGAATAGGCACATTGATATCCACCCTTCCAGATATTAATGAGTGTAGTGATGGAACACATAATTGCTCTCATATATGTACTAACACTGATGGAAGCTTCACTTGTGGATGTAATAATGGTTATCTACTGGATGCTGATGGAACTACTTGTAATGGTATGTACATGTAACATCTATATGTACTGTTAGTTATATGCTGCAGAAAGGAAAATTTCTGTGGTGAAACATTTTAATGAAACATTTTAATATTAGTGAAATATTAAAATTTCAATTTTGTGGATAAGTAGAAGCAGCTAACTTGTTAAGCAACAAAATTTCATAATCAACATTAACACAAAACATCATTATAATCATAATAATTATAATTATACTCATAATAATTTATTTACTGTTGTCCCTATATGTATATAGCATCACATTCCTACATATACATGTTTACATGTGTTTTCTTCTCCAGATATTGATGAGTGTAGTGATGGAACAAACAACTGTTCTGTAATATGTACTAACACTGTTCGAAGTTTCATTTGTGAATGCAATAGTAGTTATCTACTGAATATTGATGAGATTACTTGTGATGGTATGGAGAAGTCTTTTGTACACACTTATGCATAATGTAACACATGTACATTATTATTATTATACTCATAACAATAATGATATTTTATAAATTCTCTCTCTATATATACCGGTATATACATATTACATTATATACATGTACATATATGTATATATATTCTAAAATGAATATTCATCCTTTGATGTGATGAGGTGTCTAAATGACGAATACGCCTGGTATCACATGATATGTCGATTAGGAGGTAGATAGTTCCGAGTTAGATACCTGGGATCATGCAACACGAGGTATATAATTTTTTGTTATTCACCTAGCCACAACAAAGGCAAAAAGGAGGGTTTAGTTGTGATATTGTGGTACAAAAATAACAACATCAATAAAGTATGGAATTACTGACACAGCAAAAGAAAATACAATTTGAAATACTTCAACTATTGAAGCTCAGCAGAATGTTAATATGATAACATTCTGACTCCTGCAGCATAATTTTCATTCTTCAAGTACTGATAGTACTGTAGTATAGGAAGACAGCAAGGCGAGTATGAAGGCAACGTCCACACTTTACTCACCTGCATAACTTCCATTTTTTAAACAGCACAGACTTTTAACTCACTTAGTTTCACAGAAGAGCTTCCAACAAAGCCATAAATACCAAAATTATGCTTCGTTAGTTGTAGGAAAGCACCAAGGCGAGTGTTTCAGTGCTTCAGCCATAACCGTCACTTTCTTTCAATACACAAATTAGAAATTACGCAATATAGATTTGACACCAAGAAAAACCACATCATTGTTTTGTGGATTTCTTCTGCTTTGTAGAAACAGTGTGGTTAGGTATAAGACAGTTATAGGTCTTCAGGTCAGGTAAGTATAAGAAAGTTAGTTATAGGTCTTCAGGTCAGGATATTAGACAGTTAAGTATGATAATGGTCCATTTTGTCTTTTGATGGCTCCTAGTTTCCATTTACTTCCAGTTCCATAATTTCTTGCTATCACTCTCTGACCAATGACAAATTTCCTTTCTTTAACGTTTTTGTCATGTTGTTTCTCTGTTCACTTTGTTTGTCTATCACTTTCCTCTCTACATTTGGACGAAGTAAATCCAATCTGGTTCTAAGAGTAGGAATAGTTCACTTGGTGCTTGTCCAGTGGTAGCATGAGGTGTACAACGATACGTTAATAAAAGTGCTTGACTGATAATCCAGAGTCTTGTCCAGCTTTAACTGATCTTTTGAATGTTCTAATAAAACGTTCTGCTTGTCCATTTGTTGAAGGGTGACTTGTTATTGTATGCAAAAAAAAGAACAGGTTAAAATATGCATACATACAAACATACATATATGCACATATACAGACATACTAATCTTTATGTACATGTATAGAAACAACATACATAAATATATTTATACCAAGCCTATAATCATGCAGTCTTACAAAATTGATATAAATATTTTGAGTATCATTTTCTTCATATTATTAAAAAGGGGATAGACATTATAATACAAATTCAGTTGCTTATTACATGTTCTTATATAAAATGTATATACCAGGCAAAAAAGATGTAGAAACATTTGCTTAAAGCATTTTAAGAGATCAACTAAATTTGTATAATTATAAGGATATCTATTCCTTTCCCACAATTGGTAATGAACTTTGTGCTTTGAGCTCCTTCCACAATTCACAAGGCACTGCAGACAGTTTTTAGTGTTTCTACTATTCTCTGTACTCTGCATACACAATTCTGTAGAAGTTTTACTCCAGCTTAATATTCAAATTAGTGTTTCTACTATTGTGAGTTTCTCCATCAACTTCAAAATAAAGTACCCCTTCAAACTTCCAACCTAAAATCATACTCATATACATATGTACTAGAACTGGGCAATATTATGAAAATGATTTGCTAAATATACAAAAACCTTTTATGCTTCCATACTAATGTATAAATATACACAGATGTAAGCTATCCCTTTTGATTTTCTGCTAAGATTTGCTTGTTTTCTTTACAAAAACATAAACAGCACTGGTGCATGGAGCAAAAGAAATGGTGATAACCAGATAACTATTTATGAAGTAGTGGAATCACAACCATTGTAATGACTTTTGATAATAACTAAGAAGATATTTCAACACAGATTCTAGTATTTCATGAACACAACTTGCAGCCAAACGTCTCTTCATTTAATCTTGTAAAAAACATTTCTTGTGATAGCATGAAAATAAGATGACATTGTGGTAAATGAAATAACAATGATTTATAAAATGCTTAAAATATGTTACTACTTTATGTGGTAGATACTTTCATTATTGCAATATAATTATTTACAATTATGTAGTAATGCTATTGGTATTATTGGTATATTACATAGTTATAGTCTCAATCAGCTCTAGTTATATACAATCATTGATATTATGCTCAATCTGTCCAGATATTGATGAGTGTGCTGCTGAAACAGATGATTGTTCTCAAACATGTACAAACAATGATGGAAGCTTCATTTGTGGATGTAATGGTGGTTATATACTGGATATTGATGGGTTTACTTGTCTTGGTAAGCAAAAGCTGTATATAGCATTTAGCCATACATATGAACATAAGTATGTAGCAGGGTTTCATTAAGTGGTTATACACTGGATGATGATGGGATTAATTGTAATGGTATGCAGAAGCTGTATATAGCACTTGCAATGCATATAAACATAAGTATGTAGCAGGGTTTCATTAAGAAGAGATGGAGGGGAGGCATTCGTTTTGCCAATAGGCACAGCTTAATAGGCCTGTATGTCCCCTCTCCATAATCTTCAGTCGTTCAAATTTAATTCAACTTTTGTTCTCCCTCGACGATTTTTTAAAATGAAGGCTTAAATTGTACTTAGATACTTATGAAAAAACATTCATACATAATGTATGCAGATATACATAAATACATATCATGTATACTTATATTTACTTATTAATGAAGGTTCATATTTATATCCATCCTTCCAGATATTGATGAGTGTAGTGATGGAACACATGATTGCCCCTATATATGTACTAACATTGTAGGAACCTTTATGTGTGGATGTAATAGTGGCTTTCTTCTAGACATTGATCTCACTCTTGTATTGGTATGTACTAATAACATCTATATACACTATTACTTAAATGTATATGCTGTAGATGGGAAAATTTTCATGGTGTAGCATTTTAATGAAACATTTTAATATCAGTGAAATATTAAAATTTCAATTTCATGGATAAGTAGAAGCAGCTAACATTTTTAACGACAAAATTTCCCAATAAACATTAACACAAAACACCATAATAATCATAATAACATACACATAATAATTTATTTACTGTTGTACCTATACATGCACTAATTGAGTATCACATTCCTTGTTTACATGTGTTTTCTTCTTTTCAGATATTAATGAATGTATTAATGGCACACAAAACTGTTCTCAAGTATGTACTAACACTGAAGGAAGTTTCATTTGTGAATGCAATATTGGTTATCTACTGAATACTGATGAGATTAGCTGTAATGGTATGTAGATTATTATTATTATTAGTACAATAGGCCTGTACATCAACTTCCCATAGTGTTTTCAGTTTTTCAAATTCAATTCCAAAATGACAAATTTGACAAATTAATGGCTTGAATTTTACTTAGATACTTATAAACCAACATTCATACAAATTTATACATAATCTGTGCTGACATACATAAATACATAAATTATATACAAACTATATACTTATATCTACATTATAGTTGGTTGATATATTTAATATCATTTAATGGTGGGTTGTATAATGTTGTGGTTTGATTTGTCTAGCTAAACTAACTGTTGCATTTATTTAATTTCTTTCATTACTTTATATGGCTGTAGATAACCTGCTAATTAAAGCATACAATGTATATGAGTTTGTGAATACCTACATGTACACTATTAATTCCTAACACTATAACACTATACTGTAATAGATTTGTATTAATTTTAGTACATGTATATCAGCTTATGATTTTATTTAGTATAATGTACATGTACATGTAGTTAGTATCCTTAATGTACTAAATCTCATATTAATGAATATGCCATATATTCATACACTCCTTCCAGATATTAATGAGTGTAATCAAGGAGTAGACAATTGTGCCCAAATATGTACAAACACTATTGGAGGTTTCATTTGTGGATGTAATAGTGGTTATACACTGGATGATGATGGGATTACTTGTAATGGTATGGAGAAGCTGTATATAGCATTTACCATACATATAAACATAAGTATGTAGCAGGGTTTCATTAAGAGGGGATGGAGGAAAGGTATTTAGTTTGCCAATAGGCCTGTACATCATCTGTTTATAGTCTTTCAGTCTTTCAAATTCAACTTTCGTCCTCCCTTGACAATATTTTAAATGAAGGCCTGAATTATACTTAGACACTTATAATTGAACATTCATACATAATCTGTACTTGTGCAGACATACATAAATATTATTATGCATAATTATATACTTATAATTATTTACTTATTAATGAATATGGATACATTGATATCCATCCTTTCAGATATTATTGAGTGTGATCCTGGTATAGGAAAACACATTTGTGACCATACGTGTACTAACACTCTCAGAAGCTTTATTTGTGGATGTAATAGTGCCTTTCATCTAGACGATGATGGGACTACTTGTATTGGTATATACTAGTAACTTCTATATATACTGTTAGTTATATGCTGTAGATGGGGAAATGTTCATATCAATGAAATATTAAAATTTCAATTTCGTGGATAAGTAGAAAAAGCTAACATATTTAGCAACACAATTTCCCAATCAACGTTAACACAAGACACCATAATAATCATAATAATTATAATTATACCCATAATAATTTATTTACTGTTGTCCCTATACATGTATGTATATCACATTCTTACACATATACATGTTTACATGTGTTTCTTCTTTTCAGATAATGATGAGTGTAGCTTAGGAACACACAACTGTATTCAAACATGTACTAATACTGAAGGAAGTTTCTATTGTAGATGCAGCACTGGATTTCAATTGAACAGTGATGGAGCTACTTGTAATGGTGAATATTACATGAAACATACACGTGTTCATAGAAAGAAACATAATGTGTATGTACAAAATCATACATACATTTCTAACCATCTAGATATTGATGAGTGTAGTGATGGAACACATGATTGCTCTCAGACATGTACAAACACTGAAGGAAGCTTTATTTGTGGTTGTAATAGTGGTTATAAACTGGAAGTTAATGGAACTACTTGTAATGGTATGTACAAACCTCTAGTTTTGTTTTGGTAGTACCATATTAAATCTAAAACTATAAGTATTTGGTAAGGGGTGTAGAATGTTAGTATACTAATACTAAAACTAATGAAGTTAAATGTTACATAGTCATTATTGTGTAACTTCTATAAGAACATTCTAGATAATAATTTTTGTTATTGTTATTTACATAATTATTATTTGATACTAAAATAATACCAAAAGTAAACTATTTCATTAATATTACCAAAAGCAAAAATATATCCATACAAAATAAATTAATTGATTCTCCAAATCAAAACTATGATATCGTTGAAACAACATGTATTTTCATAAATACAAACATTTTAGTGCATATGTGTATCTGTACACACTTCACTACTTCACATTATGTATATAATTATGTACTTATGGACATACACAAGTATATTACTATACATACATTTTTATTTATCTAGATATTGATGAGTGTAACGATGGAACACATGATTGCTCCCAAACATGTACAAACACTATTGGAAGCTATACTTGTGGCTGTAATACTGGATTTCTACTGGTCCAGGAGACTGATGGGATTACATGTGGTGGTATGTGCACCAGTGTTCTCGCCAGGAATTTTAGTTCAAGTGGGATAGGTGTGGCAAATTAATTATTTTTGCTTTGCACCCATGTAAATAATTAGCTAGCTTTCCTAAATTACTAGCTTAGGTCCAGCTATTGATTTCTTCTGCAGCACAAACTCATTAAATATGCACGTTTTTTGAACTCATAAAAACATCTTTCTTGGATGATTTTCCAGTGTAAAGAGCCTCAAAGTTGAACTCTGCAGTGCGTAATGACTCCAGAAAATATTCATAACAAAGAAAAACAGTCCAGCACAATCAGCAGCAATCAAAATTACACAATTTAACCATTAGATGGCTGATGTCACATATATATGACATTTCACCCCTACGTGGTTCGGAGTGTGTTCCTATCATTACGAAGCACTGCAAATTCTTGTAATTGATGTTGGGCACAAGCCCATGATAATAGCTAAAAACATTGATGGTTTTCGGCTGCCCTTTGGCCTAAATAATGAGTACGGGGGGAATTTTAAAGCGTGTGTTCCTCCATTAATAGGGGTTCGGCAAGGAGGCACAGCCCCCTCGCCGCCCACGCAAATTTTGAGTCCAGTGACCCTGCCCACGCACTCTGGTGGGTACCTGAGGCATTTCCCTTGCTATAAAACCTGAAATCGTGGGTGTAGCTGGTGCCAACATGCAGTGGGGTCATTTTGTTTGTCCCAGTGCCAGTCAAAAGAGGGAGAGCACTGCATTTGATTTAATCCTACGAAGTGCTTGGGGACTTTCTAGTCCCAGTAAGCAAGTTGGTAGAAGTAGTCCTCCATGTCAGAAAAGGAGCCAAGTTTGGGGTAGAAAAAGTGAATGGTGGCCAAAATATATGCACATAGGCGTATCTAGGCCTGGGCATACCAGGGCAATGCCCTGGTAAACTGTTGCTGAAGACATACTTAAGACATTCTTGTGTTCCACTATGACACAGCAAAGACTCGATAGTCTAGCTCTCCTGTATGTAGAGAAAGACCTCTCGTCCACGTTATGGAACTCATTGGACGACTTAGTATTGCAGTTTGCACAGAAGCACAAGAACTCAAGGATAGTACTTTTGTAAAAAGAACAGAGACTCCACCTTTCCTATTATACTATAAATTATTAATATTATACGCGCAAGTTTTTGATTAACTATTAAAAATCGTTAATAACTATAATAACCAATAATAATTGATTAACAAAACAATGAATATTTAATTATGCCCTGGTTCTCTGATGACCATAGATACGCCTATGTATATGCAATAGATGCTGTTAGAAATGGGAAGAATTTTGAAAAACAAGTTCAGACCTCTAAGGGTTAAACAAAGCCATGATTTACTGTTTATTTTGTGTGGTTTATTTGTAGTTGTTAAAAATGAATCATCAGTCAATAAATTACTGCTTTAGCAGGACATTGAAGTGGGGACTTTTCTACTTTTAAGTGGGGAAAAAATTGAAGTAGGGATCCCCACCTGAGTTAAGCCTAGCGAGAACACTGATGTGCATATGTACCGATGTCCATTCATGCATTTAACTACATATTTTTTTACTCATGGATACTTTCTTTCATCCAGATATTGATGAGTGTAGTGAAGGAACGGATAATTGCTCCCAAAAATGTACAAACACTAATGGAAGTTTCATTTGTGCATGTAACAGTGGGTTTCAGCTGGACAATGATGGGGTTACATGTAATGGTATGCAGAAGAATTAATTATAATATAATTAGCAATAATTTTTATGGCCCGTAGGGCCATCCCTATGATTGCTTTCCCACGGGTTCGATGTATGTTTATATATATATATATATATTTCTACCATGACTAGATTGAATTGACCAATCAGATTGCTTATAATGAGGTTTCTAAATGTGTTATCAAACCTCCCGGTCTTTACCAGGAGGTTTGATAACATGTTATTAAACCTCCCAGTAAAATTTTCCCGTCAGTGATTGAAATGAAATTCAAGTTACATAGTTGTCAATTTACTTCATAAATAATAAGTATAGGTTATACACCGAGGTAAAGGTTTCTACTGGATTTATCAAACCGAGGGCCGAAGGCACGAGGTTTGATAAATCAATAGAAACCGTACCGAGGTGTATAACCGTCTTCTACCATGAAACGCGCGCGAAATACAGTAACTAAGCAAATCTTTGCACGTGGCAACAGTATACATAATTTCACTTACATATGGATATAGTGTGGGTTTCTGTGGCTCTTTAGACAAGTAACTGATCAACAGTTCAATCGCAAATGACCAAAAGAGCTCTACATGTGGCAGACTTCCGGCTCCTCCTCTAAGCTGTATATTAAGGTGTGGTCTTCCAACAGCAATCGCGGTATCGATCGATCGCGATCGCTATCAAGAAGCTAGCGCTGCAAGAACAGCCCCACCCAACTCTTTTGGAATCTCATACAAGAGGAAGCAATAGAGCTCTGAAAGACCTCAATCAAGCATACAAACTGGTGTCAGATTTTCAAAAAGAACATGCATCACTATGAATTACAGCTAATAATTATAGCTACAGTTGTATATAGTCATCATGATTGTTGTTTTATGTCAATTATTATAATTATTATTTATGAAGTAAATTGACAACTATGTAACTTGAATTTCATTTCAATCACTGATGGGAAAATTTTACTGGGAGGTTTAATAACATGTTATCAAACCTCCTGGTAAAGACCGGGAGGTTTGATAACACATTTAGAAACCTCATTATAAGCAATCTGATTGGTCAATTCAATCTAGTCATGGTAGAATTATAATAATTGACATAAAACAACAATCATGATGACTATATACAACTGTAGCTATAATTATTAGCTGTAATTCATAGTGATGCATGTTCTTTTTGAAAATCTGACACCAGTTTGTATGCTTGATTGAGGTCTTTCAGAGCTCTATTGCTTCCTCTTGTATGAGATTCCAAAAGAGTTGGGTGGGGCTGTTCTTGCAGCGCTAGCTTCTTGATAGCGATCGCGATCGATCGATACCGCGATTGCTGTTGGAAGACCACACCTTAATATACAGCTTAGAGGAGGAGCCGGAAGTCTGCCACATGTAGAGCTCTTTTGGTCATTTGCGATTGAACTGTTGATCAGTTACTTGTCTAAAGAGCCACAGAAACCCACACTATATCCATATGTAAGTGAAATTATGTATACTGTTGCCACGCGCAAAGATTTGCTTAGTTACTGTATTTCGCGCGCGTTTCATGGTAGAAGACGGTTATACACCTCGGTACGGTTTCTATTGATTTATCAAACCTCGTGCCTTCGGCCCTCGGTTTGATAAATCCAGTAGAAACCTTTACCTCGGTGTATAACCTATACATATATATATGTTTGTGTCACCTACGCGAGTATGGGTTGTATACGTAGTTAAGGAAGTTACATCATTCCCGGGGGGCTCGGTCAATTAATGGGCGTGGCGCGTAAAAGAACGCGCAATCAAGATCTACACACCAGCAGAAAGAAAGCTGTTGAGCTTACGTAGAAACTGTAACTAATAGCTAGCTATTCTGCCTGAAATATATTCCTAAAGTTCTACAAGGTCCTTTGAAAGGTCAGGAGAGTAGATAATCAAAATAATAACTATATTAAGCTGTTGTCTTTCATGCTTGATAAAGTCAGCCATGATTACTGAATTCTGGACACCACAAAGCAGTCATAAGGATACTTTTATCTTCACTTAAATCTGTAAAGCAATCATAGGGATGTTTTTTTCTCTATATACACTTGTTATACATTATAATTATATATGTAAAGGTTATAACACCCTACGAGTGCTATATGAAATTTGTAATCACCGAGCATGAGGGCCATAGGCCCGAGGGCAAGGTGATTATAAATCTGATATAGCACAAGTAGGCATGTTATAATCAATATATTTCACGAACGACAAAACCTTTGTTGATGTCTGATGCTTCTCCTACCTTTTTGTCGGCACTTTGGAGAAGGTAAGCGTTGTTTTCTTGTAGTCTGTTTCGACGGCAGGTTTTATATCTGACCAAAGGGTGCTATATCTGATATATAAACCTGTGGTTTACTTTGATGTTTCACCGTATCGGGATATATATATATATATATATCACACTTAGCTCAAACATCAAAGAAAATAACTGGGATATAAAATGCATGTGATATAAGCCCATGGGTCTTATATAACCCTTTGATGTTTGATATAAACCCTATTACCTTCTTAACATTTTAACATTGAATAGAATTGTCGCAATCAACAATCAAGTAGAAGAGTAAATAATCAATACAGCAAATTAGTTTTTTTTTTCAAAATTAGGGACCTTTTCTTTGAGAGAATTGCATATATTGTCCTGGGTGGATATTGGTGATTTCTTGTCTCAGCAATGAACAAGGTAAACCACTTATTAAGCTCCTCTTTAGTACATGAAGGTGACAAAATACTCTCAGGGCATTCCTCCTCACCATTTCGGTCATTGAACTCATACACCCAGTCTTTCAAGATTTTGAATGCCCATCGGGTACTAGCATCTGTAGTTTTAGGTACCTGACGTTTTTCTAAATTTTTGATTTCGTTTTCAGAGACAACACTAAACCGGTGCTCCCTACTTAGGGAAAGTGAAAGCTTGCATTTCTTCGCTGCAGAAGGCAGCTCACAATTTTCTTTCTCTGCCATCACAATGACCTGATTGACCTCTGTCTCTGAGCATACACAATGATCCTTTGATGTTTGAGCTAAGTAAGATATATATTGGTTATATCACGTGCACTCGTGTTATATCAGATTTATAAACACCTCGCCCTCGGGCTCGGTGTTTATAAATCTGATATAACACTCGTGCCGTGATATAACCTATACATATATCATACTTAGCTCAAACATCAAAGAAAATAACTGGGATATAAATGTGATATAAGCCCATGGGTCTTATATAACCTTTTGATGTTTGATATAAACCCTATCACCTTCTTAACACCTTAACATTGAATAGAATTGTCGCAATCAACAATCAAGTAGAAGAGTAAATAATCAATACAGCAAATTAGTTTTTTTTCAAAATTAGTGTTCATTAAGGTCCTTTTCTTTGAGAGGATCTCTTGAATAATTGCAGCAAGAAGAGGCAAAGGGAGGCCAAAAAGCAGTAGGGCAATAAGAAGGGAGAGGAGCATTATAAATATTGACTTGACAATTGTTGTATTGTGGGCCAAATGATCCTGGGCAAGACTGGTCATTGAAAGAAGCCTTAGAGAGTTGGGCACTTGGTTCTTTCATCTTACTGGCAAAAGAGGAAACATCCTTACTGGTCAAAATTTTGGATACTGCTGCATTTTGTTCTTCAGTCACTCGCTCATAAACTCTGAGTCCATCAATGGATCTGTGTCCAGTTCTTTGTTGGATAATCTTTTCTGGCACACCTTCGTCGAACAAGCTACTCACTCCTCAGACTGTGGTTTGTTTTTTTCCCAGGAATCTTTGCCTCATCACACATCTTTGCCACTATTTGTGCCAATAAATTCTTAGGGAAAGTGAAAGCTTGCATTTCTTCGCTGCAGAAGGCAGCTCACAATTTTCTTTCTCTGCCATCACAATGACCTGATTGACCTCTGTCTCTGAGCATGCGCAATGATCCTTTGATGTTTGAGCTAAGTAAGATATATATTGGTTATATCACGTGCACTCGTGTTATATCAGATTTATAAATACCTCGCCCTCGGGCTCGGTGTTTATTAATCTGCAGTGATGGGCGATACCAGAAATTTCCATTTAGATACGATACCAAGTAGTTTGGGATTGAGTATCGATAGTATCGAGTACTGGAAAACTGCGCATGTTCAGTAACACGTGGTCACTGCCACGTGTTACTGAGCATGCGCAGTTCTCTACACTGGCCTGAGGACTTCAAAAAAATTAATTATAATCAAATTTTATTAAAGTTTATTAACCGCACATAATTAAATTAAGGGCGTGGTTTGGTATCGATTACTCGTTAATGCATTCATTCGATACCAATACTACTCGATACTAAGCTAGTATCGGTAGTATCGATATTATTTTGATAGTATCGCCCATCACTATTAATCTGATATAACACTCGTGATATAACCTATTCTTATAATGAAATTCATAGCCTATACATTTTGAATAGGAGGTAGAGTCCTATATTTTCATATCAACCTGTCAGCAGGTGTATATTTGAAAATATAAACCTCTTCAATAACTTTTCATAAAAGGAAGCAAAAAGAACTATATGAAACTGAAGAAACAAATATACAATGCAATTCAATTAAGTCAAATGAAAGTTAAATGTACAGTTAGTAACATCTTTAAATGACTATTTTCTTCTGATCTGATCCTTCAGCATAATAAAGTGGTTTGAAGGCCACATCCTTAAAGTTCATGAAGTGAAAGGCATTTTCATTTCTTTCAAAGGCCACGCTTTGAAGATTGGTTAACAGTTGTAACAGCAACTTGGGAGTATAAGGTTTTCCACAGCTTTGGTGAACTTCTACTACAGATTATTGCACAACTTTTTCTTATCATCTCCCCATAAATCTTCTACTCTGACATCTTTAACTGTTGAAACCCATAGCTCATAAACTCTGAAAGCCCACTGGTGAGATCTCTCGCTGTTGGCACTTTTCGGCTTCTTACAATTCCTCTTCTGATACTTCTTGAAATTGTTTTCGCTTACTCAATGATAAGGAGGATTTTGGTGCCTATTTTCTTTATCATCCATCGATTTGAAAGGATTTTAAGGGTACAACCACAGTGCATGTATGAAACATCTCAGTGCACTGTATGGAATTTATAGCACTGCAAATAGCTTTGATGTGTGGCTCCACCATAACATATATGTATTTTGATGCCTAACATCAAAGGTACAGACAGTCCTGTATTTTCTATATAGCACACGTTTTACACATCCAAGGGTTATATATTTTCCAGATGTTGTTTACCACACTAGAAAACAATGCGCTTACCTCAGGTTTAGTGAAAGAACACCAAGTACTTCATTTTTCTTCTCCATTGCTGGCAACATCAATCAATTCAAACTACTATAAACCAGATAAAGCACTGGTTTTGCTTGTGCTGCACTAGCACTTAAGGGGGTCTCGAAGCCTAATAAGTACTCGACTACGTTCTGTATGAGTTTCTCGACCCCACCCCTCATGCTGTATTTCTCGTCCAGCACTCACACCAGTGCTTTATCTAATACATATATGTACGGTAGTACTCTCTATGTAGGGATGGGATGGAAAAAAAATGGCTGCCCATACCTGGCATTTCAATTGCAAGTGATGAGCTGAAATCTCTGGTAATCTATGCAGATAAGTTTTAATACACACATATCTAGTGCTTTTATGACTACCAACACCCTCAAGATTGTTGTTAAGGTAGAGAACCAGCAAGTGGCTAAACTGGCAAAATCTACTTCAGTATTATTATTATATATACATGTAACTATTTGTTATTCGGACAGATCATTTTTTTGTTTGTTGAACTATCATAATGATTCTAGCACCATTTCAGTCACATTCATAGTAAAATTCTGGTCTACAAGTATCGAGATGATATCTTAAGATACTATAAAAGAAGACAGTCTCAACAACTGCAAAGACCTGATCTCGGATTGGACACCATTTTCATAAGCATGGAATTAATTGCGCATGCTCATTTGTGTCCTCAGAACATTGCAGTTGATTATTTAATTTAGTTCACCTACTATTCTCAAACTTTTGCCAGCATAATGTGCTCGATCATGATCAGGCCTAGATTACACCTCTCTATCCATAAATATATAGATTAGCAGATAAAAGGTTAAAATATTTCACATTTTGTAATACCCAAATTTTAATCCACTTTTCTACAATATGGGCAATTTCCAGTAGTTGATTATTGTGTTAGTCCACTATGGTTGTGAACCTTCAACTATTCTAATAAGTCTTCTCTATTTATTCACTGGTTATACCATCTCTAGTAATCTCTGAAGTAGAACGTCAGAATACTCTTATTGTGACACTAAGTAATTTAACAACATCAACAGTGAGTTTTATGATTGTAGATGTGAAATTCAGTCATTTGGACAATACTTTTTATCAAACTTAATGCATACTTGGTATTCAGCCATTTTGTATAGGCAATCAACCAAATTTGGTATCCAAGAAGAATAACTACTGCTTCACTTAGATACCACATTTAGTTGTCTTCATGTACAAAACAGCTGAATAGTGCATTTAAATGTAAGCATTTCAAATTATTATTGCACAAATATCTGATTTTTGCATCCATGGTCTTGTTTATTATTTCATCTCTTGCTGCTTATGCACATACTTTTATTCACACTTCTTTTCATAATAAGTCCATCTATTGATCAATCTATCTAGCCATATGTCTATCTATCTAGCTTCCATATAATTATGCATAGCTAAGAAAAAAGGTCTTATTTCATCTTTAACGTTTCCCAAAGAATTTGTTCAAACGCTTGTTTTCAGATGTCATATAAGAACAAGATATATAGAGAAAAAAGTATCCCTATGACTGCTTTGTGGTGTCCAGCATTCAGTAATCATGGCTGACTTTATCATGCCTGAAACACATCAGCCTATTATAGTTATTATTTTGATTATCTACTCTGTTTACCTTTAAAGAACCTTGTAGAACTTTAAGAATATATTTCAGGTAGAATAGCTAGCTATTAGTTCCAGTTTCTATGTAATCTATACAGCTTTCTTTCTGCTGGTCTGTAGAGTTTGAGCACGCATTTCTTTTACGCGCCATACCCATTAATTGACCGAGCCCCCGGGAATGACGTAACTTCCTTAACTACGTATACAACGCATACTCGCGTAAGTGACACAAACATATATATATGTGTAGTTCAAACCCGTGGGAAAGCAATCATAAGGATGGCCCTACGGGCCATAAAAACAAATTAAACTTTCAATCCTTGAAGACAAGTTTTAGCCCCACCTACGTACCAAATTGTGTTTGTTTTTTACATAAAATACCTGAAAACAAGCGGCTAATCTTAAACCTTTATAAAATTGAAGAGCCCTTTTCACGCTATTATCATATATACATGTACATACTTGTATACTTGTCTATTGATTCCCTAATTCAGTTCACTGAGAAAAGACAAGATAATTTCAGAATGGCAACTGCAGTGGCTATCAATAATTATTGTAGGGAAACTCCTGATAAATGTGTTACAACTAATGATGATTCCAGTTCACTTAGAAAAAGATACAATCAACAAAACTTATTGAAAAGGTATATTAACAATTATTGACTGTGTTATGTATATATATATATATATATATATATATATATATATATAATTATAATTATAATTAGTGACTGTGTATGTATAATTATATATATATTATCGACTGTATATATATATATATATATATATATATATATATATATATATATATATATATACGTATAGGTTATAACACCCTACGAGTGCTATATCACATTTATAATCACCGAGCACGAGGGCCGTAGGCTCGAGGGCGAGGTGATTATAATTCTGATATAGCACGAGTAGGCGTGTTATAATTAATATATTTCATGAAAGACAAAACCTTTGTTGATGTCTGATGCTTCTCCTACCTTTTTGTCGGCACTTTGGAGAAGGTAAGCGTTGTTTTCTTGTAGTCTGTTTCGACGGCAGGTTTTATATCTGACCACACGGTGCTATATCTGACCACAGGGTGCTATATCTGATATATATACCATAGTTAACAGAAACATCAAAGAACCGACAGGGTGTATATATGGCATATATCCCCGACCACAGGGCAGTTATACAGCCGCAGGGAAGTTATACAACAACATCAAAGTTCGTTCACGAGTACAGCAGGGATATATGCCATATATCATCCCTGGTATGACGTCATGCACATGCGCAGTCGATCTAGTCACCAAAAGTCTACAGAGAATGAAGGCTATGTCGACAAGTAAACACACAAAAGAAGCTCTCTTTGTCTCTTAAAAAAAAAGAACCAATAGATGGGCGTTTCTCCCAAGAACTATTTGCCCCATATCGCTGAAAGTGTAAGGTGTGTTAGCCTGTTACTCGTGTCCATTGTCCTGTTCTTCTTTGATGTTTCTGTTAGCTATAGAATATATTATATGTACCATGGTTTCTCGGTATATATGGTGAATATAAGACCCTCGCACCTCGATATTGGCCCTCGGCTTCGCCTCGGGCCAATATCTCGGTGCTCGGGTCTTATATTCGCCATATATCCCTCGAAGCCATGGTATATATATTACATGTAATGGACTTTGGAATTTTAAATATTCTTTGGTATATAGAAGAACTCAACTCAACAAGAAGTGTGACTACTTATATACAGAAACTAACAATAAACAAAAGAAGAATGATGAAGCTAAGAGCAAGAACAATAACACAACATAGCCTTCATTCTCTGTAGACTTTTGGTGACTAGATCGACTGCGCATGTGCATGACGTCATACCAGGGATGATATATGGCATATATCCCTGCTGTACTCGTGAACGAACTTTGATGTTGTTGTATAACTTCCCTGCGGCTGTATAACTGCCCTGTGGTCGGGGATATATGCCATATATACGCCCTGTCGGCTCTTTGATGTTTCTGTTAACTATGGTATATATATATATATACCTTATATGGAACAAGTATTGTAGTACTGCGAATGTAAAAATTGTAAATATCACTAAAACACATATTATAGATTGCTAAAGACTATTTTAGACTATGTTATATTATGCATATAAAAATGGCCATTTAGAATTATAGTTCGTGTTGATATACAGGAACATTAATAAAACACATACATGTACATGTAAAGTCTGTTCACATTCATGATGACCTCAAAATTAGGATATGATGACTATAAGTGAAACCCCTCTACTCAGGACACCTTGAAATGAGGACACCTCTGTATTAAGGACAGTTAAACTGTCCCAAACTATGGTTTATAATATAAATTCACCCCTGAAATGAGGACACCCCTGTAATCAGGACACTTTTATTTGTCCCAAGGGTGTCCGGAATAGAGAGGTTTCACTGTATATGTACTTTATATGTACTATATATAATATATAGTATAATGACATAAGGTTAATACATGATTGTACTGCAACTGAAAAATGAAGCAATGAATTGGCAACAAGAAATAGGAATGATAATTTTAAGTAATTGGTGCAGATGAAAAGACTGTTGATCATTCTGAACTAAAGTTATGAAATTTTGTCTGAGGTCAAGGTGAATGTGAATAACCTTTAGTCTGTTTTCAGTATGGCAATAAAATTAATTTGTTGCAGTCAATTTGCTTTACAATGTATCACTAATTACAAAATGAATGGTAAGAAATATACTTCTGTTGGTATGCATGAGTAATTAATAATTATCCTAACCGGTACATATTCCTAAAACGTTAACAATAATTCTTAATTTCAATTATGCAGTGTGTGATGTAGATCTTTATGAAATTCTATATTATCAAGTATTCCCTAAAAAAGGGATTTAACTGACTATTATATTACACATGCAAGATAAATGGAGAAAAAAGTATGCTTGAGCACAAATTCATTAATTTTACCTGCCACACTGACCAAGCCCTCCCGGAATGACAACAAGGCATATGTGAAACAATCATATTATTATATAATTATTACAGTTTGAACCCATAGGAAAAATTTTAGAGATGACCCTGTGGGCTGTGAAAAATGTTACAATACTATGAAAAAATAACATTGTCATGTAAGCTCAAATATAATTAGTGTAGAAAGCCAAAAATTGATAAATTCTTCTAATGAAACTAAACACCTTTTGAATCTATCATGACCTTTGATACATGTCAATGCACATGTTTCTCTTCATCTATAACTATAGACAAGATACATTTGTGTCAGCAAATGGTATTATCATTACTAACATAGAAGATACAACTGATGGAGTTCAAGTGAGCTTCTTTGTAAGAGAAAAGATTGGAGGGGTGATGGATGCACAAGCTGTTGCAGAGGCTATGCAGGTAAGTATATGTGAAAGGCTGAGAAGGGAAACTGAATTGAATACTGGAATTGTTCATATTACACAATAATGGTTTGTATATACCCACTATGAAATATGATGGTATTACATTTTTCTCTGCTCCTGGAAGTGTTAACCACAGTATAGTGCTGTTTTTTAGTTAGATCACTCTGCCTCTCAGCTCTTCAATTAGTAGATTGCAGATAGTTAATATTTTCTATAGTGTAACTTAATGTATTGTAGCTAATGGTTATATCATTATAAGGTGGACTACTTGTTTTTGTTTCATCATTATGTAAGTAGATATAATCAGGAGAGCATTCATGAAAAAACAAAGTGTTGGAGCTTCCACATACATGTACATAATTAAAAAGCAAAACAGAGCATATACTAAATGAGTTTGATGTGTTAAATATTAAGTAAAGTGAACATGTCTTCTACAACTCCATGAAGATCTCCTTGAATTACAGCAAGACTTAAAATGACAAATCCAGTTGTCTACATTTACATTTTGTTCTTTTTTTACCTGATCATCCATGCATTATGGGTGTGGTCAATATAATTTTAGGATCTTTTTAGTTTTAAATTATTTACGTGGGAGTTGCACACTTGTTTTTTTTTTCGTTGATACACTCCTGCTATCATAATTACAGTAAGTATCAAAATTCACAACTATATGATTTTATATAGCTACTTACGTGTAGTAGAACTAGCATACCTATTATACATAATTTTATATTCATACATTAGTACTGTGATCATCATCACAGCTATATTCAATGTGTGCAGGAAGAGGTACACTATATCTGTTTTGTAGCTTGGAATTTCCAGTACTTTTGGAGTGATCTATGAAAATGTAAAGGGCGTTAATTCAAGAATGACATCTTGATGCTAACATCTCAGACATAGCACTGTGGTTGCTGTTTGTTGGCATTGTCAGCCCTTTAATCATAAATAATACCCTACTATATACAATTGCTATTTTTGTTTAACAATAACTATTATTATTACATAGAACTGCGTAATAATAGCTAAATATATATTAATAAACATTGATTTCTAAAATATTACATACTTCACTCAATCATATTCTTGTTCCAATATAGCATGCAAGAGATGATGGTGTTTTCTCTACTGCTGGATTTACAGTCATTAATATTATGTTAGCAGTCTCTCCATCTCCTACTCCACAAGATGAAGATGATCAGGTGTTGTTTGTTGGTCAGATTGCTGGAATTGTTATTGGAGTATCAGTAGGAACACTCCTACTAGTTATTATTACTGTGCTAGTGGCCTATTGCCTTTGGTATGTCTGTGTGTACATGCATACACATTTACCTATCATAAACGTTATAAAAATTAATAATAAATGTTTTGCATATAATTTGTATCTATATAGGATGCATCATAAGAGTGGACGATTTTCGTTTATTAAGAAAGGTGCTCAGAAAAATTCTGATTCCAATGCTGAAAATGTGTACCAATTAGAACATAGCCTTCAAGGTACAGGAAGGTTAATAAACAAATGACTATCCATATATGAGGCATCAAAGTTCTATATCTTTATCAATTTATAAAAAAGAGGATTATTACATTTATATATTCATTCATCAATAGTGTGATGCAATCATAATATAGATAGCCAATTTGGGACCATTGAAATTAAAATTTCATTAAAACTTTCGTATGACAATACTACATACATCCCATCTACTATTAATGATATTGATTATCACTTCTTGTGATTATGTAGGATCAGTACACAGTATGAAACAGAAATTTTCAGATGCTGATAATGGTAAAAAAGAGGAAGACTTTGAAGGAGACAAAGGAAAAAAATCACTTGATGAAAGTGAAGAAGCACATATCTGAAAGAAATGAAATTCACATCATTGATTAAGTTCAAACAATGAAAAATGTTTCTTTTAATTTACAAAATATATAATTTTGTACGTTTGAACATTTTTGTAATTACAATTATGTAGCTGCAAATGTGTGAATTTAAAAAAAATTAATGTATTATTAATTCTAATTTTATTCAGTACTCTGTATAGATTTTGGATCAATAATGCATACCCCAACTATAATTACTGTATGATCCTAAAACATTCCATGAACCAAAAAACATTGTATATTTCTTTACTTATTGTATAGTATTGATAGTGTATAAATTAGCACTTGAACCCAGAATTAAGTAACCATTTTATGTATGATAATTGCATACATTGGTGTAAGGTTACCATGACAATTGCTCACATACCAAATTATTGGTATAAATAATTGTGATCATTTTATTTGATTCACTGAAAAAAATAAGTGTAATATATTAGCTATATAATTATTTAACATAATGATATTCAAATAAAGGTACGTAGCTTTGATTGTATTGGAATAAACTGTACATGTTCATTTGCCTATGCCATTGATTTTGTGTAATTCTACTTTTGTTTCTAGTAAGTTTTCAATATAACTTGAGCCAGTCCTTCATCAATCTAATTAATTGCTGCTATAATATATGTAGCTATGATATAAAATATTTATTTTCTCAGCTATATACATTTAATATTCCCCTCTGCTTTGAAAACATTCAAAATATGCTGGAAATATATGACAAACTTAAATCATTTTGGACTTATGTTTATATTTGTAGTATCAACCTCTTTTCACCTCTCATTGCAAATTTATTTAAAATTAGTAGGTTACGTCCATAATATTGTCTAAAAAGTGATGTTAATAACACGAAAGTTTGGGATTTTTAAATAATCAGCATATATAATATCTGGCCCACATGATATGATTTGATTGATTTCCTGGAAGAAGCTTGAGCAATAATTACTCCTTCAGAGTAATGTCATCATTAAGCATGGATGTATCTAGACAATAGTGTAATATTTGAGTATGAAAAGAAGTAATCCTTATTTGTCTCTATAGTGAAATGGGACAATTAGAGAGTTTGTAACGAGTATCTTTCCAAAGTAAAAGTACAATAGATTTATCTGTACAGATTTTTCCTTGTGAGATAACCTCCTAGGGGTTATTATATTTTTTTGTGGGAATTGCTGATGGAGATTTTATTAATATTATTCACAAAAGACCTAGGGTTTGTTTCTGTAATTCTATATAGCTAGCTATATATCAGTATTTGCCTCTGGGTAGTTTGATGTTGTCTTTCTTATGTCTAACTAATTATGGTGAAGTACTTGATAGGCAAATTTTATACTTGTTGTAAACTTAGACTTTAACCATACTATTATTGCACATCTAACTTCCTGAAGATCACTGTCCCACCAGGCTTTGTGAAATCATCTCTTACTAATTTTATCTTTTTTTTTACTTTTGCAACTATTTACACTATCAAGAGGAGAAGGTAATCCTTGAGATATTAATGTACTGAAAGTCATATGCAATGTCCACATTACTACTAGTAAAGAGAGATGATTGTATGTTATCTATAAAATATAGACATTTGTCACTCTCTAGAAAGCCCTGTGGAATTGTCTGTTTAGAAACAGAAATGCTAGACTATAATTCACAGCTCAAAATAGAGTAATCTAGGATATTGCCAACACATGAATATTAATTTTATCAGTGACATTCTATATATAGTAATCTGTGGTAGGCACAACACAGTACTCTACTGTAGCTGATCCACTATACGATATTGAGGACGGTAAACTGTTAGGAGGGCCAAAACAACCATCAACTATGCAGTAGTAATTGTATGCTCTTCACAAGTTGATCTTGAAAGTAAATAGAATGGGAAATGTCATTTGTAAGCCGACAGCAGGCATTAAAATCTAATGATATGGACTAATTTAACTTCAGTACATTATAAATTAGATAAACTGATCGTTATCATGATGTCTTATAGTTAAAGTTATATAGCACTAGTATATATCAATGAAAGTGCTAACTTTAACTATGAATTAAGTTAACTAACTGCTCCAATGGGTTGCTCAGAACATCATTTTTTTTTCAAGCAGCTTACATCGTGATTTTACGTGTTGGCACACCCGCTTTAATGTGCAAGGTGCATGTCGGCTGTTCAATACTTCAATTCTAAGTCAAAGGATTGAACTAGACACTGGCCAGTGGCATAGGAAACATGCCCATTGTTTAAAGGAAGACGTGCACTGATCTTTGATTTGAGAGCATATGGCTCAAGATTAAGTTATAGTATTTTTCAACTGCTTAATATTAAACTATTACATAATTGTAGTATGACAATATGTCATTGCAATAATATTGGCAAATAACAATCACGGGATACAACTTTTACAATGTAGCAATGTATTCAATATAATTATTGAATTATTATTGCCCAATCCTAGTTCCTAGATCACCTTAGCTATAGTGTGGGAATGAGAGAAATATATCAGCAGTTTGTGCATGTGACTTTCATTACGAAGTAACACTAAAAACCACAATCCACCCACTATTTATAGTAACAAAACCACACTCCACCCACAATTTATACCACAATCCACCCACTATTTATAGTAACAAAACCACACTTCACCCACTATTTAGTATTTATACCACAATCCACCCACTATTTATAGTAACAAAACCACACTCCACCCACTATTTATACCACAATCTACCCACTATTTATAGTAACAAAACCACACTCCACCCACTATTTATACCACAATCCACCAACTATTTATAGTAACAAAACCACAATCCACCCGCTATTTATACCACAATCCACCCACTATTTATAGTAACAAAACCACACTCCGCCCACTATTTATACCACAATCCATCCACTATTTATAGTAACAAAACCACACTTCACCCACTATTTATACCACAATCCACCCACTATTTATAGTAACAAAACCACACTTCACCCTATTTATACCACAATCCATCCACTATTTATAGTAACAAAACCACACTTCACCCACTATTTATACCACAATCCACCCACTATTTATAGTAACAAAACCACACTTCACCCTATTTATACCACAATCCACCAACTATTTATAGTAACAAAACCACACTTCACCCTATTTATACCACAATCCACCTGGCAACTATTTATAGTAACAAAACCACAATTCACCCACTATTTATAGTAACAAAACAGCGTACAATCCTTAACTGCCTGGAATGTTTGATGTAAGAAGAAGCACCCACTTGCCCCAGATCTGATACTTCATAGTTAGATAAAACACAGATTCACTGTATTACACATGACACTGGAGGCAATTAGGCTGGATATTCATTTTAATACTGATGGTTTTGTTAATAACTGAATATGTTGTTCTGCACTATACATAGTAAGTACACATTAGTTAACAATAAATATAATTAAAATCTTTTTTGGTAAGACATTGCGACTTTTAGTAAACTAAACTATACTGAACTAGATTACAAGTCTATTTAACTATCACTAACATTAAAATGAAAATTGTCCAATAATGGGCACTTTTAGTTATGTAACTAAAACCCTTTCAGTAGGCCTAATGTTATTTTGCTTAACTAACTAGCTATAACTGTAACTGACTAAATTGCAAGAAACTAGCACTATAACTGAAAGTGACTTTAATAGATTGTGATTGTCCTCGTAACTTCATCAATATCGTAATTTATCCCAAAATTATTGCATTTGTCCATATCGACGGAATTAGAGGTGTGGTCTCAACTCCATCAAGTCACTTTTATATCACTTAGAGTACCCTCTATCTGAAAATGACTTTTATAGATTGTGACTGTACTCGTAACTTCATCAATATCGTAATTTATCCCAAAATTATTGCATTTGTCCATATTGACGGAATTCGGGGTGTGGTTTCCACTCCATCAAGTCACTTTTATATCACTTAGAGTACCCTCTACCTGAAAGTGACTTTAATAGATTGTGACTGTACTCGTAACTTCATCAATATCGTAATTTATCCCAAAATAGTACTACTGATTATAAATGATTGTAGATTATGATTATTATTTTTTTTACAATTCTGGCAGTTTTCTGTCTAAACAAATGTACACAGCCTTGTCATATGTTAGATTATATTTCACTCTAATTAATTCTGTTAGTATCTGCAGAATGGATGGAATATCAATCTATATGTATGATAAAGAATTAATGTGATTTACTTACTTCTGGTAATATGATAAATTTTGTTTGTGGAATCAGTAAAGTTGCCGAGGTTTTGTATATGTCAGATTGCATCCCTTGTAGGTAATAAACTATTTCATCCACCTTTGAATAATTATAAGTATTATCGTAATGTTATTGTAGGGATGTGACTGCACAATAATTCACCATATCCTGCTGATCAACTGGCCACATATTCAGGTGTATTGCCAGGCTACGAACATGTATTCCCACCTCCGTATTGATGTAGGCACTAATACAATCACCAGAATACAACAGCCTAACAGTTGGCTACAAATCAAGTGATTATCAGTGACACATGTGTTAACCTATATAAAGCCATACCTCAAAACTCTTGATAGTAGTGCGTATAAAGTTTCTGTTAAATATTTCGTCCCTGCATTTTATGAGTATTTACTGTGTTTATTCTTGTGTAACATCAAGTTTGAAAACTTACTTATCTGATAGTCTGTTTAATTTAGGATAATGTTTTACATAAGTCTCTTTTCCCCATGGTACAGTAAACAGCTCATCCTCTTCATCAACAGGAGAAAATTCATTTTTAAAATTTGGAACCAGCAGTCCATCTCCCTCGGGATCAGCTTCAACTTCAGTTGGATTGGACATACAGACATGTTCATGTAAATCAAAATTATTGACATTAACATAAATTATTTACCTTGCCATAAATCATCGCAGTCAATATCATCAGAAAATTGTGATGATGTTGGTGATGGAGAAGAGTGTGAAGTGACTTGTTCTGCATAGATGATTGAAAATATAAATAGCATTTACTAGTAAATGCTATTTTTTGCTCTAGTAATTCCTGCAGTATCTGTTTTCTTGCAGATTTAGTGTCAGACTGAATATTGAAAGGAAAGATTAAAGAATAAAAAGATTGATAATAAATGTACATAGATTAACCTGTGAGAATGTCATATTTGTACGAGTAGCAAAACATCTTGCAGCAAAACATCTTGCAGCCTATAGTATAATAGAATGCAATTTCAAGAATTATGTCCACCAAAATCAGTATATGGTATGCCCACCATGCACAGCATTACTCCACAGTCATAACAATTTTTCTGTCTTGGCACATTAATGTCCTGTTTGCGTATGGTGATATATACATGTATGAGATCAGTCCTGGTAACATTTTTGATTGGACAACTTACTGATGAATTGCAATACTGCCATTGAGACAAATCCAGCGTTACATTTTGTTTTATTGACTCCTGTTTCAAATAATAACTAGTAAGTGTGTAAGATAATCATTATTATTATCACAGGTTTCTTCAGCATCATACCATATCCAATTAATTATATGTGGAGTGAATCCATATTTGGAATCGATGTAGAGGATGAACTTGTTTTGCACATCAACGACCTATCGTATGGTAATTGTAGTTCAATAGGTATTCAAATGTATTAAGTTACTGTTTATGCATACCATTAGAATCCAATGACTAGGTCTATGTATTGGAAAAAATAGAGCATCCTTTCTGAATATGTTTGTGTTCTAAAATTGTATATAACACATTTCAAATCTATCTCAAACAGGTAAATTAACCATTTGACCTTTGTAAACCTTTTCACTCCTTCATGGCCTTCACTTATTAGTTTTGGTAGAAATACTGGATCAAAGGTCACATTCTTTTGCAGTGATTAAATTTGTCGTACATTGAGAAGAAACAACATCGTTACTACCTTTTTGCCTGTAGTATAAAAATGATTATTACAATTTAAGGAACATCAAATGTGTAGTTACAGGAGATCCAATTGAAATGGTGTATCGGGCGTTTTCTGGTATTGACCTCTTTCGCCTCTCTTAAAAAATGATTTTTTCCGTTTTCTCCATTTTTCTTTTAGAGGTTTTGTAACCTCTTCTGGTTGTTTCTATATAAATTCAGGACTGGTATTAGTTGCAAAGCCGGTAACTTACTCAATAACATCAAAATAATTATGTACCTTTATTTTGCAACAGTCACGCTTGTTAATTGTATCAACAAAGGACATTTGACGTCCAATAAGAATTTCATAATGTTGTTTTATGAATAGATCCGGTCTTAATCGATGTTTCGAATGGTCAGTGCACTTCACAATGAAGTTCCAGGCTTCAATTGTACCAGCTGTGCGCTCTGTTGCATCAAGTGAAACCTATAATTAGATGAAAAGCGGGCAATTTTATTTGAATTGTACTAAGCTTATGGACATGCCTTAATTAAGGTACTTTGACTGTCTTTTACTGCTTTTCCCCAGTTCCTATATCAAGCTGGATCACCTAATATAGAAATGTGTTCATACATGCAAACAAATTTTGGCATTTGTGTCAGCAATCGTAGGAAAAAAAGAGAAGGTTAGAGGAGGGAGTATAGTTGTGGAAAAAGGATGGTGGACCTCATTTCAAAGGCGACATACTCAGCTCTCATTGAGATGTGCAGAAGCATTATCATATGCCAGGGTCATGGCTCAAGACCCTAAAATATTAAACTCTTACTATGACGTCTTGGAAAAAACTTTAAAAGATATGATTTATTGAATAATCCACACATGATTTTTAATTGTGATGAGACAGGATTTTCTTTAGAGCATAAGCCAAGGAAACTAGAAGGTATGAAAGGAGTGAAGCATTCCACTTCTGGTGACAAGGCACAAATGACTGTGCTAGTTTGTATGTGTGCAAGTAATTATTCCATGCTACAACGCAACGAATATATTTGATCAGAAGAGGTTAAAGCCTGATCATACCAAAGGAGAGATACCAGGGACAAACTGCATGATGTACAAACAAATGTATCTAGCAGTTTGACTTTAAAAAAAGTGAGCTTCAACACTTTCAGTGTAGGTATGAAGATTTAACATTCCAGGTGACACTAGATATGAAAAGTGGCTTTCAGCACTTTACCCTGAATCCTAGGATGATGAGTCTTTTGGTTAGATGTGTCATTTCACCACATGAACCGTACTTAGTACATCATATACCACATCCAGTAGAAACATGTACTGGCTTAAAATACTCCCCTTTCATATACCTCAATACTTACCATGGTGAGGACAGAAACAGATGACAGTTTAACCATAGATATTATTTCTACTCCAATCATTCATACAACCTCAAATATTATAACAGTAATGTGATACATAAGATAATACATCGCTTATTATAATAACACCTAATATAACTTAAAATGTTTGACAACTAATACATCTAAAGCAGTAACTTGAATGCAAATTATTCTTTTGCTATATACCAGACATGGTTCTTCATATCTTTCTCAGCTTGTTCTCGTATCTCTGGTTTATCAGCTAGGTATTCATCAATAGTCATATCTTCATATGGTTTTTGAGCTTTTATTTTCGTTAACTCATTACGCAATTCTACTACCTTGGTCTTTGATTGGTCGATTACTTCTTGCACCTGTGTTTCAACATCTTTCTGATATGCAGCTAGTTTGGATGAAGTTGTGTCTTTTGGGTAAGGTATGGATAAATTTTCATACTGCTTTTGAAACCCATCAACAAATCCTGACTTTGAAATGGCTTTCTTGTAATGTTGCCAATCAACAGGTTCAGGTTTTTCTGGATATGAATTGACTCTGGCTAATGTTGCTTCATATTTTCCTCTGAAAGCTAGAAAATCGCCACGTACTTCCACTGGAAGGGATGCAGCCAATTTTGCCCAGTCGATAACTTTTTGTCCAACTCTCCTTGTAGCCATTTTGTTTGTTGTGGGCGTGAAGATTATTTCATTGCGCATGCGTGAAAACACGTGCACGCATGGATCTGCTAAAAACAACTATTAGTCTATTATTAGGACGATGTTGTGTTATGCATTTGAACATATACAAAATCTAACGATTCTCCTTACGCCTGTATGCACTATTGTCTCTAGATCTCTATAAACAATCATGTACATAAGGCAATGTTACAAATGCACACATACATATCGAAGTCATATTATCAACCCTTGATACATATAATTATAGTTGGATTTGAAGAATCGCACAAACAACCATCTTTCCAAATATCAAATAGGCAACAACTATGCATGCCAGCACATAGCAGGAACATTACCACTTCAGTTTATTTGGTCGCTCTTCAGTGCATTTGTGACAACGTATCCCACAGTAAGTTCAGTTCACTGTATTATCCACTGCATTCCATGCAACTAAAGATATAATTATATTCACAAATACTGATTTAAGTACATAATAAATATAATAATGTTACATACAATGATACAAAGATATAGATCTATATAATTTATATATAATCATATATTTACCGACTCAAACCATGCTTACTGTAGTAGATTAGTGAGTAAGGTTGGAGAGTGTCCATTTTTCATTTCATGCTGTAGCAGCTTTCTATAAGCAGGATAGATGTTGTCTGAATGTTCAGTGGTGGACAATGTTTAATTATATTTTTCACTTAAAGCTTATTAATGAAATAATGAGTTCATGTATGAACATCTTATGGTCTAAAAATAATTATATCAATAATATTGACAATCAATACTACATCTACTACAGTTTAATTTGCATGCTGACAATTAAATAGGGAACAGTAAGTCAAACCATCAACAATCTATAAAGTTTTCTGATCCATTTGTATGGCTATATACAACCTCATCATCTTTTTTTTGCCATTTAGTGTTTGGAATTCCAAACTGCCTTGCCTATACTATATTTCTAGTATTTATCATTTGTGGGTCAGTTGTGGCATGAATCAATAAGGAGACTTTCCATTTGAACTCTGGTATTTGATAGGATGCAACATACCCAACGGTCCTTTAAATACTGCTTTATGTCTGGCTTGTAATGTATTACAAAGGGCTATAATTCATGTGCATTGTGTACATTACTAGAATTATCCACTGACTACTAGCATGCTTTTTGATATTGAACCATTGTTGATTCATTCCATAGCTTGTTTATATGCACATGCTGCCTAAAGGACCTGCATCAAAGGCACAAGGGCCTTCTCTTTCTACAAGGTTATCTAATAAGCCATAATTAGTATTTATAAATCACTGTTAACTATTTCTCTTCTTTAGCCTGGTACATCAGTAGATGACATCTTGTCAAAAAAAAACGTTTTCAGAGCCAAGATTATTCATCGTTACTATTCCAGAAAATTCTATCAACTAACAAGGACTTATAATTGCAGAACGGACAGTTCTCTTAAAAATAGACAACTTGGTAATAGCTCCTATGTTATATTTTCTCTTTTATCCATTCAAATGGTTTCAAAGAATATATAATAAAGTTGTGGAAACATCATGTACAATCCACAAGAATTACTGCCAGATGGGAAATAGTACTATAACAATGGTTATGAAAATGACAATATTGTTACAATATTCATGATGATTGTGTTGCAAAGGATAATTATGATAACACAATCTATGCTGCATTTGAATTTCTGTATGCCGGTTAGTGGACATCACCTGGATAACTCCTCATTACTCACAGTTGATGAAATTGAGAATACTCTACTTCGGAATAAGTGGCTGTTAAACCTGTAATTGCTGTATTAATAGAAATTAATTCGACACTATATATATATAAACTTAATTCCACCATGATCAGAATAGTATCTAATCCAATAAGTTTTAACTACAATTGTCAAATTTAAACCTATTATTTTCCAAGAAACAGGAATAATATTTATATACACTGAACACTCTGACAGTATTGAACTTTCAGCTTAAATTAAATTGCCAGATTAATTGTTGATCCATATAGGATCAAGAAAGAGTAGGGTTAATTCAGGTAAAATCTATTCACTCTCATTAACCAATTCCAGTAGATATATGTATTATTAACTATGGCACTTTAAGAAGGTTCAATATTACCAGTCCTGGTTGGTTAGCCACAGCCTAACACTTTAATATGATACGAGTGATCTGATTGGCTGCTACCAAGTTTCAAAATCACTTAGAAACTTACACAGTCAACATTTCTTTGTGTCAGTTAGTTGCATGAATTAGTCAAGACTGCTTGACCAGATTGATTAGATTCTTTGTGCTTTGTATCTATAGAGTGCTTAGCTACTTGGGTGCAAATTTAGGCGAATTGATTGATGCTATACTATTTGAGGTGAAAATGAGTGCACATATACATCAGTTGTTTGTATTTATACTAGTGTTGTTTTAGTATGACAATCATCACTAATGACCCGGCACTTTTTTAAGTTATCACATATAGCGGTTATATATAGTATGACAGTAATTGCAATAGACCTGTAATTTAGTCACTTGGCTTTGTTAACACTGAATTCCTAAGAGGGGTTATAGTTAATTAAATAAACAACACTAATTTATACATATAATTATAAATCTCTGCCATGATCTGAAAAAAATCTAATATCTAATATAGCTATGTTATTACATAGTAGCCTGCTTAATAAGTAAACCTCCTCCACAATATGTCCCAAGAAACAAGATTACAAGAATAACGAGAGCCGTCGGGACGGGACCCTCGCCTACGTGGCAAGGTAATACAAACTATAATTTCGAAATAATTATAATATGCCAAAAGATTATAATTATCATTGCTCGTTTGTATGGTCATATAATAATGAGAATGTTTACTTCAGATTGTTTAGTTTGTGTATAAAACATATTAAGTTATAAAACCGTACTGGCATGTTAGTTTTTATAATAATATTATAATAGATATAGATATATATATATATATAATATATATATAAATAATTATATATATATATTTATGTGTAAATTATATAAACTAACATGTCACTACTTATTACGATTATACTAGTCTCTTCCTTGTCTATACTATAAGTCTTACATTTTAGTCTCTGTATTATCTGAAAGAAGAAAGAAAGATCCTCAATTCGTCTTGTGAAATATTCCACAAAGACAGCATAGACAGGTCCTCAAAACTGCTGACGTTCGAGTAACGTGCACAGCACATGACTTTGTTTGCTTTTATGTAGTGCTTTGCTAGCGATAGTCATGATACAGGAGTAGTTATGTTTTGATGTGTTCAGATGCCTCCACGAGTCTTCTCAAGTCTGGAAACAGTAACCGTGAGTTATAAACATTGTGATAACTTTATAACCGAAAGGTTTAAGAAGAATTCCTACGTTATTTTTTTTCCTTGTATAATTTGAAGTCTACCAGTACCCCTTTTGAAATGTCAATGTTTTTATTTTTCCAGAAAAATTGCTAACACACACACAGACACACAGACACACAGACACACAGACAAAACGATTACCGTACCCTTCCGCCTACGCTACGCGGCGAGGGTAATCAGCAATTAGAAATTATGGTAAGAGTTATTTTATTATGGGAGTGTAACAGGATAAAAATTTATTTAAATTTACAACCACTAGATCACGTGACCGATGAGAAACATGGCGGAGAGGTCGGTCTGGAATGCTTGAAAGAACATACAGTAGAGACCGACTACCTGTTATTAAGGGAGAGCTCACAGACTACTGGAATTCAGTAGGACGGTTTATAGAATAATGGACGATGACAAGAAAAAAGAAGGGCTCCAGCAGAATAAGCCAAGCGGAGGGAAGTCAAGTGAACGAGAGAATGGAGAAGACTCACAGGTTTCAGGATTGATAAAGACAGATTCAGAGCAGGTTCTGGGATCAGAAATGGACTTACTGGACCCTCAAGATATACAACACATGGATCCCGAAACACAAACTCGTTTAAAGGCGTTTTTGGAAGTAGCAGGAGTCAAGCTTTCTCATGTAGATGCACGGACTTTCCAAGATCCGGAAATTCTTCGTAAACTAACAAATAGGTGAGTAATCTTCGGCAACTTTGTATTCTATATACTGTCAACTACTTTGAACCACTGTTATTTGTGGCCACTAATTGTATCGAAAATATTCTAGTGCATTATTTATCACTTGTATACATATATGTAATAATGTACATATAGTATACTAAACACTGTGGTTGACCTACCAGTATTGAGCCTTGATTGCCGGATTGTTGATCTGTATAGTCTAGGATCTGTTTACGTAGTAATCCATTCATCTTTTCCCCACCAAACCAGCCCTGTGTGTGTTTCCCTTACAAACGTACTTGAGTGCTTGTGCCATTGTGAGTTCCCTTTTATTATTAAATTCATTAACTGATTCCAATAGATATGTATTGTTAATCAGGATTTTAAGAAGCGAAGATTTGATACTGCCAGTCTGGCCACAGCCTATACTTTACTATATGATATGAGTGATATGATTGGCTGATACCAAGTTTTAAATCACTTATAAACTACAGTAAACATTTCTTTGTATCAGTTAATTATTGTAATAACTACATGTAATTAATCAAGATGTCTTCACCAATGAAATATAAGAAAGTATTGACTTGTGTAATCTCTTGGATTTCTTGCGGTTTCTTCTCTATATCAGTATGAGGCTTATACTTGGGTACTAATTTAAGCAAATTTGATTGATTTTTAAATAAATTACTCTATTATCATGTGTTAGGATTTTATATGTATGTTACATTGTATTTGAAGTGAAAATTGTTGATAAGTATTATCACAAAAATAAATAATTTATAATTATATTATGTTATGTATTGTTTTTATTCTTGTTTTTACAAAGTTCCTGAAATTTCCCATGTCAATCTAGCCCATCTATTTATCTTTTGTGATACTAACTTTCCTTAGAAAAGAAATTGATATTTTATTGACATTACATGTACATGTGTAACCCCACCCCCCAAAACATTTAATCAGGCTTTATTCTCAATGCTGTGTTATGTTAACAATAATCTTCAAGTTAAATATTGTTGATCCAGTTTGATCCCTCATTTGTAAATAGGAATTTGTAAGTTGTACTCTTTAGGTAGGTGTATTGCATACAGCCGAAATCTCAATGAACATGTAATATACTGTGCATGTGATATATATGTACATGTATATCTGACTAGGTTGACAAAAATTGACTGTTTCGATGACGAATGTTTTATTCAAATGATTATATTTAGTGTTCAATATTTTATTTTAATGAAAGGTGGTATCCATGACAATCACTCATTGCTGTGAAAAATAGCAAAATCACGAGTGTTTGATTGAAAACTGCTTTCTCTGATCAATTTTCGCAGTCACATATGTAGTTAAATCCAAAGCGGGAAATAAGATCTAAAATATGCTTAGACATTAATGATTTTTATCGGTCATGTAATGTATAGTGTACATGTACATTGTGTATGTGTATGTGATATATAAGCTTAAAATAGTTGGACATTTGTATAACAAGATATATAGAGAATAAAGTATCCCTATGACTGCTTTGTGGTGCCCATCATTCAGTAATCATGGCTAACTTTATCATGCCTGAAACACATCAGCCTATTATTTTGATTATCTACCTTTTAAAGCACCTTGTAGAACTTTAGGAATATATTTCAGGTAGAATAGCTACATGTAGCTATTAGTTTCATAAGCTATACAGCTTTCTTCCTACTGGTCTGTAGAGCTTGAACGCGCATTCTTTTACGCACCACACCCATTAATTGACCGAGCCCCCGCATACTCATGTAAGTGGCCACAAACATACATTGTATATAATTATATAAGCATACTTCGAACCTGTGGGAAAGCACTCATAAGGATGGCCCTATGGGCCATAAAAACGTTGAAAAATGTCCATTGACCAGTAGTTATTTCTTGCCCTGAAATCCCAGTCTGACTGGATAGGGTAGTTGAACCATTAATTATAGTAAGCATATGTGCAAACATGATTTATTACTGTTTCATTATTCATTCAAATAGCTCCTCATTTGTTAACATGACAAGTGAATTTGTGCGATATATCAAACACACGTAACTCTAGTTGAGAAAACAGGCTTTTTGGAAAATAATAATTTTGAAAAATGTAACACGTTCTATTTGATCACTTTGTTCATGAAGTCAATTAGATTTTGGTATACAGAAAGTGCAACTATTTCTCCTTGTGTACATACAATTTAGTTGTTTTCTTATTGTTAATAACCGAATAACGAGCTTTTTAATAATACTGATCAAGATTAAATATTTTGTGAATGTCCGGTTATCTCATCCATACATGTATGTGAATATGGGGTTACTTGGGACCTTGGTCACAATGGTACATGTATATAAGGGTTTACATGTGACACAAGCATATACATGTATATAAACTTTATATATACATGTATATACATGTACATATGTATGCTTTTGTCACATACTGTACATGTTGTGTAGTAAAGGAAGTTGTGTCATTTTGGGAACTTACTCAATTATTATACATGGCACGTAAAAGAACGTGCGCTGGAGCTACAGACCAGCAAGAAGAATTAGCAAGCTTATACAACTGCAACTAACACTAATAGATATTGTATATAGCAAAGAAATATTATAAAATGTGATGTAACAGGCATAATAAATAAGTATCAGTTGTTGATTTTCAGCAATGGTCACATATGGGTTTACATGGGACCTACATGTACATGTAGGTCACAATGGTATATCCCTATGATTGCTTTCCCACGGGTTCGAACTATATGTATATACATGTATATATATGTTTGTGTCACTTGTGCGAGTATGCGTTGTATACGTAGTTAAGGAAGTTATATCATTCCCGGGGGCTTGGTGAATTAATGGACGTGGCACGTAAAAGAACGCACGCTCAAGCTCTACAGACCAGAAAGAAAGCTTGTAGCTTACGTAGAAACTACTAATAGCTAGCTATTCTACCTGAAATATATTTCTAAAGTTCTACAATGTTCTTAAGGTAAACAGAGTAGATAATCAAAATAATAACTATAATAGCCTGATGTGTTTCAAGCATCATAAAGTCAGCCATGATTACTGAATGCTGGGGACACCACAAAGCAGTCATAGGGATACTTTTTTCTCTATATACACTTGTTATTGATATATATTTCCAATATCTGTCAAAACATTTAGTGGTTGTGGCTAATTTGCTTGAAGCATCCCAAAACTAGCTTGAGTGGCTAATTAAACATGTTTAGTATTTTATTACAAAGTATAGAGAGTGTAAATATTGTTTTTACAAGTTTGTATTGAGCCATAAAAAGATGGTCATGCATGTTGAATTCATTGGTAGTGCAAACCGTGTAAATGGTGGTACACATGTACATGTACATGTACAGTGAAAACCCTGTATTAGTGTGTAAATGGTGGTACAGTGAAAACTCTGTATTAGTGTGTAAATGGTGGTACACATGTACATGTACAGTGGAAACCCTGTATTAGTGTGTAAATGGTGGTACAGTGAAAACCCTGTATTAGTGTGTAAATGGTGGTACACATGTACATGTACATGTACAGTGAAAACCCTGTATTAGTGTGTAAATGGTGGTACACATGTACATGTACATGTACAGTGAAAACCCTGTATTAGTGTGTAAATGGTGGTACACATGTACATGTACAGTGAAAACCCTGTATTAGTGTGTAAATGGTGGTACACATGTACATGTACATGTACAGTGAAAACCCTGTATTAGTGTGTAAATGGTGGTACAGTGAAAACCCTGTATTAGTGTGTAAATGGTGGTACACATGTACATGTACATGTACAGTGAAAACCCTGTATTAGTGTGTAAATGGTGGTACACATGTACATGTACAGTGAAAACCCTGTATTAGTGTGTAAATGGTGGTACAGTGAAAACCCTGTATTAGTGTGTAAATGGTGGTACACATGTACATGTACATGTACAGTGAAAACCCTGTATTAGTGTGTAAATGGTGATACAGTGCAAACCCTGTATTAGTGTGTAAATGGTGGTACAGTGAAAACCCTGTATTAGTGTGTAAATGGTGGTACAGTGAAAACCCTGTATTAGTGTGTAAATGGTGGTACAGTGCAAACCCTGTATTAGTGTGTAAATGGTGGTACAGTGAAAACCCTGTATTAGTGTGTAAATGGTGATACAGTGCAAACCCTGTATTAGTGTGTAAATGGTGGTACAGTGCAAACCCTGTATTAGTGTGTAAATGGTGGTACAGTGAAAACCCTGTATTAGTGTGTAAATGGTGATACAGTGCAAACCCTGTATTAGTGTGTAAATGGTGGTACAGTGAAAACCCTGTATTAGTGTGTAAATGGTGGTACAGTGAAAACCCTGTATTAGTGTGTAAATGGTGGTACAGTGCAAACCCTGTATTAGTGTGTAAATGGTGGTACAGTGAAAACCCTGTATTAGTGTGTAAATGGTGATACAGTGCAAACCCTGTATTAGTGTGTAAATGGTGGTACAGTGCAAACCCTGTATTAGTGTGTAAATGGTGGTACAGTGAAAACCCTGTATTAGTGTGTAAATGGTGATACAGTGCAAACCCTGTATTAGTGTGTAAATGGTGGTACAGTGCAAACCCTGTATTAGTGTGTAAATGGTGGTACAGTGAAAACCCTGTATTAGTGTGTAAATGGTGGTACAGTGAAAACCCTGTATTAGTGTGTAAATGGTGATACAGTGCAAACCCTGTATTAGTGAGTTAGTACTTTGCTTCTGATGTGTTCAATGTACATGTATGTTTATAAACTTTATACATAAATTGTATACATATGTTTCTGTCACATGTACATGTATTGTATACAGAAGTTACATCATTTTGTGGGGCTTGGTCAATTAATGAATGTGGTATGTAAAAGACCACTCACTCAAGCAGACCAGCAGGAAGAAAGCATTCCAAGCAGCAATAAACTTTAACTACTGTAATAGTTATTGTAGTCATTGCTTAAGTATACAACAACTGTTAAAATGTAAGAATAGTAGAAAGACAAATCACTACAATAGTTTGTTAGGATTCAGACATGAAAAAGTCATCAGCAAATAAACACAAAGTGGGTAATTTATTCTCCATATAATTACACATGTACAGTGTGTATTAGGGATGGGCAATTATGAAAATATGAGTCAACAATTATTGTCTGTGCAAGTATCACGATTATTGCGATTATTGGCTACCTTAACAATGTATGTAGATTCCATTCAACAATCAAATTGATACCTTTTATTTGTTGAGAAAACAGTGTGATTTAGATGTGATAGTACTGAAAACCTGAAGTTATGGCACAATAATCATTATTTTTGTGACCATGATATGGCAATATTTAGACGATATGATTATCACAGGAAAATGTAATCACGATTATCACAATAATCAAAATATTGCCCATCCCTAGTGTGTATATTTTGTTTAAATACAAGTACAAGTTTTTATTGCCTACAGGATCACCATTTTCATAGGTAACTGGTACAGTGTGTACATGTATATACAGTGGTGTGGAAACAGCCAGTCTTGCAGGACAATGTCCGATAAATCTAGTGAACGTCTGGTAAATTGAAACTAAACTGTATACAAAGTATATGAGGAGCAGGACAAGAGGGATGAAATAGGTCAAAATGTCTGGCAGTTTGCTCAATGTTTCCACACCCCTGGGTACATGTACATGTATATACATTGTACATTGTGTATGTTTATAATGTTCTTGTACGTACCACTGCCATTAGTTCACCAAGCCCCCAAAATGACACAACTTCCTTTACTACATGCACAGTGTATGTTTGGAACATGTATGTGACACCAGCATAAACTTTATAGCTTGTGTCATATACATGTACATGTACATGTTGCGTACATACATTATACATTGTACATGTAGTAAAGGGAATTGTGTCATTTTGGGGGCTTGGTCAATTATTGTACGTGGTACGTAAAAGAATGTGCACTTGGGCTACAGACCAGCAGGAGGTATGTAGCTTAGTCAGCTTATAAAACTAACACTAGTAGATGTTGTATGTACATATAGCAGAGAAACATTATAAAAAGTGATGCAAGAATCTTTAACAAGCAAGAAGTATCAGTTGTTGAGTTTCAGCAATGATTTAGAAGTAGTTCAGTTTCATCAAAGATCTTGGGTAGAGTCACTAGTGCTGTCACCAATCACTGATACACGTACATGTAGTTACCGCAAAGCAGACTTTTTGATAAGTTTTGACAAATTGGCTCAAAAATGGTTAGTATGTGTGCCGTTGGGAATACATCTTGAGCCAATTAACTAAGATTTAATGCTGGTATATAGTAACAATATAATCATAATTAACTGCTTCACTGGCCCAAAGAGAGAAGTGTGAAGTTCCAAATAAGAAACTCTTTGTGGTGAGTCATATTAGCTTATCAAAAACACTGCTGCAAAGCAATTATAGAGATATTCTTTTCTCAATTTATTTTTTGTGAGTACGTGTATGTAATTACAAATTATCTACATACAATGTATACATGTACATGTGTACATGTATTTGATTAGAAAATTGATGTGTTACACATAGCATAGTCACAAGCAAGAATTTATAATTATACATTTATAATTATATTAAATCGAAGACAATGTTATAAACATACACACATGTAGTAATTGTATAGTACATGAATAAGTCACAACAGAGTTTTTGATAAGCTGATATGGCGCACCATTGGCCCAAAGAGCTTCTTATTTTGCACTGTTCAGTTCTCTTTTTGGGCCAGATGGCGCAGTTACATTGTAATACATGTATGATTATATTGTCACTAACAGCATTAACTCTTTGTTAATTGGCTCAAGATGTATTCCATTGGCGCACACACTAACCATTAATGAGTCAATTTGGCCTATGCTTCAAAACATATCAAAAACTCTGAGTCATAACAGATAGACAGTTTTACAAGTGACATCGTACATAATGATTTCTTGATAATTGTTCGTGGATTAAGCCAGGAGGGGTGGTGACGCAACTACACAAACAGATTGTATTGAAGTATTGAAGTCAGTGTATAGTAATTAACAACTGTAATCAATACTCGGGAGTGGCATGGCCTCTGGAGATGTCATGTGGTTATCCTTAGCATCATTTAGAAGTGTGAAAGATGAGCTTTCTATATCTCTCTAGGCCAAAGTTACTCGATAGACTTCAATACAATCTGTTTGTATAGTTGACCACCTCCCGCCTCCCTGGCTTAATCCACGGACAATTATCTGGAAATCGTTTATGCGTGATGTTAGTAACATACAGTGTATAGTGTACATATACAATGTATATACTGAAACAGGAGTAATCGAGGGATTCATACATGTACATGTACATGTACATGTATATATTGTTTAGGGCTGAGCGATATTGGTATTATCATATCACGATAGATAATTGCCAAATTATTGCGATAACGATAATATCGCGATAATTTTTACTGACATGTTAATAAATTATTATTAATCTAATTATTAATGTTTATTAATTTTTCTAACTTATTAATGTTAAAAATTATTAATAGTTATTGATTTTCACGCGCAAATTGTAGCTAAAATTCTAAATCACATTCTTGTCTTAGCTTACTTTTATGGACTAATCTATAAGCCTATTGATGCCTCCAGTTCCAGTGAGAGTGAAAACCAGTTCTACAGAAAGTTGAAAGCTGGAAAGCTAATATGCTAGTGAAAAGTGGGCGTTGCCCGCGAGTGATTTATCGATCAAACACAGGCTCATAATGTAAAAATATCTTGCTCTAACTGCAGTAATACATTGTAGCTATATCTAGATATCAAGAAAAGCTGTAGTGACTGTTAACCTTACAGATGCTTTCAAGAAAAACTATCAAATTCATAATTGCGCATGCACAGATACACGTGGTATTATCGCGATACAATTTTATTTATAATCGTTATCGCGATCGCCAAAAAATATCGCGATAATCGATAAATCGACATTATCGCTCAGCCCTAATATTGTTCTGTACATATACATATATAGGCTACTGAGACAGAATTAAGTATATACTGGATAAACAGCACTAAATGCAATGTAGAATCCAACCACCACTCTAAATATCCTGGGCAGAACACTGTTAGTGTATGTACATTTTGTACATATGTACATGTACATTGAATGCTGAATGGACTATAGAGTACATGTACATGTACACTGTAGATTTAGATATTACTCAAATGTGTGAATTGATAATATCTTTGAGTGGGGGTTGATTACAAGCCAGTTCTACAGACAGTCAGGGTTTTTACCAGGCTTCTACAGGTGGAGAGGCTTAATGCCTTCCCTTTTATATTAGCAGCAAAATGACATACCCTTGAGAGACTCGATTAGGCTTCCTGCAATGTGTACATAGTAGCAATGCATTGTCACCAAACAAGAATACATGTGTAGAAAATTGACCATCTCATGATTATACATGTACATGTGATTAGTATACTGATGTTGTACATTGATACAGACATAGACCAATGCAGCATCTACATGTATATGTACATGTGATTATACATGTACATGTGATTAGTATACTGATGTTGTACATTGATACAGACATAGACCAATGCAGCATCTACATGTACATGTATATGTACATGTGATTATACATGTACATGTACAATATGTAATTATAATTATAGATGCAATTGTCTTCTTCTTGGGAATTATAATTTCATCATGTTGTACATGTATTTATTAAATAAAGATATCAATATATGGACAGATTATGTATCTAAATAGATGTCATCTAGAATGGATGAGTGAATAGATAAGTGAATGGATGAATACATTGATGGATTTTACAAAGTGGATTTTACTTTTAACTTTTATGGATTGTTAAGTATCAGGATGTATAGTTAGGTGGGTGGGTGATTGTAGTAGACTTGTTGGTTTGATGGATGGATTATTATAATTAATGTGTAGTTGAATGCATGGTTGCATGAGCTAGGAATGGTTATATGATTCAATGAATCTACTGCTGGATGTTACAGTGTGAATTGTGGTTGGATAGATGGATTTGTTTGCAAGGTACATGTAGATGTTTAGATGGGTGAGTGAATTGATAGTTACAATATACTGTACAGTTACATTGTAGATTGATGGATAGCAGTGTTGCTTCTAAGAAATTACATGTGTGGGTCAAATTGTTTTGTTTTTCTATGTCTGACCCAGTTGACAAGATTATGTTGCGTCACACAATAACTGGAAAGCATCAAAACAATATTATATATATACATGCTAACAATTACATAAATATATATATACATTTCATAAACTTTTTAAAGACTGTCACTTTCACTTCCTGACTCTGAGTGAGACTCTAAAGCAACGAAGCAACTCTATTTTAGCTGCTTTGGATCACGGGAACAGGTAAGGACAGTAGAACACGTAGCCATTGCACACGAGGCAGACGTATTCTAAATAATGCCCAATCTAAAGTTAATTAATTTTCTGAAAATTAATAACAATGGCGCATCAGAGCACTGATCACTGTGTCTGGAATTGCCTAGAGAGCGTCAGAGGCACGCCATACGAGCTTAGCAACAACACTGATGGTTAGATTATTAGCAAGATGGATGGTTTGATAAATGTGTGGATGGGTATACATTTTGTTATGACTAAGTTGATTTATGCATGTAGATGATAATTGATTCATGGATGTGGTATGTGTACATGTAGATATATACATGTAGATGATAGCAGATAGTGTTTCATGGATGTGGATATATATGTACATGGGTACATGTATTGTGTGTAGATGATAATGGATAGTGATTAGTATATGATAGGAGGAATTGGAATTGAGTTGTGCTATTACACTGTTGACAAGAAGTCTTAATATTTAGACCATACAATAAATAGTACATGTATATACATGTACATGTATGATTGATACGTATTACTGTAGTGCACGTTTACATGTACATACTACATGTACACACTGTATATTCCATACAATATTATACTACACTGTATACTGTAGTTAGTTATACAGGTACATATACATGTACATGTACATACATGTACATGTACATGTAGATGAACAGTATACATACATGTACATGTATTGTATGTACATGTACATTTATATACATACTGTAGTGTGTATAATAATTATTATTATTCATAATATGTACTGTTCGATTATTATTACCCTTACCATGAAGTGTAGGCGACATCATATTGTATGCCTTTGTGTGTCTGTGTGTGTGTTTACAAAATTTGGGAAAACAACAGCTTCAATGAGCTACTGGTTTGCTATGATAAATGACACATTATTACTTCTACTACTCCTCCTTCCTCTTTCCTCCTCCTCCTCTTTCCTTTTTTCCTCTTTCCTCTTTTCCTTTTTTCCTCTTTTATCCCTTCCTTATCTTAGTGTCAGTAATGCACTTGATGAAGCAGCTACAGCATTGAATAGAATGCGTTCTAAACAGAATAATGGAGACCCTGTGACATCTGTTTCTGATACAGTACAAGTTAATCAACAGTCAACAGTTGATCAGGTGAGATAATACATGTGTAGATATACAATGTACATGTATGTATTTGTACATATGGGAAATCCCAGGAACTTCCTCCCCTCTGTGAGTACGCTATAACTGTGAAGAGATACTTTAATACATAGATTTGTTGTCTCTGCAGAGCCATCCTTTCCCATGGGTTCCAACCACATGTACAATTGTGCATGTACATGTATATAGTTAAGGAAGTTAATTGTGTTACATGTTGTATCTAGACATGGGTCAAGCATTTTGATGCTTGTGCTTAAAAGTGCTTTAAGCACTTTTTTCAAGTGCTTGAACGTACTTGGAGGCATTTTATCAATTACAGCACTTGTGCTTGTGCTTGAGCACTTTTTGGGCACGTTTTTATGGCCCGTAGGGCCATCTCTATGATTGCTTTCCCACGGGTTCGAACTATATATATATATATATATATATATATATATATTCTTGTGTCCACTTCGTGAGTATGCGTTGTATATGTAGTTAAGGAAGTTGCGTCATTCCTGGGGGCTCAGTCAATTAATGGCGTGGCGCGTAATAGAACACGCGCTCGAACTCAGCAGAAAGAATGCTGCTTGTAGCTTACATAGAATTAGAAACTGGAACTACTAGCTAACTATTCTACCTGAAATATATTCCTAAAGTTCTACAAGATTCTTTAAAAGGTAAAGAGAGTAGATAATCAAAATAATAACTATAATAGACTGTTGTGTTTCAGGCATGATAAAGTCAGCCATGATTACTGAATGCTGGACACCATAAAGCAATCATAGGGATACTTTTTTTCTCTATATACACTTGTTACAGCGGCTTTTATGTGGACTAGTTGATTTTTTTTCCAGATTAAATATTTTTAGGCCGGATAGATGTAGACTAACAGATCTTAACTTTCAAAAACTTTTTTTCATAAGAAGCAACAATAAATTTCAATGAATTACCTGCATTTTGTTTCAAAAAAGGTTGTTATCCTTAGCATGAGGGAAATTTCAGTTTCCATGTACATGTACAAGTGCTTGAAATTGTGCTTGAAGCACATTCAAAGTGCTTTAAAAGATGATTAAGTACTTCTTGTGTAAGTGCTTGAAAAATGCTTAATGCTTAAAGCACTTCAGTCAGTGCTTGTGCTTATGCTTGAAGCACCAACTTGACTCCATGCCTGCTTGTATCACAGATCCTAGATTCAAACACAATTCAATGAACAGTTTTCTGAGTACTGGATACTTTGTTACATATACATGATGTTATAGGAGATGTAGAAAGAAAGAAAGAAAGAAAGACACCTGAGGCAATGGAAAAATGAAAATGAGAGTTGCCTCAGGTGCATGTACATTACATATAGTCATGTACTGTAACTCTATATGTTTCTACATTCCCACATTCATTATTGAATAAATAGAGTTTTTATGGCCCGTAGGGCCATCCCTATAATTGCTTTCCATGGGGTTTAATGTATATATATTTATATGTTTGTGTCACTTGCGCGACTATGCGTTGTATACGTAGTTAAGGAAGTTGCGTCATTCCCGGGGGCTCGGTCAATTAATGGGCGTGGTGCGTAAAAGAACGCGTGTTTGAGCTACAGACCAGCCAGGAAGATTCAGAAAGGATGTAAAACTGCTAATAACTGTTGTATATAGCAGAGAAACAATATAGATATTATGCAAGAATCTTTAACAAGTAAGTATGATAAGTTGTTGAGTTTCAGACACGAGGAAGTCATCATTTAGAACCTTGAAGGAGTACCTCAGTCAGTTCATCAGACATCTGTGTATTTAGACTGCAATTAGGCTTACACTTACGTCTTCAGGCCCCAGGAGTACACAGAAAGGTAGAGACACTAGTGCCATCAGCAATGCTTAATACATAGTCATCACAAAGCAAATATAGGGATGTTTTTTTCTCTATATACACTTGTTATAGCATGAAATTGAACTACATGTACATGTACATGTACATGTACATATATTATCTGAACTTTTCAATGTCGAGTAACTTCTATAGAAATTTATACACATGTAACACTAACCTGCATGTACATGTACATGTACATGTACATACAATATACATATACATGTAGTATTACATGGACATGTATACATGTACATTAGTGAAACTTTGAAACACAAGTAAGACTTCTAGCAAACCTAATATAAAACATTCAGGGATTGATTCTGGTGGTCTGGCTTTGAAATATCTGGAAAGAAGGCTGAAAGCTCAATCAAGTCTCCCTTCCTCATTCAAATTTTGTATACAGATAAAATGATTATTTGTATTAATGTAGCTTCATTATTAGCTGTAAGAAGATTCTTTAAAATACTAATTGGGTCAGACATTTAATAACTTCATGAATATTTGTTGTTCTGGAAATACTGACAGGGTTTCTATCCTGGGGGTCTGGAGGGGGATGAGATTTCATGTGTGGGTGTGTGGGGTGTACCAAGTGTAGGAGGTTTGGGGGCATGCCCTGCCCAGGAACATTTTGTAAATTAGGTGTTCTGAGATGGATTCTGGTAGTTTTCTGGAAGGTTTCTGGCAGCTAGCAGACTATTACTATGGTGTGGTTTAGAGCACTTGATAATACTCTATTTACTAAATTTGATAATATTTGTGTGCTATTTCCATTAATTTGTTAAGCTGTTACATCATACATGATATCATGCTTTTTGAAAAGTTCTGGGTGGGGGAAAATCCCAGGACGCCCCCCTCTGTAGGAAACCCTGTTTGATGATATAATTTGAAGTACAAATACATAAAAACATTTTAAAATGTATTTAAATATAGCAATTGTACATGTACATGTACATGTACATTGTGTAAATACTAAATTTAGGTATTTTCTTGTACAAAATGGTGGAATAACACATCTTTAAATGTAAGCGTTTCACATATTATTGCGCAAATGACTGATTTTAGTGATTTTAGCATCCATTGCCACAAATAATAATATATTTGATCCCAAATATGGTGTACAGTCTACACCATGTGTCATACCAGATTTATTGTTAGAGAGGAAAAAGAGTCAATCATCCGAAGCACACTGCACCAGGGGGAAGGGGTATGTACATGTATGCTCCTTCAGGAAATTTCTAAAATTTAGGCTATCAGAGGTTGCTTGTGTCTGAGATGTTGTTGCATGTGGTAATAAATTTGGTCTAAAATGTATGGGGGGCGGGATCAGGGGCTCAAGCTAGTAGATGATATTCACCCCCCTGGACTTACTCAGCTCAAGCACTGTACATTGTACAATATCACTTGTGAATAGTATTCACATTGTGACTTCTATGTTTCTTTTGTTGATAGGAAACTACTAATAAAACAAAGAACCAAGTTACTGAATCTGTAGATAATACATCAGATCCAGTACCCTCTTCTCACCAGACAAATCAACAAATAAGACAACATCAACAACAACATCAACAACAACAACAACAACAGGAAGTCACTGATATACAAGCATTACAACATTTACTTGGACAAGGTTTGTTATGTGAGAATTATCACAAATGAAAATAACTCTGTAAGTACATGTACAATTGTATATTGTATTGTATTCAGTTGTATATCTACATGTATTACTGTAGTATGGTAGAGTGTACTGTATATTGTACTGTATTCAGTTGTATATCTATTACTGTAGTATAGTAGAGTGTACTGTATATTGTATTGTATTCAGTTGTATATCTATTACTGTAGTATAGTAGGGTGTACTGTATATTGTATTGTATTCAGTTGTATATCTATTACTGTAGTATAGTAGAGTGTACTGTATATTGTATTGTATTCAGTTGTACATTTGTATATTTATTACTGTAGTATAGTAGAGTGTACTGTATATTGTATTGTATTCAGTTGTATATCTATTACTGTAGTATAGTAGAGTGTACTGTATATTGTATTGTATTCAGTTGTATATCTATTACTGTAGTATAGTAGGGTGTACTGTATATTGTATTGTATTCAGTTGTATATCTATTACTGTAGTATAGTAGAGTGTACTGTATATTGTATTGTATTCAGTTGTATATCTATTACTGTAGTATAGTAGAGTGTACTGTATATTGTATTGTATTCAGTTGTACATTTGTATATTTATTACTGTAGTATAGTAGAGTGTACTGTATATTGTATTGTATTCAGTTGTATATCTATTACTGTAGTATAGTAGAGTGTACTGTATAGTGTATTGTATTCAGTTGTATATCTATTACTGTAGTATAGTAGAGTGTACTGTATATTGTATTGTATTCAGTTGTATATCTATTACAGTAGTATAGTAGAGTGTACTGTATATTGTATTGTATTCAGTTGTATATCTATTACTGTAGTATAGTAGAGTGTACTGTATATTGTATTGTATTCAGTTGTACATGTATATCTATTACTGTAGTATAGTAGAGTGTACTGTATATTGTATTGTATTCAGTTGTATATCTATTACTGTAGTATAGTAGGGTGTACTGTATATTGTATTGTATTCAGTTGTATATCTATTACTGTAGTATAGTAGGGTGTACTGTATATTGTATTGTATTCAGTTGTATATCTATTACTGTAGTATAGTATAGTGTACTGTATATTGTATTGTATTCAGTTGTATATCTATTACTGTAGTATAGTAGAGTGTACTGTATAGTGTATTGTATTCAGTTGTATATCTATTACTGTAGTATAGTAGAGTGTACTGTATATTGTATTGTATTCAGTTGTATATCTATTACTGTAGTATAGTAGAGTGTACTGTATATTGTATTGTATTCAGTTGTACATTTGTATATTTATTACTGTAGTATAGTAGAGTGTACTGTATATTGTATTGTATTCAGTTGTATATCTATTACTGTAGTATAGTAGAGTGTACTGTATATTGTATTGTATTCAGTTGTATATCTATTACTGTAGTATAGTAGAGTGTACTGTATATTGTACTGTATTCAGTTGTATATCTATTACTGTAGTATAGTAGAGTGTACTGTATATTGTATTGTATTCAGTTGTATATCTATTACTGTAGTATAGTAGGGTGTACTGTATATTGTATTGTATTCAGTTGTATATCTATTACTGTAGTATAGTAGAGTGTACTGTATATTGTATTGTATTCAGTTGTATATCTATTACTGTAGTATAGTAGAGTGTACTGTATATTGTATTGTATTCAGTTGTATATCTATTACTGTAGTATAGTAGAGTGTACTGTATAGTGTATTGTATTCAGTTGTACATGTATATCTATTACTGTAGTATAGTAGAGTGTACTGTATATTGTATTGTATTCAGTTGTACATGTATATCTATTACTGTAGTATAGTAGAGTGTACTGTATATTGTATTGTATTCAGTTGTATATCTATTACTGTAGTATAGTAGGGTGTACTGTATATTGTATTGTATTCAGTTGTATATCTATTACTGTAGTATAGTAGGGTGTACTGTATATTGTATTGTATTCAGTTGTATATCTATTACTGTAGTATAGTAGAGTGTACTGTATATTGTATTGTATTCAGTTGTATATCTATTACTGTAGTATAGTAGAGTGTACTGTATAGTGTATTGTATTCAGTTGTATATCTATTACTGTAGTATAGTAGAGTGTACTGTATATTGTATTGTATTCAGTTGTATATCTATTACTGTAGTATAGTAGAGTGTACTGTATATTGTATTGTATTCAGTTGTATAGTACATGTAGTACATTACAGTGTTCTACATTTGTTGTAAACTGAATTATCTTTTTCTTGTACATGTAGATGTTGTACTTCAAAGATACATGTTTATGTGTACATGTGTATGTTAAGATGTTGTTGTATCATGTGATTGATATTATTTTCCAGCTGGTCATGGCATCCATGAGACTGCAGAGGATGGTGAGAGTCTTCTTTCTCTAGCCTGTTCAGCAGGATATTTTGAGTTAGCTGAGGTGTTGTTAAGAATGAGAGCCAGTGTTGAAGATAGAGGTATTAAAGGTTTGTATAGTTATGTGTCTGAGAAATGATCATATCACACACTAGGGTTAGGTGATATTGAAAATTAAATTTTGTCTAAAGGTATTACAATATTGCAACTACTCATTGATACTGTCTATGATAACAAAAAGAGGCTCATTTTTTAAAAGATGACACTTCTGATACTTGTTTTGAGAGCATATGGCTAAAACTAAGTGTTATACAGTAGTACATGTATTTTTCAACTGCATAAATATATATTAAGCTATTATTTAATTGTCAATATTTTGCCATTGCGATACATTAATTTTTGCCCAACCCTACCACACACACACACACACACACATGTATAGTGATATTATGATCAGTCATTATCAGCCATTATTTCTAGTATCATGATTTTGATATGCCGAATATATTTGGCATATCAAAATCATGCAATATGATTATTGCAATGGAATAATATTGTAATGTATGAGAATTATTGCCCAACCCTACCACACACACACACACATGTATAGTGATGTTCTGGTATCAGTATCAGTCATTATTTCTAGTATCAGTATCAGCCATTATTTCTAGTATCAGTATCAGCCATTATTTCTAGTATCAGTATCAGCCATTATTTCTAGTATCAGTATCAGCCATTATTTCTAGTATCATTATCAGCCATTATTTCTAGTATCATTATCAGCCATTATTTCTAGTATTAGTATCAGCCATTATTCTAGTATCAGTATCAGCCATTATTTCTAGTATTAGTATCAGCCATTATTTCTAGTATCATTATCAGCCATTATTTCTAGTATCAGTATCAGCCATTATTTCTAGTATCAGTATCAGCCATTATTTCTAGTATCAGTATCAGCCATTATTTCTAGTATCAGTATCAGCCATTATTTCTAGTATTAGTATCAGTTATTGGATGTAACTGATATTGTAATGAGTGTACTCACGTCTTGTGGTTATAACATCATCAATCACTTTTATGATGCTTATAATTATTAACAAAACATATTGAAAGAAACAGAATCTAGAGAGTAGATACAGTATACAATAATAGTCACCATACAGTACATTAATTACTCCGTAGTTTCATTTCCACATTACCGTAGTTCAACAATGTTTTGACAGTAATTGGTGTACTTGTCAATTGAACACCACAGTAGTGAGACAGTAATTACTATACTACATGTACATGTATACTGACAGTAGAACTAAGATAATTACTGTTACTGTATGGTGACTTGTTGTTATTAACATATACTGTACATGTCATATCAGATCGATATCAGTTATCAGTTACATATCTAAAGTAATTATTAATTGGAATATCATTAAAATATGTTGTTGATACATCTCCTTGTATGTACCTCTCCAGGTGATTCTACTCCATTAATGGAAGCTGCCTCAGGAGGTTATGCTGACATTGTGAAACTTCTTATTGATCATGGAGCGAATGTTAATGCTACATCCAGGTATAACTACATTATAAATCCCTGTATACATGTTACTGTACATGTACACATGTACACATGTAAAATTGTACACTGTACGTGATGTATTTGTGTAGACTGTTATAGACAATGTACAATGTACATGTACATGTACAGTGTAGTTATATAATTACATGTATGTAACTATAACATTACCAGGGTTGCATTTAGCTCCCTCCTTACTAAATTTTTGCCCCCCTTGAAATATCAAACCTGCTCAGCAATTATATTTAGTGGTTAAATATTTGTCTAAAAATGCACCAGAAGTGATCTGAGAGAGTCTAAAATTAAAATTTTTCTGTAGAAGCATGCCCCACACCGCCCTAGTTGGCCATATGTGTCTACACACATGAATGAGGGCTTCATCCCCCTTGGCAACTTTTCTGAATGTAGCACTGATTACTATGGTACAGGTACAGTAATGTACATGTAAAATTTACATGTACACCGTACGTACATGTATATAACGCTGATATTGTTTGCTTACTTTTTAGTTTTAATATCTCTTCATATTCTTTCATTTTTATAGCCTGCAGGGCCATCCTATGATAGCTTTGCATGGGGTTGAATCTATATACGTTTACATGTATATACATGTATATATATGTTTGTGTCACTTGCACAACTATGCATTGTATACATAATTAAGGAAGTTGCATCGTTCCAATCATTCCAGGGGGCTCAGTCAATTAATTGGCGTGTTGCATAAATAATGCACTCTTGAGCTCTGCTTTGCAGACCAACAGGAAGAAAGCTTATGTACAAACAGAAAGTATATTGTAGGTGAAATATAAATCCTTTAAAAGTACGATAAGTAGATAACGAAAATAAAAACGAAATTCAACCATGATTACTGAATGTTAGACCCCACAGAGCAATCATAGGATGCTTTTTATGGCCCGTAGGGCCATTCCTATGATTGCTTTCCCACGGGTTCGATGTATGTTTATATATATATATTTTTTTTTTCTTGTGTCACTTACGCGAGTATGCGTTGTATACGTAGTTAAGGAAGTTACGTCATTCCCGGGGGCTCAGTCAATTAATGGGCGTGGTGCGTAAAAGAATGCGCGCTCAACTTGGCTCAAGCTCCAGCAGAAAGAAAGCTGTAGCTTTACTAGCTTATGTAGAAACTGGAACTAATAGCTGGCTATTCTTCCTGAAATATATTTCTAAAGTTCTAGAAGGTCCTTAAAAGGTAAGGAGAGTAGATAATCGAAATAATAACTATAGTAGGCTGTTGTGTTTCAGGCATGATAAAGTCAGCCATGATTACTGAATGCTGGACACCACCAAGCAGTCATAGGGATACTTGTTTCTCTATATACACTTGTTTCTCTATAATGAAATATTTTTATTCTATATTCATGTAGTGTTGGTAACACAACTCTCACTTATGCATGTTGTGGAGGATTTGAAGATGTTGTGAGGATTCTATTAGAAAATGGAGCTGTGGTTGAACATCAGAATGAAAATGGACATACACCTTTAATGGAAGCAGCTTCATGTGGACATGTTGGTAAGTTTCACTTCATCCTTATACATGTACATGTACATGTAGATTTTAATAAGTACAGTACAATGATTTAAATACATGTAGTACAACTCAGGTGTGGCAATTGATTTAGTGATCTCCAACTTTAGTTACTTGACTATATACAGTTTTGAACTTTTGTATCACTTTATAGAAATACATGTACAGTTGTACACATGTACATGTATTTACCAAACTGTAGTGTAGATTTTTTTAAGTACATTTGTACATGTATAGTTGTAAACAAAATCACTAAACAGTACAGTTACAATACAGTGCATGTACATGTACAATGAAGTTCACTGTATAGTACATGTACAGCAATACAGTACTGTATATACTGTACATGTGTACATGTACAATACTGCATGACAAAGTACTGTGTAGTACGTGTACAGTACAATACAGTACTGTATATACATGTGTACATGTACAATACAACAAAGAAATTATTATAACCACACCTGCCTTGATCAAGCATAATAATTGTTACTAGTGTGAAGTGTGGGTCAGCATCACAAATGCAGCTAAATGCAGGTTCTTTGTAACATTCTGGACCTCCTGCAGTAATCTAACACCCACCTCAACCTTGCTTACCAACTACTGCAACCACAGCGTCCACTCAAGTCTGCAAGCGAACGGTATTTGTCACTTATTCTCCCAACATCCCTTTCTCTCTCACTAGAACTAGCTAGAAAGCAAGTCTATACATCACACATACATCAACATGCCATTCTAATCTCCTTTTACTTTTTATTTTATTTAAAAAAAATTGTGAGTACATGTACATGTACCCTAAGGTAACTTCAAGTAACATCAAAGGGCAGACACTAGAATCAAAGCACCACCTGACCACATCCAACGGTGTTTGTACAATAATAGAATACCGACATGCTGCCACCACATTGGTATACCCTTGGCAATCTACAGTAATTTAGGGTGTGGTACATCCAAGTAGGCTATGCTTCCTTTCCAGCAGAAAGTTGTAAAATTACAACCTTATAAAACTCAAAGTGGTAGTATAGAGTATAGTACAGTACTTGAGCTTGTACCATAGAAAATTGATAAAAGCAGTTTCAACTTTCCAACACAATTACACACATGTACATGTACATGTACATGTGCATATATTTAAGTGGATGTGGCAAACAAAATCTATTTCAAGTTTTAGTTTCAATGTTTCAATGTTTCAATGTTTCATGATCATCACGTAATATTTTGCAAATATGAAACCTAAACCTGTTGTACAATGTACATGTACATGTACATGTACATTTACATGTACATTTATATTCACTACATGTACACATCATGTATATTACACATGTATGTATTATTGTATCATTACATGTAGGTGTTGCTAAGTTACTATTGGATTATGGTGCTAACATCAATACTCATTCTAATGAGTTTAAAGAGAGTGCCCTCACACTAGCTTGCTACAAGGGACATCTTGATATGGTGAAATTCCTTCTTGATGCAGGTGTGTGTCTGTGTGTGTGTATGCATGCGTGTGTGTATGTTTGTGTCATCAGACTCTTAGTGGTTAAATTATTATGTTTATAACTTTGTATTGTACTTGAGTACTAAGCAGGTGTACTTTACTGTGTAGTGATTTTTTATTAACCATTACTGTGTCTTTCAGCTGTTTATACATGTCCATGTACATATACAGTACATGTATGTAGCATATGGTATAGTAACATGTGCATGTACATGATTACATGTACTGTACATGTATACATTTAATACATGTATTGTTCCATTGTCCATAGGAGCTGATCAAGAACACAAAACTGATGAGATGCATACAGCACTGATGGAAGCATGTATGGATGGACATGTTGAAGTTGCTAGATTGTTACTAGATCATGGAGCTCAGGTACAAAATATGTATAATACATATATGTACATGTATATGTATATTACATGTATATTAATTATATAACACAATATTAATTTTATTGCTTGTGAGCAATTAGAGCATACATGTATATGGTACTATACAATGTAGTACATGTATATACAGTAGCGTACATGTATGTACCTGCCAAACTTATACCTAGTGTAGTACCATGTATACATGTACAGTATTTTTCAATAAAAATTCACTATACAGTACAGTAATTACTAGTTTCATTATAACACTACAGTTACATGTACATGTACATGTAGTTCAACAGTACAAAAGGTAGTTTTGACTGGAATTGGTATATGTATATTAGTACATGTATATACATGTACCAGAGTTTTTGATAAATTTTGATTCATGGGCCAAATTGGCTCAACAGTGGTTAGTGTGTGAGCCATTGGGACTACATCTTGAGCCAATTAGCAAACAGTTAATGCTGTTAGTGACAATTGAATCATAATTAACTGTGCCACTGGCCCAAAGAGAGAACTGTGCAGTGCCGAATAAGAAGCTCATTGGGCCAATGGTGTGCTATATGAGCTTATCAAAAACACTGATATGTATATGTACAATGTACTTGTGAATTCAACACCATACAGTAGTATTTGAGACAGTAATACTGTACTGCATTGACAGTAGAACTAAGGTGATTACTGTTACTGTATGGTGACATTTTATTGATGTATACTGTAGTTTAATTATAGGCCAAACATTAACAACAATTATGAAAGAGTGGAAACATCTTGTATGTGTTGGAGTACATGTACCTCCAATGTTCCTCATTTTGGCTATACCACTGCTGACTAACACTCCATACTTAGGAAACTTTTTGTACTATGAACAGCAATTTTATGGGCTTTCCAGACACTGGTTTTCTTCATGATCTTATCCCTTCACTATTTTATAAATGTTTTTTGCTCTTGGCTTGTCTTCAACATCTCTATATTAAGCTGGTAATCCTCTAATGTTTTCAAGTACATATACATGTACATGTTGGAAATTTTGATTCCAACTGTCCATTTTTTCTTAGCTGTGTGATTTGTGGTCTTCTTCAAAGTTCAGACATCTGTAATTAATATAATTGTGTGTATTTGTGGACCTGCATGCAACCTTGTGTGTGTGCATGTGGGCGTGTGTGCGTGTACGTGTGTGTGTATTACAAATAAAAAATGTTTTTGATGCACTGCATAAAAACATGGCGTCATGATTCAGCAGCAAAACCTTCTGTGACTCGATCTCTACTTTAATGCTTGTCTCATCATTCCATATCACATTTTCAAATATTGGTGGGCATCATCTAAAATGTACATACATGTACAAGCTAGTCTCTTCCCTTTATTAATATTTCTGATTAGTTGGCAGTAGGTGCTCCCCTTGAAAGTCCATCCCAATTGAGCTTGAGGGCGTAGTATAGTTTTAAAGCTTTGATATACAAGTTCACCTTTTCCACTTAGAATTGCGTGCAACTGGACCGCTGGGTGCTCCTCACCACCCCCCCCCTCTGTATGAACCCTGTATTGTACATGTTGTTTGTATATGTACATGTACATGTACATGTATACTACATAACAGATGTACGTGTAATACTGTCATATCTTCATTACACAGGTAAACATGCCTGTTGATAGTTTTGAATCACCTTTGACTCTAGCAGCTTGTGGAGGACATTTTGAACTTGCAGCTTTGCTTTTATCACGAGGTGCTGATCTTGAGGAAGTAAATGATGAAGGGTAAGTACATGTACATATACATATACATGTACCTGTATAATAACAATGAAGGGTCCTGTATGTAATGATTGAATAATGAAGGGTAAGTACATGTACACGTGCTTGTACGTGTATGTAATACAATGTAATTGAAGTAAGTACATGTACATGTACATGTATACATGCCTGTATGTAATGATTAAATAATGAAGGGTAAGTACATGTACACATGCTTGTACACATGTATGTAATGATTAATAATGAAGGGTAAGTACATGTACACGTATACACATGCCTGCATGTACATGTACATGTATGTAATATTGAAGTGGTAAGTACATGTACTCATGCCTGTACATGTATGTAATGATTGAAGTAAGTACATGTACACGTAATAATAAGGGTACATGTACATGTAAGTACATGTACGTGTGTACATGTACACATGCCTGTACATGTATGTAATGATGAAATAATGAAGGGTAAGTACATGTATACGTGGCTGTATATAGTGATTAAATAATGAATGGTAAGTACATGTACACATTCCTGTATGTAATGATTAAAGACTGGGTTCAGATGTGTCAAGTATAGAAATAAAGTACATGCACTTTGTTGTAATACTGTATGATCCTGTATCAAACTTGTAATATTTCCCGTGGCATTCTGTGGGATATTAAGTTCATGTGCATGTATTTGTCTATTGCTATACATGTACATATAAATGTACATAGTATTACATGTACAGTGTACATATAAATGTACAATGTACATACATTACATGTACATGTACATGTGTTCGACATACATGTACATGTACATTGCACACAACTTTCCTAGACATTTTATGGAGGTTTAAGAAGACAGCAACTGCTATTCACTGTTGTTAGTTTTTATTGATCTCCTATATCAGTTGTATCAGTTGTATCAGTTGTATCAATGATCTCTGATTCACTGTGTTAACTGTCATGTAGCAGTGAGTGACTTGTATCAGTGATGTGTATTCATCATCTGGTATGATTAAGAGATGAAAGTCACTTTTTACCAAGGCAGACATTTTTACACGTATACATGTACATGTATATACTGTATATACAGTGTGTGTCAATAACAAGTCACCATACAGTATCTTAGTTCTACTATCAAAAGTTACATGTACTTGAGATGCACTTGAAATGTACTATATACTAACTGTGCTATACATGTACTATACATGTACATGTACTGTTATAACTACATGTATACTATACAATGTACATGTAGTGTAATAACTGTACTATACGTGTACATCTACATGTACTGTTATAACTACATGTATACTATACATGTACTGTTATAACTGTACTATACATGTACATGTACATGTACATGTACTTTACTTGTATTGTCCTATACATGTGTACATGTACTATTGTGACTGTACTGTACATGTACTGTTCTACTATTCTTATAGTTACACTCCACTAATGGAAGCAGCTAGAGAAGGTCATGAAGATGTTGTACAGTTGTTGGTTGATCATGGTAAGATCCTGGTCTGTCTGTCTATCTCTCAAAATTAAAACATTCAGTGTTCTGCCCAGGATATTTAGAGTGGTAGTTGGATTCTAACTTGCATTTAGTGCCAGTATTGTACTTAATACTGTCTCTATACATGCATTATCTGATCAGATAATGCATGTATAGAGACAGTATTAAGTGGTTAACTCATCTTAGAGGTAGTCAATTCATTTGAGAGGTGGTTAATTTATCTTAGAGGTAGTCAATTCATTTGAGAAGTGGTTAATTTATCTGAGTGGTGGTTATTCCCAACCAGTGCCGACCAGTGTTGGTGGAACACTGTGTATTCATTATGTGAACTGTTACTGAGCTACTTCAGTTGTGTTATTTATTTCAGTTGCAAAGTGCTGAAAGGACAATTTAATATTTTATAATGACAACAGTATTTACATGTAGTGCATGCAGTATGTACATGTACATATGTTATCTGAAAGAAAGAAAGAAAGAAAGAAAGAAAGAAAGACAGACACCTGAGACAATGGAAAAATGTACATGTATATAATTATGTTAATTACGTCACTATACAGTACATCAGTGGTTTCATTTTCACACTACAGTAGTTCAACAGCAGTTTTCATGGTAATTGGTGTACTTGTCGATTCAACACCACACTAGTGAGACAGTAATTACTATATGGTGACACTTTATTGACATACAAATGTACATGTACATGTACATGTATATACTGTGTATACATGTACATGTACATGTATGTACAATGAGATACTAGATATACAATGTACAATGTACATGTATATGTACATGATGTACTGTTTTTAGTTTTAGATACAAAACTGTTTCTTTATCAGGTGCTAATATAAATGCTCAGACTGAGGAGACTCAAGAGACAGCACTAACATTAGCATGTTGTGGTGGATTTCTAGAAGTCGCTCAATATCTGATTGATCATGGTGCTGATATAGAACTTGGAGCTTCTACACCCATAATGGAGGCTGCTCAAGAGGGTCATATTGAGATTGTGAAATTTCTGATCAGTAAAAATGCTAATATTCATGCTGTTACTAATACTATGGATACCTGTTTGACTTATGCTTGTGCTAATGGTCATACTGATATTGCTCAGTTACTGATACGGTGTGGAGCTAATGTGGTAAGCACATGTATATTTACGTACATGTACAGTACTGTAGTACATTGTACATGTACATGTACATGCAATCACGCAATACTATGTACTGTAAACACTTACATGTACAGTATAGGCAATACTTATGTACTGTGAGTACGTATGTGTATGTATGTACATGTACAATGTACATGTACATATACATGTACTTATAGTATGTATTACACACACACACACACACACACACACACACACACACACACACACACACACACACACACACACACACACACACACACACACACACACACACACACACACACACGTACACATTCATACACATTCATACACACAGGAACATGAGTCAGAGGGTGGTCGAACTCCTATAATGAAAGCTGCAAGGGCAGGTCATTTAGAAACAGTGCAGTTTTTGATTTCACAAGGTTAGTTCTACCAGAATGTACATGTACATGTATATACTGCATGATAATTATATACATACATGTACATGTACATATGTACAAATACATGTATACATTGTATACTGTAATACTTTCTTAAGAATGGTTGTGACTACTGTCATTATAGTATGACTGACTAATCAAACTTTAAACTATTACATGGTTTCATTACCCCGGCCTTCACCTAATGCCTAGTGTCAAGTTAGCCTGTTCATACAGACGTATGAGATGTTTGATTCGGACCCTGCCAGCTGAGCTGCCTTGGTAGCTCAGTTGGTAGAGCATCTGTCCGGAGTACAGAGTGTCGTGGGTTCGAATCCCACCTGAGGCAACTCTCATTTTCATTTTTCCATTGCCTCAGGTGTCTTTCTTTCTTTCTTTATTATCAGAGATGTAGAAAGAAAGAAAGAAAGACACCTGAGGCAATGGAAAAATGAAAATGAGAGTTGCCTCAGGTACATGTACATGTATGTTCATGTATATTACATTGTAGTACTTTATCTACTCTAAAGCTAAATACATGTACATACCAGACATAAGGCAAGCACTTGAGTGTTTTTCTTGTGCTTGTAAGCATTTTAAGCACATGTTATAGAAGCTACAAGTGCTTGAAGTTGTGCTTCAAGCACTTCAGTATATACTTGCCCAATCACGTACATGTACATGTACATGTACATACTTGAATTACTATTTAGCAGTATTACAGGTATATATACATGTACATGTGTATTTAACTATATCTTTTCTTTCAAAAGGTGCTAATTCAAATCGTGTTACTGTTAATAATGATCACACTGTACTGTCATTAGCATGTGCAGGAGGACATCTCAATATTGTGCAATATCTCCTCATGCAAGGTGTTGACTCAGCACATGTTCTGAAGGTATATAAATGTACATACAGTATGTACATGTACATTCTGTCCGTCTCTACATGATCATGTACAAGTACATGTATAATATACATGTACATGTAGATCTTTAACCCACCATTCCAAGTTCTCAAGACTGGGACTTCATTGTTCCTTTTTTACTTCAAATTTCTAACCAATTGTACATGTAGCTGCTTATTTTTTAAGCCAGAGTGGTCAATTGTTATTTTTCTGAAAAATAACAATTGACCACTCTGGCTTAAAAAATAACAATCAGCCACTAGTACTAGAAGCTGATGGCTGCTTGAATATTTTTTAAGCCCTTTGTAGGTGCTTGTTTGTTGTTTTTGTGTGTAGATTGTTTTTACAGCTTTTGCTAGTATGTTACATGTATGTAGGCAATGAATTTTGATTTATACATGTCACTATTCATATATACATGTACATGACCTCTTAGCTTTCCATATGTAGTCACATTATCATCATTAAAATGTAATTGTTGTTGAATTAAAATTATTTTGCAAGACAACACCTTTATAATGTTAGTGATTATGTTACGTATATAACCCCATATAATACATGTACATTGTGTATATTAATATAGCCTCATTACTATATAGCCCCATATAGCCCATGTATATTACTATATAGTAGGCCTGCGCGATAGTATCGATAGTATTCACTATTGCGATAGTTTTGCGACTATTCACGAATACGAGAGCGAGCTGCTGCATAATTCGAATAGTCCACGTGGTTTTGCACATGCGCAGTCGATCACCACGTGACAAAACGTGTTCACCGATGAGTAGAATGGCAAGTGAAAGTGTTGCTAGCTCCAGCGAGAACGTCATGCAGTTTCTTCCCCTTGAACATTCTACCAGCAAGATATGGAAATATTTTGGTTTTCCAGCCAGAGACGGAATCTTCTTGGAGACTGACAAACGGAAGCACAATGAGGTAACTTGTAAAGTCTGTAAGAAGAAGTTTAAATACTCTGGCAACACCTCAAACATGCGCTTGCACCTTCAAAGCTCACACCCAACAGATTTTGCCTTGATGCAGACTACAGAAGATCATGGAACCTCTTCTCGTAAGAGGAGCAGTGAAATGGAAGGTAAGTCACAAATGCAACAGTTGCGTCTTCCAGGATTATTTGCTGGGCAATTTCCTCTTCAGGAGTCAAATCCTCGCTGGAGGAAGTTAACAGAATCAGTCTGTTACTTTTTAGCCAAAGACATGCTTCCATTTGACACTGTGAATGATCCTGGGTTCTGTCACATGATCAATGTCTTTGAGCCAAGATATATTCCACCAGACCGCAAGACCATCTCAACCCACTACATGCCTGAACTCTACGAGAAAGAGAAGGAGAAGATCCAACAACATCTTGATGGAGTGAAATGGTATGCCATCACTACAGACATGTGGACATCTCGAGCAAAGCAAGCATTCTCTGCCATCACAGTTCATTATGTTACCAATGAGTTCAAACTGCAAAGCCATCTGCTTGAAACTCGAGAGTTTCCTGAATGCCATACAGGAGTAAATATTGCGCAGGAGATAGAAGAAGTGCTTGGTGAATGGAAGCTGCCACTGCAAGGTATCATTACTGCCACTACAGATAATGGAGCAAACATAAGATCAGCTATAGAGGTGCTTGAATGCCCTCGCTTACCTTGTTTTAGTCACACATTACAACTTGCAGTCGAGCAGGCTCTGAAAATTCCAGAGGTGGCAAAAATTATTGGCAAGTGTAAACGACTTGTAGCACATTTCAATCATTCTTCCAAGTCATATTACCTGTTGCATCAGAAGCAGATTGCCCTAAACCACAAGCAGCTCTCACTTATTCAAGATGTAGTGACCCGCTGGAACTCCGTCTACTACATGGTGGATAGAATACTACATCAACAGCAACCACTTTGTGCAACCCTTCTTGAGCTCAAGAAGGGTGATCTAATGCCAACAGACCGTGATTTTTCAACTATGGAGTTGTTTGTGGAAGTGATGAAGCCACTTGTTGACATCACTGAGGCTTTGGGTGCCCAGAAGTTTGTTACAATATCTACTGTCCGTGCATTACTATATAAACTATTCAACAATTTTTTGAAACCTGCTGACTCGGATTCAAGACTAATGAAAATGATGAAACTCAAAATGCAGGAGAACTTGCATGACCGTTATGCTGGGCCCACTCCTGATTTACTCAGCAAGGCAGCCTTTCTTGATCCTCGGTTCAAATCCCTCACTTTCCTGATAGTATCTGAAAAACAGCGAATTACAGAAGAACTCCAGGAAGAAGCGGCGATTCTCCCAGACACAGAGGACCAGGATGAACCAACTCCCCCCCAACCCAAAGTATCTCGTGGTGAAAAGAAATTGCTCCACTTGCTGGAAGATATTATTCAACCATCTTCTGTTGAAATATCTGCACCAGAAATATCAGCCAGTGAGAAAGCGAAGAGAGAGATAGCCAGATATGTTGCTGATGAAGAAGTAGTTGACTGGGAAGACTGCAGTCTTTTGGAATGGTGGGAGAGATCTAAGCAGAGGTATCCTCATCTGGCAAAACTGGCCATGAAGTACCTTTCTATACCAGCTACCTCTGTGCCCTCTGAACGTGCTTTCAGTACAGCTGGACACATAGTTAACGAGAAGCGGGCATGCCTCCTTCCAGAGAATGTTAGCATGTTGGTCTTTTTGGCATCGAATTTAAAATAGTGTCAACAACAATTTAAAAACTCATCTATTATATAGTATTACACATTTTCTGCATAAGTTATATATAAACTTAGTTAGTGACAAAGTTTTTCATTATGCAATACACATGTATCATTGAGTTCATTGTTTATTTCGTATTGTTAATCAAATTTTACCAGTTATAAAAATATAAAGTTAATATTATATCTGCCTTTTGTATATATACGTAGCTATCGTGATAGTAATTTTTTTACTATCGCCCAGGCCTACTATATAGCCCCATATAATACATGTATACATGTATTACTATATAGCCCCATATAATACATGTGTATTACTATATAGCCCCATATAATACATGTGTATTACTATATAGCCCCATATAATACATGTATATTACTATATAGCCCCATATAATACATGTGTATTACTATATAGCCCCATATAATACATGTGTATTACTATATAGCCCCATATGTATATTACTATATAACCCCATGTAATACATGTACATGTACATTGTGTATATTACTATATAGCCTCATGTACATGTACATGTACATGTATATTACTATATAGCCCCATATACCCCATGTACATGTATATTACTATATAGCCCCATATAATACATGTATATTACTATATAGCCCCATATAATACATGTATATTACTATATAGCCCTATATAATACATGTATATTACTATATAACCCCATATAATACATGTATATTACTATATAGCCCCATATACATGTAATACATGTACATGTATGTTACTATATAGCCCCATATACTACATGTACATGTATGTTACTATATAGCCCCATATAATACATGTACACGTATATTACTATATAGCCCCATATAATACATGTACACGTACATGTATGTTACTATATAGCCCCATATACTACATGTACATGTATGTTACTATATAGCCCCATATAATACATGTACATGTATGTTACTATATAGCCCCATATAATACATGTACATGTATGTTACTGTATAGCCCCATATAATACATGTACATGTATGTTACTATATAGCCCTATATAATACATGTACACGTATGTTACTATATAGCCCCATATAATACATGTACATGTATGTTACTATATAGCCCCATATAATACATGTACACGTACATGTGTATGTTACTATATAGCCCTATATACTACATGTACACGTATGTTACTATATAGCCCCATATAATACATGTACATGCAATTTTGATTTCATGTGTTTGGTTTCTGCACATGCTGTAACGTTAAACGAGTACCCAGATACAAAGAAGCAGATCTGGATCTTCGATTCGTAGACAATTATCTGGATAATGGGGTATCTGTTCCAGCTCTAATTCATGTGTAGTTGTGCCTAAAAGCAACCTAATTCATGTGTAGTTGTAACATACTGGACCTAAAAGCAAGCTAATTCATGTGTAGTTGTACCATACTGGACCTAAAAGCAAGCTAATTCATGTGTAGTTGTACCATACTGGACCTAAAAGCAACCTAATTCATGTGTAGTTGTACCATACTGGACCTAAAAGCAAGCTAATTCATGTGTAGTTGTACCATACTGGACCTAAAAGCAACCTAATTCATGTGTAGTTGTACCATACTGGACCTAAAAGCAACCTAATTCATGTGTAGTTGTGCCTAAAAGCAACCTAATTCATGTGTAGTTGTGCCTAAAAGCAACCTAATTCATGTGTAGTTGTACCATACTGGACCTAAAAGCAAGCTAATTCATGTGTAGTTGTACCATACTGGACCTAAAAGCAAGCTAATTCATGTGTAGTTGTACCATACTGGACCTAAAAGCAAGCTAATTCATGTGTAGTTGTACCATACTGGACCTAAAAGCAAGCTAATTCATGTGTAGTTGTACCATACTGGACCTAAAAGCAACCTAATTCATGTGTAGTTGTACCATACTGGACCTAAAAGCAACCTAATTCATGTGTAGTTGTACCATACTGGGCCTAAATGCAAACTTTGCACCCCGTACCAAATAAGAAGCTCTATGATTATGTACTACATGTACATGTACATGTATATACAAGATCAAATACACTAAATCATGTTCTTCTTTTCCATGCTATCCCCAGGACAACTCTACCATGTTGATAGAAGCATCTCGAGGTGGACACTCTGCTGTTGTGGGACTGTTGTTAAGACAACCCAAGTTCACTGAGACACTGAGAAATCAAATTCTAGCTCAACGTCAAGCCATGACATCGGAGAGGTTAACCACTGTTGCCGGAAAACGAAGAACCAGGAGTAGTTACTCTGGGTCTGGAGGGCATGGGAAGAAACAACAGAAAAGTCCTGTTAATAAAGAAGAGCGTGAAATTGGTATGGGGGCTCCCGGACAGGGAAGCATCACAAATGGCAGTCAAATAATAAATGGTCAGCAGTTTCAGTTTCAGCCTCAACCTCAGCCTCAGCCTCAGCCTCAGCACCAGCCTCAACCTCAGTTACAGTCTCAGTCTCAATTAAGTAATCAGTCATTACAACAACAGGTAATACAGAATATACCATCTTCTGTATTACATACATGTAGTAGCTCGCCTCAGAAAATTAATCCAAGCTTGAGTACATCAGAAGATGTTTTCATTGATCAACCACCTGTGCAGTTAGGACCAGTGCATACTATACAAGAGAATGATAGTACTGGGTCCAGTGAAAAAATAAAAGGTAGTGTAAGATGGCCGCAAGATGACATGAAGTTGTTTGAGCCTAGTGAATTCACAGTTAATCCTAGTTATAAGTTTGGGCATGCACCCACTGGAAGTCATATTGTTCAACCAATGGCTGGTTTATCTATTCCTCATGGTTCTGTAGCAGTTGATACGACAACACCTACGATATCAGGTAACTATCTCCTTCCATCCATCTTTGCTCAATCTCCGGCTTACTCTAATCAAGAACACATGGAAGCTTACATGAAAGCTGACGAAATCTTGAGAAATCATATGTTACAGTTAGACTATGCGAAACAGCAAGCGTTGATGAATGCTTTAGAGAGTTTGATGTTACAGAGTGAGAGTCATCGAGCTAGTATAGGTATGGGAGAAGCTGGTGGAGGTGGGGAAAGTGTTAGAAGTGGTGAGAGTGGAGGAGGACTTGAGAATATTGTATTATCGTTAAATAATTCACCAATTAAATTACCGGATGGAGAGAGGGAGGGACATGATGGCCAAGGGGGAGGTGGTAAAAGTGGACTAAGTGAAGGTGTAGATAGTGGAGACCATGTTGGTAATACAGAGATTAATTACTCGCCACTCAAAGACCCTCTAAATACTCAGTTGTCTGGACCTCCACCTTGGTCAATCACAGATCCTTCTCGTATGCCTCAGTTCTCTATGGGTGTGTCCACTTTAGCTCATAGCACAAACTCCCCAGAGAAACAGTCACCAAAATCATCTCGTCATTCACCAAATAAACATCACACTGCATTAGACAAGCAATCATTAGCGGCATTTCAAACCCAAATGCTTGCAAGTCTAGAGCGAGCTAACCTTTATAATCCATCTCTACTAGCACCCGATACTAATATTTACACCACCACTTATGCTCCAATGTGTGAAGGTATCGTTTCACAAGGCAGTGCTATACCTAATGTACAAGTATTTAATAGTATTGACACACCTTGTACTACCACTACTACCCAGTCTATTGGCATGTGTGAAAACCAGCCTTTAAAACTCAAACCTGAATCTCGTAGCTCGTCAAGTCCCTTACCAGTATCTCCCGATGTGCTATCAGATCCTAATCAAACTGTACCTTTGTTAAATCCTCCATGTTCCACGATGACATCTGGTTCTTCGTCGTTTCAATCTGAATCTTCAGTTCTCAGTAGTATTCATAACTCGTTACAACAAGACTCTAATACCGGAACACAATCGCATAACTTGTATCAGTTACCTGTACCTTTGTCACATGGACAATATCTACAGCCAATTTATTCTCCTGATCTAGCAGGACTAAAACACTTAACACACCGAGTCTTACCTCCTGGTTCAGAAAATCCATCTCTTCAGCAATTTGATGAACATGGTAGACCACATCCTCTTGCATCTTCTGTTTGGTTGGATGCTAATTTTCCTCTCGATATTCCACCACCCAGTGATTTGATTCCTGAACACGTGAGTAATATATGTATATACAATTATTATATAATTATACATGTGTACATGTACGTACGTGTACATGTGTACTATACAACATATAATTGTACATGTAGTCATGTATATAATATGTACACATATTACATGTACACACATCTATTACATTACAATATACATGTACACACATGTATTATATTATATTATACATGTATACACATGTAGTTTCTTGTATTACATATTACATTGTATGTCATTTGATGTACATGTATTATGTTGAATATAATGAACTGAATTGAATTAAACTGTATAGTACTGTACTGTACTGCATTAGTACTGTACTGCATTAGTACTGTACTTTATGGTTCTGTACTGTACTATACTGTACTGTACTGTACTGCATTGTACTGTACTGTACTCTACTGTTATGGTTCTGTACTGTACTGTACTGCATCGTACTGTACTGTTATGGTTCTGTACTGTACTGTACTGCATTGTACTGTACTGTACTGTACTGTTATCGTTCTATACCGTACTGCACAGCATTGTACTGTACTGTACTGTACTGTTATGGTTCTGTACTGTACTGTACTGCATTGTACTGTACTGTACTGTTATCGTTCTATACCGTACTGCACTGCATTGTACTGTACTGTACTGTACTGTTATGGTTCTGTACTGTACTGTACTAAGGTTCTGTACTGCACTGTACTATACTGTACTGTACTTTATGGTTCTGTACTGCACTGTACTATACTGTACTGTACTTTATGGTTCTGTACTGCACTGTACTAAACTGTACTATACTGTACTATACTGTACTATACTGTACTGTACTTTATGGTTCTGTACTGCACTGTACTAAACTGTACTATACTTATTGTCCACATGTATGTATATTATAACTACATTTTGTTATTTATTTACTCAGTTACATCACTTAGTACAAGGAGGATACACAGGACAAGTGATAGAAAATGATAGTATATCTTCAGGAGAGTATGAAGAAGGAGAGGAAGATGAACTTGAGGAACTTGAGGAAGATAATGAACCAGGTACATGTACAAGTTCATGTATTGTACAAGTACTCTATTAGTGAGACAGCATTGTACAATAAAGTACATCTACTGTACATGTACATGTACATACATGTATGTAATTGATATAATGAATTAAACTTTGTGTCCAGGAAAAGCAATTATTGGTTCTTTTAGACTACAAAATGTGATGTTATTGTACAGAATAGCTATATACATGTACATTTTTAGGTATACAACATGTACATGTAGGTGTTTGAATGAATTTTGTCTTTCCAATGTACCCTTATTGCACGTATATTAGGCTTGTGAATTGACATGTATACCCTCAAAACTAATATTGAACTACTGTAGTGTGAAAATGAAACTACTGAGTAATTACTGTACTGTATGGAGACTTTTATTGACATACATTGTGTACATAAACGATATGATCTTGATATTAGTTATTAATAACACACTGTAATAATATCATGTATGTGATAAGTATAATGATAAATAAGTACAGTAGATGTAAAATACATTTAATTTAGTTAAGGTTTCCTACAAAACAACAAGCATGACTAGAATACTGGACTGCGTAGTTACTGTGTGTGTTCATTAACCACACCTAAAATAACATGGGCATACATGTAGTTCTGCCACACTAACATGTACTGTGATTAATTTGTTCATCCTTTTTATGTTACTCAAATTTGTCAAAATGTAGTGTACATGTACATGTATATCGCATTAGCTGGTGATTGTTAGTTTTTGAGATACATGTACATGTACATGTACATGTACATTGTGTACATGTACATTATAGTGTTTGGCTTTAATGACCACTTTTAGTTATAGTTATAGTTATAGTATGGCTAGTTTATCACATTTTAGTTTAGTTAAACAATACTAATGTACATGTACATGTATATACACATGCAGTTATACATGTAGGATGTGTTTATGGGTGTGGTCACAATATATAATGTTCAACTCTTTCCTTTCACACACACACACACACACGCACACATTGTATTCCAGAAATATCCGGTCTTCCTACAGGGTCTTATGAACCAGCTATTGATATCGATCAACAAACTGATAGTAATCATGATACTGCACTCACACTAGCCTCTGCGGGAGGTCATGATGATCTGGTAGAGCTTTTATTAGAACGAGGATCTGATATTGAACATAAAGACAAAAAAGGTACAAATTGTAACTTAACAGTGAAGTACATGTACATGTACAAAACTGCATTACATGTGTAGTAGGATTAATAATACTATTCACAATGTACATGTACATGTAGTATACATGTACATGTAGTACTGTACAATAATTAATTAGAATACAATAATCAATAATAATATATAGTACAGAGGAGTAACTGGCTAATTATAAATGGTACATGTATTTTATAGAACAAGTACATGTACATGTCTTGAATAACAATACTGAAAGTGATACCGCTTCTCTTGTATGATTGTCTGTCTGTCTGTCTATCTGTCTGTCTGTCTGTCTGTCTGTCTCTCTCTTTTTCTCTCTTTGTTTGCCTGCTTGTCTCTCTCTCTTCCTCTTCATTTTATTTTTACAATTCCCTTTCATTCTCTCTCAGGATGTACACCATTAATTTTAGCAGCTAATGCAGGTCATGCCATGACAGTATCCATTTTATTGGAACATAATGCTGATATAGAAGCTCAAACAGACAGAACTAAAGACACAGCTCTCTCTTTGGCCTGTTCTTCAGGAAGACAAGAGGTAATATGGAGTATTAGCTTGAGGATGTACTTAAACTCTTCATCCAATGTCTGATGTATAATGATCATTCACGTTCACCTTTCCCTCAGAAAAATATTCATAACTTTAGTTTGGAATGACTAACAATCTGTTTACCTGCACCATTTTCATATAATTATCCTTCCTGTTCTTATTTGTGTGTGAAATTAAATTATTATTATTTTATTTCAGGTGGTTGAATTGCTTTTGGCAAAGGGAGCTAATTATGAACATCGTAATGTATCTGACTATACACCTCTGTCATTAGCTGCTTCAGGAGGATATGTTAGTATCATCAAAATGTTATTAAAAGCAGGAGCTGATATTAATTCAAGGTAAACTAACTATATATGTACAATACTGGACAATAAAAAATATAAGTGCTGTTGCTACATGCATGTACATGTATGAAGTGTACTATAATGTACTATACTGTACTGTACTGTACTCCGGTCTTCTATTCTGTGCCGCCTCAAAGGGGCTACATGTAGGTCTTCCTATCACCACCGAATTTTTCTTCTATTGATCTTGCTGTCTCTGAGGCCAGAGTCACCTAACCTAGCCTAACCTCTGTCCTCAGCGTAATAATAACTTATACATGTACTTGCAAATGTGTTTATATTATTGTTATTTATTTATTTATTTATTTATTATCATCACTGTTGATCAGTTTATGTATAAATTTTATTAAAAAAAAACAAGATATATAGAGAAAAAAGTATCCCTATGACTGCTTTGTGGTGTCAGTAATCATGACTGACTTTATCACATACATGTATAGGCACTGTACTGTACTGTACTGTATTGAATGGTGATTTACAACAATGTATGTATTATCCATTGTACTAATAAGTCATAGAGATGATAGTAACAGCAATCCTTTAGTTTTACTGTCAGTAATTACTGTTTTACTGTTGTGTGACAATATGGCAATTATAATCATTATAAGTTGTGACCAGATTTCATCAAAACATTAATGTGCTAATGCACTGTACATGTTATACAGTAGGGCTGGGAATTGGCTGAGATTTTGAAATCAATTATCACTTACTTCAAATCGATTGATAGTGGAAGTAATTAGGCCAATTAAGTCAATTAATACAGGAAACTCCTCCCATTTAATGATCAAAGACTTAGAATCGATAATCAAAAGAACTTTCAATATCGATTGATTAATTGATTAATCATCCCAGCCCTAGTATACAGTATGAAAGTATACATGTGTACATGTTATTTGAAACCTTTATGCATACAGACCATACAATAGTTAAAAGGTTTTGTGTGTTAGTGTCTGTTACGTTATGAAGTTAACTTTTTCAATTTTTTTTACAGAACTGGTAGTAAATTAGGAATATCTCCTCTCATGTTAGCTGCTATGAATGGACATACATCAACTGTTAAATTATTACTTGACTTTGGATCTGACATCAGTGCACAGGTACACACTATATGTACATGTACATGTGCTATATGTTATTGTACATGTACATGTATAACAATTTAGTATGTGACACTATAATTATACATGTACATGTACATGTATTGACTCTCCCCTGAGAGGGTTACATGTACATGTACAACAGCAAATAGTGAAAAAATAACTGAATCACACACACACACACACACACACACACACACACACACCAGAGTCACTAAGTCACTAAGACATGTACATGTGTTGGTACTTGTTAGTACCAACCAGGTGTGTGGAAATTTTAAGCCAACTTCCGCACATTTTGGCCTATTTTCATTACTCTTGTCCTACTCCCCATATACTTTGTATACAGCTTCAATATACTTTACATATTGGACAATGTCCTGCATGACTGACTGTTTTTGCACCACTGGAGTCAACAAGGATAAACACATTTCAGCTATTGTGTATTCAGAACTCCATGTACATGTACATGTACTCTCCTGTCAATAATTATAATTATAATGTACATGCACATTTCATTTTGTATTTCAGATTGAGACAAATCGTAACACTGCATTAACTCTGGCATGTTTTCAAGGAAGACATGAAGTTGTGAATCTTTTAGTAGAAAGACAGGCTAATGTGGAACATCGTGCTAAGGTATGTCACTCTACACATTATGACTGAGATTGGAGGAGATTGTGCATGTGTCACCACTGCACATCAATGTTATTGGAGATCATAATGGGAAGAATTTTGAAAAACAAGCTCAGTCCTCTAAGGGTTAAATCTACACACACTACACTCCCTTCTTGAATTATAAAAATGCTTCACTCTTGTTTAAAACACGATATGTATTACTACAGTATTGCTACAGTATTGTATATGTATATTACTATTGTATCTGTTATTGTATATATCTGTCATTGTACATGTACATGTTAAGTTTTTATTGTCCTGTACTGTATATCAATATTACATGTACATGTGTATATCAGTATTACATGTACATGAGTATATTAGTATTACATGTACATGTGTATATCAGTATTACATCTTCATGTGTATATCAGTATTACATGTACATGTGTATATCAGTATTACATGTACATGTGTATATCAGTATTACATGTACATGTGTATATCAGTATTACATGTACATGTATATGATAATTAAAGCAACAATTATGTTTATATATTTTGTATTATAGACTGGTCTAACTCCTTTAATGGAAGCAGCATCAGGTGGATATCATGAAGTTGGACATGTACTGATTAATAAGGTACTAATATTAGTAGTTAATTAACACATGTAAGTTATTAATATTAGTGTTACTAGGTACTGATATTAGTAGTTATTGCTGATCATGTGACCTGTGGCCAATCAGAGTGCAGATAATGCGTCACATGATTGAACATTAAATCACTTATTGCACACTTTTGCGTGCAATAAGTTAGTTATTGCACACTTTGCTCACCTCTACTAACGAAGCAGCTCCAACAACAGTGGTAGTTTACCAGATAATCAATAAATCACTTAGAACACACTTGACAGTGCATTGTGTGTTTCAATGTAGCACTTGGGCGATCAATAAAGGTCTTGTTTACATAACACACTCGCCTTTGGCTCGTGCATTATGTAAACTCAACCTTTATTGACCCGCCCTCGTGCTACATTAAAACACGTAATCACTGTAAAGTGTGTTCTAACTATTACTTAATTAACACATGTAAGTTATTAATATTAGTGTTACTAGGTACTGATATTAGTAGTTAATTAACACATGTAAGTTATTAATATTAGTGTTACTAGGTACTGATATTAGTAGTTAATTAACACATGTAAGTTATTAATATTAGTGTTACTAGGTACTGATATTAGTAGTTAATTAACACATGTAAGTTATTAATATTAGTGTTACTAGGTACTGATATTAATAGTTAATTAACACATGTAAGTTATTAATATTAGGTACAGAAATAGAAATAACATCCAGTAATTGGCCAGTAATTAGCCATTTTCTGGACATTTTGTCTCTTTGTCTTGCTATTGACTGGACAAATTGTAGAACAGCATCCTCACAGCAAGGTTAATTATTAGTCAAGAGTAGTCATGGCCTAGTGGGTTACTTCTATAGCACACAAGCTATAAATGGGTACAATGGTGGTTGTCTGGACAAAATTCACAATTTGCTGGTCATTTGTCCAGATTTTTGTGCTGGACACTTTCAACAACTACATGTGTTTCAAGCATTAATATTAGTATTGTTAAGTAAGTACGCTGTATATGTACATGTACCTACAGGGATGGAAGCACTATAGTCTGGTCATGTTCACAATGACCTTAAAATTAGGTTGTGATGACTTTGTATGTAGTATAGTGTATAGTTTAATGTCATAAGGTTAATACATGATTATATTGTAACTCAATGGTGAATGTGAATGACCTTTAGAGTATACTACATTAGCAGACTAGGTGTGGATAGGGTTTCTATCACTATAGTACATGTATGTGCATGTGAATGACCTTTAGAGTATACTACATTAGACTAGGTGTGGATAGGGTTTCTATCACTATAGTATGTACCATATACATGTATGAATGTGAATGACCTTTAGAGTATACTATAGTATGAAGCATGCACCAAAATGGCCAACAGTGAGAGTTAATTTTAAATTAAAATTATTTTTAATGACTAAATAACTAATTTTTCCTGGCATTTGTTCTTTCTTCATGTAACCACAGTATATCATCATAGCATCATTATATCATTATAGGCAGTACCAGTGTTGGGTGGGGTTTTAGAAGCAAATGCATTTCTCTTTATATTAGCAAATGATAAACTTCATATTTTTAGGGAGCTGATGTGAATGCTGCTCCTGTGCCAAGTTCAAGAGATACAGCACTCACTATTGCAGCTGATAAAGGACACTTCAAATTTGTTGATCTTCTGTTACATTATGGAGCACTTGTGGATGTTAAGAATAAGAAAGGGAATTCCCCTCTCTGGCTAGCTGCTAATGGTATGAATGACTAGAAGGGGAACTCCCTCTTATACCTGCTAATTACTACATGTATATATTAATTTTTATGACTAGACGCCTGAAGGGGACTCCCCTTTATAGCTGATTTGACAAAAAGGGAGTTCCCCTCTCTGGCTGCTAATTATGTATTAATGTTACGACTAAAAGGGGAGTTCCTCTCTCTAGCTGCTAATTATGTATTAATGGGATGACTAAAAGGGGAGTTCCTCTCTCTAGCTGCTAATCATGTATTAATGTTACGACTAAAAGGGGAGTTCCCCTCTATAGCTTTATGTAAATTATGCTTGAAAGGAATCTACCTGCTAATAATATTGTAGTCTGCGTAAGAGGCTAAAAAGGGAATTCCCCTCTCTGAGCCCTATGATTTGCTAGATGCTTTAAAACGTTAAGTTACAAACACAAATATATACATGTACATTAATATTATTCATTTCAGGTGGTCATTTGGATGTGGCACGTATTCTTGTAGAACACAATGCTGATGTTGATAGTCAGGATAATCGAAAAGTGTCGTGTCTCATGGCGGCTTTTAGAAAGGTCAGTATAATGTATATTATGAATATAGATATTGAATTCTGTATAATATTTTAGAATTATATATACTTTGAGTGCTCCATTGTACTATTATCCATTACACTACATGTACATGTACATGTACATGTACATTATAAATGTATTTTGTTTATATTTACTATTACAGGGTCATTACAAAGTTGTTAAGTTTTTAGTTGAACATGTAACACAGTTTCCATCAGATGCTGATCTCAATAGATACATCAATACTCTGTCTGACCAGGTACATATACACATGTACTTGTATGTAGTCATATACATGTAACTGCATACATATACACATGTACATGTATGTAACCACATCAAGTACATAGATGTATGCTTGTTGTAAACACGTCAGTCTACATGTACATGTATATATTAGTATTGTTTTAGTTAACTATAATTAAAGGCCCTTTTAGTAATGCATTATGGCTACACTGCTCAGTCATGTGTATTGATACACCTAAAAACTAATGCCGCACTATGATGATATATTGATAACATATTCAGGCCTTCATTTAGAAATGTTTTCAAGAGGGGGTGGGGGGAGTTGAATTTGAAAGACTACGGGGGGTGACATGAATGGGTAATAATTATTATACATGTACAGTTACTACTGATGTGTAAAACAAGGGGTTGAAAATGAAACTCCCTTGTTAGAGTCTCACCCAATCTTGAAGTTAGTTTGCCGATAAGCTAAGGATTGGGTGAGACTCTAACAAGGGAGTTTCATTTTCATTTTTTGGGGGGTGATGCCCTTGTTTTACACATCAGTAGTAACTGTACATGTATAATAATTATTATTATATTCGTATAATGTATAATATGATAAGGATTGTATTTTAATGTTTGAATGATAGGAATTAATAAAGAAATGTCAGAGATGTATGGAAGTGATTATCCATGCTAAAGAGAGACAAGCTGCTGAGGCTAATAAGAATGCATCAATACTATTACATGAATTAGACCTAGAGAGAGTGAGTTATCACGTGTACAGCATACATGTACACTAATGAATGGATGGATGGATGGATGGATGGACTGATGGACGGACGGACGGACAGAAAGAATGCATCAATACTATTACATGAATTAGACCTAGAGAGAGTGAGTTAACACGTGTACAGCATACATGTACACTAATGAATGGATGGATGGATGGATGGATGGATGGACTGATGGACGGACGGACGGACAGAAAGAATGCATCAATACTATTACATGAATTAGACCTAGAGAGAGTGAGTTATCATGTGTACAGCATACATGTACACAAATGAATGGATGGATGGATGGATGGATGGACTGATGGACGGACGGACAGAAAGAATGCATCAATACTATTACATGAATTAGACCTAGAGAGAGTGAGTTATCACGTGTACAGCATACATGTACACTAATGAATGGATGGATGGATGGATGGATGGACTGATGGACGGACGGACGGACAGAAATAATGCATCAATACTATTACATGAATTAGACCTAGAGAGAGTGAGTTATCATGTGTACAGCATACATGTACACAAATGAATGGATGGATGGATGGATGGATGGACTGATGGACGGACGGACAGAAAGAATGCATCAATACTATTACATGAATTAGACCTAGAGAGAGTGAGTTATCATGTGTACAGCATACATGTACACTAATGAATGGATGGATGGACTGATGGACGGACGGACAGATGTACATGTATGTTATGTACATGGGATGAGAGTATATAATATGTATGGATAAGTATAATTAAAATACTATATGCATGCACATAATCATGTATGTTGATCACTAGATTCATAAAAGTACATTGTACATGTATAGTTAATACATAATACATGTAATTGTACATGCTACATGTACATGTATCTTTAATTGTAGCAACATGAAGAAAATCGGAAAGCTGCTGCTGCAAGGAAAAGAGCACGAAAAAGGAAGCAAAAGGAAAAGAAAAAGTATGTTCTGATATTGTAGTTAATGATAATGTTTAAGTGTCTGTACATGTCCTTGTGTATATAAATTGTATATAAATGTACATGTATCAGTGGTTGTATAGTTGTACTGTTACATGTATTTACCAATTGATAATAATATTAGGGCCATTGCAGTACTGTACAGTACACTACAGTACACTACAGTGCATTACAGTATATTACAGTACAGTACAGTACAGTATAGTACAGTATAGTACAGTACAGTGCACTACAGTGCATTACAGTATATTACTGTACAGTACAGTATAGTACAGTATAGTACAGTACAGTGCACTACAGTGCATTACAGTATATTACAGTACAGTACAGTACAGTATAGTACAGTATAGTACAGTACAGTACAGTGCACTACAGTGCATTACAGTATATTACAGTACAGTACAGTACAGTATAGTACAGTATAGTACAGTACAGTGCACTACAGTGCATTACAGTATATTACAGTACAGTACAGTATAGTATAGTACAGTACAGTGCACTACAGTGCACTACAGTGCATTACAGTGCATTACAGTACATTACAGTACAGTACAGTACAGTATAGTACAGTATAGTACAGTATAGTACACTACAGTGCACTACAGTGCATTACAGTACATTACAGTATAGTACAATACAGTACAGTTCAGTATAGTACAGTACACTAAAGTAAACTACACTACAGTACAGTACAGTACACTACACTACACTACAGTGCATTACAGTACACTAAAGTACACTAAAGTACACTACACTGGGCTGTATTTAGGGGGGGGTGGGGGGGAGCATTGGCCCCCCCTTATCGATATTTTGCCCCCCCTTGAACATTGACAAATAATAATTAATGATTTAGCAGTACACTGTGCAGTCAGCAAAAATAACAGTCCTTACACCTACTGTATATAGAGTAACAATTAGCCTAAGAATGCATGTAAAGTGAGCTTTGAGCCTCTACTATATGTAAAATTTTCTTCCAAACCCCCCTAGCTTTACACGTGCTTACACACAAACTGGGGGGCTTTGCCCCCCCTTCATTCCCAGACACACATATTTGTCACCCCTTCCGAAGAATCCTAAATACAGCACTGCTACAGTACAGTACAATACAGTACAGTTCAGTATAGTACAGTATAGTATAGTAAAGTTACAGTATATAGACGGTGGACACATACTGCCATGAAAGTTTATACTTACATGTAAATGTACATGTATAAGACATATACTACAATGAAAGTGTAAACTCAAGCACTTACATGTATATAAGCAGTGTACAGTACAATACACTACATGTACATACTGCATAGACACCTACATGTACATGTACATATATGCACAGTACTGGCAATGTAATGTTTCACAGAGATACAGTACATACATGTATCTACATGTACATGTATAGCACATGTACATGAAGTTTTACTGTACTGTTCTTGTCCATTCCTATATGTAATATCTTTAGAGCTCAAGAGAAGAATGGAAAAGGTACTATTACTTCCTCATTGGGAGAAGGAGATGAAGATGGAGCTATAGTTGATAATTCATCTGATAAAGAAACACAAGAAAAGCTAATAGACACACACACTGAAGATGGAGGCTCAGGAAGTGGAGGAGAATCTCAATTAGTGGGAAGAGAGGGAGGAGGCAGTCCTATGGAGAAAGATGAATCATTAAATACTAGTTCCATTAATGTTACACATACTAATAATGATAGTAAAAAACCTACTAATATACGAATATCTCAACCGACCAGTAAACCATTAACACAATCTACTACCACTACTACCACTACTGTTACTACATCATCTTCCTCATCATCACAAACTAATGAGTATCCTGCTGTAACTAGTTCTGTTACACTTATGAGTATGACTACATCAACATCTACTCCAAGAAAGAATAAGAAAGAGGAAGGCTGGAAGGAAGTTGGTAAAAGGTAAGAGTTATTTGTATTTGTTAATTTATTGTATCAAAATAGTATCCATTTTATGGCACAGGGCCATCCCTATGATTGCTTTCCCATGGGTTCGAACTATATATATATATATATATATATATATATATATATATATATATACACACACACAGGGGTGTGGAAACAGCCAGTCATGCAGGACATTGTCTGATAAATCTAGTGAATGTCTGGTAAATTAAAATTGAACTGTATACAATGTATATGGGGAGCAGGACAAGAGTGATGAAAAAGGTTGAAATGTCCAGCAGGTTGCTCAATATTTCCACACCCCTGTATATATATATAATATATATATGTGACCGTCTACGCGAAAACCAGGCTTGGGTGACAAAATTTCAAAATTGATTTTTTGTCTTGCCTGAACAGAGCTTTTTCATGTAAAAGATAAAGCTACAGTGACCGAGTTAACCATGGCAGTCACAAATACTTTATTTGGATTAAATTAATTTTTTAACCATTAAAATTAATGATTAGCAATTTATTTAGTAGTGGCTAGCAAAGCACAGAAAGGTCTCTAAGACTTGCTAAAGGTATCAGAAGACTGGTAAAACATTGGTGAAGCTTTTTATGTAATAAAATATTGATCGCCCAAATAATTCAGAACTGTCTACTTTCGATCATATCTCCAAATTATATTTTGTCCCCAATGCCTGGTTTTCGCGTAGATGGTCACATATATATATATATACACTGTGTCATCATGAGGGGTTGGTCAATTAATTGGTGTGCCACATAAAAGAATGTTTGCCCGAGCTACATACCAGCAGTACTGTCAAAACTACTGTTAAACTTCTGTAGTGTGAAACTTGATTGATTGTTCAACTTTCATTACTTTTAGCACTTCTCATCTTCCATCTCCTCAGGACAAAAAAGTTATCTATTCCATCATCAAAATTCAGCCTTATAGTTGGGAGAAATAGTAGTAATCTTGTTCTTTTACGGACCTCCACTGGTGCACAAATTGAAGTTGAGAAGACCAGCAGACAAGCTCCAACACGTACCATTGTTATAAAGTTAGTATAATACTTGTATACAGTACAGGAGACAATAAAAATACTGTTACATTGTGTACTTACTACATACATGTACATGTACATGTACATTGTACATGTTGAAGTACTGTTGATAATACTGGTGATACAGACTTGCACATGAGACATTTTGTATACCGTACATGTACATGTACATGTCAGAGTGGGAAATAACTGCTCATTTGAGCACCAAAATTAGCTTAAGGAGCACCAGATTTTGACATGACAATGCATGCTAGTTGTACTGTGGTGAGCACTGGTGACAGATTTGCTCACCAGATGTTGTAGGCTTATTTCCCGCCCTGGTACATGTACATATGTATACTACATGTGTACATTATATATTGTTAATATTATCCTTCATTACAGGGGCAGTCATGAATCAGTGAGAATAGCACAGCAATGTATTATAGCACTTCAACGTGACCCGAATTATGATTTATCACAGATCTTACAAATCAAACAGCCTCTTCTAAATCAACCCAACAGGATACACTCCTCATCTGAAATCCTTACTACTTATAATATGGAAAAAGTTGATATTACCGTCGATCCAACATGGAAAGTTGCTGGACGAATATCGAACAATACAAATAGACAAACATCCAAAGTGTCTCATTCTGTTGTAGATATATCTAATACAGTAAATGCTCCTGTTATGAAAGGATCTTCTGGAGGTATTAAAATGTCACGTTCAGCAACTGCTATTGAACGAAAAGGGTCTTTTAGTAGTTCTGGATCAGATAGAGGTTTACGTTCGAGTGTAAGTGCAACAACTATCTCTTCTTTCTCTAGTAATACCTCTGTTACTGTTCATGCCCCTGTAATTACAACAAAATCGGGAGCTGTTAGACAGCTTTTTACAAGTAACACATCATCAGTTCAACACAATACTAACACTACTTCAACTATCGGTGTAAAAATGACAACATCAACTTCACAAAAACTTGTACATACGAGCTCCAGTTCTGTTACTCCATCATGGAAACAGTTAGGTCCTTCTCTATCAGTAGGTTCTCAGAAAGTGTTAATACCCTCTACTCAATATGGAAACCCAGTTCCAGTAGATAAAGTATCTAAACAAACTTATAATTATCCTCGACAAAGTAGCGTGCCCAACAAACAGACAAACCAAACTTCTACTACTACTGAGAACACTCCTGAAAATTCTCAGAACGTTTTTGAGCAGATAATGAAAACTCCTTCCATTTTTCAAGAAGCAGCGTCACAAATCACACAGCCTAAGAAATACTCTGATGCTGTAGGGAAGAAACCATCTATTAGTGAAGCTAGTGTTACTAAGTCCGGTTATTCTACTGTCAATGGTGGAAGTAGTAATGGAGGGAATCCTGGTGCTCAATATAAGATTAATTTAGCTAATCTAGCTCCTGGAACAAAACCTGTTGGATTAGATCAGCCTATGAAGGTGTGTGTCTGTGTCTGTAATGTGTATCTGTGTCTTTGTGTGTGTGTGTGTGTGTGTGTGTGTGTGTGTGTGTGTGTGTGTGTGTGTGTGTGTGTGTGTGTGTGTGTGTGTGTGTGTGTGTGTGTGTGTGTGTGTGTGTGTGTGTGTGTGTGTGTGTGTGTGTGTGTGAGTGTCTATGTCTGCATCTGTATCTATGTGTGTGTGTGTGTGTGTGTGTGCATGTGTCTTCACATCCTTGTGTGTGTTTGTGTGTCTGTGTGTGTGTGTTGTACAGTGTTCTGTCCACACTGGTCACCACTAGTCAGGAATAACCATCACTCAGATGAATTAACTTCCTCTCGGATAATGCATACATTTATATACATGTAGTCTACTGAGACAGTATTAAGTATATGCTGGGTAAACACTAAATGTACATGTAAGTTAGAATCTGACCACCACTCTAAATATTCTGGGCAGAACAATGGTAGTATGTCTGTATAGTACATGTATATCTTACAATATTATTGTTTTTTCCATTTTTTACATGTATATTATAATGTTTTTGTCTAATCACAGCCGCCTTCAGGCTCTACACCTTCTGCTTCTATTGTTACTCAAGACACTCAACAGAAAAAGACAAGTCCATGGAATGGTAATGATCTTTCAAAAGAGAATGAATCGGAATTCAATATTTCCGGAGAAAATATTTCTCCTTGTAATAGTCTTGGACCTATTGCACCACCATCTCGTATCTCTAAACCAGTTAATGTATCACCAAAGAATCAACAAGTTTCACCTCAAAGACTTCTACAGACACCTCCGGTGGCAAAGAGTCCTCTACTTGGTCCAGCACCTCCTGGATTATTACCACTTCCTGATAAAGGTACATTTATGTACATGTACATGTACATGTACATGTACATGTATCTACTGCTGTTTTATATAATAATAATGGCCACCTATAGTGCATTGTATTTATACATTACATGTACAGTACTCGACATTGTTAAATTTACATACTGTTACTTCCATTGACTATAGTGTACTTTGTGAGTGAAGTACATTGTACATGTATATGTACACTGTACTCTACTACACAGTATTACACCTTAGTACTATACTATCACATACATACAAATGTAAAGGGAATTCACACATTACTATGATTACAGTACAGTACAGAGTACTACTTACTACTTAGAAGAGTGCAGTTGACTATCACCTTATTAAAGTGTAGCTCCTATCATACATGTAGTATACATGTATACATGTACATGTAAAGTCAGGTACTGTACTTACATGTATATAAAATGTCACTATACAGTACAGTAGTTCAACAGTTGTTCAAGTTTTGACAGTAATTGCTATACTTCCAACATCATAGTAGTAAGACAGTAATTACTGACTTTACTGACATTAGAACTATAGCCTGTTCACATTCACAATGTCCTCAAAATTATGATGTGATGACTTGATATGTAATATAATGTATTGTCATAAGGTTAATACATGATTATATTGTAACTCAATAATGAAGCAATGGATTGAAATTTGTCATACACAAAAAAAGAATGGGAAGGACTATTATATGAAAATGGTACAGGTGAAAATATTGTTAGTCATTCCAAACTAAAGTTATGAACACTTTTCTGAGGTCATGGTGAACGTGAATGAGCTTTAGTGTTGACTATAACAACAAAATTTAGTTATGCCTGGCTTATCTTTTAGTTTAGTTATATATACTTGTAAACTACATGTATAACTAAATTACAGGTCTATATGTGCATTTATAATAACTATAACTAACTAAAATAAAAATTTGCCAATAATGGACACTTTTAATGTTAGTTAACTAAAACTAAAACCCTTTTAGTAAGACATGTATTTTAATTAACTAACAGTTTTAGTTATAGTTACATGTATGTACTTGTCATGGACATGTAATTAGCTGGTTGCCTCCACTATGGTTCAGCCCTTACATTCTGTACCACTCATTCTCTCAGCTGTATTTAGACCCATTCATCCTGAAGGTCTTGATCTGCAAAATTCTGTACCAACTCAAGTTCCTACACCTTTAAGAAATAATCGTCCACCACTGTTAGCCACACCTCCTGGATTCCCACCAACTCAGTTAATGCAAGGTCCCATGTCCAAGTCATGGCCTGAAACTGGTGAGTGTAATTGAAATTAAAAATCTTTGATTGTGTACATGTACAATGTATGTTTCTTCTTTCAGCTATGTGTCGTTCTCCATTATCAAAACGAGTACAACCTCAACCAAGTAGTCCATTTCAGGGATCTACAGACAGTGATAAAGGAAGCCCTAATAAGAGTCCTCTACAGTTGATACCTCCTCCTCCTCCTCCTCAACCCATGCATGGGAAACTAATGCCGTCTAGTAACTTCAATCCAAATGCACCTTCTTTTGTTCCCATGGTAATGCAATGTCCACTTTCTATTGTAAGTGTACAGTATGTACATGTTATAGATGTACATGTACATACACTAAAACTGCATGTACATGTACATTGTACACCACATGTACATGTATATTTACAGTGCATTGTACTGAACATGTACATGTGTACATGAAATGTAACTTGTGTACTGCATGTATATACTGTACACCTTATGAATGATCTCTCATTATACTGAACTAATTATTATATAATGTTAATTCTCTCTCTCCCATTTAGATACCTCAAACAACAAGTTCAATTCTTGGTAACCCTCCACCAAACCTAAAATATGTTGGAATAAATTCTTCTATATTGGGTAGCGCTCCTCAATTACCAACAACAATGGGTCCACCTGCTGCAAGAGCAATGACTTCACCGGCTGTTTTGAGTACTGGAGGTCACCCTCCTCCTCCCCCTCCTCCTCCACCTCCAGCCGTTCCACCTCTGGTTAATAACCAGCCTTCTCTTTTAGGTAATCCACCGTTTCATTTATTAGTACCTCAGAGCAATCCAAATGTCCTGCCAAATCGACCGCCAAACCCTGTCTACTTTTCTAACCAGTTTGATAGTAATGTTCCTCCTCCTCCTCTTCCTCCGCCCATAATGCATAATGTACCTCCAAATGCCGCTCACTTCCCTCCTCAGGGGATGCTTCCTCATGATCACATTCCACAACATCCTGATCCCTATTCTGTTGGCGTGGTAACTGGTGAGACACCGCCTATGTTTCCTGGATATCCAACATTTCCTAATCTGGTAAAACCTGAAACTCTGGGAGGGAATTTGGATCCAAAATTTAATAACTGGAATCAGTTTGAGACCTGTTTAATTAGTCAACCTTCACCTTCAGGTAGTGAGTTCTGTACTAGTTCAATATACTGTACTGTCTGCATTAATACACATGCAACCCAATTTGACACTTGTGACACATAATAGTTTTGAACAAACACTTGCCTTCCAACACTGGCTATTTTGTGATTTTATACAGGACAGGAAGCCAACTAAATATGGTATCTAGGAGGAGCATTAGCTGGTCTTCCTGGATACCAAATTTTATTGGCTTCTTGTGTAAAATGGCTGAATAGCGAGTGTTTGAAGGTACATGTACATGCAAGTATTGTGCACCATATGTGTGGTGTTTCCTAAATTGATCAATGTTTTAGCCAAAGCTTAGAGAAAGGAGGGTGGTAGTGTCAAAAGCATGACCCCATCAAAGGAATTGAGACAAGGATAGGAGGGTGGGCCACCTCCTTTGCCTCTTTGGCTAACAACCCACACACATATATATATATATATATATATAATTATATATACTGTACTTGTATGGTAGAGTACTGCATGAGTAGTGTACATGTATGTGGATTTTTTATGGCTTTGTAGGGTCATCCATGTGATTGCTTGCCATGCCCATTAATTGACTATAGCTTAGTTTCTTAAACTTTTAGTTTAGCTATACATGTACATGTAGTTTACTGCGTTATATATACATGTAGTTATTGCAATAGACCTGTAATTTAGTTATAGTCAACTAAAACAACTCTAATCCACATATCTTATTATTATCCACTACTGAGAACATTTGTGAATGAGAATAAATGGAGTTTTGTTTTAGTATGAAAATATCGACCACTTGAAAGTTCTGAAGCATTTAGTATACTACATGTGAATTATACATGTACATGTAGTTCAAATTATAGTTAACTAAAAGTAAAAATGTTTGCATGCCAATATTTATTTCATGATCAGTTAGTTATACAGACAGTAGACCAGTAATTTAGTTATACATTTTAGTATACATGTACATGTACATGTAGGTAACTAAATGTCTCATTACTAAATGGGATTTTGTTATAATCAAAACAAAACTAGTCCTCAATCATTATTCTTTCTTTTAATAGGACCTGGTGAACTTGGTATCCTGGATATGAACATAACTGGAAGAGTAGAGGATAAAGTACTAGGAGATACTATGTCACCCTATCCACATCAATTAGAAGGTGACCAGAATTTACCCTCACCAAGTGCATTCAGTCGTGTGACTCCTACATCTATAATGTCAGCTGTAATGAGAGGAGGTGATAGGGAGGGTAATAATCTGCTTGTTGATATGAGTAATGCTCAGAAACCAACTGATATCAGTTTATCAGAAACCTTGGGAAATTCTATGCTACCAACAGGTACATGTATAATTACATGTACATGTACAAGTATAATTACACATGTACATGTATCATGTACATGTACATGTAGTATAGTTTAATGTTATAAAGTTAATAAATGATTATACTGTAACTCAATAATGAAGTAATAGATTAAAATTTGACATACACATGTACATGTAATACATGTGTATATCATTATACAAAATGAATAGGAAGGATAATTATACTCACCATGTATGAAAATGGTAGAGGTAAAAGACTGTTGGTCATTCCAAACTGAATTATTTTTCTGAGGTGAAAGTGAATATGAATAACCTTTATTATAATTACGTGACTGAGCAAGGGAAAAGGGGTCAAAAGTAACAATTTCAGATTGTTAAATATACATGTATACTCTATGACGTCATCAGCTTCATGCTGGTGTTACAATGTGACTTACCATTGTTAAGTTATGACTGCTCAAATTTCATTAGACCTTGTACACACAAGGCAATACATGTATCTTGCATGTACCTCACATCTGGTTGCTCTCTTAAGTACTCGGAAGATTCTGCAAGTTTATTCTAGAATACAGTGGAAAACTAGATTTTAATCAAGAACAATCTATTAATTACATGTACAATGAAAGTGGCATGCTTTAAATGGTCGTCCTGTACATGTACATAAACACTACATACATGTACATTGTATACATGTGTATGCTACGTACATGTACTGTATTAACACATGATTTGTATCATTATTTAGGTATCATTACTTCCTCTAGTGTATGGACCTATTCTCTAGGTAGGTTAACTAAACATTATGTATTTGTAATACTAGAAACAAAAAATTTTTAGTATTCATTAATTAATATTTTCAGTGTTCTCATTGGCTGTCTTTGAAGGGTACAGAACCTTTTTTAACACAAAATAAACCATTCTTGAATGCAACACCAAACTGTATATATACCCTTCCTGCAAACACTATATTACAGTTTGTACATGTATTGTCATATTGCTATGAAACAAGTGTATATAGAGAAAAAAAACATCCCTATGATTGCTTTACAAATTTATAAAAGTATCCCTATGACTGCTTTGTGGTGTCCAGCATTCAGTAATCATGGCTGACTATCAAGCATGAAAGACAACAGCTTATTATAGTTATTATTTTGATTATCTACTCTCCTGACCTTTCAAAGGACCTTGTAGAACTTTAGGAATATATGTCAGGCAGAATAGCTAGCTATTAGTTCCAGTTTCTACGTAAGCTACACAGCTTTCTTTCTGCTGGTGTATAGAGCTTGATTGCGCGTTCTTTCACGCGCCACGCCCATTAATTGACCGAGCCCCCGGGAATGATGTAACTTCCTTAACTACGTATACAACGCATACTCGCGTAGGTGACACAAACATATATATATATATATAAACATACATCAAACCCGTGGGAAAGCAATCATAGGGATGGCCCTACGGGCCATAAAAAACCAAGAATGGGATTTTTGCTTCATTAATTATTCATGACCCTGAAAATATTTGTTAATGAAATTTGGAAGGATTTATTAACTAGAGCTACATGTACATTAAAATAAGCCTATAATTATACATCATTTTGTAAGCAATTCATTTGCCTGTTCTCATTGCTATACAATTAATATTCATTGTAATCTACTATGTCCAGTACATATTTTGGTAATCTAAGAACACTGGAACACCACTTATATATATATATATATATATAAGGATGGCACAAAACAATGGTGGAGTCATATCAAAGATTAGAAAATTCAATTTAGGCCCACACTTAGCGTCTCTACAAGTTCGATTGCTTATAACTTTTGAATGGCTACATGTATAGCTTCAGTTTTTGCATCATCTCAAAGCAAATTTAATAGACTGTCTTATGCTAATGTTTGGCTGAATAATGTGGAAAGCCTACAAAAAGGTAGTCTCGTACCCAGACTGTCACGCCCCATGGCGAAAAACAGTCTGGTAACTTGGGCAAACATTCCTGGCGCAGTGACGTTACATCGCGTTTTCATAACATGACAGGTGTTTGTAATGAGTTAGAGTTGTGTTTTATTTGTGGACAACTTCAGCGTCCCTGCAGTGGAAGAAGAGTGATCACAGCTACTTCTACTAGTTTTAATATTTTCAGCGTCTGGAACTTTCTTCAAAGAGCCAAAATAGTACTACCAGATAAATCCTTTTTTTGTAGAAAGTGTTTTATGACTGTTGTTTTTGTTTCCAGCCCCAGTCGGGAGAGAAACAAAAACATCTTTACCCCTTACAAAGTTAATTATTGTTTCGTGTTGTTCACACGAAAGACTGTTATATCCTGCTTGAGAAATAGCCATTTTTAAAGCATCTTCTATAGCTTCTAAAGGGAACGCCATCTTTAAGTATTTCCAGTCACCTATTCAAGAGTTAATCACATGATTCGTACTAATATTTGAAATCTGATTGGTTATTTCGTTTTCTCTGTAATAAACATCACTGCGCCAGGAATGTTTGCCCAAGTTACCAGACTGTTTTTCGCCATGGGGCGTGACAGTCTGGGTACGAGACTAACAAAAAGGCAAACGAAAATGTAAGGTGAGTTGCTATGACTCAAAAACGTGTCTATGGTAATGTGAAGGCATAAAATTAATGACGCATTTTTGCATCAATGGCATATAATGGGTTAACTTGTCATGACTTGTTTCTTGTGAAATATTTAAAGTTACATGTAGCTCACCATTCAACTGTAAGTACATGTAATTACCTCTTTGGAGCTGTGGAGCTCCTTCATTGTTCGGTATTAATGATTTTAATCCATTTATTTTAGGAGGTTCTGAAGATGCTGGTTGGAACAAACCAGGAGATGGTATATCTGTAGATCATGTATCTGATTGGCCAGTATTAACGTCAACATCTATCAGTCTTAATACTTCACCTACTACCTCGTCTATTGTTACCACTAATGGCGACATGATGATTACATTACATGATGATTTAGAAACTGTACTTGAGAGGTTGGGTTTAGGAAAATACTATCATTTATTTCAGGTGTGTAGTTGCATACATACATGTACTGTACAGGGTAGAAAGCAATGGGAGTACTTGCCCTATGAATGTAATGCTATTTCCTTACATGCTAGCTATAATCATGGTTTCATACTGAATTTTTTGTAAAAAATTGATCATGTGAATCACACTGCTCCTGTTGGGTAGGGGTCTAGGGATATGCTCCCCCAGGAAATTTTTAACTTTGGGCTCCCTGAGGTTGGCCTCTGGGGTCCCAGAAGGTTTGTTGTTGAGATGTTGCTGCAATTTGAAATAAATTTGGCCTTAAATCTAAGAAAGGGAAATTCAAGATGGGGGGTCCAAACTCACCCACCCTCCTCTATAGGAAACCCTGATAATGTAACTATCATAACCAAATTTTGCCATTATACTTGTGTACATTTATTATAGCATGTTGTTTTAGTTTGTTCTGTTTTAGTTACATTGTATATAACTATATACATGTATACATGTAGGGCTGGACGGTATATTGGTATTTAGTTGAAATTCTATATTCTTTGCTATACTGCGGGTACGGTTTTCCAAACGTTTGCATACTGAAATATAATTTACATGCCACACCCATAATTTTGAGCAATGGCCAGCTGAAGTAATGCTTTAGCAGTGTTTGTTAGGCTTTTCTAAGTAGCGATTGAGTTAGAAAAGAGTGCTAGACATCTATGGTTCAACATAAGATGCTAAATGTGTGTGGTGAGGAGTGTTACTATTGTTTTAGTAGCATGAGTCAATTGATGTAAGTGACTTTTTGTTGAGCTTACACTAGCATGTTTAAAAAAAGTAAGTTTCACATAATTATAGATCTAGTATTGTAGAAGTCTGAACAATTTGTTTGTTGTGTTTCAGGCATTGTTTGATGCCTAAAAATGCTCGTGGGTGTGACCAATTGTAGAAACACATCGTTGGTCAGTATTTAGTTGTATTGCTATATTCTATTTTAAAATACCATGATACTATATTAGCCAATACAGCCCAGCCCTATATTTTGCTTAGTTTCTAAAACTTGTGGTTTTAATTATAGTTTAATTATAGTTTAATCATAGTTTAATCATAGTTTAATCATAGTTTAATTATAGTTTAATTATAGTTTAATCATAGTTTAATCATAGTTTAATCATAGTTTAATCATAGTTTAATTATAGTTTAATTATAGTTTAATCATAGTTTAATCATAGTTTAATCATAGTTTAATTATAGTTTAATTATAGTCTATTTATTATAGTGCCCATTATTAGCCATTTTCAATTTTAGTTAGTTATAGTTATTGCAGTAGACTTGTAATTTAATTACATAATTATGTATACTAAGAGTCAAAATGTCTAATTTGCTAAACAAGGTTTTAGTTATAATTATAGTTATAACTAGAATAACACTAATGATATAATCAGTGTTTTCCCCAGGATAAGTATTAAGGGTGGAGGAGTGCATTAATGGTATATGATGTTTGGTCACCAATGTTCAATCAGTGTTGTGAAACAGCGTTTTTCAGCACAAAGTTTGAAATTAAAGGGTCGGAGAGCAAGACAAAAGGGTGGGGAAGTGCCGTTGTAGTACCACCTAATATAGAACGTACATGTACTATCAGAAAGCATAGCCTTTATTAGGAAAAAAAATATTTCGTTGTAGACATAATATATGAGTTGTAAGTACATGTATATACATGTATGTTTTAATAATTGTGAATTTAAAGCATGCGACCTAGTTGGAGATTCACATAAATAAGTCCTTTCATAAGTAACCACTCCTATAGGATACATTGTATTATATATTTATAATTTTGAATTTACAGAAAAATGAGATTGATCTTCATGCTTTAAAGTTAATGAGCGAGAAAGATTTTACTGAAGTTGGAATACCAAAGGTATAGAAACAAATATGTTTTAGAGTAAATATAAAAATTTGAAATGATGTATGACTTCAGGTGAATAAAATATGTATTGTAGGCTTTGTACAAAGTCCGAGAAGAATGCCTTTACAGATGGCTCTCCAAACTTCAGAAGAAGACTGTAGATGATCATGTACATGTATGTACAGTAGCCCTCAAAATAAAGTTCCCATACCATAAATGTAGTACATACGTACTATGTTACCTACCATAGTACGCATGCGTTACGCACAGATTTAAATAAGATGGAGGACTTTCTTGAGAGTATCTATGGGTATCTCAGAAGGTCTTCTATCCAACATAGTAGAAGCCGGAGTTGTTTGAGATACGAAAGTTATACAGGTAAGTCGTTTACCAAAAAATGTGGGAGTTGCCCAGCGACTACTAAACTTTCAGACAATTGTCTTGCTATTTTCTTGTATGTAGCAAAAAATAATTTTTACATCAATGGTTTTATTAACAGCTTTTCTTTCCAATAAAGTAAGTTAGAATCCTCAACTGCGTAAACTTTGAGAGTTATAAAGCTGACAAAAGTTGCTTGTGAACACACCGCCCATAAAGGTAAAGAAAAATTTGTGGGTTATGAATCCGTTAATTTATGCAATTTTTAATGTACATGTACTACTCGCGTATTAATCACGTATTACAATAATGCTTTGGGAACTTTTTATTGAGGGGCTACATGTATATACTGTGTAGGCTTGAGATCATGTAAATGCGCATTTACAATAAATTGTGAATTAAAAATGGTGAATAATTGACCACATGCACAATATTTAATAGGACACCACTTCAAAACATTTCAACCTCAAACCCTGGTTTTATGCTCATTCAGGTGTTTACTATAGTCTGTTCACATTCACTATGTCCTCAAAATTATGATGTGATGACTTTATATGTAATATAGTGTATAGTTTAATGTCATAAGGTTAATACATGATTCTACTGTAACTCGATAATGAAGCTATGGATTGAAATTTGACATACACAAAAAAGAACGGGAAGGATAATTACATGAAAATGATGCAGGTAAAAAGATTGTTGGTCATTCCAAACTAAAGTTATGAACATTTTTCTGAGGACAAGGTGAATGTGAATGACCTTTAGAGGGAGCTTGGTGTCCAGAAAGAGAGAAGACTCATTTGGCTTACTGTATACCAAATTTCATTGGATTCCTCTATAAAAATAAATAGATATAAACATGTACATGTAAGTTCAATGTTAATTATGCGCTCTCTCTCTCTCTCTCTCGCTCTCTCTCTCTCTCTAGGGTCCTCGAATCAAATTATTGAACGCTGTTGGTCGTAGAGTGACTGACGAAGACGAAAGTTTTAAGAGCGAGAAAGAACAAGATCTTGAAGAAGGCAATAATACTCTATTGTCATCTTCCTCCTCATCACGGCAACATCATGACACTGGATAGGTAAAGTTATATTTTTTACTTTACATGTACATCTATAACTTGATTATATGGAGATTATTTGCCAACAATCTACATGTAACACCTCTAGGAGGGAGTTACAGTAACCTCACCTTTGGACAAGGTTACTGTTAATCAGAAACAGCCCAACTAGTTTATGTTGAGTGAGTGTATTTGGTTTCTATCTTCATTAAGAAGCTACACTATCATGATATACATGTACATGTAACTACATGTAAAACCACCATGCTTTATCTTCATTGACGGTTTCTTTGATACACCCACTCAACATTATACAAGTATAAATGTACATGTATACTTGTTGCAGTGTTCTCATCACCAGCTACAAAATTGGTTCAGTTTACTCATTCGGGTTTTTCATTGGAATTTATTTTCCAATATGTGTACAAACATACATAATCCTGCATGTCGCTGACACACTCCCCCCCCCCCCCCCCCCCCTCCCTTCAGATTTTCTAAATGAAGGCCAGTCATTACATGAATGTAAGCACTTATATAATAATTAAAGTTACCCAGATTTCATTTTCTTGTTAAAGAATTTAGTGTCCATGTACATTTTGTTATTAGTAGTTTGTGCTTGTGCATAGTTATGTAAAATTTACCAAATACTCCTGATGATTATCTCTGGAGTTACATGTACTGGACTGCTATAGGCAATACAATGTATTGCCTATAACAGTCCAGTACATGTAGATCATGTACACACACATGTGCATACAGTGCTTGAAATAGCATCCAGCAATTTTCTATTTTATGGACATTATGCATCTTTGTCCAGACAAAATTGCATTTGACTGGATAAATTGTCTGATTATAAGAATAATACAGAACAGTATCCTCACAGCAAGGTTAATTATTAGTCAAGAGCAGTCATGGCCTAGTGGGTTACTTCTATATCTCACAGACCATAAATGGGTACAATGGTGGTTTGTGAGACTTTTTTTCCAGATAAAATCCACTTGCTGGTGAAATATTGTTTTGTCCAGATGTTTCTGCTGAACACCTTTTCGATCACTGTACATATAAACTATTTAATGTTCTAAATCAAACACCCTAGGTCTATATACATGTACATGTAGTTGGATACTCCTTCATGGCTCTGCTGTTCCCGATTGTAACAATCATGAGATATTATGCTGTTTTTATTTCTTTACATGTAGCTATGCTGTTTGTTGTCAGCATTGTTCAAGTCTTATAATAATCAAGAGTAGCTATAGGAAAATCCAGTAAATATTATTTGCTGTACATAACAGAGCTTGCCTCATGTTGCAAGCACTTTATAAGAAAAACTCTTTATTGATTCATGCTGTTCTTACATGGTTGATTCTGAGCCTAATGTATACCACTACATAATAAAAATAATATTATTTGTTGTAATAGTACACACGCATACACACATACTTCTCTTGTATCAGTATTTCATTCATGCATTGTGTTCCAAAGTGTGTAATCCTTATAATTTATGGTCATTCATGATAGTACTCAAATTATTCTTGAAAATATAATGCTGAAACTGATTAGTAAAGTTATGTGTGTCACTTCATTCAGTTTGATAATGAATGCACTTGCAGTGCAGGGCCCTTGCCACAAGTGTGATTTGGGAAACAAGAACAATCACTGACAAGAAAATAACTACAGACAATATTTGACTGTAATCGTAATTATTACGCTGAGATTATATTATACATTGTATATAATTATGTGTGTGCAACTTACACTACTAAGATTACATAATTCCAGGTGCAGTGCTCGCTGGAATTTTGTCAACTATGATTACAGTAACCCTCTGCCTACATGGGTGAGGGTTAATAACTGTTGACAAAATTGTCAGGTTTTGGCTTTGTTTTCACACTTTGAAGAGATATCATATTCTTGGGTGCACTTCATGTATGTTATTCAGAATCTAGGAATACATTTAGTGAATTTCTCAAGCTCAAAGGGAACTCTGTTTATACAACTACCTGGTTTATTATGAGGGCTGTGAAAAATCACACATCATTTATCAGGTAATCTGAAAGACATTGGTTTTCATCCAAATGTGGTCTATCCACTCCACCCTGTGGAGTAGCTAGACTGCACCTGTGCTTCTTTACATACATATAACTTTTGATATTGAGCAATTTTATGACTAACAATACCTTTTAGATGTTGCTGTCAAGTATAAAACCAGCGAGTAGCAAAACTGTGCAAAATCTTCATAATTATTCACTATTATTATTCCTCTTTTTCATAAAAATAGATTTCTACATTTCTGGTATGGAGGGTGATTAGTGGAAAATCAAAATGATTATTCCATTTGAGTGATAATTATTAATTCACTTGAGTTAAAAATATTTTATTTGGTTAATAATAATATTACGTATGATACCATTTCAGTACATAGGTTGCCATTCAGAACAAAAGCCAACATGTGGTATATATATGCACCATATCAGAGAGTGAAACAACTGTCAGAAAATTTCATGATTTTGAGTGACATTCTGGAAAAAATGACCTAACGGTTTGTTTCTGATCACATGAATGTCACTTACAAGAATGAAATTAGAAAACACACCTCTGAAACTTCTGATATGGTGCATTTTAATGTCCTGAGTTCATATTTTTTAAAAGTTATGACTTTCGGAGCACTGTTCTGAAGTTACACCCACTTTTGATCATTTGACTTCTGGTCCGCTTTTGGGTTTCTATCATGCTTTTACATGAACTATAAGATGGAGATCATCAAATCATATGTACTGAAGCAATTGGTATATGTTATGTTGGTTTAAGGCCATAATAAACCTTCAAGAACCTTGTGGTTACGTAACTGGCAGCTTATCAAACACCTGATCTGTGAACTACTATGATGGATGTTTTGATCCTTTTTCAATAGTGGTATGATCCCACTTAAAATTTTAAACACCTAAACATCAACTAGACCAAAACAATTCTGGAAACATCTATAGAATGTGATTATGGTCTATGGAATGTGATTAGTGTCTATTTAATGTGATTAGGGTAAGGAGACACTTAATTCTTTATTTTTGACTTCCTCTCCATTCTCAAACAGACCAATTTGTTGGACATTAAAAATAAGCTAATGTTAAATAAAAGTACACTGATTTGTTAGTTTGACCATATAAGTTCATTTTTATAATCAAACATAAATAATTGTTATGAAGCCATGGACAGTCTGCAATGCTAGATGTCATTCACACTGTGTGACTGTAAGTGTCACTGTCAAAGCAGCTAAGTAATTCTGTATACTTTAAAACAAGACATCATTCATACTGCTTGACAGTAACAGTGTCACTGTCAAAGCAGCTAGCTATAGTAAACTTTTGTCACATTATATAACATAACTCTATACTATAGTGGGCACACATTATTCATACTGTAATACTTATAGACATATGGCATTGTACATAACAAACCAACCGAATTGAGTGAAACAACAAACAATTTTTAAAAGTGTTGCAACTGTGCTAACAAATAAATTAGTTATTTTAACAACTTTGTTTTTGCAGTGTAGAGTTGAACAAGCAATCAACTACATCAATTATGAACAGTTAAGTGGCAATATAAATAAAACAAGCTTCAAAGACAAGTTTCTTTCCTCTTTTGCAAGTCCACTTCACATGGCCTTGGACTTGCAAAGCTTTGTTTATGGTCTATGGTCTTATATTCAGTGTGTTTTTCATCTCTGCATTCACCTGATAATAAGTAAGCAAATGCAGAGATAAAAAACATACCCACAATAAACAAATCACAAGGCAATTGCAATGTGAGGTGGTCTTGCAAAAGGGGAAAGAAACTTGTCAGAGTAACCAGACATAGTGAGTATAGTGGACAGGCTCCTTCTTGGGATGTAATTTTCTTCATATGTAGTACATTTGCAGTACTAGTCAACTGGTATATGTCAGCTATTGCTGTTGTATAGTTTCTTGTATTACTTTTGATTGTAATCCTTATGTGGTTTGATTGTGATACGAGTTTTATTTTTTTTTTACAATTTTGTTGTTAAAAAATACTTACTTGCAACCCTATCTACCTTGGCATTTTTCATTTTCTTAATTAATTGATGCTATAGCCAGGTGGCAAGTATCAGTCCATCCTTCTATCAATTCATATATGCATCCTTCCGTGCATGTGGTTATTAATTTCATGAGGGTACTGGTTCTGTACGCACTTGACAATTTGTTTATCTACATGGTCGACGACTAGTCCAGTCAGGCATTAGTGTCGCGTAGCCAGACCCAACCCTCTGCTACACGATGGGAAGGGTCTGGTGGACTTACTGTACATCTGTGTTTTTGAATCACAATGAAAAGATAAGTAGGTGAGTTTAGCGCCAAATATATTCACCTACCTCATAAGAATAACTGCTAATGATATTCATAGACCATGTGTATCATTGGAGGTTTATGAATATCATTAGTGGTTTGTAACCACTTATCACTCATTGAAATTCAGTGAAAACACTTAATGAACTGATGTACAGTAAGTCCACCAGACCCTTCCCATTGTACAGCAGAGGGTTGGGTCTGGCTACGCGAGACTTGTCAGGGATTGCCTGACCCACGTGTTCTCGGATCTATAATAATTGTGTGGAACATTCACAATAATTATATTAATGTTGCATTTATATTTTGACAGGGGTATATCAAAGTTGGAACAAGATTATATTAAGAAAATATAGGCTGTATATCAAACAGCCCGTATACATGTATTGAAACTAACCATACCCTATAAACACAAATTAATAATTATTACTATGCATGAATTAATATCATACTCTCACAGTTACACGATATTTATAAATCTGAAAAAAAAAGATAATAAAAAATAAAACTATTAATACAATTACCAAACACAATAATAAAATAGTCACACTGTTATTACTATTATCAACAGTATGTATGATTTTGAGAGTAGAATATCCAAACGGTATTCCATTATAATGTTCAGCTACTAGACTAAAACATTGCTCTCTGACTGGTTTGTGACCACTTCTATGCCATAGACCTTTATATCCCGCTATAAAGATGGAGTGATAATAATGTATAATTATGACGATAAGTTTAAAGGATGGATAAATCACTATCGCTGCCTCTAAACTTTTGTGATGTGTGTAGTATTCTCTTATGAATGGACAAAAAGTTGTCATACTTTACTTCACAATTAATTCTAACTGTTGTAATCCACTGCACTTTGTGTTCATATACATACGTGCTTTGAAAAAATCACAAATGTTTCAATTTCGTAACAAAATCATTATTTTGTGTGGCTGTAGTGGGCGGGGAGACGGGACACCCACTCCAGCCACACCCAATTTTTCTGGCTTATTCACTTAGGTACATGTATGCAAGTTGTGTACTGTATCACTATAATTATTATGTTATGGTACAAAGTAGAAACGAGGATTGGGGGGCCAAAGTACCGTGTGGCTGTTAGGCCAAAGTGAGGGGGAGAGTGTGATAGGGAGATGTGGCAAAGCTGAAAATTGATTATTATTTGAGACTTACATACAGACCATCTTGTGGTTGAAGGGGGATGGTAGGGAGGAAGGGAGGGAATCAGTAAGTCTGCACCTTTTGGCCGAAAATATTTCCCTCCAATACTAAAAACACTCTCTCTACTGGCCCTACTATAAATGAACATATTACTTAAAGTCAATTACAATTACTGTTACGGTGTTACCTCAACATTGAGAATTTGAGATTGTATATTACTATTACTAATACTATTACTTGACTGTTTATTGCACTGCAAAAATATGTATCGTTAAAATAACCATTTTATTGGTTAGTACAGTTGCAAGGAATAGCATGAGTTTCAATTTAGATTTTCAATTGTCATAGAGGATGTTGTGGCTACATGCATGTATGTTACTATGTCATATTCTGCACCAAGTATTGGAAGGTATAAATTAAATTATGTGTTTGTGGGTTTACAAACCTTTTTGATGGCCATATACAATTATATGTACTTTAGTATAAATCTTTGACATGAAATATTTATGAGTAGACACCCTAAAATTGTAGTGCTTCAAATATAATTAGTACAAAGTATCTGTGGTATAAGATGTATGTATACTGAACCATCAACTACTACTAGTTAAATCCTTGCTACTGTACTAACTATAGTTATTTTACACTATTTTTTATGGCCTGTAGGGCCATCCCTATAATTGCTTTCCACAGGATTTAATGTATATATATATATTCTTGTGTCACTTACGTGAGTATGCATTGTACACATAGTTAAGGAAGTTGCGTCATTACAGGGGCTCAATCAATTAATGGGCGTGGCCATAATGGAACGTGCGCTTGAACTCTACAGACCAAAGAAAGAAAGCTGCTTGTAGCTTACATAGAAACTGGAATTAATAGCTAGCTATTCTACCCGAAATATATTCCTAAAGTTCTACAAGATCCTTTAAAAAGTAAAGTCAGCCATGACTACTGAATGTTGGACACCACAAAGACGCCATAAGTATTCTCTATATATCTTGTTTTGCAGTGTTAAATGCATTTTAATGTTTAATCATGTGATCACTTTTCTGTGATATGATTTGCTATAATGAACTGTAAGGTAATAAATGTGACGGTGGATGCAAAAATCAGTCATTTGTCAAATAAGAATTTTGTGAAACAAATGCTCATTACTAAGCCATTTGGAATAGGAAACTAACTGAATTTGGAAGTAGGTAGAGCAATAGTTGCCTCTTCCTGGATACCATATTTCATGGGTACTTGTACAAAATTGATGAATAATGAGCATTTAAATACATAAGTGTCCATTAATAATTATTATAAATAAAACTTACAATTTTCTCTTTCTATTAAACGAATATTTTTTTTTTCGACAAGTATAGCAGGACATTGTTTTCCACTAACACTAGTTAGATAATTAGCAACTATTACATTCAATAGAATATCTTCACAGTTCATCGTCTTGTCAATAAATTCTCTCAATGTATCGGGTAACTGAGACTGGTACATTTCTAGGTACTTGACATGAAACATGGCAGATGTAGTGAGGATGAAGGAGTACCGAGGATCTTCCTGTGTTAACTTGAATTTGTATACATATTTACCAGAACCAGGAGGATCCTCAGAGTGACTCCGAGCAGCAAATCCAACAATAAGATGTTTAAATTGCTGCAAATGGTAAAAAGAGGAACAAAAATATTATTAAGATATATATAAATGTATCTTTGATCATCTTGTAACATTTATTTCTAGCCGTGCAAGGGGCTTAATTTTATTTATTGGAGCAAGCCTGAGCGAGCCCTACACTTATCAGTTAGCTTGAAAGTTTGCATTGTATATATATATATATATATATATAATTATATATATATATATATAATATATATAATGTTTGTATGGAACATAGTTTATGAATAATTATCTTAATGTTCAAATTTTAAATAATTTCAAATCGAACATTTTCTAAAGCCACGTGCCTGTCACTGTGTGATAGCTATGAATGAAGATAGAGGGACAGAGCTAAATGAGCTGCAGAGACTAAAGCCAACCCATGAACTATTGCATTTTGCTCTTCTTCCATCTCAAACACAATAAATGTCTGCTTTTGCTCAGTGTCAAAATCTGGTTATTCTAACTACATCTTCTTAGGCTCACCCCACAATGCATACAAGCATTCTCTAGTAATAATACATGTATTATTTCAATAATTAACATTAGTAATGAATGATTTCATTGGAAGTAGAAAATGACATAATATTATATAATCATGTAGGTTATGAGATTTCATATACACATTGTGACATTGTGTATGTTAATGATGTAGATTTTACTCAATAAATTAACTTTAGATATCTACAGATAACCGATCTGATATTACATGTACTCGACATCTACCTGTGTCTGATTCTTTCAATGAATATACGTATTTTCATAATAACAATGTATCACAGTCAGGCTGTTTATTAATCATTTATTTCTAGCCATGGGAGGATTAATTTAGAAGTTAGTCTTTTTAAACTTGTTGATATACTTTCTACATAGGCCATCATAGTCAGGCTCTCTGGCAATCATTTATTTCCAGCCATGGGAGTAGAGTGTTTGATAAGCTCATATGGTGTACCATTGGCATAAAACGCTTCTTATTTGGCACTGTATAGTTCTTTCTTTGGGCCACATGGCGCAGTTAATTATGACTATATTGTCACTAACAGTATTAACTCTTTGTTAATTAGTTCAAGATGTATTCCCAATGGCACACACACTAACCATTATTAAGCCAATTTGGCCCATGCTTCAATGCATATCAAAAACTCTGCATGGGAGGATTAATTTAGAAGTTAGTCCTTCTAAACTTGTAGACATACTTTCTACATAGGCCATCATAGTCCGGCTCTCTGGCAGGTACATGTATAAGTTATATCATACAGTTGATAACAATATTAATAGACCTTTTCATTACGATCAGAGTATTTAGTATTTACGTTATGATGATACAAGAAAAAGTACTTAGAAATTTTAATTCCAGCAGGATGCTTATTTGCACCAATTATCTAAATATTCAATTCCAGGATGCTAACAATATCTAATGAATTACCTGCCAAGTTTCAAATTGAAGAGCAAGATCTTCCTGAGAAATCAAAAGATCATCATCAGCTGATAAGACACCTGTAAAAATAATAATTAAGTTAACTATGTACATGAAATTCATGTGTCTCGTGATAGCAAAAGGCTGAAAACATAATTGACAAACAAATGCAACAAGCGAGCAGCCACACAATGGCTTAGAAAATTAATACGTACATGTAATTACATATATATATATATACATGTATGTATACTAGTGTTGTACCTATATTGGTATAGGTAAATGTATAGGTGCCTATACTATGGTATAGGTAAATATAGGTATAGGCAAGTAGTATAGGGCAGATACAGATACTTTATAGACCAAGTTTTGAAACTCTATAGTACTATAGGATACAACAGTCAGAATCATATTTTTTGGAGCTATTTCCATCTTTTCCAGTAGTTTGTGAGTTTCATTTTCCAACAGAAATGGCTATATAGAGCAGTGGTAAAAATTAGGGATGCATATATTAGAAAAAGGAGTGAATACGTGTATATAGAGGTATAGGTATAAGTTGCCTATAATATCTGTATCTGAATTATAGGCAACACAACACTAATATCATAGCTAACAGGTACATCAAAGTCACTGACAGGTGTTATATATACCCATGCAACCACATGTAGATATAAACCACAGAGCTGATAGCCTGATTTAATGTTTTCATAATAGATTATATTAGCCTACAAGGTCAGGTGACATTGATGTACATATTAGGTATAGAATATATTATATGTAGCATGGCATGTCAGTATGTATCAGCAATATCGGCCCTTTACCCCTCAATAGCAAGCCCTCGGTTTCACCTCAGGCTACTATTGGGGTTCAGGTCTGATATTGCTGATATTCTCCTCGAAGCCATGTTATATATATATTACATAATGTTAAATACCACAAATAGCTACAAAAGGCTACAGTGGTTTATAAAAATTAATATAACAGCCACGATGGTTTACATGTAATTAATAATAATGTAATATTATGGCAAAAAAGATTTTTTGTGCAATGTCATCAAATAATTACATTTACGCACTTGCTTTTGCTTTAGAATATTAGAATATTGGCATGTTCATCTAAATGCTAAATCATTTCAGACTCAGTGTCAGATTGGGTGAAATTGATTTGCTTATGCAAAATAAACTCTTAAAGATGACAATTATGATCCTTGTTTAGAGAGCATATGACTCGAGATTAATATTTTTCAACAATTATTATAGTTATAATTTATATATATATTTTTTGTGTGATTGACTTATTACAACATTTGTAGTAGTAGTATTGCAGACCAAAATCATGCTATATGCAATATTGAATTATTGCCCAATCCTACTGCCAGTAAAAAATGGGTGAATAGTGAACAATTGAAGGTACCTAATATAATTCTTATAGCATATGAGACTATATAAATGTAACATAATTCGTGATTCTTATATGAAGAAACAACCATAATTATCTTAATTTGAAATTAACATGATGTAGTCATGTAATAATCCATAGGTTTATACATGTTTCTATGTAACATAGTGTATAGTTAAATGTCATAAGATTAATACATGATTAAAATACTGAAGCAGTTAATGAATTAAAATTTGATATAGTATGCAAAAAAGAACGAGAAAGGATAATGATATGAAAATAGTGAATGTGAATGACATTTGGTGTTGTTTAAGTTGTGACAATGAAGACCATTTTATAGTATTCTATAGTCTGTTCACTTTCACAATGTCCTCAAAATTACGATGTGATGACTTTATATGTAATATAATATATAGTTTAATGACATAATACATGATTATATTGTAACTAGTGCTGGGACTTGATAATCGAAATATCAATATAGCACATTTAGTGATAATCGATATTGTGACCAGATATCGATTTGTACTTAAGTGCATGTGCATTCAGTACAAGGAATTTATTTTTTTAAAACACATCGTAGTAACTTAACCTACAACTGGTTTTATATTTGGTACATGATACCCAAATTATCTATTTTCATGCCAATTAGTGGGCGGTCTTTCCTGTCAAGTAATTAATAATCAGTGCACTAATAATCGATATTGGTGTCTATACCGATTCCCAGCACTAATTGTAACTCAATAATGAAGCAATGGATTGAAATTTGACATACACAAAAAAGAACGGGAAGGTCTATTATAATTATGAAAATGGTGCAGGTAAAAAGATTGTTGGACATTTCAAACTGAAGTTATGAACATATTTCTGAGGTCACGGTGAATGTGAATGACCTTTAGTTGTAGTTATAATTATAGTGTGCCTATTATAGTCATAGTTGTAATTAATAATTATAATCACATTTTCTTACTGTTTATTTAGAGTTACTCGGATCAACTCGAATACAAGGCACTTCATTAAAATTCATAAAGGCATGCCCTCAATACATCATGACATAATTGAAGCCATGTGTCAAGGCCATGCCTTTAATGACGATGTGCCCATGTATTCTTGACGATCCAACAACTCTAGTACACATAGAATCCTTACATTCTGTTTTAATCTCTGGAAAAGGCATAAAACGATTATTCAAAGAGTTTATTTTCTCTTTCTTCAAATGAATAGTGACTTCACAAGGGAAAGATTTTATAGAATCTGGTATTTCTTCTTCCAAATCATTCCAAACAACAATAATAGAATCAATTTTAGACGACATACTACAGTAATTCTTCAACACCTTCTTCAAGAGATTTACTCGTTTGTAAGTTGGCATGATAACTGTAAACTTATCTGTCAGTGATTGGAATGCTGGAACCTTTAATTCAACTGGTATCGAAAGTTTGTTTTCGCCATTGTCAGTAGTTTCTTCGTGTAGCACATTTCCCGTGTCTCCTTCTTTCTCATTGTATGTCTCACAATTGCATTTGTTGGAGTCGTTCAAAAAGATGTTATAACTATAAGCTCCCAGGGACAGAATAAACAATGTAGCAACACAAATAGCAGACAAAACAATTCCCCTGTGACCCATTCTCTGAATCTGATTTCGTTTTAATTAGCTGTTTGTAGTCCGCCCCTCCTCAACGTCATATCATCAATCCGTGAAAACTATAACTACGTAGTCTCGCGAGCCAGCCCCTTCGCTATGGGGCCGGGGCCCGGGGGGTGCCATAAATAGTCGGTTAATTCGCGTCCGAAGCCGGCCTACTATACTAATTATACAGTATATACTAGTACTAGCGCTAATCGTCACGCCCTCAGCGTCGAGTCGAGTCGAGAAATGGCCTCCACTCGTAGTAAAAGATCTGCTACCAATACAACCCAAGAACACTCTACCCCTTCCAAAGTATTGAAAAACAATGTATTGGAATCTGCTGCTACTGCAAGAGATAAAGAAACAAAAAAAGGTTTGCTTTTACATAAGAAAAAAGGGCGGGGTTATAGACAGCATGGAGTCAAAATGGAAGCAGTTCTTATGTATGTAGCAAAGGCATAATAGATTAGGTATACTGTATAGTATGTATAACTGCTGTTTGTGTTAACTAAAATTTTAGTATTATGGTAATCCTAGATGGGTCTTTACTTACATTTATCTATTGCTACTAAGTTGATACAGTCATTGTCATATTAAATTAGAAGCGGCTAATAACAGGAATGCAGTCACAGAAACGTTGAACCATAGCGTCCCATGTAGTGAGGGTTAATATCTGAACAAAGGAAGTCTTGACGAACCATAGAGTCTATGGAACCAAATTCACTGAACTATGGTGTCCCGTGTAGTTAGGGTTAATATCTGAACAAAGGAAGTCTTGACGAACCATAGAGTCTATGGAACCAAATTCACTGAACTATGGTGTCCCATGTAGTTAGGGTTAATATCTGAACAAAGGAAGTCTTGATGAACCATAGAGTCTATGGAACCAAATTCACTGAACCATAGTGTCCCATGTAGTTAGGGTTAATATCTGAACAAAGGAAGTCTTGACGAACCATAGAGTCTATGGAACCAAATTCACTGAACTATGGTGTCCCGTGTAGTTAGGGTTAATATCTGAACAAAGGAAGTCTTGACGAACCATAGAGTCTATGGAACCAAATTCACTGAACTATGGTGTCCCATGTAGTTAGGGTTAATATCTGAACAAAGGAAGTCTTGATGAACCATAGAGTCTATGGAACCAAATTCACTGAACCATAGTGTCCCATGTAGTTAGGGTTAATATCTGAACAAAGGAAGTCTTGACGAACCATAGAGTCTATGGAACCAAATTCACTGAACTATGGTGTCCCGTGTAGTTAGGGTTAATATCTGAACAAAGGAAGTCTTGACGAACCATAGAGTCTATGGAACCAAATTCACTGAACTGTGGTGTCCTGTGTAGTTAGGGTTAATATCTGAACAAAGGAAGTCTTGACTGCATTCCTATGAATTGCGCTTTGTCATTCAATTAGTATAGTGTGTTTAGTGTGTTTAGTGTATGTAGTGTAGTGTATGTAGTGTAGTGTAGTGTGTTTAGTGTATGTAGTTTAGTGTATGTAGTGTAGTGTAGTGTAGTGTAGTTTAGTGTAGTGTTTAGTGTATGTAGTGTAGTGTATGTAGTGTAGTGTAGTGTAGTGTAGTGTATGTAGTGTAGTGTAGTTTAGTGTATGTATGTAGTGTAGTGTATGTAGTGTAGTGTATATAGTGTAGTGTATGTATGTAGTGTAGTGTATGTAGTGTAGTGTATGTAGTGTAGTGTAGTGTATGTAGTGTAGTGTATGTAGTGTAGTGTAGTGTATGTAGTGTAGTGTATGTAGTGTAGTGTAGTGTAGTGTATATAGTGTAGTGTATGTATGTAGTGTAGTGTATGTAGTGTAGTGTATGTAGTGTAGTGTAGTGTATGTAGTGTAGTGTATGTAGTGTAGTGTTGTGTAGTGTAGTGTATGTATGTAGTTTAGTGTATGTAGTGTAGTGTATGTAGTGTAGTGTAGTGTAGTGTATGTAGTGTAGTGTATGTATGTAGTTTAGTGTATGTAGTGTAGTGTATGTAGTGTAGTGTAGTGTAGTGTATGTAGTGTAGTGTATGTAGTGTAGTGTATGTAGTGTAGTGTATGTAGTGTAGTGTATGTAGTGTAGTATATGTAGTGTAGTGTATGTAGTTTAGTGTATGTAGTGTAGTGTATGTAGTATAGGGTATGTAGTGTAGTGTATGTAGTGTAGTGTAGTGTAGTGTATGTAGTGTAGTGTATGTAGTGTAGTGTATGTACATTTGTAGTGTAGTGTATGTAGTGTAGTGTATTCATTCATACATGTACATAAGCTATTAATCTTGAATTTCATGCTGTTCTTTTTTTAAAATTGTTTGATTTTTAAATGTCTAAAATTAATCAAGTGAAATCTTTATGGTGACATACTCAATAAAACGTCACCATAAAGTACAGTAATTACTCAGTAGTTTCATTTCCACACTACAGTAGTTCAACAGTAGTTTTGGGTGTACTTGTCAATTCAACATCACAGTAGTGAGACAGTAATTACTATACTATACTGACAGTAGAACTAAAATAATTACTGTTATTGTATGGTGACAATTTATTGACATAATTATACTGTATGTTATCTTTAGGAGAACCAGACTTATGGCTCACAATAACTTTGATGAAATTCTTAGATTTTAATTCTCATTATTTATGGTATTTAAGATAAACTATACTTGGTCTTCCTGGATACCGTATGTAGTTGTCTTCCTGTGCTTAATAGTCAAATATCAATCTAAGCATTACATTGTCAGCCATAAGCCTGGTATTCCCATACATATAATAAAGGTTATTCACATTTACCACGACATCAGCCCACACTGGTTGGCACTGGTTGGGAATAACCACCCCTCAGATAAATTAACCACCTTTTAAATAAATTAACCACCTATCAGATAATACATACATGTATATAGGCTACTGAGACAGAATTAAGTATATACTGGATAAACAGCACTAAATGCATGTAGAATCCAACCACTACTCTAAATATCCTTGACAGAACACTGAGAATTGTTCATAATTTTAGTTTGGAACGATCAACAATCATTTAACCTATACCATTTTCATATTATCCTTTGGATCGTAGGGCCATCTATGATTGCTTTCCCACAAGTTTGAACTATAATTATATAGATGTATAATAGTTATAAATAATTATAATTATGTTTGTGGCGATTATGCATTGTATACTTAGTTAAGTAAGTACATGTATGTCATTCTTAGGGGCTAGCTCGGTCAATTAATGGGCGTGGCCCATAAAAGAACGCACGCAGATACCTTTTTCTCTATACACCTGTATATATATATATATATCTTGTTATTTTTGTAAATGTAAACTATCCATTTAGTTACAGTATAATCATGTATTAACCTTATGACATTAAACTATACACTATATTACATATAAATTTATCACTTCATAAGTTTGATGTCATTGTGAATGTGAACAGACTTCAATAGTGTACATATTACCACACTATACACAATAACACATTCCCCAATAATACCATTTCAAAATATTCTTACATGTACATGTACATGTAGGTGTCAAGACGTTTTTTGAGAGTTTAGAGTATGGTCCAGCTCCTGAATCTCCTGCTGTTGTTAATGCATGGCTTGATGATCATGGTAGAAGCTTTGGTCATTTTATTGATGGACAATGGATGAAACCATCTGGTAGGAAAACGCTTGACTCTTTCAATCCAGCGACTGGAGAGAAGATTGCTACGACAATTCAAGGTCAGATATAGACATATAGTGCTGTGCACAATTAATATTGGCCGGCTATAGGTGCACAAATTTGCAGATAATTGATACACTAAAGTTACCATATTACTGGCCGATCAGATAGCCGATCAGATTATTGGTGTATCACTGTTTTTAGTGTACTCTTAAGCATTTTTCTCGGTAAAGTCTTATTGAGTGGTTTTTTATATTAAAAGTGCTTATGAAGCACAAATAAGTGCTTGCTAAGCAGAATTGCTTCAAAAAATGTAATTACATGTACATGTACATGTAATTAGAATTACATGTTTCAACTTGTGCTCAAAGCACTTCCACCTGTTCTACTACACATGCAGTTTACAACCTCATGCATTTTACTGTGTACTTGAGATTATGCTTAAGTATGTTCTGAGTGCTTTGACCCGTGTCTGACTGACAGTAGAAATAAGGTATTTACTGTTACTGTAGGGCAACATTTTATTGGTATATACTGTATGTATATACAATTGTATGTGTAATTGTGTATGTTTGTTGTTTCAGTTTGTTCTTTCTTTAGGTACACAAGAAGATGTTGAAGTTGCTGTAAAGGCAGCAAGAAAGGCCTATAATTCATGGAGTACTTTACCTGGTCATGTTCGTGCAAGACATCTTTACTCAATTGCCCGACATATCCAGAAACACGCTCGACTTGTTTCAGTTCTAGAGAGTATGGATAATGGGAAATCTATTAGAGAGAGTAGAGACTGTGATATCCCACTTGTTATTAGACATTTGTATCATCATGCAGGTTAGAACTGTCCTCTAATAAGCTAATAACGTTTGTTACATGTACATGTATATTACTTACACAAATTGTACATGTATTTTACTTACAGGATGGGCACAAATAATGGAAACTGAAATGAAAGGATGGACATCACTGGGTGTGGTAGCTGCTATAGTTCCATGGAATTTTCCTCTCATGCTGCTGTCATGGAAGGTTAGTTTCATGTAGATAATGTGTGACAGTAGGACCGGTGTTTCCCCAAGGGCTGGTACCATGATGCTCCACCATCCTCTAGTTTATGACACTGTGTTATAACACTGATTGAACATTGTTGATCAAACAGCATACTACAGACCATCCTTGATTGTGGATAAGGAAATCATCAAATAAGAATTTAGTCAAACGCTTATATTTATTGTCATCAATTTTGTACTAGTAGCCAGTGAAATCTAGTATCCAGGAAGTTCAACTATTGCTCTAGTTACATAGTTTCATGTTCAAAATGATTGAGTAATGAGCATTTGAATATAAGCGTTTGACAACATTCATATTTGACAAATGACTAGGGAAATACTTGTAGAACAAACATGTACTAGAACATTAACAGGTTAGTTTCAATATTGAAGGAAGAGTGTCCTGAGAATCCCCGTTCCAGCTCCAGTTTACCCCCTCCCATTCTATAAGCTAGGATTGATTTTTTTTATGAGTCACTTAAAGAGTACCTCATTGCTACAATATACGTGTAGGACAAGAGATGAAAGTTAATGTTGTTGCTGCTAAGGTATATGATCTCAATCTTGTTGCTAACTGCTAAGGTATATCATCTCAATCTTGTTGCTAAGGTATATCAGCCCAATCTTGTTCCTAAGGTATATTAGCCCAATCTTGTTTGCTAAGGTATATCAGCCCAATCTTGTTGCTAAGGTATATTAGCCCAATCTTGTTGCTAAGGTATATCAGCCCAATCTTGTTGCTAAGGTATATCAGCCCAATCTTGTTGCTAAGGTATATCAGCCCAATATTGTTGCTAAGGTATATTAGCCCAATTTTGTTGCTAAGGTATATCAGCCCAATCTTGTTGCTAAGGTATATCAGCCCAATCTTGTTTGCTAAGGTATATCAGCCCAATATTGTTGCTAAGGTATATCATCCCAATCCTGTTGCTAAGCCCAATCTTGTTGCTAAAGGTACATGTAGGTCATGCCAATCTTTGGTATATCATCTCAATCTTGTTTGTGTGATGTTTCGGTTTAGATATCCCTTTCTTTTTTGTGTAATAAATGTTTATAATATTTCTGTTATATTAGGTTTGTCCTGCTCTTGCTATGGGTAATACTGTAGTTCTTAAACCTGCTTCATATACTCGTATGACAGCTTTATTATTTGCTGAAATATGTACAGAGGCTGGCTTACCACCTGGAGTATTCAATGTTGTCACTGGTCCTGGTTCAATGGGTAGTCAGCTGGCTACTCATCCTGATGTTGATAAAGTTGGATTTACTGGATCAACTGAAGTATGTTTATTGTTATTGTTATTGTTATTATTATTATTATTATTATTATTATTATTATTATTATTATTATTATTACATGTATTGTATGGTTTTAGTTATATCCCTGTAGTTTCTTAATACAACCAAAAATGAATTTTAAGCAACTAATTATTTCTTAATAAAAATGAAACCAAACACACTCACTCAACATAAACTGAAACAGAAGTTGAGGTTACTGTAAATCAGATACAGCCCACCTAGAGATGTTATATCTATTATTTATACCAGGAGCTTATGAGCGGCGAAGCCGCGAAAGAGCGTCCAACGCAGTACTTCCAGGAGTTCCCAGAGAGTATAATTTTATTCACAAAAACTTCCCTATAAGGAAGTTTGCATGGGTAGTGTTGTATCGACAGGCAGGTCATTGAAGTAGCTGTTAAAAATAAACACACGCCCCACACGTGACACAGATACACGTGTATTCACGCGTAATGGATTCTCCAAATCGAAAACGCTCTCAGTCAGGATCTAGTGGCAGAATAATGAAGAGAAGAAGATTGCTAACAAGTGAGAATCAGGAAATGAAGAGCATGATGACGACATTCAGTGTGGGGAAGTTTATATCAGGAAGCCCAAAGAGAAAATCCTATCTCCCAAGAATCCTATGTCATCAACTAGTGAGAGGCGATTCCACAGTGTCTTTCTTTCTTCAAAAGTACTTATGTGTTCCTCCAAGTTTACCGAACCTTTTACAAAAGCATACATAATTGAACGATCGCAATGCCTAAGTCTACTGACGATAGAATGAAGCTGTTTCTTCGACAATCGTTTTGCCATTTTTACCGTAGTGCGACTTTATCACGTGACAAACTTGAACACGCCTATAATAATTAAATAGCAGATACTTCACGGGTACTTAATTAAACAAACAAACGATTAGACAGTCTGGGAACTCCTGGAAGTACTGCGTTGGACGCTCTTTTGCGGCTTCGCCGCTCATAAGCTCCTGTTTATACCATGGTTTGTGGACGATCGCCATGGTAATCTTTGATATACTGCATACAGGTAATATAGGCCCATAACTGCGTCCAAACAGGGCTGTATCCTATACTTAGTATTAATTAAACACCACTTCACATAACAACCCTGCATACATATACAATGTACATGTAAGTAGTGCTAAGTACATGTACATGTTCCGAGCAATCTGCAGATTGTATTGTGCAAACTGAAGATCCATGTGCAAACTGTTGAGCCACAAATCCCTCCTTAATATTACACTGTTCTGAAGATAGCCTTTGATATTCAGAAAATTAAATATACTGTCCAATAAGTAGCACATACTATACGATTGAAGTATTAATGTTGTATGTATTTAAGAAGTAATGAAAACTCACTATTAAAAACTCCAATGACACAACACAACTAAACAACAGATTTCTTCACTAGCACATACAGTAGTCCTTTTTTTTTGTGCTTGGCAATGGCAATAAACTGGGACAGCAAATGTTTTGACAACAAGGGAGGGATTTGTGGTTATTGTAATAATACAGTCTAGCGAGAACCCTGGACTATACATCTATATAGCTAGAGAGAGTAAAGGCAAAACACAAACAACAAGGGAGGGATTTGTGGTTATTGTAATAATACAGTCTAGCGAGAACCCTGGACTATACATCTATATAGCTAGAGAGAGTAAAGGCAAAACACAAACAACAAGGGAGGGATTTGTGGTTATTGTAATAATACAGTCTAGCAAGAACCCTGGACTATACATCTATATAGCTGGAGAGAGTAAAGGCAAAACACAAAGAAGCGATACTTATGTAGTGTTGTTATGTGGAAGTGGTGTTTAATTTTGTTGCTAAGGTATCATCCTGATCTTGTTTCTGTGCTTTTTCGGTTTTGTTACCTATATGTACATGTACTCACTCAATTTTTTAAATTGGTTTTTAAAATTATTTTTTATAATTAGGATTACTTTACTTGCCTATAGGTGGGTCAAATTCTTCGTCGTGCTACAGCTGGTACTGGTGTTAAACTAGGTTTGGAACTTGGTGGAAAGAGTCCCTTTGTTGTTTTTGATAGTGCTGATTTAGATAGTACAGTGGAGGGTGTGGTTGATGCCATCTTTTTTAATCAAGGACAGGTACATGTAAATTAGTGATAGAGCAACTGCAGTTATTCATTATTTTAATGATGCCATATCACTTCATCATACATGTACAAGTAGTTATACATGTAATCACAGTTATTAATACATTGTACAACGTATACAAAATACTACTAATAGAATGTTGTACATATACATGTACATATACATGTACAAGGTGTACCAAATACTACCAATAGAATGTTGTATATGTACATGTTTTGGTAGAGTAGTAGGATGACAGTGAATTCACCACACCTATTATATTCTGCATAAATGTGCATGTTTTTATACCTTTTACTAGTATGCTGGACACATGAATTATCATTTATATGTACATGCAAAATTAATGCTGTACATGTACATGTACATGTACATGTACATGTAACAGAATTTGCAAGTGAATCTTTTCCTACAAATAATTTAAATCAAGTGCTTCTCTTTAAATGTTTTTCAATGTGAGCAAGATTTGGTATCTAAGAAGCATAAAGATTCTAGTAGAAGGCACATACATGTAAGGTGTAAAGTAAGACAAATTACTTCTAATTGCCAAGCACCTTAGTGTGAGGGAGCTAATCCGAGACCATAGTTTGTATATACATGTATATTCTAGTAGAAGGCACATACATGTAAGGTGTAAAGTAAGACAGATTACTTCTAATTGCCAAGCACCTTAGTGTGAGGGAGCTAATCCGAGACCATAGTTTGTATATACATGTATATTCTAGTAGAAGGCACATACATGTAAGGTGTAAAGTAAGACAGATTACTTCTAATTGCCAAGCACCTTAGTGTGAGGGAGCTAATCCGAGACCATAGTTTGTATATACATGTATATTCTAGTAGAAGGCACATACATGTAAGGTGTAAAGTAAGACAAATTACTTCTAATTGCCAAGCACCTTAGTGTGAGGGAGCTAATCCGAGACCATAGTTTGTATATACATGTATATTCTAGTAGAAGGCACATACATGTAAGGTGTAAAGTAAGACAAATTACTTCTAATTGCCAAGCACCTTAGTGTGAGGGAGCTAATCCGAGACCATAGTTTGTATATACATGTATATTCTAGTAGCAAAGGTAGTACTAGTTGTATTAAAATAATTGGCATTACCACACACTTTACATGAGCCTTCTACCAAGATTACTAGATACCAAATTTCATTGACTTCATCTACAAAATATTACAAAATAGTAAGCAATTAAAGGTAACTAACTAGCTAACTAGCTATGTAATCACAATTGGTCACATGTACATATGTACATGTATACATGTGCATTTTATTCATTCAGGTGTGTAGTGCAGGATCTCGACTCTTGGTTCAAGAAAATATTGCAGACAGATTGATTGGCATGATAAAGGAACGTATGACACATTTACGATTAGGGGATTCACTTGATAAGAGTATTGATATGGGAGCCATTGTTGATGCTTCTCAAAGGAAGACTATTGATAGTTATGTTCAGAAAGCTAAAGAGGAAGGAGCAGAGGTACATGTGTGTGTGTGTATATCTGTGTCTCTGTATGTACAGTATGTGACTATGTGTGTACATGTATCTGTGTCTACATGCATGTGTGTGTACATGTACATGTATATGTGTCTTGGAATTAAGAGAGACAGCTGAGATTTGAACCCAGGACCTTCTGATCACTCGTCAGATGCTCTATCAACTAAGCCACTGGAACAAGGTTGAGGAACAGCATTTCATAGACAGTGTCTACTTCTTAGATACAGGCAAATTAATGTAATCCTCACTACTATAGATAGTAACAAACTACTTCCATAACCCTACATAAGTATACTTACACCACTATAAAGCAAAATACAAAAAACTGTATTTATGTAGGGTTATATGGAAGTGGTTTGTTTAATTTTGGGTCCTACATGTATGATAGCATCCCAACCTTGTTCACTTAGATACTGCCTTAAATGTATGACGTAATCTAGTGAACAGTTACACGAAGAAGCAGCTCATCAATCAGCTCACGTAATGGATTAGCAGGAGTAGTCGTCCCCATAATTATGTGATGGTATACTTATCTATCTGGTAAACTTTAATACATTTGCCTTCATCGAAAAGAAAAGATCTCTAAGCTTACAACACTAACAGTTGAGGAGGATGCAAGTAAATTTTAAATTAAAGACAACTCTTGAGAGAAGTGAGATTGGACAGGAGCATGAAACAGAATAAAAGTAGAATATGAGACAAGAAAGACAAGCAGAGTAACCACTTCCATGCACCGAGCAAATCCAGAAAATAAGGAAAGCAAGAGAAATGACACTTTACATCAACTGGACCTCTTCCACTTCACATGCGTATATATATCTATAACTATATAATTAGATTCATACCTATAGCTCAGTTTTAGTCAACAGTAACACTTTTGATACGTTTTAGATGTAGTTATATATGTTTGTACAGTAAACATAGGTTAAAGAGGTTTAGGTTTATTTATATATGCGGTTAGCTATACTGAGTATTCTTGTGTGACTATAAGTATATATCATATTTTTATCTATATTTTTCTATAGGTATACCAGGCCTGTGCTTGCATGCCAACAACTGGTTGCTATTATCCTCCAACATTGATTACTAAAGTACAGCCTGTGTCAATATGTGTACAAGAGGAGGTAAATATATAACTGATGAATTGATTAATCACATGAGTGAATGAATGAATGAAAGAACGAACGAATGAATGAATGAATGAATGAATTAATGATTGAATGAATAAATGAATGAAAAAAAAATGGATGAATGAATGAATGAATGAAAGAACGAACAAATGAATGAATGAATGAAAGAACGAACGAATGAATGAATGAATGAATGAATGAAAGAACGAACAAATGAATGAATGAATGAAAGAACGAACGAATGAATGAATGAATGAATGAATGAAAGAACGAACAAATTAATGAATGAATGAATGAAAGAACGAATGAATGAATGAATGAATGAATGAATGAAAGAACGAACGAACGAATGAACGAATGAATGAAAGAACGAACGGATGAATGAATGATTGAATGAATGAATGAAAGAACGAACGAACGAATGAACGAATGAATGAAAGAACGAACGGATGAATGAATGATTGAATGAATGAATGAAAGAACGAACGAACGAATGAACGAATGAATGAAAGAACGAACGGATGAATGAATGATTGAATGAATGAATGAAAGAACGAACGAACAAATGAATGAATGAATGAAAGAACGAACGAATGAACGAATGAATGAAAGAACGAACGAACGAATGAACGAGAATGAATGAATCAATCAATCATTCAATAGATGAATGAATACCCAAAAATGTATTCAAATAGGATAATAACAAACAGAATTTAGATGTTTGTTTTTTATAATCTTTATAGACTCAAAATTCATAATTGTAGGAGCATTTTAAGTAAATGTTAATTCAAAATTATTTACAGTACATGTACTGTACTCAAAATGTTCAGCTTGAGTTCACAGTTATTAATTAATTCTTTGTCTACATAGATATTTGGTCCAGTTCTAGCAGTTGTCACATTTCGTACTCCAAAGGAGGGAATAGCACTTGCTAATAACACACGATTTGGTTTAGCTGGCAGTGTTTGGACAGAGAATCTTAATCTTGCATTAGAAACAGCTATTTCTATTAAAGCAGGTTATTCATGTTTAGTATCATGCATGGAGTAATGGGAGAGGTTTTGATACATTTTAAAGTATGGGACAAATTGGCGGCTCAACAATTGTTAGTGTGCACCATTGAAATACATCTTGAGCCAATTAAACAAAGAGTTAATGCTGTTAGTGAGAATGTATTCATAATAAACTGGACCTTTTGGCTCAAAGAGAGAACTGTGCAGTGCCAAATAAGAAGCTCTTTGAGCCAATGGTGTGCCATATGAGCTTATCAAAAACACTGATGTACATGTACATGTACATGTAACTCACAAATTTATTATTTATTTAAAAACCTGTTATACTTGTGTACTTGAGTCAAGTCATGGACTTATTGTTACAAAGGGAGGAGTGAGGAAGGATGTCTTTCAGTACATCTCTTTAGCATTATAAACACTCGATCACTACCTGCGATCATGTTTTGTGAAGATCAACTTCTTGCACATAATAATTTATAAATCACATACTTATATGTTTCATTGCTCACTATTCTCCTGACTAATGAAATTTGAATTGATCTTTAAATTTCATTGACTCCTTATCTATAATCTGCAAGCATTTAAAGTACCATTTTGTTCAAAATTACACTATACTGAGTGATCTAAGTGGACATTATAACAAAAATTATTGATGATATTCTGTTTAGGATCTTGTTGGGTGAATTGTCATAATCTATTTGATTCTGCTTCGGGTTTTGGAGGTTACAGAGAAAGTGGATTTGGAAGAGATGGAGGGAAAGAGGTACATGTACATATACTTACATGTACATGTACATATATATTGATAATACCTGTTACACAGTGGGGTGCATATACATACATACGTTCAGTACACTTTACTGTACTGTATTGTACTATAGAACATGTGTAGCATACTGTCGACTGGATTGTTATTGCCTGCAGGGCCATCTTCCTATGGTTGCTTTCCATAGAGTTTATATAATATAATTATATGCATATTATATATATGCTTTGTGCGTATGTAATTAAGGTATTGCATCATTCCGGGGGGATTGGTCAATTAATGGTCGTGGCACATAAATGAATGCATTGCAAAAGGTATACAAGAATTACACTGTATGAAATGTATGAAGAATTGGAAAACAAGTAATGATAAAATGTTGTTGTGTTTCAGACTTGAGGAAGTTATCATTTGTCATCACAAAGCAACTGTAGGAATATTGTATACAGTTGTATATCTTGTTATAATATTCTTATTTACATGTAGTTACATGTTTGTAGCAAATTCCATACACTTTTCTTATTTAAGTTTTCTGTATCACTCACGGGTTCTTTGGTTGTTTAATAAAACAATAAACAATCTTTGTAAAACAAGATATATAGAGATAAAAGTATCCCACTTTGTGGTGTTCATCATTCAGTAATCATGGCTGACTTTATCATGCCTGAAATACAACAGCCTATTATAGTTATATTTTGATTATCTACTCTCCTTACCTTTTAAAGGATCTTGTAGAACTTTAGGAATATATTTCCAGTAGAATAGCTAGCTTTTAGTTCCAGTTTCTACATAAGCTAGTACAACTTTCTTTCTTCCTGTTGCCTGCTGGTCTGTAGAGCTCGAGTGCATTCTATTACGCAGAATAACCATTAATTAAGTCGCATCATTACGACCCCCTCGGAATGGTGCAACTTCCTTAACTACATGTATGTACATAATGCATACTTGCATGTGTAAGTGACACAAGAATATAAATATATATGTATAATTTGAACCCATGGGAAAGTAATCATAGGGATGGCCCTACAGGCCATAAAAATGTTTTGGTTCGATCGGCACATTGTTGATGAAGAAGGCCTTCAGGCCAAAATGTTCTTTTATAAAGAATATATTATTGTGTTATCATACACTGTATGTTCAAAGAATCCTATGATGAATATGAAACCTAATTGTATTGTACACATAATCATTTAACATAGTTCACTTGATTTCTATCTGTTATAGGGCTTGTATGAATATGTTAAACCAGCATGGATGCCTAGAGCTCGTCCAAAATTGAATAAAGATGATATGAAGTGTTTTGGAGCTAACGTAGCTCCGCGACCTTTAAACCCCAGTCAAGATGAAAAGCATGTATTTCCAGTAACTGGAACAATTACAGATATTGAAGTCCCAAGGTCAGTATTTTATGATACAGGTTTTTATACGTACGTGTATGACTAAATTACATTTCTTTTATTGATACATGACTATAGTCTTCATATAAGAAGTGTTGTCAACAGCTCCAGGTTTTACCTACTAGTTGAGTAATTAGACTAATGGTTTTGGTCCTAACCTATTATACTATTCAAAATAAACTGTATTGAATATTTTGGGATAAACTTATGTTTATAAGTATATGTCAATAATATGTCACCATACAGTAGTAGTCAGTAGTTTCATTTCCACAATAAAGTAGTTCAACAGTAGTTTTGACAGTAATTACTGTACATGTCAATTGAACACCACAGTAGTAATACATGTACAGTAATTATACTATATTGATAGTAGAACTAAGGTAAATACTGTTACTGTATGGTGACATTTTATTGACATATACTGTACATGTACATGTATACCTAACATGCATGTACATGTATATACATGTACATATACATCGTATACATGTACATGTATATCAACAAGCACTTGTAACTACATGTAAAGTTATGCTGTTTGCGGAAAGTAATTTCCAAACAAGCACTTGCTATTTGGTCATTTTGTGGAAGCCAGTGATACCACCTATTCATTAGCTTCCTGTACCAAATGTTGAATATATGTAGCAAGTGCCTGAATGCGAGCATTAATTTGATTGAAAATGTCATATCTATTATTGCAGTACAGTCACATTTCATAAAATTTTAGATTATATTATTCTAATATAGTATTGATCGTACTGTTAAAATGTACATTGGAGGAGCACAGAAACGTCCAGATGCCCCTTATGCCAGACCTGTATTTGCTTCATCTACTGGTCATATATTGTGTCAAGTTGGAGAAGGTAACAGGAAAGATGTGAGAGAGGCTGTGGAAGCTGCACACAAAGCTGCACCTGGGTGAGTATTTCATGTGTGAGAGCCAAGGCTCAAAACTAAATTTATGAGTCAATTGTCCCATGGACAACCACATATTAGGGATGGGCAATATTTTGATTATCATGATAACCGTGATTAAAATTCATATCGTCTAAATATTGCCATATCGTGGTCACAAAAATAATGATTATTGTGCCGCCATAACTTCAGGTTTTCACATCTAAATCAGTTTTTCAACACTGTGTACTCAACAAATAAAAGGTATCAATTTCATTGTTGAATGAAATCTACATACATATGTAAGGTACCCAATAATCGCGTGATACTTGCACAGACAATAATCGTTGACTCAAATTTTCGTAATTGCCCATCCCTACCACATAGTGAACTTTAGTTGTCTAGGACCTCAAAATCATGATTTAATGAGTTTATAAGCAATATACATGTACATGTACATATAGTATATAGCATGATTATACTGAAGACTCAATAATGAAGCATTGGATTGAAATTTAACATACAAGGAAAAGATATTTATATGACTGTCACAGTGGTATAGGTAAAAAGATTGTTGGTCCTTCCAAACTAATGTTATGAACATTTTACTGGGGTCAAGATGACCTTATTTGATTTCCTTAAAACATGAATATTTAATATTTTATAATTACATGTATCACATGACATATCACATGACATAATCTATATTTCAATAGATGGGGCAAAAGAGCTGCACACAACCGAGCACAGATAGTGTACTATGTAGCTGAAAACTTGGAGTTACGTCACAATGAGTTTGCCTGTAGAATAGCAGACATGACAGGTAGAACATTGGATGATTGTAAGAATGAAGTGGATATTGCTATCAGACGATTGTTTCATTGGGGGGCATATGCTGACAAATATGGAGGAACTGTACAAGTTAGTATTAATTATTAATAAATGAAGTATTGAGTATATACTGACAAATATGGAGGAACTGTACAAGTTAGTATTAATTATTAATAAATGAAGTATTGAGTATATACTGACAAATATGGAGGAACTGTACAAGTTAGTATTAATTATTAATAAATGAAGTATTGAGTATATACTGACAAATATGGAGGAACTGTACAAGTTAGTATTAATTATTAATAAATGAAGTATTGAGTATATACTGACAAATATGGAGGAACTGTACAAGTTAGTATTAATTATTAATAAATGAAGTATTGAGTGTATACTGACACTACACATGTATAGAGGAGTTGCACAAGTTGGCATTCGTGATGATCTCAAAATTTGATTTTATATGTATAATATAGTGTATAGTTTAATGTCATAAGATTATTATATGATTATACTGTATATAACTCAATAATTAATCAAATTTAGCTGTTTGGCCATTTTGCAAAGCTTGGTATCTACATGTACATGTAGGTGGAGCAATAGTTTCTCTTTCAAAATACTTAATTTAGTTGTGTTTCTACTAAAATACTAATTACTGTGCATATAATACATAGACAACCATTTGATCAAAATTATTATTTCTCAAGTGACTAATTATCTCATTCATAGTTGTTACAATCATTTGGAAAAATGTAGTATTATCATTGCTTGAAATAGTCCTACTGTACTTACTTTGTATCTAATCACACAATTTGTCCAGTCAAATGCACTTTCTCCGGACAATTAGCCCAAATATCCAGAAAATAGCCAATTACTGAACATTATTTTGAAAACTGTATTATTGCTGTTTATTTTATCTTTCTCTTATCAAATGTTTAGGAAACAACATTGTATGGCTGTACAGTTAAAATTCATGAACCTGTTGGTGTTATTGGTATAGCTTGTCCTGATGAATATCCTCTACTGGCTTTTGTATCTTTGTTTGCACCAGCTGTGATCAGAGGAAACACAGTGATTATAATACCAAGTGAAAAACATCCACTATCAGCTACTGACTTATATCAGGTGATATGTCAATGATATCACGTGACGTACATGTGTAAATGTAGTGTATCCATGGCTATACATGCATATATAATTTTACATCCATGTTTAAGTTAACCCTTAGAGGACTGATGTCACATATAATTGTTCATGGTTTTTCAGCCTCCCTTTGCCCTAAATACATGTATATAGAGTACGAGGGTGTCCCCCGTTAATGGGTGTGCAAAGGCGGCTATGTACCATTGCCACCCACACAATTTGGGGATTCAGTGACCCCACCCACTCAATACACTATCACCCAGCCCTAGTGTACACTATCACCCAGCCCTGGTGTACACTATCACCCAGCCCTAGTGTACACTATCACCCAGCCCTGGTGTACACTATCACCCAGCCCTAGTGTACACTATGCCTAGTCTGCAGTAATTATTATATAACAATTTAAAGAACATGTGTTTATAAAATGATTGTAGTTTTATCTTATCTACCTACTGCATAAAAGTGGCCATTTTCCAAAGAAGTGGTGGGAATTTACCTTTATTCTGGGTTCAATCCTGAGCTTGTATAAATTCTTTCATATTATATGTACATGTATAATATAACACTTCAGGTATTTGATACATCCGATTTACCTGGTGGAGTGGTGAATATCTTAACAGGATCTCGTGATCACCTTACCAAGTATCTTTCTGAACACCAGGATGTGGAAGCAATGTGGTAAAGATAATACAATACTATACAATAACCTCAAAATTAGGATGTCATGAATATAATATTATGTAAAGTAATGTACATGTATAGTTTAATTCTTGACCCTTCCAAACTAACCTTAATCTGAGGTCAAGGTGGAATGTGAATGACCTTGTACATGTAAGTATTAATTGTGATTGTGGATGTGAAAACTGACTTATGGAAAATAATATTGACTACTTCCTATCTTGTTATTCAGGTGTTTTGTTTAATAAACCGACCACATTTGGTGTCCAGGTAGAGTAATTTGCGCTCTGGCTCACTAATGATATTCATAACTTTTTAACTTTTTATTTCACAAATACGTAATGTAACTCCATACAAGATAGCTATTCAATTACATTAAACTGATGCTGGGAAATGATTCTTTTAGCTAAACTTTCACAGATGACAGCTATCCAATACTTATAAACTAAATTACAAAGAGCTGGAAACCAAACTCTTAGGTGCATGTATCTCAAGCATAATGGATCACATACATGTACATCTAAAACTAGAAATAAATGTTTGCCTTTAATAGGGATACAAATTGATGAGGCCACATTTCTATTTAGGTTTGTATTTTCACTGTAGTGACAATTGCTGTTACAAACAGCAGAATTTCTGCCTCTTTGTAACAACTTCTCGACAAAATAGTTTACAAATGGTGGGCAGACACCTTCATTCCCTTCAAATAAAATATCAAGGTCGTACATTGTATTAGAATAAAGCAATATGCATCTGAATACTCCTACATGTATACATTTTAGCTTATTATAAACTAACAGAAATCAAATTTCTGTGGTTGCTGACACCCCAACCCACTTGGGTATTATGCATGGCAAACAGATCATGAAAAACAGGAAGTACTGGAAATCCTTATCTGCTAGATCATCACCTTGTACTCTGTTGTAACAGAACGGTTCCATGTACACTTATTACATAGATCAGTCCCGTACCAATCTATATATGTAGTTCAATTTTGAGGTCACCAACATGTTTCTGACTACAATATTGTTGTCAATTAAACTTGGAGTGGGTGTTCTTATACCTGATATGGAGGAATATCAGGTGGGCCACAGCACTGCTTTAACAAGATATATAAAGAAAAAAAGTATCCCTATGACTACTTTGTGGTGTCCAGCATTCAGTAATCATGGCTAACATTACTATACCTGAAACACATCAGCCCATTATAGTTGATTATCTACTCTGTTTACCTTTTAAATGACCTTGTAGAACTTTAGGAACATATTTCAGGTAGAATAGCTAGCTATTAGTTCTAGTTTCTACATAGCTTTCTTTCTGTGAGGTTAAGCGCACGTTCTTTTGTGCACCACGCCTATTAATTGACCAAGCCCCCGGGAATGACAAAACTTTGTTAACTACGTATAAAAATAAAATGCATACTCACGTAAGTGACACAAACACGTATATATCTCATAATGAGATTCATAGCCCATACATTTTCAATTGGGCGTGTAAATTTATATTGTGCATATAAACCTCAAAATAGGTTGATATTTTAAAATATCAACCTTCTGCTAATAATCAGAAATAATCAATAATGAATACCCAACAGTAAATACAGAATCAGATTAGAGCTGTATACAGCAATAATGAAATAATGAATAACTCAACAGTAAATACAGAAATGAAATTTATCCCTGGTTCAACCAATATCCCATTTGAAATGATATGAAATCCTAACGAAATGTGAAATTTAACATGCAATTTTGCAGATCTTTGAAGGTTACAGCTTGATTTTCTTTTCTTTCACTACATTGGTTAGTAGCATCACTTGACTTCCAAGTTGTATCTGAATTCATTATTTGAAGAGCCACACGATCACCAGATGATAAAGCACATGATACTTCCTTCTTCTGGAGTTCAGATGTACGTTCATAGGATCTAATGCCACCCAAGCTTTGATGACCACTCCTTTCCATAATTGCTTTTTCAGGAAAGCCTTTTGCATACAGCCTACTTATTCCAGTTGCTCTCAAACTGTGATTTTGCACACCCTCAGCATTTAGGCCAGCTTCAACAAACATATCTTTTAATTTACTAGCAAGGGTATTATGCCCTATAGGGGCATTACAAAACCAAATATCATCTTTTCGGAAATTTGTTTTAGGCTTACAATAGAAAATATCCCTTTTCTTTGCTAATTCAGGAAGTTTCGAAACATACAGCTCCAATAAACATACAAAGCATCTTTCTCCAAGAGCACTATTTGCGTAATGTCTGATCACCTTGTTATCCAAATGCACTTGATGGACTAAGCCTTGGCAGTTTTTTGATTCATACTCACTGTATTGGACTGACATAACCATTTCACTAGAATCAACAGGATCCTGAACTTCCTGGAACTTAAATTGACCATATTTAAGTTCATGGTGTTCTGCACCCCCCTGCAGACAAAATATCATCCCACAATAAAAAAATATAGCATTCAGCAAACACGAAGGTGTATCAATCCCAATTATTCTTTTTCCCACAATAAATTTTCTTCTTTTTCAGTTATTACTCGAGCCTGCCTTTTCTGAGCACCAACACCCTCACTTAACAATTTCTTGGACAAGTTATTCATAACATTATGGAAGGGTTGAAAGGCAATAGCTTTATGATCTACGTATAAAATGGCAGGCATGGGGATTTTTTTTACAAAAGTCAAACCTTGGAGATTAGTCATCAACTGAAGGAGGGTTTGGATCAACTGTAATACACGGACACGGCACTTTAAGGCACCGGGGGCGTGGTGGACAGCATGGGTGGAACACGTGACTTTCGCTATGACGTATCAAACGTCGAGGGTGGGGCTGCTTCCCACTGTTTTACATTTACGCTGGGCCGATAGTTTAGGCCCCTTGTCGGTAGGGATATCATCAGCATGTTAGCGAGCAAAGTTACAACCTGCCACACCTATCGTGCATAATTAATGAAGGTGGCGAATATTATAGTTGACTAGCGCTATAGATATACGTAGCATGTTGGCATGTTGTACACGTTTGAAACGTCATAACGGAAGTCACGTGTTCCGCCCACGCTGTCGGCCATGCCCCCCGATGCTTTAAAGTGCCGTGTCCGTGTATTACAGTTGATCCGAGGGTTTTAGGTGAATAAGGTTCTCCATTTGTTTGTCTAGCTTCGGCTATAAATTTACTCAACATTTCACATACCTTTTCAGCATCTTCGCTCCACAAATCTGACTCTGTGTACTGTGTGTCACTACCTCTGTCTTTCAGCCACTCGTGAAATACTTTCATAGCCCATTCATGAGCTCTTTCCGTGTTCTTTGCAATTGGTTTTTTTTTACGAATGTCTAATTCCGCCTTTGATACATCCAAAAATCGTTTTTTACTGCTTGGCTCAACTCCTTTGTTACACATATCTAAAAGGCGCTTCTTTCTCAAAGATAAGAAGGTCTTTTCTTCTTCTCCATCCTGATGCTTGATGATACTCACAGATACTCACTCCTTGTAAACTCACGAGGCTTGGTCAGTTGATACTTGGTAGTTGGTACTGAAACTCGATAGCGATTTCTTGCAGAACATGCTAGGTATGAATCTCATGCTAAAATATATCAGATATAACATGTTTCATCTGTCTATATGCGTTATATAGACCTCTGAAACATGTTATATATAACACACATATATATATATATATATATAGCATGCTACCATGGCAACCGTTTGATGTGGTTAGGTCTTATATTTTTGTATATAGACCTGTGAATCTTTAATCTATCAGCATACAATATATTGTATATAGTACACTTACAGTTCTTATATAAAACAATATAAAACCTTGGTTTAGTGTCCTCGGATGTGATATAGCCCGCGCAGGCTCGGGCTATCTCACATCCTTGGACACTAAACCTCGGGTCTATATTTTTGTATATAAGACCTGTAAGTGTACTATATATATTACATATATTATATATATATATATATATATATATATATAATTATATATATATATATAGTTCGAACCCGTGGGAAAGCAATCATAGGGATGGCCCTAGGGACCATAAAAAGCATGGAGAGAATATTGAACATGTGTGAGGAACGGTTTCTACATATTTGAATACACTGCAAAATTATTTGCACACCTTTTATTGTCTCAGGTATTTCGGATCAGCTGAAGGCAGTAAATTTGTGGAAAGTGCATCCGTTGATAATGTAAAGAGGACTTGGGTTAACTATGGCCTACCAAGAGATTGGACAGACTATGAACAAGGACAAGTTAGTTATTTTTAACCATTAGTTTCCATATACTGACTGGATGGATGGATGTTCAGATCAATCCATGCACACATTGAACAGTGTATTACATCATTCAACTGAGATAGGTGTGATAAGTGTGATATACTGAACATGTAGATAAAAGATGGAGATATAATTTAGCAATTTTATTCAGAGAATGATGAGTGACATAATCTGTTTGTGTGTGTATATCGAACAATGATAGAATAGAAAATTAATATAGTTTGGAGTTAATAGAAGTACATTCAAGATTAAATCCAGGTTGAGGGAGTGGATTCCTCCAACAGTTTGCTGCTCAGAAAATTTAACATACATGTACATGATGTTATCAGAGATGTAGAAAGAAAGAAAGAAAGAAAGACACCTGAGGCAATGGAAAAATGAAAAATGAGAGTTGCCTCAGGTGGGATTCGAACCCACGACACTCTGTATTCCAGACAGATGCTCTACCAACTGAGCTACCAAGGCAGCTCAGCATGTACATGCAAGTATGAACAGCCGTACTCTTTTCCATGCCAATGACAACTCAGTAGAGATATGTCTGAACTAGTAAGGAAGTATAAAGAAATAATTATATCTTATAACTAAATGTTCACCCCCCCACACAGAGGCATGACTTTACAATAGCTTCTAAACAGAGTTAAAAAAAAATTTAAATAAATAAATAAATACAAATAAATAAATAAATACATAAATACATATTGTAAACGCATCGTGGAGACTAATTCGGTACTCCTGTACTATTCATATAGAATAGCCACCATATTTTGCTAATCTCTCGGTCATTCCCAAACATTTTCCATGACAGACAAATGTACATACAGTAACCACTCACTTAGCCTTTGTGCATACATGTATGCATGTGCTAACTATGTATTATTCTCACAGGGTGAAGAGTTTCTCTATCATGCTATTGAAGTTAAGAATATTTGGTTACCCATGGGAGATATATTTGCCAACTAGCAACTTCAGATCATGATATTAAACTGCATATAACTTTAATTTTATTTTGTGAGTGTTTTGATTATTGATAATTATTGTTAAAAATTAATGATAAGTAAAATTTAGCTGCTGAATTAGCTACTTGCTACATGTATATCCTGCTACAGTTGGCTCTTCAGAACTGGCAAAAAGTATTCATATTGAATTATAATATAGGTGAACTGTGGAGATTGCTTTGCTGTGAATGCAGAAAGTGTGATTACAAGGTAAATTGCTATCGCTGACGGCTATACTAGCTACCGTTTGTTGTTGTGTAGTCTAGGGAAGTAAGTTACAATATGAATGTCATTATCATTGTGGTAGTTCAAAACTGGTGATGTTTCATAGGATTTGGTGCTTATGGTAGTGAAGAAATGAAACTAGTTTTTTCACCAATTACATTGGGCTACCGCTAGTTGTCACGGTTACTTCATGCTTCTTGGCATTTGTCGTTGGGTAGTCTACAAAATTTGAAATAAGTTATGATATGTTATAGCTAAGTATGGTTACTATCCGCACTATGTGTACGGTAGTTCAAAGCTGGTGATGTTTGACAAGATTTGGTATTTACAATAGTTAAGGCATGAACCTATTTTAACCTGTAATTACAATATTTATAACGTGTTATAACTTAAAATTACTTCACATTTTTAGACTACCAAACTACATGAAGTGTAGTATAAATTCTTGCTGGTTTCGTGTTGAATCATGAAGTATGAAGTTACCATGACAACCAGTCTTTAATCCAAATGTTGCTGAATATATTGGTGAAATACCTAGTTTCATACCTTCGCTATCACAATGACCAAATCCTATCAAACAGTTCTAGTTCTGCACTATCACCGTAATGATAATTATTTATATTACGTTGTTGACTTTCCAATTACAAATTTCAAGAAGCAATAAGTAACTTTGACACTGAACCATGAAGCTAGTGTATAGTTCCAATGTTCCTGTGTACATTGGTGAAATAGCTATATTTATCCTTTAACTACCGAAAGCTCTAGATCCTGTAAAATGTCGCCAGTGTTGAACTACTGGTACCATATAGTGATAATGACAATATCTATAACATACCGTAATTTACCTCACACTTTGTAGACTAGACTACACAACAACAAATGACAAGAAGCATGAAGCAACAATGACAACCAGTCTTTAACCCCAATGTTGCAAAATATATTTCTAGTTTCATACCTTGACTGTCGTAAGCATCAAATCCTATCGAACATTTCTAATTTTGCACTAACGCAATTAGAATATTTATAACACATGTACTGTAACTTGTTTCACGATTTGTAGACTACCCAAAGACTGATTTCAAGACCTATGGAGTAACCCATGACAAACAGTCCATTGTACCTGGATACATACATGTACATTGGAGAAATACCTGGTTTTATGGCTTCACTACCATAAGCACAAAATCCTAACTACATACACAATGGCAAATGTCAAGAAGGATGAAGTGACCATGACAACCAGTTTAACACAGATGTTGCTGAATATATTGGTGAAATACATGTAGCTACCTATAGCTAGCTTCTTGCCTTCACCATTGTAAGTAGCAAATCCTATCAAACATTTCTTTTGCACTGACACAGTGCCACAGTGGGTAGTGCAAAACTAGAAATGTTTAGTAGACATTAAACATTTCTAGTTTGCACTACAACACCGGTAATCACTGGCCCACCCTGTTGTTTAAATAACAATTATAATTAATGCCCCCATGCATCGTGGTTTGCAGAAATGAGCCTATTTCGCCCCCATTACAGGATTAACTGAGTCTGATTTGGACTCTGACTCTGAGTCTGAGAGCATTGAATCAGTAGACCCGTGAAGATCGTGAACAGTGCCAGATTCTCAGTTGTCTTTCGACTCATCATCAATAATAGCCATTATGTACGTAATGCATGTCGCAACGTCGACCACACCTCTAATGAATAAATAATATTTCAAAAATTTGCTGCGCACTTCGTGTGCCATTGTTACACCAATACAGGTGCTAGGCCCCCCCTGGTATTCAGGTCTAGACACGCCTATGCCGGTAATTACGATATTTATATCACATGGTTGACTTTCCAATGACAGATGTCAGAAATGTTAAGAAGCATGAAGTAACCATGACAACCAGCAAAATGTTCCTGAATACACTGGTGAAATACCTCCTTCAATATCATAAGTGCCAAATCCTATCGAACATTTCTACTTTACATTACTATCATAGTAATAATTAGAATATTCATCAAATCCCTTAACTTTAGGGCTGGGAATCGGCTGAGATTCTCAAATCGACTATCAGTAACTTCAAATCGATTGATAATCAATTAAGGCCAATTAAGTCAATTAATACAGGAAACCCTTTCCATTTGATGATCAAAAAGGCTTCCTGTCGGTTCCATTATTTGCCATCAGATGCTTGAAAAGTATGTCTTCTGGAATAATTAGCAAAATCGATACCATAGACTTATAATCAATAATCAGAAGAATTTTCAATATTGATTGATTAATCGGTTGGTTGATTAATCGATTAATTGTCCCAGCTCTACTTAACTTGCTTCACATTTTAAATTTTAATAAGCTACTTGATGAAAAATTTCAAGCATGAAGTGTAACCATGACAGCCAGTCTTTAACTCCAATGTTGTGGAATGAAATACCTAGTTTCGTGCCTTCACTATTATAAGCACCAAATTCTATTGAACATTTCTAGCTTTGCACTACCACAATGATACAATTACAATATTTATAATATACCGGAACTTCACACTTTGTAGACTAACCAACAATAACTGTCAAGAATAATGAAATAGCCACGAGAACCAGTCTTTAACTCTAATGTTGCTTGGTGAAATAGCTAGATTCGATTCATGCCTTCACTATTGTATGCACCAAATACTATAAGATATGCCGCCAGTGTTGAACTACCATAATGATAACTAAAGATTGGTTCTCTAGTGACATTTGTTGTTGTGTAGTGTACCAAATTTGAAGTAAGTTACGATAAATATTGTAATGATCACTATGGTTGTGCAAAACTAGGTATGTTCGGTAAGATTTGGTGCTTACGAGGCTCGGTATTTCATCAATATAATATATTCAGCAACAAATGATGAGGTTAATGTCTGGTTGTCTTCATTACTTCATTCTTAATTCTCTTGACATTTGTTGTTCGGTAGTCTACAAACTTTGTAGAAAGTTATGATACGTATAAATATTATAATCTGTTCAGCAACATAGATTATTAGGTAAAGACTGGTTGTCATGGTTACATCATGCTTCTTGACATTTGGTTTTGGGTAGTCTAAGATGTGTTATAAATATTGTAATTATCATTATAGTAGCTAGCTATTTCTGATTATCGAATTTAGGCTAGAAAGCCAGCAAATTGCAGTCTATAATAATTATACATTTTACATCATTTAGCATCTATATGTCTGCTATACTGAATATCAGTGGGTATATAAACATATTCATTGACCTATTTTGTCCAGTTTAAAATAATTTTTTCCATAACATTAAAAACGAGAAACTTTCTTGTGATTCATTAGCATTCTATAAACATAAAGTATATGAAATTAAAATATCATAACAGTATATTTAGAGAAGTCAAAAGTATCCTCAAAAGTTGCCATGATAACTTCATAATATAAACCACACTAATTATTAGTTATTACCCTCGCCGCGTAGCATAGGACGATAATCGTTTTGTCTGTGTGTTAGCAATTTTTCTGGAAAAATAAAAACATTAACATTTCAAACGGAGTACTGGTAGACTTCAAATTATACAAGGGAAAAAATAACGTAGGAATCTTTCTAAAATCTTTTGGTTATGACAATTTTTATACTCATAGTTACTGTTTCATGACTTTAAGATGAAACGAGGGCAATAACGAGAGTAAATATGGACACACAAAACACAAGTGATCCTGTTTCATGGCTGTCGCTAGCCAAAAAACACTTCAAACCAAAGACAATCGAGGTAATGGTTGCTACTACTAGCTCCACCCACAGGTATGTGCAAGTGGATACTGGTAAGCATCATGGTACTAAACACATGATAGAGGTGATTCAATACGTTTTCACCCTTTAGAGCTAGCTTCTTCGTTATTTTTCAGAAGAAAACAGGGAATAAAATGTAGAGATATATAATTTATACACATTATACATAGGCTACCCGCCGGTTCTCTACCTTAGCGACAATTTTTGGCCATCTAGAAGGTGTTGGTAGTCATAAAAACACTAGATATGAATAGGTATGTGTGTATTAAAACTTACCTGTATATATTACCAGAGATTTCAGCTCATCACTTGCAATGGAAATGTATGGGCGGCCATTTTTTTTCCGTGCCATCCCTACATAGAGAGTACTACCGTACTCTCTGATACCTGTGCAACAGCTGAATTGTAATGAGAAATATCAAAACTAGACAGAAACTCTTCATTTTTCTGGGTTCAGCTCAAGATTAGACTGAACTGATAAAATTCCTTTACTCACAACTTCAACTCCTTTTTATAGCAAAACCAACTGAGGCATGAAGACTGAAATTGTTTGTAAGTCTAAAAGCTTGAGTTTTGTATACTACTATAATTATTATGTATAATAATTAAATATCCGTTTTTGGGGAACCAAAGTACTATTCTGCCGTCTGACTTAAAGTGCAGTCAGAATCCGCAGAGTGTTAACTCCCACGAATTGACTGGAAAGACCACAATTTTCAAAGTGGACACTTAAAGCCAGGAGGTATCATCCCTCATTGCCTGACAGACTTCATGCAGTCACACCCATCAACAAGTCCCAGCTTGATGGGCACTATTTTTTTATGAAGAGGCAGTGTGGCATTGTGGTTAGAGCTTAAGCCTCCTGATTGAATTGTCAGTGGTTCAGGTTCAGCTACGGTCATGTTGTTTTTTGGAAAGAGAGTGTTATTATGGTTGGCAATTTAGCCAAACAAACTTGTTTACTATAATTTGAGTTGCTATATAAAAACATACTTTGTAGTACCTTCTGACAACAGTTACAGTAACTATACTGAATTAATGTAATTAGCTGTCATCATTCTATTTTTATCAAATTTTTGGAAGTTCATTTCTAGTTGATTACAGTATTATTATTATTATAATTATTATAATGGTGTACAAAATCATTTATACCGATGATGAGAAGTATGAATTCAACTCAGGGTCTAAAACTTCTCAGAATTACTACTAGCCCAACTTATAAACTGGAGAGTTGACTGACCTGCAAAGGAACTTATCAGTTCTCTTTCATCCCTTGAAGTGATAGATCATTTGCCACTAATTACAATAATTATTTTTTATTAAGTTGATTAATCAGGATATAATCAGTGTACTAGATATATATTATGATAATATATACGTATATCAATGCTGTCAATGAAACAGATTGGACATCATGTTTTTGATCAACAATTTACCAACAAATTATTATACCAAGTCATTTAAAAATTGAATCAAAACAAGAATAATAATTAGAGAAACATGTTGAAAAATCAAAAAAAGGAAGTAGGAATTGTAATAATGAATAATTATAAGATTGCAGTAAATTTTGAGTACTGTCTCCTTCTGGACACCATTCCTGCAGAAAATATCAATACTGTAGATGAAACAGAATAGTCATAATGTATTTGATCCAAACTTTACCTGAATTATTTAAAAATAGAATCAAAACAAGAATAATAAAAAACATTTTAGAAAATGAAAGAGTATGTAGGGATATATATTAAAACCGAAAAAAGCGCAGGAACAAGATGGCTTTGGCAAAAAAATGAAATACCACTTCCACATAACAAACCTACATAAGTATACACAGCTAGAGTACTCAAGGGCGTAGCTAGCAGTAGGCTAGGGTAGGCTTTAGCCTACCCTCAGATTTTGAACTTATTTCTTAATTACTTCTCAAATACTGTATATAATAAAATTAAAATAAATTATATACTTACAGGATAAATAATAATGATAATTATGTTGGAAATATAATTGTTTTCCAGACAACCTTTGATTCTTTTCAGTAAATACAACTTGAGATAACTTCTATAGCGCCATATTAGGCTGGGTTAGTCAACTGTTACGAGATTATTAATTGACCACACCCATCATGAAAATTAATTAGCTAAAAATTTGGGCGCGCTGCGCGCGCCATTTACGTTTAGCCTACCCTATTCATTCTTCCTGGCTACGCCCTTGAGAGTACTTAAATATATAGTTGTATGTAAAAAAAAAAGCAGAAAACATAAAAATGTTGTAATGACACAATAAAAATTGAATAGTACTGTGAAACTGGATAATCACACTTTATTTTTCTGGTCTCGCGTAGCCAGACCCAGCTTACTATGAAGAAAGGGTCTGGTCAACACACTTTATTAGCATTAATGTTCATCAAGTGTTTAGCCAGATTTTGCCTATTTTAGTGGATGACAAACCTGCTCATAATCAATATAAGTATATATTCAGTGGATGATAAAATCACTAATATATTTGATGCTCTTGACGAAGCTAGTACAGTGGGTTGACCAGACCCTTCCTTCATAGCTAGTAGGTTGGGTCTGACCTCACGAGACTAATATTCTTCATGGCATACTCAATAACTGAAATCAGAATTCACTAACTTATGCAGAGCTTTAGGTAAATTTACAAACAATTTAAAAATATCTTATATAATTATTACAACATTATAAATGAGCACACAAACACATTTGTATAATTATCACACAATATTTTTCATTTTAATAGTCAAAGGTTCAAGCGAAGTTAAAGATTTAGATAATTCAATTAAATATCGTCATTCACATAGTGAAAACTCAGAGATATCTCCTCTTGAAGACAACAGACTCATCTTAGTGTCGAGTGTTGTTCTTGGCTGTTAAGTGGAAGTTCCAAACTTGGTTTGTCTCATGACCCATGTATAGTACTATAACATGTTTTGACTATTACTTGTTTCATTTATTAGTTTTCGAGTAACAGGTACAGCGAAGAAATGTGTTGACAAATGCAGGGTAAAACAGGAGTATATGAAGGTTATAGTACGATATTTCAGTAAATTTTCGATATTATTTCTTCAGGCCCCAGCTTTCGAGTACACAGAAAGGTAGAGACCTTGGTACCATCAGCAATGATTGATACATAGTCATCACAAAGGAATTATAGGGATTCTTTTTTCTCAATATATCTTGTTCTTGTATAATAATTATGAAAAGCTACATGTGTACTTAGTTCTGTTAATGCTATACATCATTTAGAGATGAGAGTAGTGAGTTTGATTACTTATACGGTATGAATAGGAGATGATGTATAGTTTGATTGGAATATCCAAAAATACTTTTAAATGTAAACATAATGTTCATTACTATAATAAAAACACATCTGGAATGAAAACAAGCAATAAAACTTATATAAGCGCATATACAATTATACACAAAGACAACTTATACAAGTGTACTAAACAATATATAAGTGATACAAATACTTAACTAATACACTCTATATGAATACACTAAGACAAGTAATTCATAAGTTGTAATGAAATAATTGAACATTACACATTTATGAGGTCACTGTCTCATATCTGGGAGGACTAGTCACATGATCATAAGCCTGAGTACCCTTCATTTCAAATTCACTGGTTCTGGTAACATTACTACCAGGTAAAGGGGTCTCATACACTGGACTAGTAGTGTTGATGGAGTAGTTTCCTTTACGTTTCCCACAACACAAATAGACAAGAAAAAGAGTCAGAAGAGATGATATAATGGAGGACACAGGAATAGTAACAACTGCTGTTATACCAGCTGATAGTGGAGCTGATAAACCTATATATGATAGCAATAATTATCATCATGATTACGTAAATTGATTAGAGTTACTATTACCTTCAGTATTAGTATCACATGGAGTACATGTACAAGAACTTATTGATGCTGTGATAAATGAGAAAGATATAACACTTGATGTTCTCCTGACAGTACACAATGTACATAGCACCATGCTGCTTAAGATCAAAGGCTAAAGCTATTACAATTTATATGCCCTAGTACAGGACACTTTTTTGAGAACTGTTCTATAGTTTCCTGTTAACTACTCTCTAATTTCCACTTTGAAAATATGTAGTACAATGTATTAGATGTATAATGCATTGTTACACAATACACATACATGTACCTTCAGGACTACTACCACATGAATTATATATATATGTATCATGTATATAATAAAGTACATACATTATTATAATTATTTCTTCTGCATACCATTACATGTAACCCCATCATTATCCAGCTGAAACCCAGTGTTACATCCACAAATGAAACTTCCATTAGTATTTGTACATATTTGGGAGCAACCCTCTGTTCTGTCACTACACTCATCAATATCTGGATGAAACAAATATCCATATGTGTAAAAATATGTAGTTACATGCATGAATGGAGATCAGTACATGTGCACATACCACTGCATGTAATCCCATCAGTCTCCAGTAGATATCCAGTATTACATCCACAATTATAGCTTCCATCAGTGTTTGTACATGTATGGGAACAACCACCATTTTGATTACTACACTCATCAATATCTGGATGAAAAAATAATGTAAAATATTATACATAGACATGTGTATAATAAGCTACTATGTGTTTACAGTATTGTTAAATCACAGTGTGTATATTATGTGAACCATGTTTAGTTGGTACATGTATATATACCAACCTACTGGTCACAAACCTCCTTAACAGTAGATAGTATATATACACCTCCTGACCATGGTTTATATAATATATATAATTATAATGACAATGAGTATAATAATGTACAATGTCATGCATGCACACTACATAATATGTATTAGTATCCACAAAATACTTTTCCATACCGTTACAGGTAACTCATCACTGTCCAATAGATAACCACCCACAATGAGTTATGAGTATAATAATACATGTGTAAGTGTAACATCAGGTAAATAGTATGTACAAAAGACTTCTCCATACCGTTACATGTAATCCCATCAGTATCCAGTAGATAACCAATATTACATCCACAAGTGAAACCTCCTTCAGTGTTAATACATACTTGAGCACAGTTATTTGTTCCATCAGTACACTCATCAATATCTGAAGAGAAGAAAACACATGTAAACATGTATATGTGTAGGAATGTGATACTCAATTAGTGCACAAGGACCACTTTACATACATTGTTCTGTTTATAATGATACATGACTCCACATCTTCAGATTGTACTTGTGCAGTTTGACAATAATGTAGTCTGCAAAGCCTGAAAAATATTGTGTAAGCTGTATAGGCAATGTATAGGCAATGCAGTTGCCTATACCGATACTCTGCCTATATCTTCAATATAGGCACCTGTTCAGATCCCTATACTAGTATAGGAAAAAGCCTAATATAATATATATATATATGTACATGTATATAATGTAATATGAGAGAGAGAATTTTAAAAATATCATTATGGTTATGAGTATAATAATAATAATGTACATGTGTTACATTATGTATAAGTGTGTACAAAAGACTTCTCCATACCATCACAAGTAATCTCAACAATATTCAGCATATAACCACTATTGCATTCACAAATGAAACTTCCTGCAGTGTTAGTACATATTACAGAACAGTTATTTGGTCCATCACTACACTCATCAATATCTGGAGAAGAAAACACATGTAAACATGTATATGTGTAGGAATGTGATACTATATACATATAGGGACAACAGTAAATGAGTATAATTATAATTATTATGCATATGATTATTATGATGTTTTGTGTTAATGTAGATTATGAAATTTTGTTGCTTAAAAAGTTAGCTGCTTCTACTTGTCCACAAAATTGAAATTTTAATATTTCACTAATATTAAAAATTAATGTTTCATTACAATGTTTCACCACAGAAATTTCCCTTTCTGCAGCAGCATATAACTAACAGTACATATAGATTTACGTGTACATACCATTACAAGTAGTCTCATCAATGTCTAGAAGAAACCCAATATTACATCCACAAGTGAAGCTTCCTTGGGTGTTCGTACATGTCTGAGAGCAACCATGTGTTCCATCACTACACTCATCAATATCTGGAAGGGTGGATATCAATGTGCATATTCATTAATAAGTAAATAATCATAAGTATATAATTGTAATTTCTTATACATAATAATGTATTTATGTATGCTTGCATTCAGGCTTTCATTTAGAAACTTTGTCGAAGGAGGACAAAGGTTGAATATGAACATACGAAAAGATTATGGGGAGGTGATGTACAGGCCTATTGTGCTGTGCATATTGCCAAACGAATTGCCTTTCCTCCATCCTCTTAATGAAAGCCTGCTACATAATTATTTTTATATGAATGGTACATGCTATATACATCTGTATACCATCACATGTAAACCCATCAATATCCAGTAGATAAGGATTAGTTATATCCTGAGTGTGGAGGGTATATCAAGTTTAAAGCATGAGGCACAGCCGATGACTGACTACTTTAAACTGGTTATTATCCCAAGCCTGAGAGATATAAATAATCTGTGTCATTTGATCATTGTTTGGGGTCAGCTGAGTTGATGCAGAATCTGTAGATGGGCGAGATATGAACATGCAAAGAACTTGAGATAAGTGGCTACAGACGTTAATGGATCTGAGCAAGATTGTAGTAGAGGGCGACACTGTTGTAAGTTAAAAGACAAGCAGATAGAAACTACATCTTCATTGTACAGGAGAATGATACTTTTGTTTCCTTGCAAACCGGTTATAGCACATCACCTATTAATGTAGTTTCACCAAATCTATTTGAGAGATTGAAAGGTAACTAGCTAGCGTTTTTATAGGCTTGGTGTTTGTGTAGAGTAATCTGCATTTGAATACACATGGTATATACAGTTAGATAACTTTGCTTGCTGTAACAATATTGATTCTTGCTTCCAGCTTTTGAACATCAATCAATAATTATTCTGTTTTAAATCTGTAGCAAACAAAGGTAGGGTTTAGGGTTTAGGTTTTAAGGCATTGAATCTTGAAGCCTCACAGTTTAACCGTTTCATCAGTGTAACCGCCATATGGCGTAATTACGTATGTCATAACTTAACATAACAACATACCGTTCTAATTTTTTCATTGAAAACACATAAATTATAGTAGATTAGGTATACTGAGTTTCAGCTCCGAGACCATATATTGTTAAGGTAATGGGTCATTTCATCATTAGATACGATGTGGCTTCTGGTAGATTCACTGTTGAAGAAACACTTACAGCTATGTTTGACGATAAATTTGGGCTCTCTGATGGTGAATGGAGTGACAAAGAAGGCAAAGAAATCTACCCATACCTGAGTGAGCCTGTATTACTTCGAAAATCTGTGGATGAAATAACAAAAGTAATTGATGATCATCACCATATCGATACTGAAAGCTCAGTTAATGACAATGAACTACACGAAGTAGAACCATCTCAACAGTATCAAGTTCAAGATGAACTGGCGTGGAGCTGTGATAATGGTACGACACCTACCAGGTACAGTGAAATCAATGACAGTGTTGCTCCATCTAGTAATACCAATGACGACAATAATGATAATGGTGAAGATAATTACAGTGGTACACCAACAGAGGCTGATATGGGAAAAACAAGTAGATAATGTGATTCAAGTAGAAGGCGTGGCCAAGGTAGGATATCTGAGAGTGATAACAACACACTTACCATGGGAGATAATAATAGTGATGCTCCATCCACAACAACAGAGAGTGATGATAACAAGTAGAGGGTGTGGTTGAGGACGTGGATGAGGTAGAGGACGTGGACAAGGTAGAGGACGTGGTGGAAGTACAGGACATGGTCGAGGTACGAGTGCAAGTGGTACTGAAGAAAATGGAGGTTTGTTACCTGTAACTGGAGTTTGGGATTGAAAAGAGCCATCATCATATAACAATAACTACACATTGACTCTGGGACCGAACTCATCACTTTCAGTAACTGCATCACTGCTAGATTTGTTTTGTCGCTTCCTTACAATTGCTGTTTGGAACCTCATTGTAACAGAAACCAATCAATATGTAGACAAAGTTTTTACAGATCATGCTTGACCATGGCATACTGTAACAATTGTTGAAATGAAAGCGTTTATTGCTCTCACAATTATCATGGGCATCATCCAGCTACATCGACTGGAAATGTACTGACAAACATCACATTCACTCATATGTACATTGGGTGTGTCATTGATTATGTCTCTGGTTTGATTTTAACAGATTTTTAGGTTTTTGCATTTTGCTAACTCAACCTGACTATGATAGACTATTTAAAGTGAGGGAACTTCTAGATATTGTAACACCACTATTTGAATCAGAGTATATATACCCTACACAATCAAGTGACTGTTGATGAAGCTATGATATATCCTTCAAAGGAAGACTGGGTTTCAAATAATATACGAAGAACAAGCCAACAAAGTGGGGTATCAAAGTATTTGCATTGAGTGATGGCACAAATGGTTATGTTTATCATATTGAAATTTACACTGGAAAAAAATATCGAAGAAACTCCAACTGTAGGATTATGTTCAAGGGTGGTAGTGGATCTCATGTCTGGACTCAATACATAAGGGTATCAACTGTTCACAGATAATTATTACACAAGCCCTGAACTTATCTTACATCGTACAAGTTAGGTATCAATGCTTGTGGTACAGTTAGGATGACCAGGAGCTTCCATTCCAAGTGAGAACAGTTTGAAAGGGGTTACTACGACTACAGGTCATGTGGACCACTGCTGGCAACATTCTGGGTAGACAAGAGATTTGCTTATTTTCTCACAACCATTCATACAGCAAAGGCAGGTGGTACCACTGTTTTGAGAAAAAAAAAAGATGGTACTAGAGTATCAGTGGACTGCCCTCCCATTCTCCCTGACTATCAAGTAGTCTCGTCCCCAGCCGCCCACACGTTTAATACGTGAAAGGGCGTCTGGTGACTTTGGTCGAATTTCTTGGATTTAAGCCAGATTTTTGGCTCAACCAATCAGATTTTTTTTAGCCATATGCGTCACATGTCGTTTATCAAAATGGAGAAAAGTGAAGTGTTGTTACCACGACTAGGCTGTACTGTTCCCTCAACAATTTTATCTGAAGCTGTTAATAGCTCTTTTATTCTCCTTGAAATCTATGAACCGACCCCAGAGCAAAAAAAATCTGTTACTGAATTTCTGCAAGGGAGGGATGTCTTGGTTGTTTTACCCACTGGAGAGGGAAAATCACTATGGTTTGCTACTCTGCCACTGTGTTTTGATTTTGCAAGGCGATTTATTGCTGCTCATGAGATACTAGTAACTCACAGCACAACTTACATCGGTTCTCCGCCATTTTTAGTTGACACATGTTATGGTTATTGTGACGTGTTGTGATATATCACCGGCTTAAATCCAAGAAATTCGACCAAAGTCACCAGATGCCCTTTCACGTATTAAACGTGTGGGCGGCTGGGGACGAGACTAACTATCAAGCATATATGCAGGACATTGACAGAGTAGATGACATGATAGGATTGTACAACGTGGGCAGAAGCTCAAAAAGTGGTGGAAAAGGGTATTTAGCTATTTAGTAGAATGTTGCATACTCAATGCATATATCCTTGAGCATCATCTACGTCCCTCAGACCATGACCAAAAAGGCAGGAAAAAAGAGACTATCTTTCATTTAGAATGGAGCTAGCAGAACAACTAATCGGCAATTTGCAATCACGAAAAAGAAGTGGACGAAGACACTCTCTTGAAAATTCTCAAATAAATGCTACTCTTGGTCTCTAGTCAGCAGACAACTGAGAAGTTAGAGTATGTTGTTTGCAGCAAACGCTGACAAAAACTTGGACTAACTAGACAAAGAAACCATTGTGAAACTAGGCAAAAATGTAATGTAATGTAATGTGCATCTTTGTGTGGACAACAGAAGGAACTGTTATTGTAAATATCACACACGCCCACCAATATGTCAGCTGTTAGAAAAACAATGGTTGCTAAGGTGTTTTTAGCTTCTATGATGATCTGGAGTTCAAAAACAGTGCTAAAGTAGGCACATTTAAATATTCCCTGGGAATTCACCGGAGAAGGGGTTCACTTTGCTACTGAATATTTCTTTATATCTACTCTACACAGCTTGAACCATGAAGTTTCTTTCTTCTACAGCGGTCATTAGGTAGAATTTCATGACACAAACAGCAACCACAACCAAAACTAGCGGCCATGTTTAAAGCATGTCGTTACAATTATCACACACTTATCACTCACTTATTTGCTCAAGAAGCATCACAACTCAACTACGCAGGTTTGACCAGACTCTCTTCTCGCGTAGCATGTGAGAGTCTGGTTTGCGAGACTAGAAATGCAGTGTTCAAGAAAAACGTTTTGTGGGTAAATTGTGGCCTCAATCACGTGCATGAAATGCAATGGATGGAGCTAGGAATTGACAGTCATGGCAGAAAGCTCAGAGCCAGCTCAATGTTGTAGCAGCTATTACTTCAATTGTAATTGATTTCAAGCTGTGATTCGACAGCAAGGATCAAATGAAAAGACTATCCCAGCATCTGGCAACAAAGCCACACCCACGAATGACCCCGCAATGTGTGACCATTTTAGGGGCCCTTGGGATGTATAACCATTCTAGGGGCCCTTGTCATTAGGTAAGCAATCATGATGTGGGTGTGGCTTTGTGCTGGATGGTGTAATCCATCTTTTCAGTTAATCCGACAGTGATAGCCTTAAAAGTTGGGGTTTAGGGTTTAGGGTTTAGGGTTGAGTTGTGTTATTGTGTACTCTTTTGCTACTAGAGGTCTTCTGAAAGTGGTGAAATGGTAATCATGAGTTATAAAAATTGTCATAACTTTATAATGGAAGGTTTTAGAAAAATGCTTTGTATTTTGATGCTTATGTATAATTTCACGTCTTTTGATAGCTTGATCGAAGTCCCAATGTTGCTAGTTGCTCAGAAATTTTGTTTTACAAACAGATAGAAAACCTGATTACAGCAACCCTCCACTCTACAAGGGAATGGTAATCACATTGTGAGTCTGTATGTGTGTGTGTGTGTTCACAAACGTTTGGAAAAACTACGCACATTGATGGCTTCAAATTATACAAGGATCAAAAATTTGCTAAAACCCTTTGGCTATAAATTTATCACAGTTTTATAACTCACGGTTTCTGTTTCCAGACTTGAGAAGGCTCTTTGGGTATGAACCTACTCCTGTATCATGGCTATTGCTAGCATAGGACAACATCAAAGCAAGCAAAATTGGGGTAGTGGTTGCTACAACATCGAGCACTGGCTCCAAGCATTTTTGCCATGAATGTTACTTAATAGCTCCGCCTATTTCAAGTCATGAGCTGTGCACATGATTCACACATGTTTAAGCAATTTTATAGTGGTAGGCGATACCAGTAATTTTCATTTTGGTACGATACCGTGTACTTTAGGATTCAGTGTCGAGTATGATACCGATACTTGATAATGTGCATGCACATAATACATTTTTCACCAAATTTTATACAAATTCAGTTAAAAATGTGGAAGCGCTATGAAAATGTTTTTGTTACATGGGTGTGTCTGATTGAAATAGAGGTGTGGTGATTGGTATCAGTATTGATACTTGGACATTACTCAATTCCATAAATTTCGGACGTGGGTATTGAAATATCGAGTACTTTTGTATCCAATCACCCATCCCAACATTTTTCACACGTTGAACTGTCTCCACAGGAGGACTTCTCTTTGTGGAACATTTCACAGGATTCATTGAGGACCTTTCTTTCTTTATTGAGATAAAACAGAGGCTAAAATGTAAGGCTTATAGACAAGGAAGAAACTAGTATAATGATACTAAAATCTTTCAGTTATGAAGTACTGACCTGTCAGTCTGTACCACTATTACATGATAATTATACAAACCAACATGCCAGTACAATTTTATTACCATAAACCTTTTCATCATTATATGACCCACCTACGTAAACGTGCAATTATCTAATTATAAAAAATTACTTTTGGCATGATACATTTAGAAAAAAATTATAGTCTGTTTCACATGTGTAATATTATTTTGCCATGTAGGCTAGGGTCCTGTCCCAATGGTGCTCAAATTAATTTTATAAGACTGCATATTTGTACAGTAGGTCTGGTATGAATACATTTATGTATGTTGTTTCTATACATGTATATAAAGATTAGTATGTCTGCATACGTGTATATAGGTATGCCTGTATGCATGCATATTTTAATTTGTTTTTTTTTTGCATTCATTACATTTTATAAAAAAAAAAAATGAATTTCGAAAAATTAGTACTTTTGGGCATGTTTTCTTATCAGCAGTGACATTAATTTTTTTACTAAGATTACTAATGGTCATGTCATTAATAGATATTCCCCACAATATTTAGTCTGTAGATCATTTGTGGTTATAAACATAACGTAATAAATTGTCTCGCCCCCCTTACAATGGTTATGAGCTTTCTACTTTCCAAATTCCAACTTCTGCTTTAAGCATTTTGGAGACAGAAAGACAAATGTGTGCATAAGTACAATACATGCTTAAGTATCTTAAGACAAAGGGAGTACATGCATTTTGTACATATATATTATGTTTCTTCGTATGAACATATGTGTATGTTTCATGTAATATTCACCATTGCAAGTAAGTCCATCACTGTCCAATAGATATCCAGTGTTGCATCCACAAGTGAAGCTTCCATCAGTGTTTGTACATGTATGGGAACAACCACCATTTTGATTACTACACTCATCAATATCTGGATGAAAAAATAATGTAAAATATTATACATAGACATGTGTATAATAAGCTACAATGTGTTTACAGTATTGTTAAATCACAGTGTGTATATTATGTGAACCATGTTTAGTTGGTACATGTATATATACCAACCTACTGGTCACAAACCTCCTTAACAGTAGATAGTATATCTGTTATATACACCTCCTGACCATGGTTGATATAATATATATAATTATAATGACAATGAGTATAATAATGTACAATGTCATGCATGCACACTATGTAATATGTATTAGTATCCACAAAAGACTTCTCCATACCGTTACATGTAATCCCATCAGTATCCAGTAGATAACCACTATTACATCCACAAGTGAAACCTCCTTCAGTGTTAGTACATATTTGAACACAGTTATGTGTTCCATCAGTACACTCATCAATATCTGAAGAGAAGAAAACACATGTAAACATGTGTAGGAATGTGATACTCAATTAGTGCACAAGGACCACTTTACATACATTGTTCTGTTTATAATGATACATGACTTCATATAACCACAGGTTTTACAAAATACAAACCAGATGATTATAAAACTTGTCTGTATGAAATATATAGTTGTATTTATCTAATTTACAACTGTTCATTATTCTATTGTTCGCGTGCTATACATTCAGCCCAAAGTACCTTGTACATGTAGTTACAGGTAATTCAGCCTTGGTTGCACACATCTTCAGATTGTACATGTGCAGTTTGACAATAATGTAATCTGCAAAACCTGAAAAATATCGTGTAAGCTGTATAGGCAATGTATAGGCAATGCAGTTGCCTATACTGATACTCTGCCTATATCTTCAATATAGGCACCTATTCAGATCCCTATACTAGTATAGGTAAAAGCCTAATATAATATATATATATATATATATAATTATGTACATGTATACAATGTAATATGAGAGAGAGAGAATTTTAAAAATATCATTATGGTTATGAGTATAATAATAATAATGTACATGTGTAACATTATGCATAAGTGTGTACAAAAGACTTATCCATACCATCACAAGTAATCTCATCAATATTCAGCATATAACCACTATTGCATTCACAAATGAAACTTCCTGCAGTGTTAGTACATATTACAGAACAGTTATTTGTTCCATCACTACACTCATCAATATCTGGAGAAGAAAACACATGTAAACATATATATGTGTAGGAATGTGATACTATATACATGTACATGTACATATAGGGACAACAGTAAATTATTATGAGTATAATTCTAATCATTATGATTATTATAATGTTTTGTGTTGATTCTTAGAGGACTGATGTCACATATATGTGACATTTCACCCCTACGTGGTTCGCCGTCTGTTCCTAGCTACACGAAGCTGTCCAAATGGTTGTAATTGGCGTCAGGCACAAGCTGATGAACGTGGCTAAAAAGGTTGATGGTTTTTCGGCCGCCCTTTGGCCTAAATAACAATCACGGGGGGAATTTGAAAGGGGGTGTCCCCCCGTTAATGCGGGGGATCAAAGGGGGCGCAGCCCCCTCGCTGCCGATGAATTTTGCATTTTTTGACCCCGCCCACACGCTCTGGTGGGTACCTGAGGCATTTTCCTTGCTGTGAAACTTGAAATCGTGGGTGTAGCTGGTGCCAACATGCAGTGGGGTCATTTTGTTAGCCCCAGTTCCAGTCAAAAGAGAGAGAGCACTGCATTTGATTTGATTTGATCCTACGAAGCGCTCGGGGACTTTCGAGTCCCAGCAAGCAAGTTGGTGGAAGTAGTACTCCATGTCGGAAAAGGAGCCAAGTTTGGGGTAGAGAAAGTGAACGGTGGCCACATTATATGCAATAGAGTCGCCAGTGTTGGAAATGGGAAGAATTTTGAAAAACAGGCTCAGTCCTCTAAGGGTTAATGTTGATTATGAATTTTGTTGCTTAAAAAGTTAGCTGCTTCTACTTATCCACAAAATTGAAATTTTAATATTCATTAAAATGTTTCATTAACAATTTAAACTTATATAAATGTTAAATGTATATACCATTACAAGTGGTTCCATCAGCCTCCAGTAGATAACCATTATTACATCCACAAGTGAAGCTTCCATCAGTGTTCGTACATATTTGAGAGCAATTGTGTGTTCCATCACTACACTCATCAATATCTGGAAGGGTGGATATCAATGTGCATATTCATTAATAAGTAAATAATTATAAGTATATAATTATAATTTCTTATACATAATAATGTATTTATGTATGTTTGCATGGATTATATCAGGAGCGAATGAATCCCAAAGAGCATACAACAGCTATATAAAGGCTGTGTCAACCTTTGTCAAATGAGAGTACTTGAGATAATGATATTCATAATGTGTTTCAAGTGCTAGTGGTAAACATACACACCTAGTGCCATATCCAGCATGTGATACAAATGGCAACAAAAGCGTGCTAAACGTACTATATACTAGACAGCTGTTGAAGAAGGAGATGAAGTATCTTATAAGTAGAGTGAGAGAAGTGGATGCTGTTTATTTCATGAACAACTAACCTTCCTAGGAAGTTTTTGCGAAGCCTATCCGTCGGTGTTTTGGCCTGTAGTCTTTTCTTTTTGGGCTGCCACTTATTTTATATACTTCCATATTCTTCGTTGCCTCTTGAGGCAGTGAAGCAAGCGATGTTGATCTGGTTCTCTTCATGGCATGTAAGCTCACTACAGCTTCCTTTCTTTTTCCTAACTCATTAGTGTATACTATACTAGTACTGCATGTGCATTGGGCGCGGTTTGTCGGTAGTTTCTGTGTATCAGTCACTTAAGTGACTGATACACAGAAACGCCTTGTTTGCTTAGTGTTTGCCCATATACGGCCATTTTGTGCAATTCGTTGGACAAAGGTTGACACAGCATTTTGTATAGAAGTTGTACGCTCCTTTCTATGCAGACATACATTCAGGCTTTCATTTAGAAACTTTGTCGAAGGAGGACAAAGGTTGAATTTGAAAAAACAAAAAAAAAACGGGGAGGTGATGTATAGGCCTATTGTGCTGTGCAAATTGGCAAACAAATTGTCTTTTCTCCATCCCCTCTTAATGAAACCCTGCTACATACTTATGTTTATATGTATGGTACATGCTATATACGGCTTCTGTATACCACTACAAGTAAACCCATCAATATCCAGTAGATAAGCATTAGTTATATCCTGAGTGTGAGGGGTATATCGAGTTTAAAGCATGAAGGCCCACCCGAGGACTGACTACATTAAACTGGTTATTATCCCAAGCATGAGAGATATAAATAATCTGTGTCAGTTGATCCCTGTTTGGGGTCAGCTGAGTTGATGCAGAATCTGTAGATGGGCATGATATGAACGTGGAGTAACTAGACAAAGAAACCCCCGTGAAACCAGGGAAAAGTGTAATGTAATGTAATGTGCATCTTTGTGTGGAAAGGAACTGTTATTGTAAATATCACATATCAGTTGAATATTGAAGATAATTTTTATTTTTGCTAAAAAACTTTAAAAAAAAATAATCAATTATCACTGGTTGCTATAGCAACCCAATTTTGGAAACACGCCAACCAATATGTCAGCTGTCAGAAAAACAATGGTTGCTAAGGTGTTTCTAGCTTCTGTGATGATGTGGAGCTCAAAAACAGCGCTAAGGTAGGCACATTTAGATATTCCCAGGGAATTCACAGGTGAGGGGGTTAACTTTGCTACTGAATACCATCTGGAAAGTTTTGCAGGAGTTATATGTTGCGTTTTTCGAGCAAAAGGAATTTTTAATATTTTACGGATTTAAATTGTGCAATTTGAAGTTAATGCGGTGCCACACCCACACTCGTGCAACACGTGTATTACTAGCTCAATGAATTCAGCAACAATTGAAAGATGTGCTTTCAGGAATACTCCTTTGAAATGCTTTGGTGAAATGCTTACAAGCCTTGCCGGAGCCATTTTCAACTGTATATTTCCCAATTGCTGCTCTTTCTTCTGGTGTAAATTCGTTGCACTTGCCAAGTACTTGAAAAGAGCCATCTTTGACACTGCAATATAACCATGTGGTCAATCATTGTTGCTTCGCCCAGTATTCAAACACAAAGTTTTAATTATACAGTAACTTAATTGTACGATTTCTTCTCAACCACAAAATGCAAAATTAAATTCCCGCAAAACTTTCCAGCTATACGGTATTTATATCTACTCTACACAGCTTGAACCATGAAGTATCTTCCTTCTACGACAGTCATTAGGTAGAATATCATGACACAAACAACAACCAAACAAGCAGCCATATTTAAAGCAGGATGTTACAATTATCACACACTTATCATTCACTTATTTGCTCAAGAAATTCTTGGACAAGCATTACAACTCAGCTACGTGAGTTTGACCAGACTCTCTTCCCACGTAGCATGTGAGAGTCTGGTTTGCGAGACTAGAAATGCAGTGTTCAAGAAGAAATTAGAAAAAAGTTTTGTGGGCAAATTGTGGCTTCAATCACGTGCATGAAATGAAATGGGTGGAGCTAGAAATTGACCAGTCATGGCAGAAAGCTCAGAGCCAGCTCGATGTTGTATCACCTATTACTTCAATTGTAATTGATTTCAAGCTGTGATTCGACAGCAAGGATCAACTGAAAAGAACGATCCCAGCATCTGGCAACAAAGCCACACCTACGAACCACCCTTGCAATGTATCACCACTCTAGGCACCCTTGTTATTGGGTAAGCGCTTAAGCAATGATGACGTGTGTGTGGCTTTGTGCTAGATGTTGTGATCGTTCTTTTCAGTTGATCCGACAGAGATAGCCTTCAAAAACGATGAGTTGTGTTTCTATGCACTCTTTGTTACTAGAGGTCTTCTGAAAGTGGTGAAACGATAATTTTAGTTTGATCCTTGTATAATTTCACGTCTTTTGGTAGCTTGATCGAAGTCCCAATGTTGTTACTTGTTCAGAAATTTTGTTCAAGGGCATGGTAATCACATTGTGTGTCTGTATGTGTGTGTGTGTTCACAAAAGTTTGGAAAAACTATGAACATTAATGGCTTGAATGAGCTACTGGCAGACTTCAAACTATTCAAAGATAAAAAATAACAAGAGACTTTTGCTAAAACTCTTTGGCTATAAAGTTATCACAATTTTTATAACTTGCAGCTTCTGTTTCTATACTTGAGAAGACTCTTCAGGCCATCTGGACACATCGAAACATAACTACATGTACTCCTGTATCATGGCTATCACTAGCAAAGCACTACATCAAAGCAAGCACAATTGAGGTAGTGGTTGCCTACAACATCGAGCACAGGCTCCAAGCATTCGTGCTATGAATGTTACTCCGCCTATTTGAAGTCATGTGCTGCACATGTGATTCACACACGTTTAAGCATTTTTCTAGTGGTGGGCAATACCAGTAATTTTCGTTTCAATGCGATACCAAGTAGTTTGGGTTTCAGTATTGATGCAATACTTGATAATACACATGCACATAATACATAAATATATATAAATTCAGTTAAAAATGTGGAAGCGCTATGAAAATATTTGTTAAATGGGTGTGTCTAATTAAAATAGAGGTGTGGTGATTGGTATTGGTATTGATAATTGGACATTACTCGATTTCAGAAATTTCAGACGTGGGTATCAAAGTATCGAGTACTTTGGCATCCAATCGCCCATCCCTACATTTTTCATATGTGAAACTGTCTCCACAAGAGGACCTCTCTTTGTGGAACATTTCACAGGACTCATTGACCTTTATTTCTTTTTTGAGATAAAACAGAGACTAAAATGCAAGGCTTATAAATAAGGAAGACACTAGTATAATGATACTACAATCTTTCAGTTATAAAGTACTGACCTGTCAGTCTGTACCACTATTACGTGTATAATTATATAAACCAACATGCCAATATGTATTACCATAAACTTTTTGTATACATAAACCTTTTCATCATTACATGACTCACCCATGCAAACGAGCAATTTTATAATTATTAAAAATTACTTTTGGCATATTACATTTAGAAAAAAATTATAGTCTGTTTCACATGTGTAATATTATTTTGCCATGTAGGCTAGGGTCCTGTCCCAATGGTGCTCATATTAATTTTATAAGACTGCATATTTGTAGGTTTGGTATGAATACATTTATGTATGTTGTTTCTATACATGTACATAAAGATTAGTATGTCTGCATACGTGCATATAAGTAAATGTATGTTTGTATGAATGCATAATTATTTTAATTTGTTTTTTTTGCATTCATTACAAGTCATCCCATCTTTCTCTTCTAGATGCTAATTGTTCTAATCAAATTATGCTTTCTAAGTACATTTTATAATCATTCTAAACCTAAACACTTATTCTAAATAAAATATTAATCAATTTTGGTATGTAAACATAGGTTCACATATGTGCCATGTAGTTGAATATTACTAATATCATTTTTTTGTAACATATGAAAAATAACTGACTGTATTGAAACATACCATTACATGATACTCCATCTGCATCCAAAATATAACCATCATTACATGAACAGAAAAGACTTTGTGGAGAGAAGTTACATAAATGAGAACAGCTGGGACACAAAGGATCATTTACAGCTATTGAAAAAAGGTAATAAGTATAATTTATATATTACATGAGTTTTATGTGTGTGTGTGATTGTCTGTGAGAAATCAATTTAAATGATATACTCAAGACTTTCTACTGGTTACATGGATTTGTCACTGTAAAAGAACAAAATTGTTAAAATAACTCATTGATTGGTTATTACACATAAAGTTACAAAGATTTAAAGTTGTATAGTCATGCTGTTGATGCTATAACATTAACTTGAAGTTCTATTTTATTATCCTTCCCATATAATATTTCATGTCACTTAAAAGTAACTGGTCATCAAAATATGATTTAAATTTTTTGTTAAACCTGCGACTGCATAAATTAATTTACCAAGAAACACCACAAAAGATTGTACCTATAGTTATTTGGCAACAAAAGAAACTAACTACCGGTATATGATATCAGCAATCATGTAGGCATAACCAGCATCACAATTCACGACAATTTGAATTTACACTATTCTTTGCAACTGTATAATAACCAATGAGTGAGTTATTTTAACAATTGTGGTGTTGCAGTGCAACTGCTCACATGAGATTACATGGTTTTCTTAACAGTCAATGTTATATAACTTATTAGTGGGAGAGGTATTGTGTAAAGTAAACTGTGAGAATGCAAATTATTCAAGTTGTCAGACAGTCACCATCAACAAGTATGATCATTGTGAATAACAACATTATAGCCTGTTACCATGTTGTTGTTATGTGTTGTATTTCGAATATTAGAAGTTATAGAGCAGTTTATAACTTCCCAGTTATCCAATTGCAACTATAGTAATTGCCAGTTAATAACACATGGGCTGTAAATCATTTATAGAATGCTCACTCAATATATTTTACTGAAATATAATTCTGTGCACTCAGGTATTCTGCCATTCATTCAATAGACTATGAGTGTATTTTATAACTATAACTTCTAAAATCAATTTAAAGGTTCAGGACATAAACTAACCTGAATGCTAAGTTAATTAAGCTATGAATAGAATATTATAGTTAATTGTAGAAACTTGCTCTTATTCTAACCAATCTGAATGGGCAGTTATTTATAGGATTCATCTGTAACTAAATAATCCCTGATAAATTGTATAGTACTCTCATATGCTTACTTACGTTCACAAATATGTGGGAGATCAGAACAGCAATCTAGATGTTCAGAATTGTAGCACTCTATATCACAGTGGCAATCCCCAACCATGCAACGAGTATCAGTACAGCAATCAGTATAATTAGCAGTGCAGGAACCTGCATGAAGTATTGTATACTACAATTTGATATGATAAAGGAATTATATTAAAGAAATGCATTGAAATAGCAGACATAGCAGGCAAGAATAAATCTATATGCTCAATATTCCATTATAAATTATATGAAGTGTTGCTAACCTTGAGCTGAAATTACAGGGAACTCAAAATACAACAAGAGTATCATAAAGGGTAGGAAACATCTGGAATTCATCTGTTTGACAAAAGAGAAATTAAATCATGATTATATAAACTATTTTACACAATAATTGTATTGCCAAAAATGATGATTCTTTGTGCATGCATGATTACACTTGCAGTGAAGCATAGGAGGAATGGTATAATCATATTGGGTGTCTGTGCTTGTTTTTGCAAATGTCTGGAAAAATTAGGAACATTGGCTGCTTGAAGGAGCTACTGGTGGACTTCAAATTATACAAGGAACAAAAATAACAAGAGACTTTTGCTGAAATCTTTTCGGATCAATTGTAAAGAATTGACCAGTGCTACGAGAAGCCTTAGAAATGGCACGTATGTGGTGGGCAGGCTCATGTGACGTTTTGTTTCGATTTTAACCCTAACAACAACAGACCCTTTGATTTGGCGAATTTGTGCCCCTAGATCCTAGGTTATATTGCATTGTCATTTATATTCGTAAAACCACACCCCTTATGAATAATTAATGAGTCGAACAAAATTTTCGGCTCGCTTCGCTCGCCGCTTAGTTCTTCGTGCCCTACTGAACCCACTGTTCTAGATACGCCACTGCTTTCAAGCTCCACTTATTAACCAGAGCGCGTAGGCGGAGGGTTATAGTAATCGGTGTGTGTGTGTGTGTGTGTGTGTGTAGTCTCGCGAAGCCAGACCCAAACTACTACGAAGTAGGTTGGGTCAAGCTCCACGAGACTAGTGTGTGTGTCTGTGTGTGTGTGTGTGTTACCACGTAATCTTTGCAAATACCTGGTGTTACTGGTTCATTGACACTGTTTTCCAAACGCTAGAGTCTGATAATTCCGACATTTAAAGGATTTGTTCTAAACTCATCTTGTTGCAGCGAAACAGCCGTGTAAATTCTCGTCGATCTGTCGCCATCTTGAAATGTTTTTGTTTTTGCTGATGTCAGCAGAAAACACTGAACTACTAACTTTTGTTTCTTTGAAGCTTTGTTTCTTGAGCTTTGTTTATTGTCCTTTATACAGCTATTTGTGAAGTTTTGTCCAGAAATTTGCTAGTTCTCAAGAGATCTGATGGCCATGCTATTCCCGTAATTTGCATATTCATGATGTACTACTGACTTCTTTAAGGCTGTACTAGGAAGATGGGTAGATGAAACTCCAATCAGTTTCTAGTCTTGCAAGCTTCTTGCTGTGCATACAATCTGGTTCCAATCAGTATCTTTTGAAGCCACACCCACCCGGGGGTATAATTACAGGGCCTAAATGTTTTCACAATGGCGGGGTAACTGTAGTTGCTCTCTGAGAAAGATCGGAGTTTGATAGTGCCTAGAAAGGTAAATTTTATGGTTTCAGTGAAAAGCTACAGAATTCAGCTTTCTTCAGCCTCTTGTAACTATAAAAGTAAATGAATTTTTAGAAAACGGCTTTATGCGTTTTCTGAAAATGCACTGTACTTGGTGCACGCCATGATTGGTGGGCTTGGCTTTCGTACTTATCACTATTGCAAAAATGGAGATTTTACCCATATTTCCTTAATTACAGGACAATATGAAGCTGATCAGAAGATATGAAGGTTGGTATTACACAAGGTTAGTGTCATATTATATAATATTCCATTTTGAAACTGATTGGAGTCGCATCCGCCCACTTCCTAGTACAACCTTAAGTGTTGATACGAATGGTGTGTTCCTGGCTGTTCCTGGCAATAGGTTACTTAGGCAAAGTTGTTCTAAAGCCATGCTGTTTAGCAGTATCTAGCGTGGGTTCTGCACTTTAGTGCATTCATTTTAAGTCATGTGCTTTGCACGTGATTTGCAACATGTAAGCATTTCTCCGAGGACCATTCTTTCTTTTTTCAGATAAACCAGAGACTAAAATGTAAGATTTATAGAGATAAAATACACATATTTTTTGTGCTTTTTCTAGATTTTAAATTGAGTTCAGTTGATAGCAGCCACTCAGCCTCCCGGCTTCAGTCACAGTTTTACTTCAGTTGATAGTGAAATCTCCATCGTTGACTTTTATTGCTTGATACATTTTAAAGTAAACATTTCATGATTATATGACTCATACCATATAATTGAGCAATGATATATACATAATTCATAATTATTATAATTTTTTGGTCTATTAGCTAGATATATTGTTTGTTTCGCACTTGTATAATATTACTTCACCTTGTAGAAAAGGGTCCTGTAAGTGTATTTCGCTTTATAGGATTGTAAGTATTTATGTATAGGGTTATATGGAAGTGTTTGTTTAATTTGAGTCCTATGTTAACCTCCCAACCTTGTTTGGATGTATTTTGGGTTTTGATGTCCCTACATCTTCTTTCATTTTTACTGAAATTGTTTTTTATTACATATAATGTTAATAAATTATAGATATAATCATTACTATTTTAACACCTGCGAAAGCAACAGGTGTTGGTTTTAGCTATCCACACAACTTAACTTATAAAAGTATGATAAATAATAACATGTAAATTACTATGGGATTTCCATTCTTTATTACTTTATATACAAGTGAATATAGATATAGTCAGGGAAGCATTATAATGAATTTGTGTAGCCAAACAATGATTAAAATGACCCATTAATTTTTGCAGTTTACTTCTTTTCTCAACAAGAAATTATATTTTACAGTCTTATAGTGGTGTATCTAGAGGAAACAAATTGGTAGGCACATGCAGAGTTTGGCATGTGTAGTGCGACGAACATTTTGCGACTAATTCACAATGGGTGTGGTTAATTAAAAGACCCATCTCAGAATAGTCCTTTTCACCCAAGTCAATGAAATGTCGCAGGCTTTAATGAATATGAACGTTACATCCAGAGTATGTTGTTTCGCCATTTGGGGTAGTTTAGTATAGCAGTCAATAGTAAATATAGAATAGTATGGCAGTGTTTGCATTCTTTTTTTTGATACCAAATATCTTAAATTTGCAAACACAGATGGAAAGTTCAAAATCTGTGCTCTTGAAGAGTGAAAACAGTAGAAATCTAGTGAGCGAGCAAAGAGATATATAAAGAGAAAAACTAGCAGCTCAGGCATATAAATTGAAGCAGGTAAGAAGTAGAAATAATACTTGTATTTGTTTCTAGAGCTTTTATTAAAGTATAATTTTATACTCAGAATAACATTTAATGTTACATATGCTTGGACTACTTCTTTTTCTGTCTATTATATCTCTCTGCTTGTTCACTGTATTTCTACTGTTTTTTTCACTGTACACGAGCACAGATTTTGAACTTTCCAACTGTGTTCGTAAATTTAGAATATTCGGTAAAAAAGGATGCTAACTCTGCAGTACTATTCTGAATTTACCGCTCACTGCTATACTAAACTACCCCAAATGAAGAAGGAAGAATGTACTCTGGAAGTGCCGTAAACATTTATTACAGGTTAATGAATTCTTTTGTCTCTTCAGCGAAAAGGACCATTTTTTTGCACGTATTGAGTCACACCTTGGGGCCACTCCTAGAAGTTATAATAATTATAGGAGAATGTCTTATGTTGCAAACAATATTTTGGAGCTAAATATTTATCATTTATACATTATTGTTGTGATAATTCAGTTTTGCATGACGTAGCTATATTGCACATTTATACAAGTACAAGATTGTAATTATTCAGAATAATTATACTGATGATAACTCACATTTTCACAGCTTTCAGTTCCTACTGCTATATGAATATGATGTACATGCAGTTAGTGACAGTTTTGCAGGCCAACTCAACTGTGTGGTTGCAAACATATATATATAATTATATATATATATAATTATTATAATTATATAATTATACATAGTAATATAGCAAACTGGGGTCACTAACCAACTTGCAAGAGCTCTATTTTTACTCTATTTAACAGGATAGATTTCAAAATTATTACTTCCTCCATTTGTAAACAGGTGACGTTTAGTCACATGGTATAATCTTGGGGGGGGGGCAGATGAAGTATACGGAAAGTAACGCAGGATATTTATTATATACGAAGAACAGGGAGGAGTGAACTGCACAGTTAGTCTAAATGGGATGCCTGCTATAAATATATTCAGGTGGAGCTGGTGAAGATGGACGACGGAGTTATGGTACGATATCACAGCAAAATGGGATCATCTCGGATACACGGCACCAGAGGTAGGCGTGGCAACAGTTTAATTTGACACAGATCAAAACCCTACCGATAAGAGACCCTAGGATCGAGGGGTGTGTCTATGAATTTTAATGAGGCGCCGTATAATGTACAAATAGATATAACATGACGAGTTCACTCCAGCTGTACGGAAGAAAAAGTTTAATGATGTTATCCATTCAAAATGTCTCAACATCAACATTGATGGATTGCTGAAAGCTGACTTGAGTGGAGGAAGAATGTGTCGACCATGTGTTTCTGCCTTCGAGAGGCTTGAGAGAAATGTGATCTCTAACCTGACCAATGCTATAGACTCTATAGTTAGTGGTCCCATTTCCAGGGTGTGTAGGAAGCGCACTATGGAAGCCGTGCTTACATCAAGCTATCCCTGATACCACTGAATCCTCTTTATCTGATCATGAAATGGAAACATCCTGTTCTACTTCTCTGCTGGCAGCCACTAATGTTCCTTCTTCAGCTTCAGTTCCATTATTGGAAACTAAAGCATCATTGCCATTCAAACTTGGAGATAACATAGAGATGTTTCCCCATGGGCGTTTAATGAGAGGCGGAGCGTCCTGTCGGCCATGTTGGTTGGCGAAAAGCTTAGAGTAACAATGGTGGTTTCTTGCTGTATCGTGAATTGTACGAATAGGGCACGAAAAGGAACGAAAAAAAGGTTTACAGAATACCAAAAGTTATCAGACATCAGGGAAAGCAAGTAGAAGAACTAACAGAAAGAAGGTTAGAGAACGTTTGTTAGTGAAAAGGTGGGAGGTCTTCTTTAAACTAAGAAGAGAAGTGTCTGAACGTGCGTAGTCTATTTTCGTTTACAGACACGAATTCTTCAGCTATTGACATCAAGTTTAATTTGTCCGTCAAGGATTTGTGAACATGGACTAGTTCAATCTCTCCCGGCTCATTGTTGGGAAAAGTGAAGCTACCTGGAGTTTGGTTCTTTTCAACAGAAAAGACTGTTGAAGGATGGCTAGGTTGATTGTGTATGCCTAGTTCACTAGAACTGGACTGGATTGCAACTTCCTCTGTATTGGTGTTAACAGGAGTGCAATTGGTTTTATTATCAGTTTTTGTAATTATAATATATTATACTGCCACACAATTTTAAATTGACCTTTCAGCAGGGGTGGGTGGTGGCAGGGAGGGCAATTGCCCCCCCCCCCCTTAAGTTTTTACTTGTATGAAAAATTATAAACAATACAATTTTATGGCCCGTGCCATCCCTATGATTGCTTTCCCATGGGTTCGATGTATGTTTATATATATATATATAATTATGTTTGTGTCACCTACGCGAGTATGCGTTGTATATCATCCCGGGGGCTCGGTCAATTAATGGGCGTGGCGCATAAAAGAACCCGCGATCAAGCTCTACACGTACACACCAGAAGAAAGAAAGCTGTGTAGCTTACGTAGAAACTGGAACTAATAGCTAGCTGTTCTGCCTGAAATATATTCCTAAAGTTCTACAAGGTCCTTTGAAAGGTCAGGAGAGTAGATAATCAAAATAATAACCATAATAAGCTGTTGTCTTTCATGCTTGATGAAGTCAGCCATGATTATTGAATGCTGGACACCACAAAGCAGTCATAAGGATACTTTTATCTTTACTTAAACTTGTAAAGCAATCATAGGGATGTTGTTTTTCTCTATATACATTTGTTTTGAGTTGTTTACATACATGACATGAGGGTGGAGTTAGTGTAAACAACTGGTCAGTCAGTTTACCCAATGAATGCAAACATAATTCTTCGTCCAAAACAATAGTGAATAATTAATAATTTAATATCCAAAAAATTTTGTGGTGCGCTTCGCGCGTCGAGTCTGCCCTACCTTACAAAATTTCTGGTTGATGCTTCATTTAAGTTCACGAAATATAATTAGAGTATATATGGTACTATATTTAGTTAGTATACTTCTATCGTAGGGGTAGGGTTTTTCTGTTATAGTATGTATATAGTATAGTACCATATATGTTCTAATTATTTCATGAGCTTAAATGAAGCAGTAGCTAAATTACTAGACCCGCCCCTGCCTTTCAGCTTCAAATCAGTTTTCCTTTTGGACATTTCAGCACACGTGTTGAGGAATGTTAGTCACACCCATTATTTTTATACTAATTATTGGTAGGGCAAATGCCCTACCACCTATGATATATATAGCATATAAAATTATATAGTTTATAATCAAAAAGGAATGGTTTATATTGTTTTTTTTAGAAATGTGCTTCTTCACTTTCATCAAGTGATTTTTTGTCTTCATAGTCTTCCTCTTTTTTTGAAAATTTTCGCTTCATACTGTGTACTGATCCTACATAATCACAAGAAATGATAATCAATACCATTACTAGCAGAAGAGATGTACATTGTACATGTAGTACAGTCATATGGAAGTTTTAATCTAAATCAATTTTAATGAATCATTTTATTTTTTAATGGTCCCAAATTGGCCATCTATATTATGACTGCATCACATTAATTAATATAAAAATGTAATAATCATGTTTTTTAATAAATAATTGATAATATTAATTTATAGGATATAGCACCTTTCTTAAATGAAAATTGTCCACTCTTACGACGCACCCTATATAGATATAATTTACATGTAAGACATTTATTATTATTTTTTATGTAGTTTATGACACATGTACACACACACACACACATACCCAAGGCAATAGCCCACTAGCCCACTAAGAATAACCATTAGGATGGTTCCTACTGATACTCCGATAACAATTCCAGCAATCTGACCAACAGACAACCCCTGATCATCCTCATCTTGTGAAGGGGATGGATAGACTACTAACATAATATTAGTAACTGTAAATCCAGCAGTAGAAAAAACATCATCGTCTCTCGCTTGCTACAATGTCAAAAACATATTAGCTATGATATTCTAGTGATCAATGTTTATATTTAATGTATTTACATTTAAGTATTATATAGGACATGTTTCTATGTAGTAATAATAGTTATTATTATTATTACAAGTATAATGCAACAAAATAGTACTTGTTTATAGCACAGTAGTATTTAATATCAAAGGGCCAACAATGTCAAAAAACAGCATTTGGCATAACCACAGCAACCATAGCCTGTGCCACATCTGAGATGTTGGTATCAAGATGGCATTCTTCAATTAATGGCCTTTACTTTCTAAGACAGGAAGTATGTTCATAGACCAGTCTAAAAGTACTGGAAATTTCATGCTACAAACAGATATAGTATATCTCGTCATGCACACATGGAATATATTGACATGAATTCTATGTCATAACAGGACTAATATATCCATGTGGCACTCGGAGGTATGCTATTTCTATTACATATAAAACCAATAAAGTATAAAGGGAGGTAATGTAGCAACAAATTTTAACTAACCATTTTCATATGGACCTATTATACTTAAGTACATAATTTTATAGTTACATAATAATTAAGCCTTTTGATATTTACTGTAATTATATGTGTAACAATGAAAAAACAAAGGATTGGAGTGTCCAATTCCCACATAAATAAAACAAGTGTATATAGAGAAAAAAACATCCCTATATTTGCTTTGTGATGACTATGTATTAAGCATTGCTGATGGCACTAGTGTCTCTACCATTCTGTGTACTCGAAAGAAGTAAGTGTAAGCCTGATTGCAGTCTAAATACACAGATCTTTGATGAACTGACTGAAGTACTCCTTCAAGGTTCTAAAATCTAAATGATGACTTCCTCGTGTCTGAAACTCAACAACTTATCATACTTACTTGTTAAAGATTCTTGCATAATATTTATACTGTTTCTCTGCTATATACAACAGTTATTAGCAGTTTTACATCCTTTCCTGGCTGGTCTGTAGCTCAAACGCGCGTTCTTTTACGCGCCACGCCCATTAATTGACCGAGCCCCCGGGAATGACGCAACTTCCTTAACTACGTATACAACGCATAGTCGCGCAAGTGACACAAACATATAGATTCAACCCCGTGGAAAGCAATTATAGGGATGGCCCTACGGGCCATAAAAAAACTAAACAGAGCATATACTAAACAAGTTACTATGTTTAGAATGAAATTATATTGTCCACACCCATAATGCATGGATATGCTATGTTAGGTAAAAAAAAGAACAAAATTTAGATGTAGACTAACTAAAGGCTTGCTACAATTCCAGTAGATTTTCTTGGTGTTATAGAATACATCTTCATAATTTAATATTTAACACATCAATATATTCCAACTCGTTTAGTATATCCTCTGTTTTGCCTTTTCATTTGTATATACATGTATGTGGAAGTTGCAAGCTCCAACACTTTATTCATCATTAATGCGATGCGATCCTGATTATAGCTACTTACATAATGATGAAACAAAAACAAGTAGTCTATCTTATGATATAACCATTAAAATACAGTTGCTTAAGTTACACTATAGAAAATATTAACTATCTGCAATTTACTAATTGAAGAGCTAAGAGCCAGAGTGATCTAACTAAAAAACAATACCATACTCTGGTTAACACTTCCAGGAGCAGAGAAAAATGAAAAAAATCACCATATTTCATAGCGAGTATATAAATGTTTTAATCTATTATTGTGTAACATGAACAATTTCTTCAGTTTCAGTTAAATAAATTTACTTGTATAGCCTCTGCAACAGCTTGTGCAGTTATCACTCCTCCGCTCAATCCTCTTACAAAGAAGGTCACTTGAAGTCCATCAGTTGTACAAAATGTACCTTCTATGTTACTAATGATGATATCATCTGCTGACACAAATGTATCTTGTCTATAATTATAGATAAAAGAGAAATGTGTGCATTGGCATACAGCAAAGATCATAATAAGAATCAGGTGTTAAGTTTCATTAGAAGAATTTATCAGTTTTTGCTTTTCTACAATCATTGTATTTGGAGCTTATATGACATTTTTTTCATAGTAAGTAACATTTTTCACAACCCACAGGTTCATCCCTAAGGTTTTTCCCATGAGATCGAACTGTAATAATTATATATAATAATATGTTTGTTTCACAAATGCGCTGTATACATAGTTAAGGAAGTTTTATACTTCCGGGAGGGCTTGGTCAGTGTGGCATGTAAAATTAATGAATGTGTACTCAAGGCTCAAGCACATGTTTTTCTCCATTTATCTTGCATGTTTATTATAATAGTAAGTTAAATCCTCTTTTAGGGGAATACTTGATAATAATTATAGAATTTCCTAAAGATCTACATCACACACTGCGTAGTTGAAACAAAGAAATATTGTTTTAGGAATATGTACCAACTATAGATTAGGATTAATCATTAATTACCCATGCATACCAACAGAATTATATTTCTTATCATTCATTTTGTAATAATGATACATTGTAAAGCAAATTGACTGCAACAAATCATTTTTATTGTCATACTGAAAGCAAACTAAAGGTTATTCACATTCACCTTCACATCAGACAAAATTTTATAACTTTACTTTGGAATGACTAACAGTTTTTTCATTTACTGAAAATTATCATTCCTGTTCCTTTTAGGTTTTTGTTGTATTTCATTTGTCTTATAAGCAAAACCAATAAAACTTCCATCTCTTAAAATAGGTTATTGTGCCACATAGAAACCAAATTTTGTTAGATTCTGGCACTAGCCGGCTGAGAAACGAGTGATTGAACATAAGCATATGGTAAAACTTGAAATTCAAATAAGACTGATTTTGGTTTGCACAATGACACATAAATACATATTATATATGTATATATAATATATATATATATATATATATATATATATATATATATATATATATATATGTAATATATATAAAAATTTATATATATGATATAATTTATACATACACAGTCAATAATAATTATTAATAGATGATATACCTTTTCAATACGTTTTGCCGATTGTTTCTTTTTCTAAGAGAACTGCAATCATCATTAGTTGCAACACACCTATCAGGAGTTTCCCTACAATAATTATTGATAGCCACTGCAGTTGCCATTCTGAAATCATGTTGTTTTTCCTCAGTGAACTGAATTAGTGAATTATTAATTACAATTACAAGTAATAATGAATGAATCAATGGACAAGTATACAGGTATGTATAGATGATAATAATGCGAAAAAGGGCATTCCATTTATAAATGTTTAAGATTAACCGCTCGTTTTTAGCTATCTTGTGTAAGAAACCAACACAATTTAGTATGTATGTGGGGCTACAACTTGTCTTCAAGGATTAAAAGTTTAATGTGTTTTTCTAATAAGACATCCACTTGAACAAATCATTCTGGAAAAGTTAAAGATGAAATAAGACCTCTTTTCTTAGCTATGCAAGGTAAAAATTATACGGAAGCTAGATCGATAAACAAATGGCTAGATAGATTGATCAATAGATGGATTTATTATGAAAGGAAGTGTGAATAAAAAGCATGCACTTAAGCAGCAAGAGATGAAATAATAAATACCATGGATGCAAAAATCAGTTATTTGCGCAGTAATAATTTTTGTGAAATGCTGACATTTAAACTCTCACTATTCAGCCATTTTGTACAGGATGACAACTAAATGTGGTATCTAAGTGAAGTAGTAGTTATTCTTCTTAGGTAGCAAATTTGGTTGACTGCCTACACAAAATGGCTGAATACCATTAAGTGTGATAAAAATGAAATGACTGATTTTCACATCTACGAATATTATAAAACTCACTTTTGATGTTTCTAAATTACTTAATGTCACAAAAACAGTATTCTGACATTCTACTTCACAGATTAATAAAGGTGAAGGTGACGGTACTGGAACAACAGATACTATAAATAGAGAATATACTTATTGGTTAGAAGGGTTCACAACTATAGCGGACTAACACAAATATCAACTACTTGAAATTCCCCACATTCCAAAAAATGCCTTAAAAATAGGATATTACAAAATATGAATTATTAAACATTGGTGGTATATATTAGTTAAGGAAGTTGTGTCATTCCGATAGGACAGTCAAATATTTTGATGAGTGTAGTGTGTAATTAGTCAGACGTGGCCTGATCGTTGCCTGGACGGCCACGCCGGAGTAGTGCATAACACTTGATTTCTTCAGACTAGCAGGGTTGTAATTACATACAAACTGGAACTAATGGCTGTTGTACATTTCTAAAGTTCTACAAGATCCTTTAAAACATAAGGAGAGTAGATAATCAAAATAATAACTATAATGGCTGCTGAGAAAGTCAGCCACGATTACTGAATGCTAGACACTATAAAGCAGATATAATGTTTTCACCATATATGTTGGGCAGTAGCTCAGCTACTACCCAATCGTGTAAATTTTAAATGTTATGAATATGTGCCACTAATGAATAGGCAGGCGTAAGTGTTTCTTCAAAATCTACAAGGTTGTACAATCAATTTTACCTTTAAAATTGAGAACTGATCAAACCATTATTTAATTGCTCATTTGTATGAATTCTGTTTTATATCCCTGAATTGCATCACCTCTTGAGAGGTTTATTAGCAAATATAGATCTTTCTGCCTAATTCAAAATGTATGGACTATGATTATCATTATAATACATATATTTATATAATATAGCCAAAAAATTTGGCAGTCAAAATATTTGGTGAAATGCTCCTCAACAGTATTTGGCGATTTTAAATTTATTGTGTGGTGTGTTTGAAGTATATGTCATCAGACTACAGTGTTTAGCTCCCACTTTGAGTTTTATAAGGTTGTAATTTTACAGCTTCATGCCAGAAAGGAAGTGTGACCTACTTAATAGAATAAACTGCAATTCACTGAATCTTGGATGTCAAAATTATTGTAGAATACGAGGGTATACCAAAGTGATCCGTAAATTTGGGTGAAGGATTGGCTCTAAGGGCTGGGCCTGTGGGACTGGCTTGTCTGATCCCTTCTCCTTTCGACCTCAGGTAGTTGGGTGTCGGGTGACGACAGTCTTGCCGGGGCCGGGCGAGTCCTCTGCCGGAGGGTGGCAGCTTGCCGTCTAAGTTCTGTTTAGTGCTTGCTATTTAGCGCCTGCCAACACTGGGCTTACAAAGAACTCAGACAGCAAGCTGCCACTCTAGCTCCAGCAGAGGACTCGCCCACTCCTAGCAAGACTGTCGTCACCCAACACAACCAACACCCTTTCTCCTGGCGGCGTTCAGAGAAGGTTGAGAGAGATCTGACGACTCTATTACCTACATTGTTCATACAAGTGAGCATTCTATTGTCAAAAATGCCCACGCTTTGTTGGATGTGGTCAGGCGGTGCTTTGATTCAAGTGTTTGGCCTTTGATGCTACTTTGAAGTTAGCTTAGGGTACTTAAAAAAAAGCGAAAGGAGATTAATTAGAATGGCATGTTGATATATTTGTGATGTATGGCTTCTAGCTAGTTCTAGAGAAAGAGAAAGAGATGTTGGGAGAATAAAGAATAAATGAAAAATAGCGTTCGCCTGAACACTTGAGTGGATGCTGTGCTTGCAGTAATTGGTAGGCAAGGTTGAGGTGACTGTTAGATTACTGCAGGAGGTCCAGAAAGCTGCAAAGAACCTGCATTTATGGCTGCATTTGTGATGCTGACGCACTAAGTAAAAATTATTATGCTTGATCAAGGCAGGTGTGGTTATAATAATTTCGAATATGTCTGTGTTGCAAGATTGAAAGGGTTATAACCTTGGATTGGTTATATATACCATATAGTTTTTAGATCATAGATTTCTACACTAGCTTAAAGCAAATGTAGTAGACTGTCTTGTGTAGAAATATATCAAAAATGCAACCGTTGATATGCATGATGTCTTCTGTAGGAGTTACACTTTAATTGATTTTGATGTTTGTAGACGTCAACAGGGTGAATCATCAAAATTTACATGGTCACTACTCTATGAACAGCAATCCATCAATATTTACTACTGTCAATATTTCCACATATACGATATATAATATTATAATTATAAGTGTATATTATAATTAATTCTTCTGCATACCATTACATGTAACCCCATCTTTATCCAACTGAAACCCAGTGTTACATCCACAAATGAAACTTCCATTAGTATTCGTACATATTTGGGAGCAACCGTCTGTTCTGTCACTACACTCATCAATATCTGGATGAAACAAGCATCCATGTGTAAAAATATGTAGTTACAAGCATGAATGGACATTTGTATATGTGCACATACCCCTGCATGTAATCCCATTAGCCTCCAGTACAAATCCAGTATTACATACACAAGTGAAACTTCCATCAGTGTTTAAACATATATGGGTACAAACATCTGTACCATCACTACACTCATCAATATCTGGATAAATAAAAGTGTATGTATAATAATATACTTGTGTATGCTCATAAGGATATAATTATATACATAATGTAAAGTGTGTACAGCTACACATGTGCACAAACATTTTGGAAAATTAATTAATTTAATAATGAACCTTGAAGTTTAGTATTGAAATTTTTTATGGCCCATAGGGCCAACCCTATGATTGCTTTCCCCTGGGTTCGATGTACGTTATATATATATATATATATATATATATATGTTTGTGGCCACTTACGTGATCATGCGTTGTATACGTAGTTAAGGAAGTTACGTCATTCCGGGGGCTCGGTTGATTAATGGGCGTGGTGCATAAAATAACGTGTGCTCAAGCTCCACAGACCAGACAAAAGAAAGCTGAATAGCCTACGTAGAAACTGGAACTAATAGCTAGCTATTCTACCTGAAATATATTCTTAAACTTCTACAAGGTGCTTTAAAAAGAGTAGATAATCAAAATAATAACTATAATTGGCTGATGTACTCAATACTGGACACCACAAAGCAGTTATAGGGATATATTTTCTCCATAGTATATCTTGTTTGGTTTTGGTAATATTAATAGTAATAGTTTACTTTTGGTATTAATTTAGTATCGAATGATATGGTAATTAAAATTAATTATCTAAAATGTTCTTATAGAACATTTATTTTTATTTATAGGACACAAGGGTACTCAATAGCAAAAGCTAATTTAAAGAGTACCTAACGTACATGAAAATTAAATCAATACGATGTGCATATAATTATTATTGTATACGTGTTATATAATTAATTATATAATTATGGAACAAAGAGTAATGGTTATGACGAATTAAAAAAAGTTAAAAGTTCTGATTTGAGAGATTTGATGGAGTTAACACATTTGATTGGGGCAGGAAGAGAATTCCAAAGGGTGATAGTACTAAGAAAGAAAGGAATGAAGGGTAGAAGAAGAGCGAGAATAGGGAACCTTAAGGTTTAAGGGGTGATAAGATCGGAGGAAGTATGAGGTTCTAGATTGAAATGCGATGAAGTGACTGGGGATATATAAGAGTTTGTAAATGCACTTGTATAGGAGAATAAGTTTGGAAGATCACAGCTTTGAACATAGTTTAAGACCAAAGAATTGAATATTCTCGAGCTTTTTATTATCAGAGTTAGAATAAGGGTCCCAAAGAGAAGAACAGTAAGTGAGATGAGGAAGAACTAAAGACAAGTAGAGTTTGAGAAGAACATGGGGTGAAAAAAGGTAATAAAACTGACGGAAAAGAAGTCCCAAGAGTTATTAGATTTGGAGCAAATATGATCGATATGAGGTGTTCAAGAGAGTTGTGAAGTTAAGATTACACCTAAATATTTGAAATTCAAAACACATTCAAGAGGCGAATTGTCAAGGAATAAGGAAGGAAGAAGAGATAAGAAAGAAGAGGGTTTACGTGAAATTATCATGTACTTAGTTTTAGAAACGTTAATAGTAAGATATCTGGACTTAAGCCAAGAAGATAGAAGATCAATACTGTATCGAGCCAGTGAGAGATCAGAGGAAGATAGAAAAGGTAAGAAAGAAGAATATCATCATCATCGAGAGTAAGGGAGATTGAAGAAAAAAAAGATAAAGTAGAAATGTCATTTAAATAAAAAATATAATAAAGGATCAAGTATGGATCCTTGGGGGACATTTGAGGTAACCATACGCTTAGAGGAGACAGAGCCATCAACTACTACATATTGAAAGCGACATGTTAGATAGCTTCTTAACCATCTAGTAATGTGGGAAGGTAAATTGTACTTAAAAGAATATCTAGGAGGGGTTCGTGAGGCACTGAGTCAAAAGCTTTCTGTAGATTGAAGGAAATAGCACAGACAGAGGATCCAGAATCGAGGAGAGAAAACCATAAATCAGTTGTGGTTAATAAAGCGGATTTAGTTGAGAAGTGGGGCCTGAAGCCAAACTGACAAGAAGACAAAATGTTATTGGCACCACAGAACTTCTGAAGCCAATTGAAAAGATGTAACAGGAAGAAAACAAATTGGTCTAAAGTCGGAGGGGGAAGGAGATGATTTTTTAGGAATTCCAATTATCAGGGAAAGTTCCAGACATAATAGAAGAGTTAAAACTCATTGTAAGAGGTTCAGATATAGAAAGGGCTGTATTTTTTAGCATGGTAATTGAGAAATGAGATACTGTATATCAGTATAGGAGAACAGAGAAGATCAAGACAACAAATAGAAGAAATAGGAGACAAAGGAATGTTGGCATTTGACAAAAGAGGGATAGAAGAGTTGAAGCATCGACAAAAGAAATCATTAAGAAAGTTAGCTTTAGAAGTAGGAATGGAAACGGGTATACCATATTGGGTGAAATTGGGTATGACAAGATTCATTTTATATTTGTTGTGGAGGGACCAAAAAGACTTAATTCCAGTGGAAGAAAGACAGTTGAAAAAAGCTGCTTTCAAGGAGCATTGATAGGATAAAGTTTTGTTTCTACAGGACTGATAGAGGGACATCAAGAAAGAAGATCTAGTTCGCTTAGCAAGAGAAAACAATCGATGTCTTCTTTTGATGCATGCCAGAGGATGGTCATTAGACCAGCGGGGAAATGAATGATGAAAAACTAGATTAGAGGGAATAGTACGCTTCATAACGTCCAAGAAGGTTTCTTTAAAAATCAAACAAGAGTAATTCACATCATTCTGAGAAAGAAAACACTTCCAAGGAAAAGAGGAAAGAAGTAAGTTGAATGAGTGAAAGTCAGCCTTTTCGAACTAGAGGCAGAGAAAAGAGGATGGATAAATGATCAGAAGAAGAGATAGGAGGGTGAACACATGAAGGGCAAGAAAGAACAGAAGAGACAAACACTAGGTCAATAAGAGAAGGAGAATCAGTATGTGAGAAATGAGTAGGCTCACAAATAATTTGATTGAGCCCCAAGCAATTACTAAAATCAATCAAGGATTTACTAAGTAAAGAAGATTTAAGAACATCGATGTTGAAGTCACCAACCGGGATAAGATTAGGAAGGATGGTGGGAGAAAGAAAGGAAATGTGATCTTTGAAAAGACCAAAAGCAGTATCGAAGTTAGGTGGACTGTAAAAGGTGCCCCCCAAAGTGAAGGAATAGTGACAAGATGTAATTAAAAGGGGAAGGAATTAAAGATTAGGGGCAAAAGGCAAGGGAGATACAGAGAGATTTGACTTAATAAAGATTACAACTGATTGGTTAGAATATGGGACATCGTTCTGAGACGAAATAGGAACAACAGAAGCAGAACTGGGAGGTGGACATGAGATTGTTGTAGAACTTGGCATTTCAGTTGCAAGTGCAGGGGATTGTTGATTAGAAACATGATTAGCTGACAAATTAAGTCGAGAAATTGAGTTGACTTTGGATGACAACGTTGCCAGGCTTTGTTGAATTGTAGGAAACTCCGAAGAGAGAGAAATGAGAGTTTTGTGAGAAAATTCCAGTTTGGCAATGAGGAAACACCAACACACTCACTATGACTCCAACAGGAGCACGAGTCACATTGAAGAATAAGGCCAGACTCATCACTGCACTCACAAATACATTTCACTTCATTTTCAGGACCAGGGTTTAGCTCAATGTCACCACTGAAGAGAACAATTAAAAGTGTTATGTAGCTCAAGTTGTAACGGAAACTAAGCAAGCATAGATGAGGAGAATCACAGAGATTTGAAATATCCTTTATGGTAAGGAAAGACATTATACTTCATATAGAGAGGTCTAGAAATGAAGGGTGTCCACGGAATACAGGGAAAATGAGAGGAATTCTGTCCTTTAGTTCCAAAGAAACAGAAAAAGAAGACTGGTAACAAACAGAGCACAAACAGCCATCTTGACCGCCATCTACCGGAACACAAATTACATGTGAACGATAATGACTATAACTACATGCAGCACTTAACTTTATTATAAATTATTAGTTTTAGTATTAGTATACCAACATTCTACACCCCTTACCAAATATGTATAGTTTTAGATTTAATATGGTACTACCAAAACAAAACTATAGAAGTTTGTACATACCATTACAAGTTGTTCCATCAGCATCCAGTAGATAACCATTATTACATCCACAAGTGAAGCTTCCTACAGTGTTTGTACATGTCTGAGTGCAATAATGTGTTCCATCTCTACACTCATCAATATCTAGATGGTTAGTAATGTATGTATGATTTTGTACATACATATTATGTTTCATGTAATATTCACCATCACAAGTAGCTCCATCACCGTTCAATTGAAATCCAGTGTTGCATCCACAATAGAAACTTCCTTCAGTGTTAGTACATATTTGAGGACAGTTGTGTGTTCCTATGTTACACTCATCATTATCTGAAGAGAAGAAAACACCAATACACATGTATATGTAACCAAATTATTATGTGTACATGTATAATTATAATTATTATGGCGTTTTGTGTTAATGTTGATAGAGAAATTTTGTCGCTAAAAATGTTAGCTGCTTCTATACCACGAAATTGAAATTTTATTATTTAACTAAAATTTAAATGTTTCATTAAAATGTTTCATCACAAAATTTCTCCATCTACAGTGTATAACTAACAGCATATAATAGATGTTACTAGTACATACCAATAGTGTTAATATTGATAGAGAAATTTTGTCGCTAAAAATGTTAGCTGCTTCTATACCACGAAATTGAAATTTTATTATTTAACTAAAATTTAAATGTTTCATTAAAATGTTTCATCACAAAATTTCTCCATCTACAGTGTATAACTAACAGCATATAATAGATGTTACTAGTACATACCAATACAAGTGAACCCATCACTGTCTAGATAATAGCCACTCTCACATCCACAAACAAAGCTTCCTGGAATGTTAGTGCACATATGGAGGCAATTGTTTGTTTCTGTATTACATTCATCAATATCTGGAAGGATAGATATCAATGTATGTATATTCATTAATACGTAAATAATTATAAGTATATAATAATTTATTTATGTACATGTATGTCTGCACAGACTATGAATGAATATGTATAAATGTTCGTTTGTATCTACAGTGCATAACTAACAGCATATAATAGATGTTACTAGTACATACCAATACAAGTGAACCCATCACTGTCTAGATAATAGCCACTCTCACATCCACAAACAAAGCTTCCTGGAATGTTAGTGCACATATGGAGGCAATTGTTTGCTTCTGTATTACATTCATCAATTTCTGGAAGGATAGATATCAATGTATGTATATTCATTAATACGTAAATAATTATAAGTATATAATAATTTATTTATGTATGTCTGCACAGACTATCAATGAATATGTATAAATGTTCGTTTGTATCTACAGTGCATAACTAACAGCATATAATAGATGTTACTAGTACATACCAATACAAGTGAACCCATCACTGTCTAGATAATAGCCACTCTCACATCCACAAACAAAGCTTCCTGGAATGTTAGTGCACATATGGAGGCAATTGTTTGCTTCTGTATTACATTCATCAATTTCTGGAAGGATAGATATCAATGTATGTATATTCATTAATACGTAAATAATTATAAGTATAATATTATAATAATTTATTTATGTATGTCTGCACAGACTATGAATGAATATGTATAAATGTTCGTTTGTATCTACAGTGCATAACTAACAGCATATAATAGATGTTACTAGTACATACCAATACAAGTGAACCCATCACTGTCTAGATAATAGCCACTCTCACATCCACAAACAAAGCTTCCTGGAATGTTAGTGCACATATGGAGGCAATTGTTTGCTTCTGTATTACATTCATCAATTTCTGGAAGGATAGATATCAATGTATGTAATACGTAAATAATTATAAGTATATAATAATTTATTTATGTATGTCTGCACAGACTATGAATGAATATGTATAAATGTTCGTTTGTATCTACAGTGCATAACTAACAGCATATAATAGATGTTACTAGTACATACCAATACAAGTGAACCCATCACTGTCTAGATAATAGCCACTCTCACATCCACAAACAAAGCTTCCTGGAATGTTAGTGCACATATGGAGGCAATTGTTTGTTTCTGCATTACATTCATCAATATCTGGAAGGATAGATATCAATGTATGTATATTCATTAATACGTAAATAATTATAAGTATATAATAATTTAATTATGTATGTCTGCACAGACTATGAATGAATATGTATAAATGTTCGTTTGTATGTATGTAAGTACACTTCAGGCCTTCATTTAGAAAATTTGTCAAGGTAGGACGAAAGTTGAATTTGAAAAAAAATGAAAGACTATAGAGAGGCAATGTACAGGACGGTTGTGGTATGCCTATTGGCAAAATTAAGGCCTTTCCTCAATTCAGTCTTAATGAAACCCTGCTACATACTTATGTTTATATGTATAGTTAAAAGCTACATACAGCTTCTGTATACCATTACAAGTAAAACCATCATCATCAAGTGTATAACCATGAGTATAACATCCACAAATGAAACTTCCAATAGTGTTTGTACATGTTTGAGAACAATAATCTCTCTCAGTACACTCATCAATAACTGAATAGATTGAATTTTATGTATAATGTAACTAGAGCTGACTGAGAGTATATTTATAACTATATAATATACCAATAATACCAATAGTATTATAATTATCCTGATTGTACATTTATTACAATAATGAAAGTATCTACCATAGTAGTAATACATGTTTTAAACATTTAATAAATCATTGTTATTTCATTTATCACAATGTTATTTTATTTTGATACATGAATTTTTTTACAAGATTAAATGAAGAGAAGTTTGTCAGCAAGTTGTGTCCATAAAATACTATTGGAATACTAGAATCTGTGTTGGACCATAATAAAATGGGATTCTTAGTTATTATTAAAAGTCATTACAGGGGTTGTGATTCTACTGCTCCACAAATAGTTATCTGGTTATCACTGGTTACGTTTTTATAAAAAACTTATAATGCTGTTTGACTATATTTAAACATACCATTACATGACAATCCATCTTCATCCAAAATATAACCATCATTACATGAACAGAAAAAACCTCCCGAAGAGAAGTCACATAACGGAGAACATTCGAAACACTCATCACCAACTACTGAAAGGGTATTAAGTACAATTTATATATTCATCCAATACATGAGTTTTATGTGTGTGGGTGTGATTGTCTGTGAGATATGAATTTAAATGATATATGAATGACTTGTAGACACCATTAAACACTGTATCACTGCAAAAATAGAATTGTTAAAATAACAAATGTATTGATTTATTAGAGATTGTTTTATTGAGCCTTATTAACACGAATGCAAATTATGATTTAATTGGTCATACAAGGTTGTTGTTATGACTGCACGATAAAAGATACGTATACTATAATCAATTATCATGTCTAATATAGAGGCACAAAGAAAGTTTGGAAACCTAAAATGATTTAATTAAAATGTTATTCTGCTTCTTTGTATATCTAATAGACAGAATAAGAATAATTGAAATTGCAAATATTGGATTATACACTGTTAAAAATGGGGTGCTCCAGTGGTTGTTTATATTTGATACCTCTAGGGGTATAATTAGGCTGCCATAGAAAAGTTTGATCTTTCAATTTAAAACCCAAAGTTTCTCGGAAACTGAATCGAGTCTAAAGTTCATATCACTGTTAATTTTTGTCCTTACTGATAATTTACAATGGATATCAAAAGTCATGTGTATCTCTACATTTTCTGTTATATCCCAATGAGTATCAAATATAAACAACCACTGGAGCATTCGGTCTATTTTTAACAGTGTAATTACATGTATGTCGCTATGTAGTCTAACGACCAATTAAATTACAATTTGCGCTATTCCGTGCAACTGTAGTAACCAATAAATTAGTTATAGCAATTTTATTTTTTGCAGAGAAAAACACCTTCATTATTCAATTGGTTACACAGTCACAGGGGAGCCCCATTTACAGAGTACAGACACAATATTATTGTAATTACATTTGCGATTTATAATAATGTTATTGACAGTAGGAAGACTGCTTTATCATGATCACCCTCATTATGACACAGCAGTTGGATCGTAACAATTCCAAGATTTTTTGATGGAGTCATTTACAAAATTTGCCACAAAGAGTGCATGAAGTTTTCTATGCTCCTCATGAAAATCGTGTATAATTATAGCTGTATAAATTTCACAGCATGCTTTCGTTTATCTTTTTAGGTGCAATTTATAATTTCCTGGGTGTGCCACTGGTTGCATGAATAATTATGTCACTGTAAAAGAACGAAGTTGTTAAAATAACTCATTGATTGCATGGTTATTACATATAGATTTAAAGTTATATGGTCATTCTGTTGACACCATGACATTTACTTGAAGTGTGATTTTATTATTCCTCCCATACAATATTTCCTGTCACTTATAGAACTTAAAACTATCTGGGCATAAACAAATGGTGAAATATTCTGTAAAACCTGCAACTGCATAATTTAATTTACCAAGAAACACCACAAAAGATTGCACCTATAGTTATTTGGCAACAAATGCTTATGCTATCAGCAATCATGTAGGCACAACCAGCATCATGACAATTTCAATTTGAAACAATTGCAATAAAATAAAATGTCTGTGTCAGGGCTGTTATTTCCTACTTTGTACAAATCTTCCTTGGATCACTAAAGAGATAGTAGATATTAAAAATGAGAAAAATCAATTGACTACCTTCGTAAATATAAGATACTTCAGAATACAGCTGTGTCCATGATTCGCTCTTCGAAGCAATCGTTCCTCTCTAAATTGGGTTCATACTCTAAGGATCCAAATTTTTTTGGTCTACGATCAACAAGATTAAGCCTCGTTCAAACATCTCTTCTTCATTAATTAACCGATGGCTCAATCTTGGCTTGTACCAACTCTGATAAAGCAAACCTTTTAAACAAGCTTTTTTTCTACTTGTTTCAATGATTCTAAAGTTCCCTGTACTGAACCGATTGATACCTCTGACTTTAATATCTCTACTGATCAAGTTAGGATTTTTCTATCTGAACTGGATCCATCATCTTCTACTGGTCCTAGTGGTATTTCATCTTGGTTTTTAAAATCATTTGCAGCTGCAAGTGCCCCATCTCTTTCCTCACTTTTCAACCTATCCATTGATCAGGGTATATACCATCCAGTTGGAAGCTTTTCAAAGTGGTGCCTATACCTAAAGATGGCCCAAAAAACCACGTAGAATCATTTAGACCCATCTCTCTTCTCTCAGTAGCCAGTAAAATGTTAGAGAAACACATTCAATTTTTACTATTGGAACATTTTACTGTATAACAAAGATATTCTCTCTGATAACCAGTATGGTTTTTGACACAACCGCTCTACCATTCTACCAATTCTTTTTGCGTCTCATCGTTGGCATTCCTCACTTGAAAAAAATAAATCTGTTGCCTGCATTTTCTTTGATCTACGTAAAGCATACCTCACCAAGCCTTACTTAACAAACTACATGGGTATGACGTTCCAGAAGCCCTTCTGAAGTGGCTTGAGAATTATTTTTGCAATCATAGGCAGTGTCTTGTTCTCAATAGCTCATCATCTGATCTCTTGCCTGTTAGATCAGGTGTGCCTCAGGGGTCTATTCTTGGTCCTCTAATATTTCTGGCTTATATTAATGACCTTTGTAGCATGCATTTTTCCCATGGAGCAAGAATAGAACTGTTTGCAGATGGTCTATTACTGCATTACGAAGTGTCAACATCAGCTAATTTTGACATTATTCAAGTAGATATCAACCTAACAAGTGACTGGGTTAGGGATAATTATCTAACACTGAACACAAAAATCTAAACATATGTTTATAACTCGCAAACGTAAGCTTTCCTTCAGTCCTTTGCTTTTGTACATTAACAGATCCCCAATCGAGAAAGTATCCTCTTTCAAGTACTTAGGTATTTTGATTTCTGATGATCTTTCTTGGTCAAAGCATATTGATTATATCTGTGCTAAGGCAAGACATCTTTTAGGGTTCTTCTATCGCTCTTGTTCTCCTAGTATAGATTCACAAACATTCCTTTCTTTCTATAAAGCTCAAGTCCTCCCAATTCTGGAGTATGGATGTGCAGTTTGGGATCGTCATTTGACCAAGAATATCGAGAAACTGGAAAGTGTCCAAAAATTTGTATTTCGAATTGCATATAAGTTGTGGTCTTCTAAATTTATTCCATATTCGTCTTACAATATGCCATCTCTTGCTAATCGTAGAATTTACCTCAAATTACTTCTTACTTATAAACTTCTTCATGGCTTCTTTTATTGCCCATCTAGTTTATTTTTATTCCGAGCAAATCCTAACTTAGGAACGTCACATGACAAGCAACTTATAGCTACGTTTGCAAACACAAACTCTACGTTTCATTCTTTTTCTACTCCTCTGTTAAACTATGGAATTACTTACATGTGGATGTTGTAAATAGTCCTACTATTAGTTATTATAAAAATAGTCTTAAACTCATGTATTTGTAATAGTTATTATACAGCTGTAATATTATTATTACCCTCGCCGCGTAGCGTAGGCGGAAGGGTACGGTAATCGTTTTGTCTGTGTCTGTCTGTCTGTTAGCACTTTTTCTGAAAAAATAAAAACATTGACAATTCAAACGGGGTACTGGTAGACTTCAAATTATACAACGAAAAAAATAACGTAGGAATTCTTCTAAAACCTTTTGGTTCTAAAGTTATGACAATTTTTATAACTCACAGTTACCGTTTCACAACTTTAAGATGAAACGAGAGTAAATATGGACACACAAAACACAAGTGATCCTGTTTCATGGCTGTCGCTAGCCAAGAAACACTTCAAACCAAAAACAATCGAGGTAATGGTTGCTACTACACCACCATTGATGCAAGATAGAAAGCTACCTAGCTCCACCTACAGGTATGTGCATGCGTCATGTACTAAACACGTGGTTGAGGCGATTCAATAGTCAATGCGTTTTCACACGGAGACTTTAGAGGTAGACTTGAGACTTCTTCATTGTTTGAGAATTAGATGTAAGATATAATTATATACAAATTATACATTTCATTGATATCTTTTAGGATATAAAGTTATAGCAGTTTTAATTAATGCCCATAAATGTTTTTCAAATTTATATATCTATTCCATGTAACAAAAGTATTGTTTGTTTCATACACAATCTTTATTATATTTTGACAAAAATTGTAGTGCTTTGTATTACTTTGCCATGTAGGCGAGGGTCCCGTCCCGACGGCGCTCGTTCTTTCTGTATTTTTTTCATTTTTTGTTTTTTTGCTTACCAATTGTGGTAATTTACTTCTAGTTTGTGGACATTGTTATCTTCACACTTATTTATTCTAATTTACACATATCATTAGTCAACCTTTTAGGTTGTCTACTGTATAATGTCCTGTTCTTTATTTATTGCTGTCCAGTTCTTTGTTACTTGTTATACTTGTTCTTTCCTTTGTATCTATTGATGTAAGACCTCATCTTTGTAACTTTGTCTATGTAAGAGCCTCTGCTCTTTACCTTTTAGTATTTAAGATTTGTGTTATGTATGCTACAAGCAGTAGTGATTTTTATACTAATGAGTTATTTTAACAAATTTGTTTTTCAGTGTAACTACTCACATGAGGTTGTATCAGACTACATGGTTTTCTTAATAGTCATTTTCATATTTGTGGGAGAGGTACTGGCTAAAATAAACTGTGAGTATCATGGAATCCAAGTTGCCAGACAAATAGTAGTCAGTAATTACTAACATTATAGCCTGATACCATGTTGTTGCTATGTGTTGTATTTTGAATATCGACCTGTTTATAACTTCCCATTTTCCTGGCTGTACTATGGTAATAATACACACAGAGTTAACAACACATAACAACACAGGCTGTAAATCATTAAATATAATTCTGTGCATTCTGGTATTGTGCCCTCGCAATTATATTTTAGCAATAGACCATGAGCGCATTCTATAACTATATATAAATCAGTTTAAAGGTTGAGGACACAAAACAACCTGAATTGCTTATTGACGTTTGAACTTGCTTGAAAATTTTAATAGTCATGAATATAGGATACTAATGTAATTGCATGCTAGCACAATTATTGATCACGAGGTATATAAACAACTGATGGATTAAAAACATGCAGTGCGAAAAAACACTAAAGTTTGTCACAACACAAAATGAACCAGTACTATACTTAGTAGTATAAATGTTAAGTTGATTAAGCTATGAATAGAATATTATAGTTAATATGCGAAAGTTGCTATTATTGTAACCAATCTGAATGAGCAGTTAGTCATTATAAATACATAATCTCTGATAAACGTGTATAATACTCTTATATGCTTACTTACGTGGAGGACAGATTTGCGAAATATCAAAACAGCAATCATTAAATTCATAGCACATTTGATCACAATAGCAATTCCCAACCTGGCAACTATTACTAGTACAGCAATCATTAAGGTCGTAGTCTTTTCCGTGGGCGGATGCTACTCCAATCAGTTTCTAGTCTTGCAAGCTTCTTGCTGCATACAATCTGGTTCCATTCTGTATTTTTTGGAAGCCACACCCACCCGGGGGTATAATTATTGGGCCTAAATGTTTTCACTGATAGTTTATAAACACACGGGTGGGAAACAATGGCGGGGTTGCTCTCTGAGAAAGATCGGAGTTTGATAGTGTCTAGAAAGGTAAATTTTATGGTTTCAGTGAAAAGCTACAGAATTCAGCTTTCTTCAGCCTCTTGTAACTATAAAAGTAAAATGAATTTGCAGAAAACGGCTTCGTAACTTTTCTCAAAATACATTGTACTTGGTGTACATGTATGGTACAATGTACAAGGTGGTTTTGTACTTATGTTAATTGGAAAAATGGAGATTTCAGCCGGTTTTCCCCAATTACAGGACACTATAAAGACGATTAGAAGATATGAAGGTTGGTATTACATCCAATTTTACTCATATTATATTATATTCTATTTTGAAAGTGATTGGAGTCGCATCCGCCCACTTCCTAGTACCACCTTAACCCTTAGAGGACTGATGTCACATATATGTGACATTTAACCCTACATGGTTCGCCGTCTGTTCCTAGCTACACGAAGGTGTCCAAATGGTTGTAATTGGCGTCAGGCACAAGCTGATGAATGTGGGTAAAAAAGTTGATGGTTTTTCGGCCGCCCTTTGGCCTAAATAACAATCATGGGGGGAATTTTAAAGGGGGGTGTCCCCCCGTTAATGCGGGGTTCGAAGGGGGTGCAGCCCCCTTGCTGCCGACTAATTTTGCATTTGTTGACCCCGCCCACGCACTCTGGTGGGTACCCGAGGCATTTTCCTTGCTGTGAAACCTGAAATCATGGGTGTAGCTGGTGCCAGCATGCAGTGGGGTCATTTTGTTAGCCCCAGTTCCAGTCAAAAGAGGGAGAGCACTGCATTTGATTTGATCCTACAAAGCGCTTGGGGACTTTCAAGTCCCGGTAAGCAAGTTGGTGGAAGTAGTAGTCCATGTCGGAAAAGGAGCCAAGTTTGGGGTAGAGAAAGTGAACGGTGGCCACATTATATGCAATATAGTCGCCAGTGTTGGAAATGGGAAGTTTTGAAAAACAGGATCAGTCCTCTAAGGGTTAAACATAGAAGTGCAAGACCCAGTATGAAGTAGTGCATACTACAATTTGATATGACAAATGAATTATATAAATGCAATGAAATTGCATACACAAGCAAGAGTAAATCTATATACCCAATCTTAAATACCGTCCATTATAACTACTTAATTATGTGAAGTGTTGTTAACCTTCAGCTGAAATCATGGGAAACTCAAGATACAACAAGAGTATCATTAAGTGTAGGAAACATCTGGAATTCATCTGTTTGACAAAAGAGAAATTAAAATTAATCATGATTATAATTATAAACTATTTTACACAATATTTATGACAAAAATAATTATACTTAGTGCATGCATGATTATTCATATGTACTTATGTAATTATTATACATCTTCATCAGATCATATGGGCTCCATAGTGGTAATGCATAAATTATATTTATATAGCTTTCTGAAGGTGTGAGCAGGGTATGTACTTTCCTTGATTAGTGTACCAACCAGGTAAGATCACAAAGATTGTACATGTATATTTGCATTCTTTATTCACTTGTTTGTTCATATTTATAATAGCAAAAATGTAATTTTGGTACACTTAGAAATTTTAAGTTATATCAGCAGTATATCGACATCCAATCAATGCTGTCATACACCGTGAAAACAAAGTTGTTAAAAAACTAAAGTATTTGTTAGCACAGTTGCAACACTTTTAAAAATTGTTTGTTGTTTCACTCAATTCGTCTAGTTTGTTATATGCAATGTCATATGTCTATAAGTATTACAGCATGAATAATGTGTGCCCCCTATAGTATAGAGTTATGTTATATAATGTGACAAAAGTTTACTATAGCTAGCTGCTTTGACAGTGACACTGTTACTGTCAAGCAGTATAAATGATGTCTTGTTTTACAGTATACAGAATTACTTAGCTGCTTTGACAGTGACACTTATAGTCACGCAGTGTGAATGACATCTAGCATTGTAGACTGTCCATGGCTTCATAACAATTATTTATGTTTGATGTTTATAATTATAAAACTGAAACTCAAAACCAATTAAATTGGTCAAAACAACAAATCAGTTTCTACAGTGTAGCATTACAGATATAAGTGTCCTGGGTGTCCTTATTTCAGGCCCATTGTTTCTTTAGTTATCCTTCAACTTGCTTTGGACTGATTGACATGCATGTTTAACTCTATTAACAAAAGCCTGACCACTCAAAAATGCTTCAGTTTAGCTGGCCCTGCTTTTTTTGCTGAGGTAGGACACATTTTCTACCTGCCTGACCAATCAAACTCCTGAAGATGAAATGGGGTTCTATACATGCACATACATAAGCATAACTATAACAGAACATATCTGTGTGTATAATTCCTGTCTCAATCAGAAATTATTTTTGTGAAGGACCAGTTGAGGGAAGCCTTTAACTACTTCAATAACTCTTGTGTTAATTATTTAGTATAATCTTGTGGTTTAATTTTGTATAGGTGACTGGAAGGCAGATTTATTCTTGCCTTTAGAACTTTCTAGAACTGTGCACGTGTTTAGAACATTCTAGATTTAGTAGTTTACTATATAAGTGGTTGATTTTTGTATATGTTGAGTTGATATTGTAATATTGTTATATAAAGAAAACCTTTTTCGAGCTAATCTTTTAAAATTTTACAATCTTATAAATGACAAAAAGATAGTTACGCATTTTCTTGTTGCATGGCAAATGCTCAACGATGTGGCAGTATAATTATATTGGAATTTACTATAAACATAAAGACACTCTATTACATAATCCACATTAACAATACAGAAAAAGAATCTATGCACTGCAAAAATACAATTGCTGAACAAATTTTTAAAATAGTCTAGATGGTAAGTTAATTATCTGCAACTGCATAATAATAATAATATAGTAGAATGTCATATTAATTTATGTTGTTGTTATACATCAAACATTATCTTAATTGGAGTTAAATATTTATCCTTTGCTGCAAAATACCATGCATCACTCTATTGAGAAACATTACTCCTGTGATCATTCAGTTTTGCATGGTGTATCAGTGTTGCCAGATGGGAGGAGTAGCACTATGCTATTTTTGTTTCAAAATTATGCTAAAACGTAAAAATTGAGGATTTCCATAAAAATTTTAGGTTTTCCTTTTTTTTTTTGGTTACTTCTACTTCAAAAAAAAAGGCAACTAAATTTCTATTGTAGACCACTAACGGTACTAACCACACCTCCTAATACTAATTACTGTAACAGTAATATTAACAATTTTGCAATGCAATCAATGACGTTTTTGAAAGACTACAGATATATATTATTATTGGATGTTGCAAAAATTTTGAGTTATGCTAAAGATTATGCATTATAACAACCATTATGCCATAAATTATTCCAAAATGCACACTATGCATTTTCAATGCTAGATCATGTTCAATTATGCTAAATCTAGCATAATATGTGCTAGTCTGGTAACACTGTGGTGTATACTGCACATTTATATAATTATAAAATTGTAATTATTCAGAATACATAATAATTATACTGATGATACTCACGTTTTCACAGCTGTAATTCCAGATTGTACTGCAGTTATGCACAGGACAGTGTTTTGCTAACTTAAACTCTTTCAGAGACACTATGTGAATATGGTATTTTTATACCTATCATATTATAGCCACACCCACCTTAATCAAGCATAATACTTTGTGTGAGGTGTGATTACATTAATTTGTTACTGCAATTGATTAGTTATTGTATATGCAATTTACAAAGATTTAAGGAAGTTACATTATTCCTCCCTGGGGCTCGGTCAATTAATGGGTGTGGCGCGTAAAAGAACGCATGACCAAGTTCTACAGACCAGCAGAAAGAAAACTGTGTAGCTTACGTAGAAACTGGAACAAATAGCTAGCTATTCTACCTGAAATATATTCTTTAAAGGTAAATAGAGTAGATAATCAAAATAATAACTATAATAGGCTGATGTGTTTCAGGCATCATAAAGTTAGCCATGATTACTGAATGATGGACACCACAAAGCAGTCATACTGAGGGATACTTTTATTTTCATTTAACTTTGTAAAGCAATCATATGTATGTTTTTATGGCCCGTAGGGCCATCCCTATAATTGCTTTCCACGGGGTTTAATGTATATATATATATATATATATATATAATATAAAATATATGTTTGTGTCACTTGGGCGACTATGCGTTGTATACGTAGTTAAGGAAGTTGCGTCATTCTGGGGGGCTCGGTCAATTAATTGGCGTAGCGCGTAAAAGAACGCGCGTTTGAGCTACACTGCTACAGAGCAGCCAGTAGCTTCAGAAAGGATGTAAAACTGCTAATAACTGTGGTATATAGCAGAGAAACAGCAAGAATCTTTAACAAGTAAGTATGATAAGTTGTTGAGTTTCAGTCTCATGAGGAAGTCTTCATTTAGAACCTTGAAGGAGTACTTCAGTCAGTTCATCAGAGATCTGTGTATTTAGACTGCAATCGGGCTTACACTTACTACTTCAGGCCCCGAGTTTTTGAATACACAGAAAGGTAGAGACACTAGTGCCATCAGCAATGCTTAATACATAGTCATCACAAAGGAAATATAGGGATGTTTTTTTATGGCCCGTAGGGCCATCCCTATGATTGCTTTCCCACCGGTTCGATGTATGTTTATTATATAAGGTAATTTGGGGTAACTCCGGACACGCCCAAACTTCGGACAGTTTTTACCTATTTCGTACTCGTTCTCAACAAAGAGCAGCATTACAACTACAATAGTTGTACTGTCACTAGCTACACACATATGCTTGAAAATGAGCATGATAAAATGAGTATCCAATACATCATTTAAATCACAAATACGCGATTCACACTAACGGGTAGTAGCACTACTACTTATTAGTGTGAATCGCATATTTGTGAATAATAATGTGTTGGATACTCATTGTATCATGCTCATTTTCAAGCATATGTGTGTAGCTAGTGATAGTAGAACTATTGTAGTTGTAATGCTGCTCTTTGTTGAGAACGAGTACGAAATAGGTAAAACTGTCCGAAGTTTGGGCGTGTCCGGAGTTACCCACGATTACCTTATATGTTTGTGTCACCTACGTTGATACGTTCCCGGGGGCTCGGTCAATTTAATGGGCGTGGCGCGTAAAAGAACGCGCAATCAAACTCTATATACACACCAGTAGAAAGAAAGCCTACGTAGAAACTGGAACTAATAGCTAGCTATTCTGCCTGACATATATTCCTAAAGTTCTACAAAGTCCTTTGAAAGGTCAGGAGAGTAGATAATCAAAACAATAACTATAATAAGCTGTTGTCTTCCATGCTTGATAGTCAGCCATGATTACTGAATGCTGGACACCACAAAGCAGTCATAGGGATACTCTTAAATTTGTAAAGCAATCATAGGGATGTTTTTTTTCTCTATATACACTTGTTCACTGGTTGTACCAGATTATATGGTTTTCTTAAGAGTCATTTTTATATAACTTATTTGTGGGAGAGGTACTGGCTAAAGTAAACTGTGAGTATCATGGAATCTAAGTTGTCAGACTATCAATAAGTAAATGTGAGTGATCATTGTGAATAACAATATAGCCTTATCATGTTGTTGCTATGTATTGTATTTTTGAATATTGACCTGTATATAACTTCCCATCTTCCTGGCTGTACTATGGTAATAGCGCACGCTTTTAACAACACATGTAAATCATTTATAGAATGCTATTTTACTGAAATACAATTCTGTGCATTCTGGTATTGTGCCTTCATCAATTTAAAGGTTCAGGACACATACTAACTTGAATTGCTCTTTGACATTCATGAATATAATGTAATTGCATGCTAGCACAATTATTAATCACAAGGTATATAAACAACTGATGGATTGAAAACATGTAGTGTGCAGAAACACTAAAGTTTGTCATGACACAAAATGAACCAGTACTATACTTAGTGTTAAGTTATTAAGCTATGAATAGAATATTGTAGTTAATATGAGAAAGTTGCTATTATTGTCACCAATCTGAATAAGCAATCAAACTTGTATAATACTCTCATATGCTTACTTACGTGGAGGACAGATTTGCGGAATATCAAAACAGCAATCATTAAATACATAGCGCATTTGATCACAATAGCAATTCTCAACCTGGCAACTATTACTAGTACAGCAATCATTAAACATAGAAGTGCAAGAACCTGTATGAAGTAGTTCATACTACAATTTGATATGACAAATGAATTATATAAATGCAATGAAATGGCATACACAAGCAAGAGTAAATCTATATACCCAATCTTAAATATTGTCCACTATAACTAGATAATTATGTGAAGTGTTGTTAACCTTCAGCTGAAATTATGGGAAACTCAAGATACGATAAGAGTATCATTAAGTGTAGGAAACATCTGGAATTCATCTGTTTGACAAAAAAAATTAAAATTAATCATGATTATAATTATAAACTATTTTACACAATATTTGTATTGACAAAAATAATTATACTTTGTGCATGCATGATTATTCACATGTACTTTAATTATTATACATCTTCACCAGATCATATGGGCTCCATAGTGGCAATGAATAAATTATATTTACATAGCTTTCTGAAGGTGTGAGCAGGGCATGTACTTTCCATGATTAGTGCACAAACCAGGTAAGATCACAAAGATTGTACATGTATATTTGCATTCTTTATTCACTTGTTTATTCATATTTATAATAGCAAAAATGTAATTTTGGTACACTTAGAAAGTTTAAGTTATCTCAGCAGTATATCGACATCCAATTAGTACTGTCATAGCATTATAGATATAAGTGTCCTGGGTGTCTTCATTTCAGGCCCATTGTTTGTTTTAGTTAACCTTCAACTTTGTTTGAACTGATTGACATGCATGTTTAACTCTATTAACAAAAGCCTGACCACTCAAAAATGCGTCAGTTTAGCTGGCTTTGCTTTTTTTGCTGTTAATCTGAAGCATGAGAGAGGACACATTTTCTACCCGCCTGACCAATCAAATCTCTGAATAACATACATAACCATAATTATAAAAGAACATATCTGTGCATATAATTCCTTTCTCAATCAGAAATTTTATTTTACAATCTTATAAATGACAAAGGGATAGTTACGTTGAAAGTGTTTTCAAAACAAATCAATTCAAACTTTTAAAAAAATGTTTTATACAAATCAAGGTTCTAAAATCGTATGATAGTTACATTAGTTTCTCTCTAATGCATTTTTTTGTTGCATGGTAAATGCTCAAAGATGTGGCAGTATAATTATAATGCAATTTACTACAAACATAAAAGACACACTATTACATAATCCACATTAACAATACAGAAAAAGGAATCAATGCACCGCCAAAATAAAAGTGTTAAAATAACTAATTTATTGGTTAGTACAGCTGCAAGGAATAGTGTTAATTATAGTTTAATTGGTCGTGTAGGTTGTTATGACTACATGATGACATACATGTAGTTATAATCCAATAATTTCCTTATACTGTCTATTAGATAAACATAGAAGAAGAATACAATTTTAATGAAATCAATTTAGGTTTCCAAATTTTCTTTGTGTATCTAATATAGACATGATAATTGATTATATTACAATTTATCATGCACTGCAGTCATAAAAATCTTGTATGATCAATTATATCATAATTTGTAACTTTGCAACTGCACTAATCAATACAATTTTTATTTTAACAATTTTTCTTTCGAAGTGAATGCGAGAAATATCTAGTGATACATGCATTTTGCGGCAATTGTTACCGAACAAATTTTTAAAAAAGAATTTTATAATAATAATTAGTATACTAAATTATAATTATACTGGAATGTCTTATTAATTTATGTTGCAGCAATTATATTATACATCAAAAATTATTTTAATTGGAGGTAAATATTTATCATATGCTGCAAAATACCATGTATCACTCTATTGAGAAACATTACTCCTGTGATCATTTAGTTTTGCATGATGTATACTGCACATTTATATAATTATAAAATTGTAATTATTCAGAATACATAATAATTATACTGATGATACTCACGTTTTCACAGCTGTAATTCCAGATTGTACTGCAGTTATGCACAGGACAGTGTTTTGCTAACTTAAACTCTTTCATTTTTATACCTATCATTATAACCACACCCACCTTAATCAAGCAATATGCATAATACTTTGTGTGAGGTGTGGCTCAGCATCACAGAGTACAAGCACGGCATCCATTTTAGTCTGCAAGCGAACGCTGTTTTTCATTTATTCTTCCAACATCCCTTTCTCTCTCACTAAAACTAAAGTCCGTACACCACACATACATCAACATGCTGCTCTAATCTCCTTTTTTCCCCTTTTTGCTTTTTAAAAGCTAACTTCAAAGTAACATCAAAGGACAGACACCTGAATCGAAATACTGCCCGACCACATCCAACAAAGCATGGGCATTTTGGACATGAATACCGACATGCTGCCACCACATTGGTATATTCTTGTAAGCTACAATAATTTGGGGTGTGGTATATCTAAGATCCAGTGAATTATAGTATTCTATTATTAAGTTCCTTTCTGGCAGGAAGTTGTAAAATTACAACCTTATAAAACTCAAAATGATACGGTGTATCTGTAGAATAACCACACCATAACCGTACCATATTATGTACATGTATATACCTACGTACACATGTGCTTAACATATTTATCCTTAAGTATACATGAATGTATGTATATAGCTACATGTATGGATATAGGTATGTATAACTGAATAGGTATACTTCTTTACTACCATTACAGCATCCAGTAGATGGCCACTGTTACATTCACAATAGAAGCTGGCAAAAGTATTCGTACATATTTGGGCGCAACCATCTCCACCAGCACCACGCTCATTGACATCTAAATGGAAGTAAAAGCATGTCTGTATGTATGAAACTACGAACATATATAATTATGATCTTTTTATGTATGTATAATATGTAATTACTAACAACAGTCATTATAAAACAAAGTATAATGTGTATAATGGTGAGCAAGGGGTCTTGTTTAATCTTTAATTGTTTTTCAGACACTTAAGATTAACCATTCTGTGCAAAACGCCAACAAAATTAATATCTAGTTAGGATTATAATTATGTTTCATTTGTTTATCTAATTAGCTACACTGATGAAAATGAGTATTTGGAAAAGTAAATAATCAAATAAGTCTGCTTTTCCAATGCAAGTGTGTAATGGACCACAGTATTCAGCATCTACCTTCACTCAATTCGCTAAGGAATATGGAATTTCTCAAATTACAAGCAGCCCAAGGTACCCACAGAGCAATGGAGCAGCTGATAGGGCATTGAAGACAGTAAAAGCTCTCTTAGAAAAAAACCCTTACCTAGCTCTACTTACCTATCGTTCTACTCCATTAGAAAATGGTTGCAGCCCAGCAGAACTTCTAATGGGTCGCAAACTCAGAACAACAATACCAGTTGTCCCGACACAACTTTTACCAAAACTACCCAAAACCTCTAAATTGAAAAAAAAGAAGTGGATTAGACAAAGACAACGAAAAAACTTCAATCTACAGCATCAAGCGTCTGAATTACGGCCACTCCAGACATGTGATTATGTGTGGATACCTGACACAAGATCTGAAGGAATAGTAGTCCAGGAAACAAACCCATGGTCATATGAGGTAGAGACTCCAAGTGGAATTTACTGAAGGAATCGCTGTCACATTATACCAATAAATGAATCTGCTAAGGATTCCAAGAATCAAAATGAGAATGTTAAGACCTCTCCAGATGTGGAAGTTTTACCTAATTCAAATCAAGATAGTAAAGAGGATGTCTACATTCGTACAAGAAGTGGACGTGTTTCAAAACCACCTGACAGACTCTGATTGAACTCAGAAAGCGAGATGTAGTAGTTAGTTAATTGTATGTAATTAGGCACATGGTTTGTGGTTGACAACACTTTATGGTTTCAGTTCCTTAATATATATATATATATATATATATATATATATATTGAATATCTGAGTTAGACATTTTATTCTATTGTTATTGATAAACTTCAAGTATCATTTTTATACAGTATATAAAGTACATGCCATAATGAAGAGTGGTAACAAAAACAATACAAATATTTGTGTGAGTACATCACATGTTATTTGCTATGTATAAGTACAACTTCATGTACATATCTGGAATGACATCTGTTGTTTTCGCAGATGTTACGATTTGAATTCTAATAATAGACTACAGGTTGTACCAATAATACTATGCTTACGTATATAGCTACATTGTACAATATGTTTGTTACCATATGCATTATTATAACATGTACTAGTCAATACAGATCAAGATCAAAAGAACTGTGACTTAAATATTACAAAATGAATCAGCATGGAGGAAAATACAGTTACACTGAAACTCCTGTAACCAACTGAATGTTTGAATAACCTATTACTTCTTACAATGTTGTATTGCTGATTATGCACATTCATGATTGCATGACCTGTAATCCTTTTTACTTTAAATATAACAATAATTATATAACTATACATTATATTACATATAAAGTCATCACATTCTAATTTTGAGGTCATAGTGAATGTTAACTATTATATTGCTTATCATTCTTCAGAAAAATGTTAATTATCCTTATATATTTTATGTTCATAACTATATATTTGAAATGATTTAAGAAGAGCCAGCATGTAAGCATGCAAGTGAGGTAACTATACTGCTCTGTTAAAATAACCAATTGTAATTCATTTTTTAATGAGTACAGCTGATGTACTATACAAAGTCATGTACATACTAATTACTCTGGAATGTACTTATAATAGAAGTATAGATGTAGGGAGAATGATAATAACACATCACAGGTTGTACCTAATACTATGCTATATATTTATTTATACATTATAATTATACATAATTATAATTATAATTATGTACATTGTATTATTTTGTTAATGTGCTTTATCATGGCATGTACTTCATATACTAGTCAATAATAATGGATACTATACAGTACACTTGTAAATATTACCTAGCAAAGAAAACACAAATTGGCAAGTCTCAGGAAAAGGAATGGAACTCATGTAAACTTTCTAAAGGTTATAATAATGCACTATTCTTCAGTGTATTAACAATAGACTCAAATGAGTGGTGAGTTTATATATATATATATATATACCATGATGACTAAGCATAATTTGAGCAGTATTAAATACTTTTGCCATACCATATGAAGAGGATACTGTGATCTTTGTTGACGTTGGAACAGATTGTATGGAGGTGGTTGTAAGAGTTGACAATGTATCTGTTTTACTGGTAGCAAGAGATGTAAGAGATGTGTAGGACTTAATTAGTGTAGTGTCTGTCATAGTATTAGTGTCTGATAAAGAGAATGATGGGGTAGTTATAGATACTAGAATAAGTGATGATGTTGGGCTTGGAAAACCTGTGAAGTAATGTAAGAAGTATGATATATACAAAATGAGGAGGTAGGTGAATAGACAGACAGAGGTACATGTACATAAATAGATGAATAGGAATGAACAGAGGCAAATAGAAATGGAGATAAGTGTGCAAAGAAAAATATTCATTCATACCAAATTCAACAGTAACCAGTGGAATATACTGATTTCCAATCCTGCCTGCATTGCTTGGATTTTCAAGTGTTGGTATTAATACAAAGCCAAATGATCGAAACTCATCATTACAATATTCAGCTGTGTTTCCAGTATCAACATCAATGAACAAAGGCGCATATGTAGATACTGGATTACCAAACATAGGTGCAATACTTATACCCAATACATCACCAGGCATGACTGTTACTAAATCATTTGGTGTGTATCTATATAATTATCCTGAAATAAATTCTGGATCCTTAGATACACCTACTGTACTTTGTAATTCGAGTTGTTCAGGTAAAACAGTACTTGCACTCCAGATCTGAAGTTCAGGGTTTATTCGTAGGTGGTACTGACTGTGTGTTAATTTCAGCTGCAAATATCCAACTGGAGAAGTTCATTTCACATGTGAAGTTAATGGAATAAAATACAAATTGTCTATCAAAAATAGGTACTGATGATGGAAGAGATTCAATAGTATTTTCATCAGGAAATCCAGTAGTACATTGACCAGAAATTGAATTAGGCACTACAAAGTTGAAAAGAGTGGGACATAAAGAAACGAAATGAGAGACCATAGATAATACGGGGAAGCTGCTCTATCTGTCTGTCTGATGTCTGTCTCTCTCTCTCTCTGTACATGTTGTAATCCTTTCTTTTTTTAATCTAGTATTCATTTTACACTTATACCTGTATAACCCACAATACAAAGTATGGTCCAGACACAACATACATGTGGAGCCATCATCAGTACTGGTACACTACTATAGTAGGTGAAACTAATAATTGTGTGCCGTGTCAGTGAATCTAGATTTTAGAAAGGAAGTAATTACACATGTACCTACCTACTTATTAATATTAAGTCATACACATATACTATAGTTTAATGTACATATATAATTATGTATGTACATAACACACATACATAAATACATACATACATACATACATACACACATGCATACATGCATATATACATATGTACATACATACATACATACATATATACATACATTGATGAATTAATAAATCCAGAAAAAAATACATATATACACCTAATTGTATGAATATTTATCACAATATTGTCCTTGCATTGTTTAGTATTCATGATAGGTGTTAAGGTGTATGAGGGGGTTCTGTTCAACATAATTATATATCAGTCAGTAGATGAAGAGTTAACAGAAATAGAAATAAAAGAGGAAAATTTATTAGTTATAAAGCAAATACAAGAATAATAAAAAAACATTTTGAAAAATGAAAGAGTATGTAGGGATATATATCAAAACCAAAAAAGCAGAGGAACAAGATGGCTTTGGCAACAAAATGAAATACCACACCACATAACAACCGTACATAAGTATCGCTTCTTTGTGTTTTGCCTTTACTCTAGTTGTGTATACTTATGTAGGGTTGTTATGTGTAAGTGGATCAGGATTAAAACAACTGGGAACTACTCCTGGATGGTGTTCTGTTTGCCTATCGGACTGCAGTGCACAAATCAACTGGTCTAACTCCATACGAAATTATATTTTGCAGGTAATGTGCCATGAGATAACCTACCTGTACATCTGTTAACAATGATAGTCAACTGGGTCAAAGATCCCTATCCCTAAATTGTATTGTTACCAGTACTCCCAAAATGCGATGTGGATTTTTACTCTCAATGGATACTGCAGCCTTGTCTCCTATTACATCTCAATCACCATTTGTAAGATTATCATTCTCTGATGAACAAGAAACCCATTCTCTGTCCCAGGAAGTACTACTAGAAGGATATTACTCGGGGTAAGTATCAACTCCAAACTTTCTTTGGTAATGCAGTAACAAGTGAATCCATGCGTTAGAGTATCCGATGTCTTATCTACATATACTCAAGGTAATATTACAATAGTTTGGGAGATATCTAGTAACAACATGAAGCTCCAGACTACAGAGTGATTTTAGAATTCATCATTACAGTACCTAGATATGAAATTTCACTAACCTGTTTGTCACAAAAAGCTATACGAGAGTAACATTTCACGAAAAGGCTCTGTAGTCCGGATGGAGACACACCCTTAAAATCCCGTATCAAGTAATTTCTACATGCAATTATTATAGTGGGTGGTGCTTAATGCGTGTAAGAATGAAATCATAATCAATATTTCTGAATTTATGAATAATAAATAGTGGACCCGCCACCTTAATACATGATTTTTTTTTATTTCACACAACAGCAGCTACGCACATTATTATAATTACTGTATAATATAAAAATGTTCAAACGTATAAAATTATATAGTTTGTAAATCAAAAAGATTATTGTTTTCTTTTAGAAATGTGCTTCTTCACTTTCATCAAGTGATTTTTTAATTTCTTCATAGTCTTCCTCTTTTTTATTATCATCAACATCTGAAACTTTCTGTTTCATACTGTGTACTGATCCTACATAATAACAAGAAATGATAATCAATACCATTACTAGCAGAAGGGATGTACATTGTACATGTAGTACATTCATATGGAAGTTTTAATCAAATTAATTTTAATGAATTATATTATTTTTAATGGTCCCAAATTGGCCATCTATATGCATCATACTAATGAATATATAAATGTAATAATCATGTTTTTGTAATAAATACTTGATAATATTTATAGGGTATAGAACTTTGATCTCTCATTAATGGATAGTCAATTTTGTATTAATCTTCCTGTACCTTGAAGGCTATGTTCTAATTGGTACACATTTTCAAAAGCGAAATCAGAATTTTTCAGAGCACCTTTCTTAATAAATGAAACTTGTCCACTCTTACGACGCATCCTATATAGATATAATTTACATGAAAGACATTTGTTATAAATTTTTATATAGATTATGACAAGTAACTACTTATTATGTATATATGCATGTAGACATACACATACACACACGCATGCATGCACACACACATGCATGCACGCACGCACACACGAACACACACACACACACACACACATACATACCCAAGGCAATAGCCCACTAGCCCACTAATAATAACCATTAGGACTGTTCCTACTGATACTCCAATAACAATTCCAGCAATCTGACCAACAGACAACCCGCAATCATCCTCATCTTGTGGAGGAGATGGATAGACTACTAACATAATATTAGTGACTGTAAATCCAGCAGTAGAAAAAAGATCATCGAATCTTGCTTGCTACAATGTAAAACATAACAGCCATGATATTCTAGTGATCAATGTTTAATTAATATATTTACATTTAAGTTTTATATAGGACATATTCCTATGTAATAATAATAGTTATTATTATTATTACAAGTATAATGCAACAAAACAGCACTTGTATATAGCAAAGAGCCATGAATGCCAAACAACAGCATGTGGCATAACCATAGCAACCATAGCCTGTGTCGAATCTGAGATGTGGGCATCAAGATGGCATTCTTCAATTAATGGCCTTTACTTTCTAAGACAGGAAGTACGTTCATAGACAAGTCCAAAAGTACTGGAAATTTCATACTACAAACAGAGATAGTATATCTCTTCATGCACACATGGAATATATTGACATGAATTCTATGTCATTACTGGACTAATGTATCCATGTGGCAATCTGAGGCATGCTATTTCTATTACATATAAAACCAGTAAAGTATGTAAGCAAGGTAAATGAAAGTAGTGTAGCAACTAACCATTTTCATATGAACCTTTATACTTAAGTAAATAGTTATATAGTTACATAATAATTAAGCCTTTTGATATTTACTGTAATTATATAATATCAGGAGTGTAACAGTGAAAAAACAAAGGACTGGAGTGTGCCATTCCAAAAGCTAAACAGAACATATACTAAACAAGTTACTATTTTTACACTGTAAAAACTGAATAGTTTTTTTAACCAATTGATTGGTTATATGAGTTTCATTTGGTTTTAAATAATAATTATATCAATAATGAAGCATCTATAGGAACATAGGAAGCCAATATTATCATGTTTGTAATGGAAAACAATTTGTACTTCCCATTATAAACATAATTATATTATGTTCCATAGTAATTTCTGTTATATATATATATAATTATATATATAATATATAAACATAATTATTATGTTCCTAATGGAAAGTGCAGCATTGTAATAGATACATAATGCAGATGGAAAACATGCAACTGATATAACTGCACCAATTGGTTGAAACAACCACTAATTTTGTTACAGTGTAGAATGAATTTATATTGTCCACACCCATAATGCATGAATATGCTATGTCAGGTAAAAGAAGAGCAAAATCTACATTGTAGATGTAGACTAACTTATGTCTTGCTATACAATTCCAGTAGACCTTCTTGGTGTTATAGAGTACATCTTCATAATTAACTTTACTTAATAATTATTTAACAAATCAATATATTCCAACTCATTTAGTATATGCTCTGTTTTGCTTTTTAATTATGTACATGTATGTGGAAGTTGCATGCTCCAACACTATCTTTTTTCATTAATGTGATCCTGATTATAGAGCTATTTACATAATGATGAAACAAAATAAAATAGTCCACCTTATAATGATATAACTATTACAAAACACTATAGAAAATGTTAACTATCTGCAATCTACTAATTGAAGAGCTGAGAACCAGAGTGATCTAACTAAAAAACAGTACCATACTCTGGTTAACCCTTCCAGGAGCAGAGAAAAAATGAAAATATCACCATATTTCATAGTGGGTATATAAATGTTTTAATCCATTACTGTGTAACATGAACAATTTCTTCAGTTTCAGTTAAATATATTTACTTGTATAGCCTCTGCAGCAGCTTGTGCAGTTATCACTCCTCCACTCATTCTTCTCACAAAGAAGGTCACTTGAAGTCCATCAGTTGTACAAAATGTATCTTCTATGTTACTAATGATGATATCATCTGCTGACACAAAGGTATCATGCCTATAATTATAGATGAAAGAGAAACGTGTGTATTGGCATGTATCAAAGATCATAATAGAATCAGAAGATGTTAAGTTTCATTAGAAGAATTTGTCAATTTTCTCCTTTCTACAATCATTATATTTGAGCTTAAATGACAATGTTATTTTTTCATAGTATGTAACATTTTTCACAAGCCACAGTGTCATCCCTAAGATTTTTCCCATGGGTTGGAACTGTAATAATTATATAATAATATGTTTGTTTCACAAATGCGCTGTATACATAGTTAAAGAAGTTGGGAGGGCTTGGTCAGTTTGGCATGTAAAATTAATGGATGTGTACTCAAGCATACTTTTTTCTCCATTTATCTTTTGTATGTCTATTGTAATAGTCAGTTAAATCCCTTTTTTAGGGCAATACTTGATAATATAGAATTTCCTAAAGATATATATCACATACTATATAATTGAAATTAAGAATTATTGTTTTAGGAATATGTACCAACTATAGGTTAGGATTATTATTAATTACCTATGAATAACAAGTTCATACCAACAGAAATATATTGCTAGATTTCATACGATTCAGTTTGTAACTAAAATTAACGATACAATTTTATTGTCATATTGAAAGCAGACTAAAGGTTATTCACATTCATCTTGACCTCAGACAAAATTTCATAACTACAGTTTGAAATGACCAACAGTCTTTTCATCTGCACAATTTACTTCAAATTATCATTCCTGTTCTTTTTAGGTTTTGTTGTATTTCAATCTATTGCTTAATTTTTGAGTTGCAGTACAATCATGTATTAACGTTATGCAGGGGGGAAGGAAGATTATTTTAGTTGGGGGTGCTACAATCTATAGGTCCCATTTCAGATGTGTTTTGTGATTATTATCAAGAGTATATAATTTCACAAAAAACATTTTTTGAAAGCTCTGTGAGAATGAACGATTCACATTAAATTATTATTGTTTGTACTAGTTAATCAAATTTTCTCTCCTTTGATTTAACGAAGCAAATTCTTTTGCTATTTTACGCAAGTCAGGTTTGTCAGTTCTGTCATTATGAACGTACAACAATAGATTGTTCAGCCTACAATTGGTCATTATACTTCTCAGGTATGTCTGCGTAAGAAGGAAAAAGACCTTTCTGCAGTTGCACTTGTAACAGGAAAAGTAAAATAGATCCACAGCAATTTATCAATTTCAGTTAGCAATCCCTTGTAAACATTGTTTGTCTTCATCATTTCAGCAATTGTACGTACATTGGTTACTTTCTTGATCGGAACACAGTCACTACATGCTGTTCTAATTATATCGGGAAGCATCAATAGGTGACGTTTTAGACGAGTACAGCTAATGTCATCTCCCAAGAATTCTGAAACATTGTCACATATGTCAATGGTTCATCATTACTAGCTTTTATTAACAACTGCTCGATACCTTTAATAATTTCTAAATCTGACTGATTAAACCTACGCCCTATCTCTGCAGCTACAATTTCAAGCACCTCGAAATAGGATTGTCGATAACAATCATTTGAGCTTTGATATTGATGAGGACTTGCACCATTATTGTATCTTTTACTCACTCTAATGAAGAAGCTAGTCGAAGCTACACTGTGAGTGATTTATGGAGTTGTGATGATGCTGAAAACGTTTGCGAGATGTTGTCATTGTTTTGCTCCGAAGTAAGGCAACAAAACGGGGAGTCGTACACCCCAAAGTCGTTGTTACAAGTGCTTATCAATTTGCCAAAGTATGCCCGCGACCAATGCCCAACATCGTTCCATTTTATGGATCAAAAAGATAGTCAGTTCAAAATGTTACACAACATGCTTGATAATGTTTCTCGCAAGCTTCATAAAAGTGGCATTGGCACTGTGAAAGCACAAGCTAGGGTCATCACTACACAAGAGGAGGAAACACTCTGGACTACTGGTGTTGTTGGAACTACCTCTCCGAATTCCCTCCTAAATGCAGTATTCTTTTATTGTGGGGTGTATCTGTGCCTTCATGGTGGAGACGAGCATAGAGATCTCAAGTATTCACAGTTCGAGTTTGGTCTGGTAGATAACCCAGAATATGTTTCTGAGAAAATTGAAATAATGAAGTATACCGAACATGGTTCGAAGAACAGGCCAGGAGCTATGCATCAAGTGCATTTAAATAACAAACTTGTCGTTCATCATGCCAAAAGTGTTTTATGAGAGAAATGCTTTGTGTACATCATGAAAAAGTATATGTCGAAATTGCCTGCCAAAGCAATTCAAAGTGACTATTTCTATTGTAGACCATTGCCAAAACTCCCCAGTGAAGGTTTGCCGTTGTATTATGCAGTCCCCATGGGTCACAACATGTTAAAGAAAAAATTGAAAGACATGTTTGTTTCAGCTGGTTTAACTGAAGACATCAATTCCATTTCCAATCATAGTCTCAGAGCAACTGGCATCAGCTGGCTTTATGAAAACGGAGTTCTAGAAAAGCTGATAATGGAGCGCAGTGGTCATTTGAGTATGTCGGGAATTAGATCGTATGAGCGTACAACTGTGGAGCAGCAAAAACAAGTATCCGATATTTTGTCGAAGGGGAAAAAACCATTGGAGCCGGTAAACAGTGATAAAAGTGCCAAATCTCAGGATGAAAAGGCTGTACTGGCAGTAAATGTTGCTGCGTGTTCTGCTGACGAAATGAAGGCCACTGATGAAAATAAGGAAAATGCTGTGGCAACTCTTCCTGTCAATCCGAGTGATATTTTGAAGCATTTTAGTTTTAATGGAGTTGATGGATGCACTTTCAATTTCTATTTTAGGCCGTCTGAGTAACTGAAAAATGCAAAGGAACAGTTTTTTTTTGTTATTTTATATTAAAACATATCTATTCCATGTTCATTTATTGTCAATCAAAAACTGACAATAATCTTGGAAATATCACTAATACAAGTGAGAGGTCTATATTTGGAGCAAGGTCTATATACCATATATAGGACCTAACCACATAGGGAAATTTGTATTGCGTGCTGACTCAGCATACTATATATATATATATATATATATGTGTGTTATATATAACATGTTTCAGAGGTCTATATGCGTTATATAAACCTGCCACGAGGTAAGATATCACCCGAGGGCGTAGCCCGAGGGTGATATCATCCGAGTTGGCAGGTTTATATAACGCATATAGACAGATGAAACATGTTATATCTGATATATTTTAGAATGAGATTCATACCTAGGATTGTCCTGCAAGAGATTGTCATTGAGTTCGTAAAAAATCGCCGTCAAGTTTCACAAGGTTGATATTTTAAAATATCAACCTATTTTGAGGTTTATATGAGCAATATAAACTTACACGCCCCATAGAAATGTATGGGCTATGAATCTCATTATGAGATATATATATGTATAATTATGTGATATAATATATAAATATCATTAAAAAATATATATATATATAAATGATGTAATGTATACATACACAGTCAATCAATGTTGCTATGTGGTTGCTATGTTTATTGTGCCTGAATAAACTTGCTAATGCACTGTGGTTAGGATATTGCATCGTTATTTCTTTTATTGCACTGTGGTTAAACATGATTGATAATAACAAAAAAAAAAAACAAAGTTCATTTTCATTTAACAATAAATAAATAGTTCTGGTGAGTAACAGCTCCATCTAGTTTCCGGGTTTCAGTAACATATAGACCAAACCACTTACAGATAACTTCTGGACTACTTGTTTCCAATATGTCATCTGGTACTTGTTTCTCCGTATCTTCACAAAACGTTTCATTTCGAGACGCTTTCCATTCCATAAAATTCAATAAAGCCCATTTCGTGGAAGATGCGGTGTTCTTAGGAACAAAATTGGTTGCTAGAGACGATTGTTCTTCTTCTCTAATAAAATTCCACCGGCTCCCTATGTTCTTCTCGACTTTATCATTACCTTTTTTCCGGCTCAGTGAAAGCCTTCTCTTCTTTTTTTGTGGAGGTTCGTTTTCTTTATTTGCCATTACCCTCACAGTCTAAATTCAACAGACAAAACTCACAAAAGTAAAAGAAACTTAGAACTAGAAAACATCAGTCACAGACACACTCGCCACTCAAAATCATAGTGACGTCAAGGTTCCTACCGCAACACTATGGCGACTAAATGACGTGTACAGCAACCACATAGCAACAAAAAAATAAAACACTTATAACATGCCCAGTAGGGCTGTATCTGATTTATAAGCACTCCGCCCTCGGGCGGCATGTTATAACTAATACATAGATGATATACCTTTTCAATATGTTTTGTTGATTGTTTCTTTTTCTAAGTGAACTGTAATCATCATTAGTTGCAACACACCTATCAGGAGTTTCCCTACAATAATTATTGATAGCCACTGCAGTTGCCATTCTGAAATCATCTTGTCTTTCCTCAGTGAACTGAATTAGTGATTATTAATTATAATTACAAGTAATAATGAATGAATCAATGGACAAGTATACAGGTATGTATAGATGATTATAGGCTAATAATGTGAAAAGGAGCCTTCCATTTCATAAATGTTTAAGATTAACCGCTATCCTGTGTAAGAAACCAACACAATTTAGTATGCATGTGGTGCTACAACTTGTCTTCAAGGATTAAAAGTTTATCTAATAAGGCATTTGAAAACAAGCACTTGAACAAATCATTTTGGAAAAGTTAAAGATGAAATAAGACCTCTTTTCCTAGCTATGCACAGTCACAATTATATGGAAACTAAATAGAAAAACATATGGCTAGATAGATTGATCAATAGATGGATTTATTATGAAAGGAAGTGTGAATAAAAAGTATGTGCATAAGCAGCAAGAGATGAAATAATAAATGAGACCATGGATGCAAAAATCTGTTATTTGTGGAATAATAATTTTTGTGAAATGCTTACATTTAAACTCTCACTATTCAGTCATTTTTTTTTTTACAGGAAAACAACTAAATGTGGTATCTAAGGATACCAAATTTGGTTGATTGCCAATACAAAATGGCTGAATACCAAGTATGCATTAAGTTTAATAAAAAGTATTGTCCAAATGACTGATTTTCATAGCTACGAATATTATAAAACTCACTTTTAATGTTTTTAAATTACTTAATGTCACAATAACAGTATTCTGACGTTCTACTTCACAGATTAGTAGAGGTGAAGGTGACAGTACTGGAACAACTGATACTATAAATAGAGAATATAGTTAGAAGGGTTTACAACCATAGTGAAATAACACAAAAATAAACTACTGGATATTGTCCATATTCCAAAAAAGGCATTAAAAATTGGGTATTGCAAATTTTTATCTGCTGATCTGTATAATTATGTATAGAGAGGTATATTTGTATCGTTTTAATAAATACACACAATAATAATTACACATATGATTCTACGCATTTTAAACATTATAGACTACAACTTCATAATTATAAACAAATTCTTATTACATTTTATTGCCCACAGGGCCATCACTATGATTGTTATCAATGGGGTTAATGCATGTATATATACATATGCTTGTGTCTAGGCTTGTGTCTAGGTTTGAGCGGTTTTGCAGTAATTGGTAAGCAAGGTTGAGATGACTGTTACACTGCAAAAAATAAATTATTAAAATAACCATTTTATTGGGTTAGTACAGTTGCAATTGGAATATCATGGATTTCAAATTAGTTTGTCAATTATCATAGAGGATATAGTGGCCATGGCTACATGCATGTATGTTTCTATAACATAATGTGCACCAAGTATCGGAAGGTATAATTTAAATTATGTGTTTGCAGGTTTACTTGATAGACAGATACAATTACATGTACTTCAGTATAAATTATACTAAATCTTTGACATGAAATACGAGTAGACAGCACCCTAAAATTATAGTGATTCAAGTACAATTGAATATAATTTGTACAAAGTATCTGTGGTATAAGGTGTAGGTATTCCTAACAGCCAACTAATTGTTAAATCCTTGCAACTGTACTAACCGTTATTTTAACTATTTTTTTGCAGTGTAGATTTCTGCAGTAGTTTGAGAAAGTTGCAAATAGAATGTTGATATATGGGTGATGTATGGCTAGTTCTAGTGAAAGAGAAAGGTATGTTGGGAGAATAAATGAAAAATAGCATTCGCCTGCACACTTGAGTGGATGCTGTGCTTGCAGTAATTGGTGAGCAAGGTTGAGGTGACTGTTAGACTACTGCAGGATGTCCAGAAAGTTGCAAAGAACCTGCATTTAGCTGCATTTGTGATGCTGACCCACACCTCACACTAAGTAACAACTATTATGCTTGATCAAGGCAGGTGTGGTTATAATAATTTCGAATATGTCTCTGTTGCAAGATTGAAAGCGTTATAACATTTGATTGGTTATATATACTCATATAGTTTTTTAGATTATAGTTTTTTGCATTAGCTGAAAGCAAATTAATGTAGTAGACGGTCTTGTGTAGAAATATATCAAAAATGCAACTGTTGGTATGCATGATGTCTTCTGTAGGAGTTACACATTAATTGATTTTGATGTTTGTAGACGTCAACAGGGTGAATCATCAAAATTTACATGGTCACTACTCTATGAACAGCAAACCATCAATATTTACTACTGTCAATATTTCCACATATACGATATATAATATTATAATTATAAGTGTATAATATTATTATAATTAATTCTTCTGCATACCATTACATGTAATCCCATCATTATCCAGCTGAAACCCAGTGTTACATCCACAAATGAAACTTCCATTAGTATTTGTACACATTTGGGAGCAACCGTCTGTTTTGTCACTACACTCATCAATATCTGGATGAAACAAGTATCCATATGTGTAAAAATATACGATGTCTTGTAGTTACAAGCATGAATGGACATCTGTATATGTGCACATACCCCTGCATGTAATCCCATTAGCCTCCAGTACAAATCCAGTATTACATACACAAATGAAACTTCCATCAGTGTTTAAACATGTATGGGTACAATCATCTGTACCATCACTACACTCATCAATATCTGGATGAAACAAGTATCCATATGTGTAAAAATATACGATGTCTTGTAGTTACAAGCATGAATGGACATCTATATATGTGCACATACCCCTGCATGTAATCCCATTAGCCTCCAGTACAAATCCAGTATTACATATACAATTGAAACTTCCATCAGTGTTTAAACATGTATGGGTACAATCATCTGTACCATCACTACACTCATCAATATCTGGATGAAACAAGTATCCATATGTGTAAAAATATACGATGTCTTGTAGTTACAAGCATGAATGGACATCTATATATGTGCACATACCCCTGCATGTAATCCCATTAGCCTCCAGTACAAATCCAGTATTACATACACAAATGAAACTTCCATCAGTGTTTAAACATGTATGGGTACAATCATCTGTACCATCACTACACTCATCAATATCTGGATGAAACAAGTATCCATATGTGTAAAAATATACGATGTCTTGTAGTTACAAGCATGAATGGACATCTATATATGTGCACATACCCCTGCATGTAATCCCATTAGCCTCCAGTACAAATCCAGTATTACATATACAATTGAAACTTCCATCAGTGTTTAAACATGTATGGGTACAATAATCTGTAGCATCACTACACTCATCAACATCTGGATAAATAAAAGTGTATGTATAATAATATACTTGTGTATGTCCATAAGTACATAATTATATACATAGTATAAAATAGTATAGTTTTTGTATAGATACACATATGCACAAACATGTTTGTATTTACGAAAATATATGTTGCTTCGATGATATCAAGTAAATATCCATACAAATAAATTAATTTATTTGTATGGATATTTTTTGCTTTTGGTAATATTAATGCAATAGTTTACCTTTGCTATTATTTTAGTATCAAATAATATGAAAATAACAATAACAAAAAATTATTATCTAGAATGTTCTTATAGAAGTTACTTAACAGAACACAATTTAGAAGTGCATGGTAACACTATATTATAAATTATTAGTTAAAGAATAATAGAAAACATTTTTAAAAAATGAAAGAGTTTGTAGGGATTGATATCAAAACCGAAAAAGCACAGGAACAAGATGGCTTTGGCAACAAAATGAAATACCACTTCCACACAACAACCGTACATAAGTATCACTTCTTTGTGTTTTGCCTTTACTTAAGTTGTCTATACTTATGTAGGGTTGTTATGTGGTAGTGGTATTTCATTTTGTTGCTAAAGCCATCTTGTTCCTGTGCTTTTTCCGTTTTGATATATATCCCTACATACTCTTTCATTTTTTTAAAAATGTTTTTTATTATTCTTGTTTTGATTCTATTTTTAAAGAATTCAGGTAAATTTTGGATCAAATTCGTACGTGATGACTATTCTGTTTCATTTACAGTACTGATATTTTTTGCAGGAGACAGTACTCAAAATTTACTGCAATATTATAATTATTTGTTATTACAATTCCTACATCCTCTTTCATTTTTGAACATGTTTCTATATTATTCTTGTTTCAATTCTATTTTTAAATGACTCGGTATAATAATATATATCCCTACGTACTATTTCATTTTTTAAAATGTATTTTTTTATTATTTTCGTTATACTACTGAATGATTTGTACATGGACAGTTCAGTATCATCTGGGTTTACTAATTTTGCTATTTGTGGAAGTGATGATATGTATAATACTTTATACAACTTATTTGTTTTGTAGCACTCCACTCCATAATAACATCTCTTAAATTAATGGGTGTGTTTTAAAGGGTGTGATTTATTACAAATGGCGTCCTATCATAAAGTAGGTTGCTGTAGTGGCTGAAAGTATTCGTTGTCTAGGTCAAGAAACAGAACAGTACAAAGTTTATTCCCCTGAATTTAACTTAATATAAATTTGTATTTGTGCTACAACTACTTTAATAGCTCCAGAAATGTAGAAATCTATTTTTTATGAAAAAGAGGAATAATAGTGAATAATAGTGAATAATAGTAGATTTTGCAAGTTTTACTACTCGCTGGATCTCTACATTAGCAAAGATCTCTGGACATCTAAATGGTATTTTTAGTCATAAAATTACTCAGCTTTATGTATATTTTAACTAATCTGTATATATTAGCAGAGATTTCAGCTTACCACTTGCAATTGAAAAGCATGGGCGGCCATTTTTTTTCGGGGCATTCCTACATAGAGACAGTGGCGTACCTGGGCCCAGGTATCAATGATAATTGATAATTATATTCATTATTAATTGTTTTGTATAATAATTATATTCATAACTAATAACTATGCATACTTGTAATAACCATTAACCACGTTGTAATGTGAGCGATCGTTTTCCACGAGAATTAAAACTTATTTGAGAACAGCAATGACTGAGAAGAGACTCACGGATATCACACTTTTATCCATCGAGAATAATCTAAGGGACAGTATTTGTTTGGACGATGTTCTGACGCCCTAGGTTGCCAAATACTTATAGTTTTACCTTTAATATGGTACTACCAAAAAAACACTAGAAGTTAATACATACCAATACAAGTAGCTCCATCAGCATCCAGTAGATAACCATTATTACATTCACAAGTGAAACTTCCTACAGTGTTTGTACATGTCTGAGAGCAATCATGTGTTCCAACGCTACACTCATCAATATCTAGATAAATAGAAATGTATGTATTATTATTATACAGGAGTGTTTATATGTATTGTAATTAACATGTTAGTCTGTATGAAGTTCATCTACTGTTCATATCTCTGTTAGTCTGTCATATTGTAGCCTCTCCTAATATCAAACATTATGCCTATTATACATGTACATGTGAGAGTGTAGTTAGTGTATACTACTTCCATTCGCAAAATTTTATGTCCGATTGACACATCACTACACATGAAATATGTACATATGTACATGTGTTATTTTACTTATTTAAATATGTAAAAATTAACTTGTACATAATTATATATTATGTACATGGCTCAGTGAAAACTGGTCTGATGGATTGTGATAATTTTGATGAGACTCTTACTTTTGATTGCTTGCTATTGCAAATATATAGTTTTGTACAGACACCAAACTAAACTTGGTATATATCAGGAAGGTAAGACTGGTTTTCACAGAGCCAGTCATATATGCACACATGTTTGTATCCATACCATTACAATTAGCTCCATCCTGTAGATAACCATTATCACATGAACAAGTGAAGGTTCCTGGAGTGTTTGTACATGTTTGAGAGCAACCACCATTTCCATTACTACACTCATCAATATCTGGATGGAGAGAATGTATGTATGTATATTTTAATAATTATATTATAGGTGTGTGCATAAGTACAATACATGCTTAAGTATCTTAAGACAAAGGGAGTACATGCATTTTGTACATATATATTATGTTTCTTCGTATGAACATATGTGTATGTTTCATGTAATATTCACCATTGCAAGTAAGTCCATCACTGTCCAATAGATATCCAGTGTTGCATCCACAAGTGAAGCTTCCATCAGTGTTTGTACATGTATGGGAACAACCACCATTTAAATTACTACACTCATCAATATCTGGATGAAAAAATAATGATGTAAAATAAATAATTATTATACATAGACATGTGTATAATAAGCTACTATGTGTTTACAGTATTGTTAAATCACAGTGTGTATATTATGTGAACCATGTTTAGTTGGTACATGTATATATACCAACCTACTGGTCACAAACCTCCTTAACAGTAGATAGTATATCTGTTATATACACCTCCTGACCATGGTTGATATAATATATATAATTATAATGACAATGAGTATAATAATGTACAATGTCATGCATGCACACTATGTAATATGTATTAGTATCCACAAAAGACTTTTCCATACCGTTACAGGTAACTCATCACTGTCCAATAGATAACCACTATTACATCCACAATGAGTTATGAGTATAATAATAATAATGTACATGTGTAAGTGTAACATCAGGTAATTAGTATGTACAAAAGACTTCTCCATACCGTTACATGTAATCCCATCAGTATCCAGTAGATAACCACTATTACATCCACAAGTGAAACCTCCTTCAGTGTTAGTACATATTTGAACACAGTTATGTGTTCCATCAGTACACTCATCAATATCTGAAGAGAAGAAAACACATGTAAACATGTATACGTGTAGGAATGTGACACTCAATTAGTGCACAATGACCACTTTACATACATTGTTCTGTTTATAATGACACATGACTTCATATAACCACAGGTTTTACAAAATACAAACCAGATGATTATAAAACTTGTCTGTATGAAATATATAGTTGTATTTATCTAATTTACAACTGTTCATTATTCTATTGTTCGCGTGCTATACATTCAGCCCAAAGTACCTTGTACATGTAGTTACAGGCAATTCAGCCTTGGTTGCACACATCTTCAGATTGTACATGTGCAGTTTGACAATAATGTAATCTGCAAAACCTGAAAAATATCGTGTAAGCTGTATAGGCAATGTATAGGCAATGCAGTTGCCTATACTGATACTCTGCCTATATCTTCAATATAGACACCTATTCAGATCCCTATACTAGTATAGGTAAAAGCCTAATATAATATATATATATATATATATATGTACATGTATATAATGTAATATGAGAGAGAGAGAATTTTAAAAATATCATTATGGTTATGAGTATAATAATATTAATGTACATGTGTAACATTATGCATAAGCGTGTACAAAAGACTTATCCATACCATCACAAGTAATCTCATCAATATTCAGTATATAACCACTATTGCATTCACAAATGAAACTTCCTGCAGTGTTAGTACATATTACAGAACAGTTATTTGTTCCATCACTACACTCATCAATATCTGGAGAAGAAAACACATGTAAACATATATATGTGTAGGAATGTGATACTATATACATGTACATGTACATATAGGGACAACAGTAAATTATTATGAGTATAATTCTAATCATTATGATTATTATAATGTTTTGTGTTAACCCTTAGAGGACTGATGTCACATATATGTGACATTTCACCCCTACGTGGTTCGCCGTCTGTTCCTAGCTACACGAAGCTGTCCAAATGGTTGTAATTGGCGTCAGGCACAAGCTGATGAACGTGGCTAAAAAGGTTGATGGTTTTTCGGCCGCCCTTTAGCCTAAATAACAATCACGGGGGGAATTTGAAAGGAGGTGTCCCCCCGTTAATGCGGGGGATCAAAGGGGGCGCAGCCCCCTTGCTGCTGACGAATTTTGCATTTTTTGACCCCGCCCACACGCTCTGGTGGGTACCTGAGGCATTTTCCTTGCTGTGAAACTTGAAATCGTGAGTGTAGCTGGTGCCAACATGCAGTGGGGTCATTTTGTTAGCCCCAGTTCCAGTCAAAAGAGAGAGAGCACTGCATTTGATTTGATTTGATCCTACGAAGCGCTTGGGGACTTTCGAGTCCCAGCAAGCAAGTTGGTGGAAGTAGTACTCCATGTCGGAAAAGGAGCCAAGTTTGGGGTAGAGAAAGTGAACGGTGGCCACATTATATGCAATAGAGTCGCCAGTGTTGGAAATGGGAAGAATTTTGAAAAACAGGCTCAGTCCTCTAAGGGTTAATGTTGATTATGAATTTTGTTGCTTAAAAAGTTAGCTGCTTCTACTTATCCACAAAATTGAAATTTTAATATTTCACTAATATTAAAATGTTTCATTAACATTTTTAACTTATATAGATGTTACATGTACATACCATTACAAGTGGTTCCATCAGCCTCCAGTAGATAACCATTATTACATCCACAAGTGAAGCTTCCATCAGTGTTCGTACATATTTGAGAGCAATTGTGTGTTCCATCACTACACTCATCAATATCTGGAAGGGTGGATATCAATGTGCATATTCATTAATAAGTAAATAATTATAAGTATATAATTATAATTTCTTATACATAATAATGTATTTATGTATGTTTGCATGGATTATATCAGGAGCGAATGAATCCCAAAGAGCATACAACAGCTATATAAAGGCTGTGTCAACCTTTGTCAAATGAGAGTACTTGAGATAATGATATTCATAATGTGTTTCAAGTGCTAGTGGTAAACATACACACCTACTGCCATATCCAGCATGTGATACAAATGGCAACAAAAGCGTGCTAAACGTACTATATACTAGACAGCTGTTGAAGAAGGAGATGAAGTATCTTATAAGTAGAGTGAGAGAAGTGGATGCTGTTTATTTCATGAACAACTAACCTTCCTAGGAAGTTTTTGCGAAGCCTATCCGTCGGTGTTTTGGCCTGTAGTCTTTTCTTTTTGGGCTGCCACTTATTTTATATACTTCCATATTCTTCGTTGCCTCTTGATATATATACTTGTGTATGCCCATAAGGATATAATTATATACATAATGTGAAGTAGTAAAGTGTTTACAGCTGCACATGTGTACAAACATTTTGGAATTAATAATCTATACTTTGAAGTTTAGTATGGATATTTTTTATGGCCTGTAGGGCTATCCCTATGATTGCTTTCCCACAGGTTCGATGTATGTATAAATTATTAAAAAATGTTTCAGAAATGCTGGGATACTTGATACCACTTTCCAAGTTAAGTTGCGTGATAGTGGTATAGATGACCCATTTGCTGACTTGGAAAATGAGGATGATGAAGAACTGGAAGATATAATCAGAAGAGTCGGAAACACAGATGAATACTGCTTGAATACTGCTCTGCAGAAGAGTTCGCCACAGGCGACAATAATGTACCTGTATGTCAAAACTTTGCCAATGATAATTGGCAAACTGAATTTATGTCGCAGATTGGTAACAATGAAGAAGAAGATGAGGAGGAAGAAGAAGAAGAGGAAGAGGAAACTTTATCTTTGTCAATCCAACCAAGGATAAAAACATTTCAAGAAGCCATTCACAACCTCAGTGATGTTGCAAACTTTTTGGACATGAGGGGGTATACTGCAGAAGCAACAGATGTCTGCTGTATAATAAACAAGGTTACAGCACTTCATTACTCAACCCTTAGTAAAACCAGGCAGACAACTCTTGATGACTATTTTCACACTTAGATACATTGTAATAGACCATTAAACAAAATTCGTCTGATGTTTAGTTATAGTGATAAAATTATACATTAAAAGTTGGTTATATTATATTACTATTATAAATTATAACACTAAAAGTAATGTTTTTGACAATATAGGTAAAGATAATAATAAACCTCTGAAATAAGGACACCTCTATAATAAGGACACTTTGAGTTGGTCCCAATGGTGTCCGCATTATAGAGGTTTCACTGTATATGTTTGTGGCCACTTACACGATCATGCGTTGTATACGTAGTTAAGGAAGTTACGTCATTCCGGGGGGCTCGATCAATTAATGGGTATGGTGCATAAAAGAACGCGTGCTCAAGCTCCACAGACCAGCCGAAAGAAAGCTGTATAGCTTACGTAGAAACTGGAACTAATAGCTAGCTATTCTACCTGAAATATATTTTTAAACTTCTACAAGGTGGTTTAAAAGGTAAACAGAGTAGATAATCAAAATAATAACCATAATAGGCTCAGTGATGTACTGAATACTGGGCACCACAAAGCAGTCATAGGAATACTTTTTTTCTATATATCTTGTTTGGTTTTGGTAATATTAATGCAATAGTTTACTTTTGGTATTAATTTAGTATCAAATGATATGGAAATAACAATAAAAACATTATTATCTAAAATGTTCTTATAGAACTTTTATTTTTATTCTTTTATAAGACACAATGGTACTCTATAGCAAAAGCTCATTTAAAGAGTACCTAACGTACATGAACATTAAATCAATACGATGTGCACATAATTATTATATAATTAATTATATAATTATGGAACAAAGAGTAATGAATTAAAAAAATTTGAAAGTTCTGATTTGAAAGATTTGATAGAGTTTACACATTTGATTGGGGCAGGATAAGAATTCCAGAGGGAGATAGTACTAGGAAGAAAGGAATGAAGGCTAAAAGAAGAGTGAGAATAGGGAACCTTAAGGTTTAAGGAGTGATAAAATTGGAGGGACTAAGAGGTTCTAGATCGAAATGTGATGAAGTGACTGGGAATATATAAGAGTTTGTAAATGAACTTGTATAGGAGAATAAGTTTGGAAGATCTGCGATGGCAGAGAAGAGAAGGTAAAAGAAAAGAGATTAGTAAAGATTGGTAATCACAATCCCATTGCTTTGAACATAGTTTAAGACAAAAGAATTGAACACTCTCGAGCTTTTTAATATCAGACAGTAAGTGAGATGAGGAAGAACTAAAGATAAGTAGAGTTTAAGAAGAACATGGGGTGAACAAAGGTAATAAAACTGACGGAAAAGAAGTCCCAAGAATTTTTAGATTTGGAGCAAATATGATCAATATAAGGTGTTTAAGTGAGTTGTGAAGTTAAGATTACACCTTAATATTTGAAATTCGAAACACATTCAAGAGGAGAATTATCAAGGAATAAAGAAGGAAGAAGAGATAAGAAAGAAGAGGGTTTATGTGAAATTATCATGTACTTAGTTTTAGAAATGTTAATAGAAGATATCTGGACTTAAGCCAAGAAGACAGGAGATCAATACTGCATATAGCCAGTGAGAGATCAGAGGAAGATTGAAAAGGATAAGAAAAAAGAATATCATCAGCATTGAGAGTGAGGGAGATTGAAGAAGGCAACAACAAAAGAAATCATTAAGAAAGTTAGCTCTAGAAGTAAGATTAGAAACCGATAGAGAGACATCAAGAAAGAAGACCGAGTTTGCTTAGCAAGAGTAAACAATCGATGTTTTCTCTTGATACATGCCAGAGGATGGTCATTAGACCAGGAGGGAGATTTATGATGAAAACCTAGCTTAGAGGGAATAGTAGGCTTTATAACCTTCAGAAGATTTCTAAAAATCAACCAAGAGTAATTCACATCATTCTGAGAAAGAAAGGACTTCCAAGGAATAGAGGAAAGAAGTAAGTTGGCCGAGTGAAAGTCAGCCTTGTTGTACAGCCAAACTTGTTTGGTTTGACGAGTGTCAGGATCTTTTCAAACTGCAGGCAGAGAAAAGAGGATGGATAAATGATTGGAAGAAGAGATAGGAGGGAGAACACATGAAGGGTAAGAAAGATCAGAAGAGACATACACTAGGTCAATAAGAGAAGGAGAACCAGTATGTGAGAAGTGAGTAGGCTCACAAATAATTTGATTGAGCCCCAAGCAATTAGTTAAATCAATCAAGTGAAAAAGATTTAAGAAGATTGATATTGAAGTCACCAACCGGGATAAGATTATGAAGGATGATGGGAGAAAGAAAGGAAATGTGATTTTTGAAAAGACCAAAAGCAGTATCGAAGTTAGGTGGACTGTAAAAGGTGCCTCCCAAAGTGAAGGAATAGTGATGAGATGTAATTAAAAGGGGAAGGAATTCAAAATTAGGGGCAAAAGGCAAGGGAGATACAGAGAGAGTTGAGACTGGAATTGATTGGTTGGAATATGGGACATTGTTCTGAGATGAAATACGAACAGCGGAAGCAGAACTGGGAGGTGGACATGAGATTGTTGAAAAACTTTACATTTGAGTTGCAAGCACAGGGGATTGTTGATTAAAAACATGATTAGCTGACAAATTAAGTTGAGAAATAGAGTTGACTTTGGATGACAACATTGCCATGCTTTGTTGAACTGTAGGAAACTCAGAAGAGAGAGAAATGAGAGTTTTGTGAGAAAATTCCAGTTTGGTAGTATGAGCTTTTAGGTGTGAAATTCAGAACGAAGAGAGGATACGAGAGAGAAGATTGACTTAATGCAAAAAGGACAGATAAAAAAATAATTTTTTTGCTACATGAGAGGAAACACCCAACACACTCACTATGACTCCAACAGGTGCACGAGTCACATTGAAGCATAAGGCCAGACTCATCACTGGACTCACAAACACATTTCACTTCATCTTCAGGACCAGGGTTTAGATCAATGTCACCACTCAAGAGAAGTATTAAAAGTGTTATGTAGCTCAGGTTGTGATGGAAACTAAACAAGCATAGATGAGGAGAATGACATAGAGATTTGAAATATCTTTTATGGCAAGAAGAGACGTTATACTTCATATAGAGAGGTCTAGAAATGAACGGGGTACTGGTAGACTTCAAATTATACAAGGAAAAAAATATCGAAGGAATTCTTCTAAAACCTTTTGGTTCTAAAGTTATGACAATTTTTACAACTCACAGTTACCGTTTCATGACTTTAAGATGAAACGAGGGCAATAACGATAGTAAATATGGACACACAAAACACAAATGATCCTGTTTCATGGCTGTCGCTAGCCAAGAAACACTTCAAACCAAAAATAATCGAGGTAATGGTTGCTACTACACTGCCATTGATGCAAGATAGAGAGCTACCTAGCTCCGCCTACTGGTATGTGCACGTGCATGCTTGCAAAGCGTCCTGTACTAAACACGTGGTAGAGGTGATTCAAACATTGGAGACTTTAGAGGTAGACTTGAGAATTTCTTCATTGTTTTTCGAAGGAAAAGAGAGAATAAGATGTAAGATATATAAACAAATTATACATTTCTTTCATTGATATTCTTATTTTGTCTTTTAGGATATAAAGTTATAACAGTTTTAACATGATGCCATAAATGTTTTTCAAATTTATGAATATGTGTATTCCATGTAACAAAAGTATTGTTTGTTTCATACACAAACTTTATTATATTTTGAAAAAAATTGTAGTGCTTTGTATTACTTTGCCACATAGGCGAGGGTCCCATCCCGACGGCGCTCATTAGTTTTAGTATTAGTATTAGTATACCAACATTCTACACCCCTTACCAAATACGTATAGTTTTCGATTTAACATGGTACTACCAAAACAAAACTAGAGGTTTGTACATACTATTACAAGTAGTTCCATCAACATCTAGTAGATAACCATTATTACATCCACAAGTGAAGCTTCCTACAGTGTTTGTACATGTCTGACTGCAATAATGTGTTCCATCACTACACTCATCAATATCTAGTAATGTATGTATGATTTTGTACATACATATTTTGTTTCATATAATAATCACCATCACAAGTAGCTCCATCACTGTTCCATTGAAATCCAGTGTTGCATCCACAATAGAAACTCCCTTCAGTGTTAGTACATATTTGAGGACAGTTGTGTGTTCCTATGCTACACTCATCATTATCTGAAGAGAAGAAAACACTAATACACATGTATATGTAACCAAATTATTATGTGTACATGTATAATTATAATTATTATGATTATTATGGTGTTTTGTGTTAATATTGATTGAGAAATTTTGTCGCTAAAAATGTAAGCTGCTTCTATCCCACGAAATTGAAATTTTATTATTTCACTAAAATTAAAATGTTTCATTAAAATGTTTCATCACAAAATTTATCCATCTACAGTGTATAACTAACAGCATATAATAGATGTTACTAGTACATACCAATACAAGTGAACCCATCACTGTCTAGATGATAGCCACTCTCACATTCACAAACAAAGCTTCCTGGAATGTTAGTACACATATGGAGGCAATTGTCTGTTTCTGTACTACATTCATCAATATCTGGAAGGATAGATATCAATGTATGTATATTCATTAATAAGTAAATAATTATAAGTATATAATAATTTATTTATGTATGTCTGCACAGACTATGAATGAATATGTATAAATGTTCGTTTGTATGTATGTAAGTACACTTCAGGCCTTCATTTAGAAAATTTGTCAAGGTAGGATGATTGTTGAATTTGAAAAAAAATGAAAGACTATAGAGAGGCGATGTACAGGACGGTTGTGGTATGCCTATTGGCAAAATTAAGGCCTTTCCTCAATCCAGTCTTAATGAAACCCTGCTACATACTTATGTTTATATGTATATATAGTTAAAAGCTATATACAGCTTCTGTATACCATTACAAGTAAAACCATCATCATGAAGTGTATAACCATGAGTATAACATCCACAAATGAAACTTCCAATAGTGTTTGTACATGTTTGAGAACAATAATCTCTCTCAGTACACTCATCAATAACTGGATAGATTGAATTTTATGTATAATGTAACTAGAGCTGACTGAGAGTATATTTATAACTATATAATATACCAATAATACCAATAGTATTATAATTATCATGATTGTACATTTATTACAATAATGAAAGTATCTACCATAGTAGTAATACATGTTTTAAACACTTAATAAATCATTGTTATTTCATTTATCACAATGTCATTTTATTTTGATACATGAATTTTTTTACAAGATTAAATGAAGAGAAGTTTGTCAGCAAGTTGTGTCCATAAAATACTATTGGAATACTAGAATCTGTGTTGGACCATAATAAAATGGGATTCTTAGTTATTATTAAAAGTCATTACAGGGGTTGTGATTCTACTGCTCCACAAATAGTTATCTGGTTATCACTGGTTACGTTTTTATAAAAAACAACAATTATTGTAAAAACTTTAAAGGGATAGCTTACTTCTGTGTATGTATACTTGGGAAATTGCATTGCTAAAATGTTAGCTGGCTCTACTTATCCATGAAATTGAAATTTTAATATTTCATTGATATGAACATTTCCCCATCTACAGCATATAACTAACAGTATATATAGAAGTTACTAGTACATACCAACACAAGTAGTCCCATCATCGTCTAGATGATAGCCATTAAAACATCCACAAACAAAGCTTCCAATAGTGTTAGTACATGTATGGTCGCAAATGTGTGTTCCTATACTAGGATCACACTCATTAATATCTGGAATGATGAATATAAATGTATGCATATGTATAATGTATATTGTATAATTAAAAGTATAAATAATCTATTTATGTATGGCTGCACAGATTAAGTATGAAATGTATGATGTTCATTTATAAGTATCTAAGTACAATTCAGGCCTTCATTTAGAATATTATCGAGGGGATGAGGACAAAAGTTGAATTTGAAAAACTAAAAGACTATGGGGAGATGATGTACAGGCCTATTGTACTGTGCATATTGGCAAACTAAATGCCTTTCCTCCATCCTCTCTTAATGAAACCCTGCTACATACTTATGTTTATATGTATGGTACATGCTATATATACAGCTTCTGCATACCATCACAAGTGAACCCATCATCATCCAGTGTATAACCAGTAGTATAGCATCCACAAATGAAGCTTCCCTTACTATTTGTACATGTTTGAAGACAATTATCTATTTCTTCAGTACACTCATCAATATCTGGACAGATTGTATAAAATAAATGAGCTGACTGAGAGTATAATTATAATACCAATAGTATTACTATATAATTATCATGATTGTAAATGTATTGCAATAATCAGGTACTACCATTGTAGTAATATATGTTTTAAACATTTTGCTATTTCTTTTACTACAATGTAATTTTATTTTGATGCTTTCACATGAATTTTTTTATAAGATTGAAGAGAATTTTGTCGTCTGGAAGTTGTGTTCATGAAATACTATTGGAATATATACTGGAATCTATAATAAAATGTCGTCTTAGTTGTTATCAAACGTCATTACAATGATTATGATTCCACTGCTTCACAAATAGTTATCTGGTTATTACTGTTTCTTTTGCTCCATGTACCAGTCAGTGCTGGTTATGTTTTTGTAAAGAAAGCAAGCAAATCTTAGCAGAAAATCTAAAGGGATAGCTTACATCTGTGTATGCTTATACAGTATTAAAGAATAATAAAAAGCATTTTAAAAAATGGAATAGTATGTAGGGATATCAAAACCGAAAAAGCACAGGAACAAGATTGGGATGGTACCTTAGCAACAAAATTAAACTAACCACTTCCACATAACAACCCTACATAAGCATCACTTCTTTGTGTTTTACTTTTGCTCTGGCGACAACTATATACATACTTATGTAGGGTTGTTATGTGGAAGTGGTTAGTAAATAATATGAAGAAGATAATATCTACAAACTTCAAATATAATTATATCAATTTTGTAAGTCTGCATATATAGGTCTGGTATGAATACGTTAATTGTTTCTATACATGTACATAAAGATTAGTATGTCTGCATATGTGTATATAGGTATGTTTGTAAGTATGCATATTTTAATTTGTTTTTCTTTGCATCCATTATAAGTCAACCCATCTTTCTATTCTAGATGATAATTGTTCTAATCAAATTATGCTTTCCAAGTACATTTTATAATCAATCTATATAAACCGAAATACTCATTCTAAATAAAATATTACTCAATTTTCATATGCAAATGTAGGTTCACATATGCACCATGTACTGTAGTTGAATGTTACTAATGTCATTTGTAATATATGAAATATAGTGACATCTATAATGCAGTTTGACTATATTGAAACATACCATTACATGACACTCCATCTTCACCCAAAATATAACCATCATAACATGAACAGTTAAAATTGCTCGGATAGAAGTTACATAATTGAGTACAATTGGAACATTCATCACCAGCTATTGAGAGAGGGTAGTAAGTATAATTTATATAGTCATCTACATGGCTTTTATATGTGTGGGTGTTATTGCCTGTGAGATGATATGAATTTAAATGCTTGTAGACACTATTAAACACTGTATTACTGTAAAAATAGAATTGTTAAAATACCAGGCTAGTACAGTTGCAAATTACAATTGTTGTTTTGACTACATGATAAAAGATGCTTATACTATAATCAATATCTCATATTAGATGCACAAAGAATGTTTAGGTCCTTGGGAACCTAAAATGATTTAAAATGTTATTCTGCTTCTTTGTATATCTAATAGACAGTATAAGGATAATTCAAATTACAGAGTATGGTTAGCTACATGCATGTACCTTATCCAGGCATAAAAGGGCTGGTATGGAGGCTGGTATGGATACTAGGTATCCATGTATACCATGTATACTTAAGTACTCCTGTGGTATACATGGATACAATGTATCCATGCATGCAGGTATATATCTGTGCTATATACATATGCTACTGTCCATGGTATACATTAACAAACAACAAACACCACTGTATACAGACACAGTATCTTTGAAAGTTATGGCATACACATATGTTTATGGTTAGCATGTCAACTAAGCCTCCTATATGTACACTATAGACAGCATGTGGCACTACTGGACATGTCTTTGATAATGACTATAAATACATGTAGCACTTAACCTTTTTAGTTTTAGTATTAGTATACCAACATTCTACACCCCTTATCAAATACTCAGAGTTTTAGCTTTAATATGGAAAAGTTTGTACATACCATTACAAGTAGTTCCATTCTGTAGATAACCATTATTACATCCACAAGTGAAGCTTCCTACAGTGTTTGTACATGTCTGAGAGCAATCATGTGTTCCATCACTACACTCATCAATATCTAGATGGTTAGAAATGTATGTATGATTTTGTACATACAAATTATGTTTCTTTCTCTGAATATAATTATGTGTATGTTTTATGTAATATTCACCATCACAAGTAGCTCCATCACTGTTCAATTCGTAGCCCATATTACATTCACAATAGAAACTTCCTACAGTGTTAGTACATGTTTCAACACAGTTGTCTGTTTGTAAGCTACACTCATCATTATCTGAGAAGAAGAAACACATGTAAACATGTATATGTGTAAGAATGTGATATATATATATATGTATAGGGACAACAGTAAATAAATTATTGTGTATAATTATAATTTATATGATTATTAATCATTATTATGGTTTTTGTGTTAATGTTGATTAGGAAATTGTGTTGCTAAAATGTTAGTTGCTTCTACTTCTCCATGAAATTGAAATTAATATTTCATTGATATGAACATTTCCCCATCTACAGCATATAACTAACAGTATATATAGAAGTTACTAGTACATACCAATACAAGTAGTCCCATCATTGTCTAGATGATAGCCACTATTACATCCACAAGTAAAGCTTCCAATAGTGTTTGTACATGTATGATCGCAATTGTGTGTATTTATACTAGGATCACACTCATTAATATCTGGAATGATGGATAACAATGTATGCATATGTATAATGTATAATGTATAATTACAAGTATAAATAATGTATTTATGTATGTCTGCACAGATTAAGTATGAATACATATGATGTTCAATTATAAGTATCTAAGTACAATTCAGGCCTTCATTTAGAATATTGTCGAGGGGATGAGGACAAAAGTTGAATTTGAAAGACTGAAAGACTGTAGGGAGGTGATGTACAGGCCTATTGTGCTGTGCATATTGCCAAACTAAATGTCTTTCCTCCATTTCCTCTTAATGAAACCCTGCTACATACTTATGTATATATGTATGGTTAAATGCTATATACAGCTTCTGCATACCATTACAAGTAATCCCATCAATATCCAGTGTATAACCAGTAGTATAGCATCCACAAACGAAACTTCCAATAGTGTTTGTACATGTTTGAGAACAACCACCGATTTGATCAGCACACTCAATAACATCTGGACAAATTGAATTTTATGCAAATATCAGTGATTGTATATATTAAACTAGAGCTGACTGAGAGTATAATTATAATTGCTAAGGGTATTATCATATAATTATCATGATTGTAAATTTGTAATAATGAAAACATCTATTATAGTAGTAATACATGTTTTATAATTCATTGCTATTTCATTTACCATAATTATTGTTTTATTTTGATATTTTTAATAAGATTAAATGAAGAGAATTTAGTCTGCAAATTGTGTTCATGAAATACTATTGGAATACTAGAATCTGTGTTGGACCATAATAAATATCTTAGTTATTATCAAAAGCCATTACAGTGGTTGTGATTCCATTGCTTCACAAATGACTATCTGGTTATCACTGCTCCAGTGCTATGATTGTGTATAAAAAAAAAACAAATCTTAGTGAAAAATCTAAAGGGATAGCTTGCATCTATGTTTATACAGTATTATATATGGGAGACAAAAACGTATTTGTATATTTGGCAAATCATTGTCATAATATTGCCCAGTTCTAGTACATATGTATATGAATATGATTTAGGTTAGAATTTTGAAAGAGTGTTTTCATTTAACAAGAATTTGATTATTAAGCTGGAGTAACATTTCTACAGTACCCTATATGCAGAGTCCCTTATTTAATAATATGTAGAAGATAATAATTATCTACAAACTTAAAAAATATAATTATATCAATTTTGTAGGACTATATAATTGTAGGTCTGGTATGAATACATTTATGTCTGTTGTTTCTATACATGTACATAAAGATTAGTATGTTTGCAAATGTGCATAATTATATGTATGTATGCATATTTTAAATTTTTTTTTTGGCATACCATTACAAGTCACCCCATCTTTCTCTTCTAGATGCTAATCAAATTATGCTTTCCAAGTACATTTTATAATCATTCTAAATCAATTTTGGTATGCAAATGTAGGTTTACATATGTGCCATGTAGTTGAATGTTAGCAATATCATTTGGAACATGAAAAATAGTGACATCTATAATGTTGTTTGACTATATTAAAACATACCATTACATGTTCTTCCATCTTCATCCAAAATATAACCATCATTACATGAACAGAAAAGACTATCCGAAGAGAAGTTACATAACTGAGAACAGTTGGAACACACATCGTCAGCTATTGAAAGAGAGTATTAAGTATAATTTATATATTCATTCATTACAGGAGTTTTATGTGTGTGGGTGTGATTGTCAGTGAGATAAGAATTTAAATGATATATGAATGACTTGTAGACACCATTAAACACTGTATCACTGCAAAAATAGAATTACAAAAGTATTGGTTATTATGGTTGCAAGAATGCAAACTATGATTTAATTGGTCATACAAGGTTGTTGTTATGACTGCATGATAAAAAATACGTATACTATAATCAATTATCATGTCTAATATAGAGGCACAAAGAAGGTTTGGAAACCTAAAATGATTTAATTAAAATGTTATTCTGCTTCTTTGTATATCTAATAGACAGTATAAAGATAAATGAAATTGCAATTATTGGACTATACACTGTTAAAAATGGGGTGCTCCAGTGGTTGTTTATATTTGATACCCCTAGGGGTATAATTAGGTTGCCATGGAAACTTTTGATCTTTCAATTTAAAACTCAAAGTTTCTCGGAAACTGGGTTGAGTCTGAAGTTGATATCACTGTTATATTTTGTCCTTACTGCTATTTTACAATGGATATCAAAAGTCATGTGTATCTCTACATTTTCTGTTATATCCCTATGAGTATTAAATATAAACAACCACTGGAGTATCTGGCCTATTTTTAACAGTGTAATTACCTGTATGTCACCATGTGGTCTAACGACCGATTAAATTATAATTGCGCTATTCCGTTCAACTGTACTAACCAATAATTTAGTTATAATTTAGTTATAGCAATTTTATTTTTTGCAGTGAAAACCACCTTCATTATTCACTTGGTTACACAGCCATAGAGGTGCCCCATTTACAGCATACAGACACAATATTATTGTAATTACATTTGCGATTTATTGACAGTAGGAAGACTGCTTCCTATTATGATTACCCTCATTATGACAGAGCATCTATAATTCCAGGATTTTCAATAAAAACTATGCTCCTCATGATAATCAACTATAATTATAGCTGTATAAATTTCACAGCATAATATGCTTTCATTTATCTTTTTAGGTTCAATTTATAATTGCCTGGGTGTGCCATTGGTTGCATGAATTTCTCACTGTAAAAAAACAAAATTGTTAAAATAACTCATTGATCGGTTATTACATATACAGTTACAAAGATTTAAAATTGTACGGTCATTCTGTTGACACCATGACATTTACTTGAAGTGTGATTTTATTATTCTTTCCATACAATATTTCCTGTCACATGTAGATTTTAAAAATAACTGGCCATCAACAAATGGTTGAAATATTCTGTAAAACCTGCAACTGCATAATTTAATTTACCAAGAAACACCACAAAAGATTGTACCTATAGTTATTTGGCAACAAATGCATATGATATCAGCAATCATGTAGGCACAATGAATTTACACTATTCTTTGCAACTGTATACCTACCAATGAATGAGCTCTTTTAACAATTTTGTTTTTTCACTCACGTGGGGTTATATCAGACTACATGGTTTTCTTAACAGTCATTTTTATATAACTTATTTGTGAGAGAGGCACTGGCTAAAATAAACTGTGAGTATCATGGAATCTAAGTTGTCAGACATATATTAGTCAGTAATTACTATCTAAGTAAATGTAAGTGATCATTGTGAATATTGACCTGTTTATAACTTCCCATTTTCCTGGCTGTACTATGGTAATAGCGCACGCTTTTAACAACAGATGTAAATCATTTTATAGAATGCTATTTACTGAAATACAATTCTGTGCATTCTGGTATTGTGCCCTCATCAATGTAAAGGTTCAGGACACAAACTAACTTGAATTGCTCTTTGACATTTCAATTTGCTTGAAAATTTCAATAGTCATGAATATAGGATACCAATAATGTAATTGCATGCTAGCACAATTAATGATCACGAGGTATACTAACAACTAATGGATTGAAAACACGTAGTGTGCAGAAACACTAAAGTTTGTCATGACACAAAATGAACCAGTACCATGCTTAGTAGTATAAATGTTAAGTTAATTAAGCTATGAATAGATCATTATAGTTAATAGGAGAAAGTTGCTATTATTGTAACCAATCTGAATGAGCAGTTATTCATTATAAATACATAATCTCTGATAAACGTGTATAATACTCTCATATGCTTACTTACGTGGAGGACAGATTTGCGAAATATCAAAACAGCAATCATTAAATTCATAGCACATTTGATCACAATAGCAATTCTCAACCTGGCAACTATTACTAGTACAGCAATCATTAAACATAGAAGTGCAAGAACCTGTATGAAGTAGTGCATACTACAATTTGATATGACAAATGAATTATATAAATGCAATGAAATGGCATACACAAGCAAGAGTAAATCTATATACCCAATCTTATATATCGTCCACTATAACTAGATAATTATGTGAAGTGTTGTTAACCTTCAGCTGAAATCATGGGAAACTCAAGATACAACAAGAGTATCATTAAGTGTAGGATACATCTGGAATTCATCTGTTTGACAAAAGAGAAATTAAAATTAATCATGATTATAATTATAAACTATTTTACACAATATTTGTATTGACAAAAATAATTATACTTTGTGCATGCATGATTATTCACATGTACTTTAATTATTATACATCTTCACCAGATCATATGGGCTCCATAGTGGTCATGAATAAATTATATTTATATAGCTTTCTGAAGGTGTGAGCAGGGCATGTACTTTCCATGATTAGTGTACTAACCAGAAAAGATCACAAAGATTGTACATGTATATTTGCATTCTTTACTCACTTGTTTATTCATATTTATAATAGCAAAAATGTAATTTTGGTACACTTAGAAAGTTTAAGTTATCTCAGCAGTATATCCACATCCAATTAGTACTGTCATAGCATTATAGATATAAGTGTCCTGGGTGTCTTCATTTCAAGCCCATTGTTTGTTTTAGTTAACTTTCAACTTTTTTAGAACTGATTGACATGCATGTTTAACTCTATTAACAAAAGCCTGACCACTCAAAATTGTGTCAGCTTAGTTGGCCCTGCTTTTTTGCTGTTAATCTGAAGCATGAGGAAGGACACATTTTCTACCCACCTGACCAATCAAATCTCTGAATATGAAATGGGGTCCTATGCATGCACATACATAAGCATAATTATAACAGAACATATCTGTGCATATAATTCCTTTCTCAATCAGAAATTTTATTTTACAATCTTATAAATGACAAAGGGATAGTTACCTAGAAAGTTTATTCTCAGTTTTCAAAACAAATACTTTAAAGAAAAATGTTTTATACAAATCAAGGTTCTAAAATTGTATGATAGTTACATTAGTTTCTTTCTAATGCATTTTCTCGTTGCATGGCAAATGCTCAAAGATGTGGCAGTATAACTATATTGCAATTTACTACAAACATAAAAAAAAACACTCTATTACATAATCCACATTAACAATATACAAAAGGAATCCATGCACTGCCAAAATAAAAGTGTTAAAATAACTAATTTATTGGTTACTATAGCTGCAAGGAATAGTGTTAATTATAGTTTAATTGGTCGTGTAGGTTGTTATGACTACATGATGACATACATGTAGTTATAATCCTTATACTGTCTATTAGATATACATAGAAGAAGAATAAAATTTTAATGAAATCAATTTAGGTTTCCAATCTTTCTTTGTGTATCTAATATAGACAGATAATTGATTATATTACAATTCATCATGCACTGCAGTTATAACAATCTTGTATGATCGATTATATCATAATTTGTAACCTTGCAACTGCACTAATCAATACAATTTTTATTTTAATAATTCTTCTTTTGAAGTGAATGTCAGAAATATATAGCGATGCATACATTTTGCAGTAATTGTTACCGAACAAATTTTAATGCTTATAATAATAATTAGTATACTAAATTATAATTATAATAATTATACTAGAATGTCATATTAATTTATATTGCAGCAATTATAATATACATCAAAAATTATTTAAATTGGAGGTAAATATTTATCATTTGCTGCAAAATACCATGCATCACTCTATTGAGAAACATTACTCCTGTGATCATTCAGTTTTGCATGGTGTATACTGCACATTTACAGTTGTAATTATTCAGAATACATAATAATTATACTGATGATACTCACGTTTTCACAGCTGTAGTTCCAGATTGTACTGCAGTTATGCACAGGACAGTGTTTTGCTAACTTAAACTCTTTCGGAGACAAATGTGAATATGGATTGTTGCACATTTTTATATACCTAATCATTATAACCACACCCACCTTAAAATCAAGCATAATACTTTGTGTGAGGTGTGGCTCAGCATCACAGATGCAACTTGGGGCTGAATGTATGTGGGGCTAACTTCAGTTGTGTTTACTATATAGTCAAGAAGAATCAACACCCACCAACTGTATTATATCATGCGATATAGTACTTGGCTGAAGTGAAAAGCACATTCACCAAAAGAACATTCCTGAAGGTGTGGCATAAAACCGCATGTTGTGATGGTCATTAAAAGGTGATAAAAGGTAATTAATGTGTTAGTCTAGATTGCTAATCGCTACAATGTATATATAAATATATATATATATATATATATACTTATAATCTTGCCTAATTATTGTGTTAGTCTTGATTGTTATGAATGCTAATCGCTACAATGTATATAATAAATATATATATATATATATATATATATATATATATAATTATATATATATATATATATGTATATACTTACAATAATTATTTTTTAGTTAATATTTACTTTCTTGCCAGTTTTGCAATTGTTATTTAAGTTGTTTATATTCATCAAAATTGTATTGCTACTTTAGGTATGTTTGGTCTAGTTTACAATCTATAGATTTTATCTATATGATGAAAAGAATAATGTATGCTATTATTACAAAACAATGTATAACATACAGTAGCAATATCATGTTTTATATTGTTTTGAATGTCTTATCTATAAATAATTGCCATGAATTGTATATTCCCAGCTATAAGAGCTTAAATGTATTCTACGGCTTATAGCTGGGTGTGGTGACCCAACCTACTTAAGTAACTACCACCATTGTGTTTGTCTCTTGAATGTACATCCATTACTGATACTAAGTAATTGCCATGAAGTATATATTCCCAGCTATAAGAGCTTAAATGTATTCTACGGCTTATAGCTGGGTGTGGTGACCCAACCTACTTAAGTAACTACCACCATTGTGTTTGTCTCTTAAATGTACATCCATTACTGATACTAAGTAATTGCCATGAAGTGTATATTCCCAGCTATAAGAGCTTAAATGTATTCTACGGCTTATAGCTGGGTGTGGTGACCCAACCCACTTAAGTAACCACCACCATTGTGTTTGTCTCTTGAATATACATCCATTACTGATACTAAGTAATTGCCATGAAGTGTATATTCCCAGCTATAAGAGCTGAAAACTATTCTACGGCTTATAGCTGGGTGTGGTGACCCAACCTACTTAAGTAACTACCACCATTGTGTTTGTCTCTTGAATGTACATCCATTACTGATACTAAGTAATTGCCATGAAGTGTATATTCCCAGCTATAAGAGCTTAAATGTATTCTACGGCTTATAGCTGGGTGTGGTGACCCAACCTACTTAAGTAAAAGTAACTACCACCATTGTGTTTGTCTCTTGAATGTACATCCATTACTGATACTAAGTAATTGCCATGAAGTGTATATTCCCAGCTATAAGAGCTTAAAGGTATTCTACGGCTTATAGCTGGGTGTGGTGACCCAACCTACTTAAGTAACTACCACCATTGTGTTTGTCTCTTGAATGTACATCCATTACTGATACTAAGTAATTGCCATGAAGTGTAGATTCCCAGCTATAAGAGCTTAAATGTATTCTACGGCTTATAGCTGGGTGTGGTGACCCAACCTACTTAAGTAACTACCACCATTGTGTTTGTCTCTTGAATGTACATCCATTACTGATACTAAGTAATTGCCATGAAGTGTATATTCCCAGCTATAAGAGCTTAAATGTATTCTACGGCTTATAGCTGGGTGTGGTGACCCAACCTACTTAAGTAACTACCACCATTGTGTTTGTCTCTTGAATGTACATCCATTACTGATACTAAGTAATTGCCATGAAGTGTATATTCCCAGCTATAAGAGCTTAAATGTATTCTACGGCTTATAGCTGGGTGTGGTGACCCAACCTACTTAAGTAACTACCACCATTGTGTTTGTCTCTTGAATGTACATCCATTACTGATACTAAGTAATTGCCATGAAGTGTATATTCCCAGCTATAAGAGCTTAAAGGTATTCTACGGCTTATAGCTGGGTGTGGTGACCCAACCTACTTAAGTAACTACCACCATTGTGTTTGTCTCTTGAATGTACATCCATTACTGATACTAAGTAATTGCCATGAAGTGTATATTCCCAGCTATAAGAGCTTAAATGTATTCTACGGCTTATAGCTGGGTGTGGTGACCCAACCTACTTAAGTAACTACCACCATTGTGTTTGTCTCTTGAATGTACATCCATTACTGATACTAAGTAATTGCCATGAAGTGTATATTCCCAGCTATAAGAGCTGAAAACTATTCTACGGCTTATAGCTGGGTGTGGTGACCCAACCTACTTAAGTAACTACCACCATTGTGTTTGTCTCTTGAATGTACATCCATTACTGATACTAAGTAATTGCCATGAAGTGTATATTCCCAGCTATAAGAGCTTAAATGTATTCTACGGCTTATAGCTGGGTGTGGTGACCCAACCTACTTAAGTAAAAGTAACTACCACCATTGTGTTTGTCTCTTGAATGTACATCCATTACTGATACTAAGTAATTGCCATGAAGTGTATATTCCCAGCTATAAGAGCTTAAAGGTATTCTACGGCTTATAGCTGGGTGTGGTGACCCAACCTACTTAAGTAACTACCACCATTGTGTTTGTCTCTTGAATGTACATCCATTACTGATACTAAGTAATTGCCATGAAGTGTAGATTCCCAGCTATAAGAGCTTAAATGTATTCTACGGCTTATAGCTGGGTGTGGTGACCCAACCTACTTAAGTAACTACCACCATTGTGTTTGTCTCTTGAATGTACATCCATTACTGATACTAAGTAATTGCCATGAAGTGTATATTCCCAGCTATAAGAGCTTAAATGTATTCTACGGCTTATAGCTGGGTGTGGTGACCCAACCTACTTAAGTAACTACCACCATTGTGTTTGTCTCTTGAATGTACATCCATTACTGATACTAAGTAATTGCCATGAAGTGTATATTCCCAGCTATAAGAGCTTAAATGTATTCTACGGCTTATAGCTGGGTGTGGTGACCCAACCTACTTAAGTAACTACCACCATTGTGTTTGTCTCTTGAATGTACATCCATTACTGATACTAAGTAATTGCCATGAAGTGTATATTCCCAGCTATAAGAGCTTAAAGGTATTCTACGGCTTATAGCTGGGTGTGGTGACCCAACCTACTTAAGTAACTACCACCATTGTGTTTGTCTCTTAAATGTACATCCATTACTGATACTAAGTAATTGTCATGAAGTGTATATTCCCAGCTATAAGAGCTTAAATGTATTCTACGGCTTATAGCTGGGTGTGGTGACCCAACCCACTTAAGTAACCACCACCATTGTGTTTGTCTCTTGAATATACATCCATTACTGATACTAAGTAATTGCCATGAAGTGTATATTCCCAGCTATAAGAGCTGAAAACTATTCTACGGCTTATAGCTGGGTGTGGTGACCCAACCTACTTAAGTAACTACCACCATTGTGTTTGTCTCTTGAATGTACATCCATTACTGATACTAAGTAATTGCCATGAAGTGTATATTCCCAGCTATAAGAGCTTAAATGTATTCTACGGCTTATAGCTGGGTGTGGTGACCCAACCTACTTAAGTAAAAGTAACTACCACCATTGTGTTTGTCTCTTGAATGTACATCCATTACTGATACTAAGTAATTGCCATGAAGTGTATATTCCCAGCTATAAGAGCTTAAAGGTATTCTACGGCTTATAGCTGGGTGTGGTGACCCAACCTACTTAAGTAACTACCACCATTGTGTTTGTCTCTTGAATGTACATCCATTACTGATACTAAGTAATTGCCATGAAGTGTAGATTCCCAGCTATAAGAGCTTAAATGTATTCTACGGCTTATAGCTGGGTGTGGTGACCCAACCTACTTAAGTAACTACCACCATTGTGTTTGTCTCTTGAATGTACATCCATTACTGATACTAAGTAATTGCCATGAAGTGTATATTCCCAGCTATAAGAGCTTAAATGTATTCTACGGCTTATAGCTGGGTGTGGTGACCCAACCTACTTAAGTAACTACCACCATTGTGTTTGTCTCTTGAATGTACATCCATTACTGATACTAAGTAATTGCCATGAAGTGTATATTCCCAGCTATAAGAGCTTAAATGTATTCTACGGCTTATAGCTGGGTGTGGTGACCCAACCTACTTAAGTAACTACCACCATTGTGTTTGTCTCTTGAATGTACATCCATTACTGATACTAAGTAATTGCCATGAAGTGTATATTCCCAGCTATAAGAGCTTAAAGGTATTCTACGGCTTATAGCTGGGTGTGGTGACCCAACCTACTTAAGTAACTACCACCATTGTGTTTGTCTCTTGAATGTACATCCATTACTGATACTAAGTAATTGCCATGAAGTGTATATTCCCAGCTATAAGAGCTTAAATGTATTCTACGGCTTATAGCTGGGTGTGGTGACCCAACCTACTTAAGTAACTACCACCATTGTGTTTGTCTCTTGAATGTACATCCATTACTGATACTAAGTAATTGCCATGAAGTGTATATTCCCAGCTATAAGAGCTGAAAACTATTCTACGGCTTATAGCTGGGTGTGGTGACCCAACCTACTTAAGTAACTACCACCATTGTGTTTGTCTCTTGAATGTACATCCATTACTGATACTAAGTAATTGCCATGAAGTGTATATTCCCAGCTATAAGAGCTTAAATGTATTCTACGGCTTATAGCTGGGTGTGGTGACCCAACCTACTTAAGTAAAAGTAACTACCACCATTGTGTTTGTCTCTTGAATGTACATCCATTACTGATACTAAGTAATTGCCATGAAGTGTATATTCCCAGCTATAAGAGCTTAAAGGTATTCTACGGCTTATAGCTGGGTGTGGTGACCCAACCTACTTAAGTAACTACCACCATTGTGTTTGTCTCTTGAATGTACATCCATTACTGATACTAAGTAATTGCCATGAAGTGTAGATTCCCAGCTATAAGAGCTTAAATGTATTCTACGGCTTATAGCTGGGTGTGGTGACCCAACCTACTTAAGTAACTACCACCATTGTGTTTGTCTCTTGAATGTACATCCATTACTGATACTAAGTAATTGCCATGAAGTGTATATTCCCAGCTATAAGAGCTTAAATGTATTCTACGGCTTATAGCTGGGTGTGGTGACCCAACCTACTTAAGTAACTACCACCATTGTGTTTGTCTCTTGAATGTACATCCATTACTGATACTAAGTAATTGCCATGAAGTGTATATTCCCAGCTATAAGAGCTTAAATGTATTCTACGGCTTATAGCTGGGTGTGGTGACCCAACCTACTTAAGTAACTACCACCATTGTGTTTGTCTCTTGAATGTACATCCATTACTGATACTAAGTAATTGCCATGAAGTGTATATTCCCAGCTATAAGAGCTTAAAGGTATTCTACGGCTTATAGCTGGGTGTGGTGACCCAACCTACTTAAGTAACTACCACCATTGTGTTTGTCTCTTGAATGTACATCCATTACTGATACTAAGTAATTGCCATGAAGTGTATATTCCCAGCTATAAGAGCTTAAAGGTATTCTACGGCTTATAGCTGGGTGTGGTGACCCAACCTACTTAAGTAAAAGTAACTACCACCATTGTGTTTGTCTCTTGAATGTACATCCATTACTGATACTAAGTAATTGCCATGAAGTGTATATTCCCAGCTATAAGAGCTTAAAGGTATTCTACGGCTTATAGCTGGGTGTGGTGACCCAACCTACTTAAGTAACTACCACCATTGTGTTTGTCTCTTGAATGTACATCCATTACTGATACTAAGTAATTGCCATGAAGTGTATATTCCCAGCTATAAGAGCTTAAATGTATTCTACGGCTTATAGCTGGGTGTGGTGACCCAACCTACTTAAGTAACTACCACCATTGTGTTTGTCTCTTGAATGTACATCCATTACTGATACTAAGTAATTGCCATGAAGTGTAGATTCCCAGCTATAAGAGCTTTAATGTATTCTACGGCTTATAACATTGCTTCTATTGCAATTCAACATTAGTTTGTGTTTGGTAAAGTTCTTGAAAGGTAAATCCTTATAGCTTCATTGTACTTGAGTTGGTATTTAGCCATTATTAGTCCTGTGAGCATCTATAGATAACAACATTGGATGTGTATGTTAATGTAGTTGCATGTCAATTAATGTACATACTTCTGGCCAAATAATATAAATGTTGATGTCATGTTTAAAGAGAACAACAGACTGTTGTCGCACATCACTTTCAATACCTGCTAAGTAGTATTGTGTTTCCATTTCCTAAACAGAAAATTATAATTTTTTTGTTTGTATAATTAGTATCGGTTTACCATATCAAATAGTGTAATAGGCCATGGATTGCCTTTGTATTTTCTTACTGTGTGAATGTGTTTAACAAACACACTTTGACACTCCCCTGAGTAAAGTTGTCGAATTGTAGGCTACAATTAGTTTTGATGGAATATCTATATGATAAATACCATAAAGCTTACTTCCATGGCTTTTACAGTTGATCTTATAAATGTTCGTGTAAAGATGCAATTCCTACATTGTATGCAATCATTATTTTATATTACGCAACAATAAATACCACTCTTACTCATCTGATTCTCTCCTATCCAGATGTGGAAAGCTGGAGATATAACTGTCTTTCCCCCATTTGATTTGAAATGGGTCATTCTCATAATCTGGCTCATTTATGAAATGAGGTACCAGGTATCCTTTTGCTATTGGGTCAACGACATCTATATGTATACATAAACATTAAACTCATATAATTATAATTGTTTTACCATATAATTCAATATCTTCACAATCATCAATGTCCATGCTATCATCATCCTCTCCATTAATGTCCACTGTAGTTTCAGTGCATTTCGTGAAAAGCATTTTACATGTCAGTTATGCATTGAATCCTACCTTCACACACAGTTGATAGCTTTTGAAGACCATCACTGTTTACATTAGCCTCTGCTATATATTGACTTTGGAGTTTAAACTTTATGTATATGTGTAATAGTGATATTTCACTATTAATTACCTTGACAGTATTTTTCTACATATCCAATTACAGTACTTCATATTCTGTTGTTAATTGACGTTTGTATAATACATGTAGGAAATTGCTCTTGGTCTAACTTACATCATCAGTATGGAGGATGAAATCTTCAATGTTAATTACATTTGAGGCATACTGAATACCGCTAAATGAAACATTATGATTTATTAAAAGGTAACTCACTTTGGAAACAAGTAAGGGTGATTCATCTAATGAGAAATTGTCCTTTATGATATTACATATATAAGAGCATAATTGATTATCAATTAGTACTGTCAACATCATCTACCATTGTGTGTCGAATTTCCCAGTTGTTATACTTTCGAGTTGTGTGTTCCTTGTTACACTTCCACGTAGCAATGGCTTTTCTGTTATTATGTACATGTATATACAAGTATTGTTTCTTTATGTTAGGTATAATTACAGTTTTAAATTACCTGAAGGTGAGTATGTATTTTTCATGTTGCATATCAGGACAGCCACATGGATCATAAACAGTTACTACTTTATGAAGCACGTCCCCAACCTACAATGTGTATGAGTCAGTTATACAGTTTATAAGTAATAAGGTGTTTGTCCATCACAGTTTAGATTATTGCTTACACATAGAAAGCAGTGATTGTTATCCCACATTGGACACATAATCATCCATAATTCTTCAGGTGAATACTACAAGGTAAGGTACAATCATATACTGTACATGTCACCACATACATATAAAATATTATATGGGATTTGAAACCTTAATTTCATTGCATGGATTAAGATGATCAAACTCTACCATTGTTTTGGTAGCAATGCATTTTTCTATCTGGTCACTATCTATAACTTCTATGATGCCTTCTCTATCCTAAAATGCAAACCCTGTATTACAATGTGTAATATATTGTACCAGTTATTTACTGGATCATATTCTTTGAGTATTCTGTTGTTTGTAACTTTCAAGAAGTTTAAGTAATACCAGAGAACCTGCATAACATAGCATTCAATTAATTAGATATATAGGTACACATTTTATGTTATCTTAGTAGTATGTAGTACAACATGAAATCATTTATGAAAATCCTACCTTTACTGACAGACATCCTTTCAATAAATTGGAAATGTTTTGTACAGTCACAACAGCACCATCAATGGATAGCACTGTTTGTGTTTGTACAATTGTGCTTCTATGCAGTTCAAGGTCATGTTCCATTTCTTTAACACTAGCAGCAGAGAATTTCACGGGTGGTAAATCAATCTCCTCACTGTCAGTACTGTCACTACTGTCCTGTAAATTAAGAATGCCATTTCATCACCAATGATTCACTTGGTTTTATTATAATCACCTTTACTTCTGATACCAATGATTCATTGTTGTATTTTGACTCTTTGCACACATGTACAAGTGTCTTGTTTAAAAGCTCAAACAATACATGCTTTCTTGCTACTACAGTTTCGTTCTACATGTGTGTACTTGTATTTTAATTGAGTATTAGTATTGCTATGCTTCAAACCTTGGACCATTGTAGTGAAGATTACTGAAGAAAACACCTACCAATCTGCAGTGTATACATACATAATAGTGTCAGAGTTTGAAAGAAATGTTGCTTACCATGCACACAATCATTCCACAATCATAGCTGGTTTGCTGCTGTGACAGCTTACAGAGCTTTGTCATTAATATGATAACCATTGAAAAAGACATATGTATTAGTTACTACAACATGTACCTTCCCATCACAGAATCTCCAATCAATACGACTAGGAGTATTGTAACCTCTATTGTGTGCTTCCATACACAAATAGTACCTGTTATATTAATTTACAATTTACATGTACCATGTGCAACTGCAGATTTTCATATACCATATACAGTTCACAGTTTGTGGATCTATTTGCAGCATAGAATCAAAGTAATATATTAAGTTATTTTTCATATCAACAACCTATAATGTACAAAATATAGAAGTATGTACACATAAACTGTTCATGATTACGTACCACTAGAACCCAATGTGAATGCTTATGGACAGGTAGTAGTAAGTAGTCCATATCAAATATGTTTATTTTCTGAATGACAAGAAGTTTCATAATGATGTTGTTATTGGTGTTGTAGATGTACCTTCGTAAAACATTGCACACTTCTATGACCTGATGCTAATAATTTGGGCAGGAATGTTGGATCATATGGTTTCATCTTCATCTCAAACTAAATTTAATGATTGTGAAATGCATGCAAAGCAGTGTTGATATGAATGTTTCATACCCTATCCTCAGCCTCAGACGAAAGTAACTGAAAGTAGTCAACTATGACCTAAATTTTTTTTACAATGTAATAGTGAGTATGTATAGAAAAATGCCTTACCTGAGTATGTAACCAGCAACCAGGCTTCAATGTCTCATAAGTACTGTAACTGTTACTATTTAACTACAAAAAAATATAAAATCTTCAAACTGGATTGTATGCATATATATGTATATATATATATATATATATATATATATATATATATATATATATATATATATATATATATATATATATATATATATATATATATTATGAACCTCGTTTTCTTCATTAGCATTTAGTCCAAAATGGAAATGCTATATACAGTGAATAATAATGAATGTTATATAATTCATGAATGTTAATAATGATTGGTTTGCCTTTTTCCATAATGCAGGACCAACAGTTTCTGATTCTGCTACAGGATTCAAGAATACCTACAAACAAAAGTAATACATTACTAATACAAACAGTTGAACATTTTTACCAACCTCTGTTGAAGGTCGTGTGTACACTGTAAGGACAACATTTCTCTGTGTATGTAGTCATAATTGTAGACTTATATGTTGTTGTGCAATGAACTACATGTACCTTTACATAATCTGTATCAATGTAATGATATGGCATATTTCTGATGTTGTTGTCATTGTAGTGTATCCATTCTTTATTATTATCAACAAGTGTTGTATCTATTGAAAGTATGGTACAATACCTATGAGCAATTAAATCAGTGTTATACTTACAGTGTCCCGATTCTGTAGAGTCACCATGGTGAATCTACGTAATACACATACAGTATGTTTTGGTTTCTTTTTGTTACAATTTTGTATGTTCAACACTTACAATGATAGCTGCCAATTTGTAGATAATTTCTCCCTTCTCATCACACAAGGTTATTTTTCTGTTTATTGTGACTACTGCACTTGACTTTATGTTGAGTGAACATGCTCTTTGAATGGATAGGATAAAAACAGGTGGGAAATGTTTCACTTTTCCTGTGACAGTAAGTGCTGCACGACACTGTTGGCATAGTCTATGTGCAATTTGCATTCAGGTTTTGGCAATGAGCATTATATACTGAGTTACTGACTTACGGTGATTCAACTTCAAAAGTTTTAATAAAGATGTTGAGGGATGTACAACAGATCACTGAAACATCAGTGTAGTATAATTTGGGTTGTACTTGACATCGTAAAATCTGATTTGAGACAGTTTCATATATTATCTATGAAATGAAGATACTGTGTAAGGACATTTGTCATGTATATAATTATTCAATTTTCTGCCTGTAAAGTAACAAACATATATTTACTGAATCCACTGTGTATATACAATGTATGTGAATGTATACAGCTAGATTGCAATGTCTGAACCTGTTGACATGTGTAACACATTCCTTGTCTTTCAACAAACATGGAAAACATTTCCTTTGACCCAGGTACATTTATTTCCTATAAAAAGGGTGTATACTAATGCCTTTTCAAAAGAATGAAGCATCATTTCACCTTGGTAGATTGTGTCAATGTTTTCATCAATTCCCTCAACAAAAGAAGTAATCCTTCTGCAACATCATTCTCCTCCAGTGACACCAATACTGGGTGAGCGTCAGTGTCTGTATGATTCTTTATAGCAGACTATATGTATATATATTATATATATATATTATATATATATATATATATATAAATTATATATACATACATATAAATAATTAACTACATTGTGTAATGCAGTTGAAATTATCCAATTGTCTGGCTTAAGCCACCAAGCCCTCTTTGTATATTGTATAAAATATACATGTACATGCATGAATGTTTATAAATCCTACTATTAGAGTTGTTGGGTCAACAGCAGTATCATTCTGGAAGTTTCGATGTATTGCAAGATAAGCTTCTTCAATCTCACTGAGAATACCATCTGGAAAACCTGTCAATGTTTATATAATGAATTAACAAGTGGATTAACTCAAGTACTCTTATAACCTTGTAAAATAAGTGGCAGTGGTGTGACCTCCAATGCTTGCAATGCTGAAGCCAGCCAACAAACATTACAATCATCAGGATTTAAAACTCCAGCATTCCCCTTTTTGATCAATTCAATCACTGATGATGTTACTTCTTTATCCTTTGTATGTGGTGATAATGTTAATAGTATAAACATAATTATAATTAGCTAACTAACCCAATGTGGAGCATCAGTTAAATTTGTCGAGCTGCCCATGATTACTTCCTCTTTTTCAGCTCTGTGTCAAATATATGTGTACACTTTTATATCATGTAAATTGTGTTAATGGCATTACCTATATAACATAGGTATTTTGAGATTTTTCGTGGGAGGCTTTTGGTAGTATCCACGTGTATTTTTTGGCATAGCAGTCTTTTGTCTCTTTGACCACTTTTCTTTAATGGGTTTTCCATGTTTCCTTGAATTCCTCTGGGTAAGATAAATCAACAATCAATGAAATGTAAATGTAAATAGTTGATTGTATACAATTATGACCTACCATCACCAACTGTTTTGTTTTTCCATTTAGCTGATCGATGTATGTCAGTTGCCTTCCTGTTAAAGGCTGCCAATGATCATGTATAAAAACATCTGGCCTCAGTCGGTGACGAGGGTGGTCAATACACTTTAATATTCTATTCCACCCTTCAACTGCCCCTGATGTTCTTTCTGACATTCTCTAAACAAATGAGGTATACATGTATGTATGTATGTTGCATGTACATGTAAATCAATATAATCTTTAATGTTCATGAAGCATTTTTTTTACCTGTCTTGTACATATATGTGGATTTTGCTTTGATGACCACTGAGGTTGAGTTCCCCTTCCTGTAAAATGTACATGCGAATAAATAAATTATGTACACAAATACTAATTGTCACTCAGTGTGTATGCAGTACCTCTCAAAATACTTGTCCAAACAGGTATTGTTGGTATCCATTTTTTAGTTAAGACTTCCCAAAACTCATTGCAATAATAGACATTTCTTGCACATGTATTGTCTGCTAAATGTATAACCTCTGTTGGGTAGTTCAATAACCTTTTGGCAACATAAGATCCAAATGGTTTCTTGATTCCAGCAAATGTAGCCATCTCTTCACTCATACAGGATGACATATCATCATCACCTTCATCATCTGATAGATTATGGATGAAATCATCTGTTGATGTTGTAGTGAATCTCTCTTTTCCAATGGTCGATATCTCTTTGATAAAGTATTGATGTGCTTTAGCAACATCATCACTCAGTAACCTGATGTTTATAGGATGTTACATATGACAGCTTCACTATTAATCAAGTAACTCACTTTGAACAGAAAAGTATCTTACATTTTCGTAGTGAAGCCATCAGATCTTCCATGGTGGTAGCATTTACAAGTACAGAGAAAACAAACATCACAAACTTGTAATTGTCAGCAGCTTTGCTACAATAAAAATATAGACAGTAAGAAATGTATACATGTATACTAAATCAATTAACTCACAATAGTTTCTTGATGTCTTTTTTAACACTATTCATAACGTGGCTAATACATGCATGGACCATTAACAGATGACTGTCTTCCGGGTTGCTACAGTTCATCACTAACCTGAAACACCTGTGTAAATAACTGGAGAGGCTTTCATTGTTGAAAACTTTCAAGAAGCTAATTAGCAGTACTATGCTGCGATCAATTAACACTTCAAATGGAACAGACAAATTTCCATAACCATACATGATAGCCTCAGCACGACGAAAACTCTCTAAGAAGTAACTGAAAGCTAAAACTGATTGGCTTGCTGTTATAAATTCAGCAACAGCCACGGGAGATTTTTCTTCTGGGTGACGTAATACTAAGGCATAATAAAGTATCTTACCAAACTCTTTGGTTTGGACAATCGTGCCTGTCGCATCACAGTGTACAGTGAGTAATGGTGACAGTTGATGGTATATTCTTAGTCCGAGCTCAGTGAACAGAATTACACCAAATGGCACAGCTGTGATGTGATGTATATACCCTTGATGGATTCGTGATAGTTTGTCTGTCTCTATTAGTTTCTCTCTGAGTTTCATTATTGATAAAATAACATTTCCGGCAGCTTGTTTCTCGAGGTTACCTTCTGAAGATATTTTCTGATAAACTGATGCTGATCTTCCTACGCTGTCTCTCTTCCCTGACATATACTCTGGATGACTTAGTGAGAGATATCTTTTTGCTCGGAGGGTTGAAGGCAATTCATGTTGTAGTTCGGCCCTTAATTTCTGTCTCTGTGGTGTCGTAATATTTCTTGCCTTTGTGTCTCCTATTCGATGTCTGATAGTTCCGGAAAATTCTGTTGTCATTTCCATGTCTGAATTGATGGTAACAGTAAATGTGGTATAACAATCCGAGAAGCTGCATCGTCCTCTACATCTAAAGAGGATATCTGAATGTTTTCTTGAGCAGTTCTTTTTTTTCCATCTCCATGAGTAGGCAAAGCTGCAGTAGGGATTCACGATTTCTAATTTTGAAGTAATGACTTCCTTCCAATCTTTGGACAAAGTACTGTGTCCACCTCCCATCATTTCCCATTCCTCCTTCTGTAAAGCTGTAGTTGTTTTTTTAACTGTTATAGCTGTAAAGTACTGTGGCTCCTCTGTTATCTGAAAGTGTACATTAAAAGAATCAACATATAGGGTATTATCATTACTCACTGTAGACAAACTGTTATCAGCTGAACCAGTTGTTGTAATCTGTATAATTATGCATGACAATTTCAGTAATTTTAGTAATATATAATTAATTTGTAAACCTTTGATACTGTACAGTCTTCTTTGCTCTTTCTTAAAGAAATGTGTTGCAGTTTTATATGTGGATCTGTTACATTCACAATTGTATCGTTGTAGTAGTCATTATAGCAATTTTGCTCATACCTTCATGATAAAGAGGGCTGTTGCAGTCCTTGTCAGAGCAAATTTGGCAAATAAATGTGTTAATTCCTTCTGCTTCCTCCTTAGTGATGTTAATGCACTCCAGATGGTAGAATTGACCACAGTAATCACACATGATCATAACTCTAATTTTACATTAATTAAGTACTAACTCCTTTTATTTTACAACATATATAGTAAACAAACCTTGTCTCATCATATGGCTGCTGACACATGCAAAACAATTCAGGGTCTTCATCACAATCTTCTTGTCCAGACTGTCAATGTTTAATCGTCAAAAGAGAAGATAAAGTAGTGATTAATAACATACTTTAGCCTCTGATTCCTCATCATTAACAATAACCTCTTTTACATCTATTACTCTGCTTTTACCAGTGGGTTTCTCTGTAGTCTGAAGTATTGACATTTGGATAATTAATGCAAAGCTAGTGCTGATCATTAGATTTGTTAAGTGTTATACTACATTTTCCAATGCACTCACATACACTTCATTAGTGCATATGATTTGTCTTTGCTATTGTCATAAATAAATTGCAAGAGACAATATTTTCTAACTTACTGCTGCTAGTTCTTCTAAATTACTTTGCAATTTAGTTGTGTTATGCTAAAAAGTATTCAAGCATAAACAATTAATTTTATTAACAAATTTTTGTAAGTACTTGTATTATATCCTCCATGCTCTTTTTCTGTATTGCAGCAGTATTAACCTTGAAGACCACAATGCATGCTGTTATATACTTCTTATAAAACATATAATAATTACTGACTTTATTGCTCTCCATAGTTTCTTTTTTAAATCCTCTTAGGTTGTAGTACCAGTAATTGCTCACTGCAACAATGGATTTAAATGATGGTTTCTTGCGTCCATACACCATCCTTGCAGCTTGTACCCAGTAACCATTATCAATTCTTGAAGCTCTTGGTGGTGGTAAACTGTGTGTCAGCATAAACCTACTTAACTTCTCTGTATCTACTTTGTACTTGTTCTTAGGTGGCTATTAAATCAACTTTAAAATGAACATAGACAATTATGCACATAGTAGTACTCACCATTTTCTCTACAGTAACTCAAAACTAACTGCATGACTAGTATAGTACACTTATTTATAGTAATCTACATGTGCATGCATGCCATGGCATTCACATGTCAAACTTTATTTGCAGCTAAGGTGGCAAATCATTTACACTTCTTTGCATATGTTCATTTGCACTTCTCAAGCCTAGTGATCCTTCTTTAGCAGCTGTGGTGTCCATTGGCTGAGGTTATGCATGCAAAAACCATCTGAGCAAGACCTAATTGATAGTCTCAATCAAATTATTGTTATTCACTAATCTAAAGTGAGATGCAACTACTAGTGCCTACATGTAAGTATGTACATGTACATGTACATGACTATGTAACTAAACTGTGAAACCATAGGGAAGGTAAACTCGGTACATGTACATATATATCATCAACCATGGATAGGAACGCACTAAAGCATACATTGTACTGAATATAATGAACTTGTTTCACTGAATTGTGTAGTTTCCCTTGTCTCATTGCTAGTGGATTAATTATACAAGGTATTTCAGGGAGTCTCATTACATTAGAACCCACCTATAATATGCTAAATTCCTTTACAGAGATGACTTGATGGTTTGTGATGATTTGAAGCTTGTAGTTCCTGTAGAAAGCTTAATAAAGCAAAGATCAAAGCCAATGAAATGATCAAAAGTGGGTGTAACTTGAAAACAGTCATCCGAATGGCAAAACTTTCAAAAAATATGAACTCAGCACGCTGAAATACATCATATCAGAAAGTGGAACAACTGTTGCATGTTTAATTGCCAATATCATATTTTTTGAGTCACTTTCACAATAATACCCTCTACATGTAATACACCACTTTATGTCATTTTTTCCAGAGTGTCATTCAAAACTAGTATATTGGAAAGTAGACCTCTGACAGTGGTCCCACTCACTGACTTAGTGGAATTCGATGTGCTGAGTTCATTTTTTTTGAAATTTTTGACACTGGGGACACGGTTTACTAGTTACGCCCACTTCTAATTCAGAGTGGTGTTCGATAAGTTTATAGAAATATACAGGGTATTTCAGGGAGTCTCATTACATAAGAACCCACCTACAATACACTAAATTCCTTCACAGAGATGACTTGATGGTTTGTGATGATCTGAAGCTTGTAGTTCCTGTAGAAAGCTTAATAAAGCAAAGATCAAAGCCAGTGAAATGATCAAAAGTGGGTGTAACTTGAAAACAGTCATCCGAATGGCAAAACTTTCAAAAAATATGAACTCAGCACGCTGAAATACATCATATCAGAAAGTGGAACAACTGTTGCATGTTTAATTGCCAATATCATATTTTTTGAGTCACTTTCACAATAATACCCTCTACATGTAATACACCACTTTATGTCATTTTTTCCAGAGTGTCATTCAAAACTAGTATATTGGAAAGTAGACCTCTGACAGTGGTCCCACTCACTGACTTAGTGGAATTCGATGTGCTGAGTTCATTTTTTTTGAAATTTTTGACACTGGGGACACGGTTTACTAGTTACGCCCACTTCTAATTCAGAGTGGTGGTCGATAAGTTTATAGAAATATACAGGGTATTTCAGGGAGTCTCATTACATAAGAACCCACCTACAATACACTAAATTCCTTCACAGAGATGACTTGATGGTTTGTGATGATCTGAAGCTTGTAGTTCCTGTAGAAAGCTTAATAAACCAAAGATCAAAGCCAGTGAAATGATCAAAAGTGGGTGTAACTTCAAAACAGTCATCCGAATGGCAAAAATATGAACTCAGCACATTGAAGTACATCATATCAGAAAGTGGAACAACTGTTGCATGTTTAATTGCCAATATCATATTTTTTGAGTCACCTTCACAATAATACCCTCTACATGTAATACACCACTTTATGTCAGATTGTCATTCAAAACTAGTATATTGGACAGTAGTTCCACTTACTGATGTAGTAATCTTTGTCTAGTGTAGACTAAGCCAAATTCATATCATAATGCTACTGCTTTTCATAAAGTAGTGTTGGACTATTATTATGCAGTTACTTTAATTTGTGTTGAACAAAAACCTTTTACAAACAAAATATTAGAAAATTGTATAATAAAGTAATAACTAGAGTCTATTTTTTCAAAAGTAAAGTGATTGTTTCATTAAGTTAATTCTGTAGTGTTAATCCACATCGTCTTGTCTGTGTATAACAATGGGTACAATAAATAGATTATACACAGTGATAACTAGAATAACTAACCATGTTTGTTCATAGACAAAATCTCATGTAATATCTGTGTATTAAAATAAATAAATTATATACTGTGATAAACTAACCATTATTCACACCATAGTCTTTACAAAATCTTCACACCATAGTCTTTACAAAATCTTCAAGGCAGGAAGTACAATTGTTGCAAAAGAGTATTCAAAAGAACATTCATTAGATTCCTGTCAAACCACAAGTTTGTGGGGGGCGGTTCTTGATAAGTGCCTTAGGAATGTTCTTTTGGTGAATGTGCTTCTCACTTCAGCCAAGTCGATATAGTCATGTGACACTATTCCCCTCCCTTTAATCAACAGTAATTATGTCTTGGAAATTCGTAAAACAAAGTAAACTCCAAGGTGAGTTACTCTTTAAACTAATAGTTCTATATTAATACTCAACTATTCCTACAGGACTTGGGGATCACATGTTGTTCATGTGGACGTGGTATGATGATATTTGGTGGTATGTACATATAATATTCCTCTGGAATATTTCATGATTATTTAAAATTATGTGTGTGTATGTTCTTTATTAGATGGTGGAGGTTTCGTTCATATTCTAATGAGTCTATCCAATATCATATCATATCAAGTATATGTGTTGAGAGTACAACATATTCATCAACTCAAGACAAGAAATATTGTAGTAACAGTATGAGATGATGAGCTATGCTGATGACAGGCTACCTAGAATGTAGATCGCTAGCCACAGTGGTTTAATAATGGTGTCATAATTTACGACAGGTAATCTAGACACCCCTAAATGGACTCCTAGATCTCAAACTCTTCAGTTTCCAAGTAAATATTACATGAGTCGACATGGATCAGAAAATAATGATTGGAGACGTAATTATAACAATGAAGCTATCACACCATCCTCTCATTCATCAGCTGATTATCATTAAGGAGGTCATGAGGAACTATAAAGATGACATCATCAAAAAAATTAATAATACATAATCGTTTCTTTTATAATTATGAAACAATAATAATAATAATAATAAAACTTCACTCTTTACTTTGTCCTATATAAAGATTATATAATTATTATTATTATACATGTACATGTTATATATACATGTGTACTCACCTAATAACTGTTTCAATATCTCAAGTGTCTCCTATGATAGTATATAATAATCAATACTATATTATTATTAATATAATTATTACCTCCATACATGTATATAGTGTGTTCTGTTCATTTACTTCTCAATTCATTCAGGACAATTTCTGCTAGTCTTTGGTCTCTCATTTGTATAAATATATTCACAATAGATAGGTATGTAGCATCACTACCATTTTTACTCCTCCATTTCCACAGCATGTTCAATTTTCTTGATCTTGCTCTGTGAGTATCATCACGAATTTCTTCTATTTCAGATTGAGTTAGTCTAAAATATGGAGCAATATCATCAAAACTTGTGATCTCTGGTATAAGAGCTAGGAACAGTTCATCATCACAAGATATGTTAAGACTATCTTGTGTCATATTATAATTATATAATAGACTATTCAAATCAAATGTCTTTACTGGAACTGTAAAAAGAATATAATATAATTATATAATTATTATTTAATTCAAATCATTGATATACTCACATACATACAATATAATATACTCACCAGACAATTGTTTTAACATCTCATCAGCAATTCTTGTTAATCCTGGGTTGTGTTGTATATTCAATACTTCACAGAACTTTACTAATATATCTGGACTGTTGAAGACTTCAAGAGACATATAAACCTCATCTACTAGCTTGTTGGCTTTCTGGAATCGAGAGAGTCCTACAGTATTTAGTACATTATCTTTGACTGGATCAAGAATAAGATCAGCTGACCACAGGTCTACAGCTAGTTTATCAGGATCTGATATAGTACCTAGTAATTCTGAAACGTGTCTCTTGAGTATATCACGAAGAGAAGTGTCTCCTGTAGAAGACGAAGTTATGTTGGAGGTAGTTAGTTTGACAGGTGTGGTTATCACAGGAACTATAGTATAAAGAAATTATAACATTGAATGTAATAATCAATAATGTATGTATATATATTATCAGTACCTGTAGTGTGTGATGTGGTGTGAGAGGATGCATTGTAGTGTGATCCTGTAGTATGTGATGTGGAACAAGAGGATGGATTGCAGTGTGATCCTGCAGTGTGTGATGTGGTATGAGAGGATGCATTGTAGTGTGATCCTGTAGCGTGTGATGTTATATGAGTGGATGAAGGTACGTGTGTTCCTGTAGTGGGATATAATACAACACTTAATGAATATCATTATGACATGTACACCATCAACTATATATGAATATAATTAATATTATCATAACATCACACCACTATCTAATGTTAATAACATATCTACTGACCTTTAGGTCTTTTTATCCAACACATCATGTCAGGTGTTACTGGACCATCGCTATGGTTACACTGAACCATACGTTTATCACGTGAAAGAACACAATAGTGATCATTAGAGGGACAGAGACGACAACGAAATCCAATTCTAGGAGACTCTATACCTGTGTGTTTAAACCTCTTCACTACTCTATTGACAGCATTGCTGATAATCTCTTGAAGATCGGAACAATATCTTGTAGTACTACAGGAGTAACAGATTTCTATCCATCTCTTTTTGTCTACTAGTTTCACAAAACCTGGTATATCTATCTTACTATCTGCTACAGTTACTTGTATCACATCACGACATTGATCGAAATCTTTTCGTAACTCAAAAGTAAAGCTTTTTCCACGTTTTTCCTGAAATACTTCCACTACAAAAGTGAGAAAGAAACCATGAGGTAGGATCCGTTCATCCCAAGTGAATACAAGAGGAACACAGCTCATTGGAAATGGAGTATCATCGGACGAAGGCTCAAGTGACAATGCACTAGGAAGAAAGTACTCATCATCTCCGATATGAACAGTAATCTTAAGGCACTCCAGTAGCTTCAGGAAATCATCATCAGATAGCTTTTCTTCACTGGTATAAAGATCATGAAATACAATGGAGAGAAAAGACTTGTTAAACAATCCTTTCTGTCTCAATCTATCGCTCTCACTTGTCGGACCACTTTCTGGATTAATAAACGAGGCTTTGATTAACCTGGATAATCTATCAACAAGTGGATACAATTTAGTGAATACCAGGTCAGGAACATCATCTGGGTGGTAAAGAAGTAATGAAACTTTGTCAAAGAACTTTAGAGCATTCTCTACTTCACTCCTTCCCATTCCGAGTATTTCTCCTCTCCTGTAGCATTCTGATTTTCGAACAATACCTCCTGTTTTGTCTAAATCGAGGTGGAATGCAAGCCACTTCAAAGGTACATCAAACACATCTCCTGTTTTCTTTACTGCCTCTAGAATACATTTCTGAAGCTCTTCAGTGTATTGTTGGCGTTCTTCTCCATCTGGAGCCATAGCATTCACAGCAAAGATTACCTCATCTGAGGACTTACGAATGAGAACACGACTGTACTTTTGATGTATCTTTGTTAGCTCTCTGTTGATCTCTTTAAGCTTTGCTTCACTGTTGATTCCCAGCTTATCTTTGTGTGTGCCAACAACCATTACCCAGGGGATAAATTTGCCAGAGGTTGCTTGAGCAACAGCTTCTGCCATTTGACAAGCCCTTTCTATAATCTCTCGGTTAGAAAGTGTCAAATGATCTGGAAGTGTATATACATCTTTGCCTTCATTGTAGAAACGTACTTTTGGCTTATCGTCAAGTCCTTCCGTTAATCGTGTCACTACTATGTGAAGAGATTCATTACAAAACAAGAGAGGAAGTACGTCTAGAAACTGTGGTTGACCTCCAGAATCAAGCAAGTGCATCCAATCGACATCAAATAGCTCAGTTGATGGTTTGACTTTAGGTAGTTGCTGTTTGATTGATTTTACGGCTTCTGAATTACTAGTAATTTGAAGAGTCAAGTCAGGTTGCTGACGAGATTTGGTAAAGACGTTTACCACTCTATGAAATATTCCAAAGGAATCCTATCATAATATTAATATAATAATTATATTATAAGTTATAACATATTGTTAAGTAGAAACCAGTATATGCAGACACATACAAGTTGTGACATACAAATTGACACTAGTAGACTGATATTGTAAGATTTTCTACATAAAGACACACACACAGTACTCACTGGTTTGTTTTGTGGTTCTTGTGTTTGGTGACTGGTTACACGGTGACTCTCAACTTTCCTTGCTAACATTTTGATAAGTTCCTCATTATCAACTTCTGTTAACATCACACTTCTCCTTCCATCAGCTGTGATTCGATCGGTACTTACTGCACGAACAGCATTCTCAACAATATCTGTAGCATTCTGCTCCTCTAATGGTAGAGGAGACAGTCCAATGATAACTCTTTTCAAGCTGGTCTTACCAGCTCCTGGAGGACCATGTATGGTAATATTACGAGGTTTCATCTTCCCACCTCCTTCTTTCATTGCTGTTGTAAGAGAAGATTCCAACAAACGATCTATGACACTCTCAAAGTATTGAACAATATGTTGTTGTCCTCTATCAATTCCGCAATCTAATGGTGTAATTCCATACTTATTCTTACTCAGTGGGTTACAGTGACACTCAGTTGTCAGGTATTTAATAATGTTCATGTGTCCATTTTGAGCAGCATCATGTAAAGGAGTGTCACCATTATCATCCACACAGTGTGGATCAAACTGATATTTATTTATTAATACTTGTACTATATCTAACACACCACACCAAGCAGCATGATGAAGAATAGTGGAGTTGTGAGAGTACTTTATTTTATGAGGATTACTAAGTACTGATAGTAAATGAAGAGCTTCTTCACTATTATGAGATGATAATGCATCCAACAACTGATACTCAATATTCTCATCAGACATTACTAAAAAAATATAAGAACAATAATAAAACAACAACACAATAATCACACTTACTAGACCACAGTATTTTATCATGTGATATTATCGTGTGATAGTCATGTGACAGTTACACTCGGTAAACTAAAGATCCTGAAACCAGGGCAGGTGTAGAAATTTTTTAAGGTAGGCAAATTCAGCGCGCGAGGCGAACCGCAAAAATGTTTTGTATTAATTATTCATGAGGGGTGTGGTCACTTAATTAAGGCTATGCGGAATAATAGATTATCTTCGCGTCAACGCAGAATTATGTTTGTATTCAGTGGGTAAATTGATTGTTATAGTTGTGTAAACTAACTCAACCCTTCATGTCATGTATGTAAACAACTCACAAAAATTTAATTTTCAAAATTTTCATACAAGTAAAAACTTAGGGGGGGGGGGGGGGGGGGGAATTGCTTAGCGGCAAAACACATAGACTGGCATACTTGCTGCCAGCATTCGCTATCAAATAATGGTAGAGTAGGGTGGGGAAATGTGGGCCAGAGGGTATTATGGGGCACTCTTAATAGAATATGATGTTATTTTGCTGCGAAATTGCTGGGAAAACTAAAATTTTGGCTGAATGTAGGTTTGTATCTTATATACCAACACAATTTACAACTTTGGTACATTTCCATTCTTTTACTGCTGAGGTACACTGATTTGAATGACTTGATGTAAATTAATCCTACCATGATTTGTTTTTTTTTTACAACTGGTAGCTAACAGACAGTCTAATTTGGGTGACTCCTACAATGTATCCAATATATCAAAATGTAGCAAATTTAATAATTAATAATATTCCATTCATGAGATGCTTAAACACTGGAATAACTTGTAAGTATGACTCGTTTTGGGAAGAATGTCATAAATTTCTTAATGAGAATAGTATATGATAGGAGACATGTTCATATCACACATTTAGCCTGTGCATTATCAGTGCATGATTTGGTACATCAAGTAAAGTTAGATGCTTAGATGATATTTTCATTCCATCTAATGAATAGGTAGGGCTACAATTTTGGCCCAAAACGCCTACTGCCAAGGTAGCTTTACAATATACTGGAAGACGTGGAGTAAAGTTTAAAGTGCAGCAACAATAATGGAGACGTGATCACATATACAGTCACTTTGTTGCTGCATGTTTTCGATACATGAGAGAGTATGCACTGATGTTGAGATACTATTGCTAGCTATTTTGTTTGCCTCAACAACAAGCATAAAATTAAAATTGGGGAGCCAAATTTTCCCATTGCCTCAGCATAAAGACATAGAAGAGTGTTAATGACAGATGATCAGATATTAGCAGCTGGGGATCATGGAATCATTCCAGCTGTAGTATTCTTAATTGAGATACCAAAAGAAATTTGTGATTCTTGGCACACTGGTGAAATATTCGTGGTACTAAAAGATTCTGCTTATGAACCTTCATTGCCATTATGTCATGCATGTGAGTTATAATTATGGTGTACTTCAATCTATATCTTTCTCTAAACCTGTCCTATTTGTTTAATCATGCAGATAGTGGCCCAGGCCACAGATTTATTTACGTTTCTGTTCAGCTGAGTCTTATTTGTATATTTTTGAAGTTAGATCTTGATTATCTATGTTCAGGTAGGACAGCACCATACCACAGTTTGACAAATTCCTTAGAGCGCATCATGTCTCTCTTGAATTTAAGGTTTACAGTGTGTTGCCTTAGCTAGAACTGAAATGCCTGAAGAAGTTGAAGTTGAAATAGCTAATTGGCCAAAAAGAAACCTGGCGTTGTAGTAACTGTAAAAGATATATTCTCTCGTTTGAAATGGAATGATAAATTCATTAGTATGTTTAGTTCAGCAACATCAATGACCCACGAAAATTGAATAGCGATGAAAACATGAAATTTAGACCCAACGAAAATATCCCGCTAGAAAAATAAGTATCCCTATGACTGCTTTGTGGTGTCCAGCATTGTGCCTGACTTTATCATTACTGAAACTAGTCTGCCAACGTACTGTCACTACACCTCTATGTGAAGGGTGTGGCAACGCCTGAGTTGTGCAGCCTTGGTCATATTTGAATTCTTCAAAGGAGAGAAAAAAAAATTTACCCTTAGAGGACTGATGTCACATATATGTGACATTTGACCCTTAAGTGGTTCGGAGTGTGTTCCTAGCATTACGAAGCACTTCAAATGCTTGTAATTGGTGTCAGGACAAGCCCATGAAATGGCTAAAAACGTTTATGGTTTATCGATCTTTTAGCCTAAATAAGGAGTACGAGGGGAATTTTAAAAGAGGTGTCCCCCACCGCCCACACAATTTGCGGGTTCAGTGACCCCACCCACGTGCTCTGGTGTGCACCCGAGGCATTAAAATCTGAAATCGTGGGTGTAGCTGGTGTCAACATGCAGTGGGGTCATTTTGTTTGCCCCAGTTCCAGACAAAAGAGGGAGAGCACTGCATTTAGTTTAATCCTATGAAGCGCTTGGGGACTTTCGAGTCCATGTAAGCAAGTCGGCAGGAATTGATGTAAGGAAGTTGGCAGAAGTTGTACTCCATGTCAGAAAAGGAGCCAAGTGTGGGGTAGAGAAAGTAAACGGTGGCCAAAATATATGCAATAGTCGTCAGGGTTGAAATTGGGAAGAATTTTGAAAAACAAGCTCAGTCCTCTAAGGGTAAATTAATTAATTGCAGCTACTTTCAGCTAAGATAATAGATGTTTTATACCATAGCTAGCTACATGCTATAGATGCAATTGATTGGATTGATGAAAAACTGACTCATGTAACTTAAAAACAAAAGTAGAATTACACACAATCAATGGCAAAGTTGAATTACACACGATCAATGGCATAAGCAAATGAACGCGTACAGTTTATTCAAACACAATTATAGCTACCTTTAACTTCACTTATAGCTATAGCTAATATAATTACACTTAGTTTTTCATTTCAGTTGTCATGGTAACCTTTCATCTGCTGTGGAAGTTATATATATGCCCATACACCATACTGTATTTAACTATATAGTTCAATTATCTTACATAAAGGGTTACTTAATTATTCTGGGTTCAAGTGCTTACCATAACTAATTTATAATACTACTATTAAAAAACTAAAGAAATATAGAAATGTCCTTTAAAAAAAGATTTTTGGATTGTACAATAATTATAAATTGGAAACTGCATTGTTGATCGAAAATCCATAATTATAATTATAATTATAATTTTTTATATAAAAAGTATATACTTCAGTTAATATTATGTTTAATACATTAATATTTTCTTTAATTTCACACAACTGCGGCTACATAATTATAATTACTATAATTATAATATAAAAATGTTCAAATGTATAAAATTATATAGTTTATAAAATTAAAAGAAACAATTTTCATTGTTTGAACTTAATCAATGATATGAATTTCATTTCTTTTAGATATGTGCTTCTTCACTTTCATCAGTTGATTCTTTTTCTTGGTCTCCTTCTTCAAAGTCGTCCTCTTCTTCACTATCATTAACATCTGAAAGTTTCAGTGTCATACTGTGCACCGATCCTACATATTCACAAAAAATGTCAATCAATATCATTACTAGTAGATTGGATGTATACATGTAGTATTGTCTAATGGAAGTTTTAATCAACACTACAGTTTTTTTTAATGGTCCCAATTTGGCTATGTATAATATAATATGATGGTGACATCATCTCTTTGATGTGGTGAGTTGTATATAGACCTTCTATGTGTACACCATGCAGGAGATCTCACCATCATACAATATATTGTATATAGTATGCTAACAGGTCCGATTTTACAAAATATAGGACCTGAGTTTTGTGTCCGAGGATGTGATATAGCCGGAGCCTGCGAGGGCTATATCACATCTGAGGACGCAAAACTGTTAGCATACTATATATACTATAAAACTGTTAGCATATTACATATATTATGTCTGCATTACACTAATGTATATATAAATGTATAATCATGCTTTTTTATAAATTGATATAGAATATAGAACTTTCATCTCTCATATATGGATAGTCAATGGTGTATTAATCTTCCTGTACCTTGAAGGCTAAGTTCTAATTGGTGCACATTTTCTAAACTGATATCAGATGTTTTCTTAGCACTTTTCTTAATAAATGAGAATTGTCCATCCACGTGATGCATCCTATATAGATATAATTTATATGCAAGAGATTTATTATTAGACACACACACACACACATACACACCAGAGGCAATATCCCACTAGCACACTAATAATAACTAGTAGGAGCGTTCCTACTGATACTCCAATAGCAATTCCAGTAATCTGACCAACAGACAACAACTCATCATCCTCATCTTGTGGAGTAGGAAATGCTAACATAATATTAGTGACTGTAAATCCAAAAACACCATCATCTCTCGCTTGCTACAATGTAAAGCATAATATTTATGATATTCTAGTGATCAATGCTTAAATAATATACAATGTAGGACATATTTCTATATAATAATAATAATAGTTGCTATTATTATTACAAGTATAGCAAAACAGTATCTCGTATATAGCAGGGTAGTATGTAAGATTAAAGGGCCAACAATGTCAACAAACAGCATGTGGTATAACCACAGCAACCACAGTGTCACATCTGCATCAAGATGTCATTCTTCAATCAATGGCCTTTACATGTTCATAGACCAGTCTAAAAGTACTGGAAATTCCATGCTACAAAACAGATATAGTATACCTCTTCCTGCACACATGGAATATAGCTATTGACACTGTAATGATGAAATCATGTCATCAGTCACAGCACTAATACATGTATGTATGTATGTATAATAGGTATGCTATTTCTATTATAAAACCAATAAAGTATGTAAGCAAGGTAAAGGAAGGTAATGTAGCAACTAATTTTAACTAACCATTTATATACGAACCTATTATAATCATTTACATAGTAATTAAGCCTTTTGATATTTACTGTAATTATAATAGCAGAAGCGTATCAATGAAAAAAACAAAGGATTGGAGTGTGCAACAAACTAAACAGCCATATATACACTAAAATAAAATTATATTGACCCACCCATAATGTATAGTGATGCTGTGTCAGGTAAAAAAATTATGTGTACACTAACTGGATTTGTTGCTCCAAGTCTTGCTGTAATTCAAGGAGACCTTCTTGGAGTTAAGTTAAGACATCTTCACTTTACTTAATATTTAACACATCAATATTATTCCAGCTCTGTTATGCTTTTTATGGTTGTTGTCTTTTGAGTGGGAGGATGCTACTCCAATAGTTTCTAGTTTCTTGCTGCATACCATCTGGTTCTAATCTGTATCCTTTGGAAGCCACACCCACTCGGGAGGTATAATAATAGGGCCTAAATGTTTTCACTGGGGTGTTGGAGGGGGTCGTGGGTGGGAAACTCTGGCAGAGTAACTGTAGTTGCTCTCTGAGTAGATATGCATAAAAAGGTAAATTTTATGGTTTCACTCAAAAGCTACAGAATTCAGTGTTCACTTACAGGACAATACCAAGGTGATCAGAAGATATGAAGGTTGGTATTATACAAAATTAGACTCATATTATATTATATTGTATTTTGAAACTGATTGGAGTCACATTCGCCCACTCCCTATAGTACCACCTTAATTATTTACTGGAAGCTGCATGTTCCAATACTTAGTTTTTCATTAATGTGCTCCTGATTATAGCTAGTTACATAATGATGAAACAAAAACAAGTAGTCCACCTTATAATGATATAAGCATTACAATACAGCTTAAGTTACTCATAGAAAATACATATTATCTGTAATCTACTAAATAAAGAGCTGACAGCCAGAGTGATCTAACTAAAAAACAGTACTATACTGTGGTTAACACTTCCAGGAGCAAAGAAAAATGTAATAAATCACCATATTTCATAGCGGGTATATAAATGTTTTAATCCATTATTGTGTATCATGAACAATTTCCAGTATTTGATTCAGTTTCAGTTAGATCATGCAATTCTAACTTCTAAACCTTTCAAATATATTTACTTGTATAGCCTCCGCAACAGCTTGTGCATTTATCACTTCTCCATTCATTCTTATTACAAAGAAGGTCACTTGAAGTCCATCAGTTGTATCTTCTATGTTAGTAATGATGATACCATTTGCTGACACAAATGTATCTTGTCTATATAGATAAAAGAGAAACATGTGTGCTACAATAGATTCAGAAAGTGTTAGCATGACAATGTTGTAATTTTTTTCATAATATGTAACATTTTTCACAGCTCACAGGGTCATCCCTAAGATTTTTCCTGTGGGTTCAAACTGTATTATATATAATGAAATGTTTGTTTCACGTATGCACAGTTAAGGAAGTTGCATCATTCTGGGAGGGCTTGGTCAGTGTGGCATGTAAAATCAATGAATGTGTACTCAACCATACGTTTTTCTTCATTTATCTTGCATGTCTATTATAATAGTCTATTTATTTAGGGCAATACTTGCCATAGAATTTCCTAAAGATCTATATCGCATACTGTATAATTGAAATTAAGAATTATTGGGCTCGCCGCGCCTACGCGTGGGCGCGTCTTTAGCAGTTTGGTTGTCATTCTGTCATTCATTCATTCTGTCTGTCTGTCCCCACTTTTTTAATGTAAGCGTTGATTTAAAGACTTGATAGAGTAGAGAAAGAAGTTTCTCAAAATCGTATTGAAAAGAAATTTGCCACAGACATTGTTTTAGCAAGTTATTCATTCATTCCTTCCCAATTTTTTTTTACTTTGAAAAGTTATAACTTCAAACGCATACCTCCCACGGCCCCCAAACTTTCAGATCTGTTCAAAAACATGGTCTTCTATTGCTCTGTTGTTTTTATAACGAAGTAAACTGTATGAAAAGTTACTTAGAATGGAAAATGCTAAAATCACTACAGATCCTAGCCAGATGGTTTAAGCGTCGATTTAAAGACTTGATAGAGTAGAGAAAGAAGTTTATCAAAATCGTATATATTGAAAAGAGATTTGCCACAGACATTGTTTTAGCAAGTTACAGACTCTATCTCTGTAAGCTCTCCAGTTTCTGCCATTTACTTGCAACAACCCACACCCTCAGCCACACTCAATGTGATCACTTGAGATCACTCAGATCAACGTGGAGGTCAGTTTAGAGCAATACCTTCCTTTCTGAACTGGTCGCTATTATTGAACTTTTGTTTGACTTTCATATTTGAACTGTAAGTTCAATGCTTTTAATTGTAACAATGTACAATTCATTATAGGATAATTATCTTTAGTAACTGACAGTTGTGGCATAGATATTTTGGTAATGAATGAGGTAATGAATATTTGTTGGAAGAGTATATTATGTAATTTGACTGTAAGTAATATAGTTATTATACTAGTGCAAAGCAGTATAGCTGATGGAGAATCATTCTTAGTCATCTTCCATGTGTTTTTATATTTATCAGAAATAATCTTAGCCAGTCTAGCCACAAAAAACTCTCAACCAACTTTCAACTTTATATAAACAACAAATTCAAATTTAAGCTTGTTACTTTCTCTCTTGCATCTCATTTATTTAATTGTTGCAATTGCAACCTATCCTTAAGCTACAGCGGCGAGGCCACGCACCAAAGGTGCTTCATTCTTTTTGTAGATGCAAGTAACAATCCTCACCATCTTTGCTTTGTTACATACCGGATGAGTGCTGGCTACATTCCAAAATTGTCTTCACATGGCAATGGAAAAGTACATGTAGCAAAACCATTTCACCCAACATGGCCTATTACACTCAATCGGATAAAGATTGAGAGTTTTAATAAAGAGCCAAAGGCGATTGTAGAGCAGTTTTCATCAGAAGTTGGTGGAATTTTGGGTGCTTCAGCACCTGGAGAGCTACCCCATAATGAACTTCAAGTTTCCAATCAAAAATGAAAGGGGAAAATCAGTGGAGCATTGGCATCAACAGCTGCCGATGAGTTCTTTGCCATCATGTAGTAAGCACATACGCAAGACCCTGGACATACTGTATGTTCGTACGAGATATCAAGACAGCTCCAGAGCCAGCAATAAATTTGACAAGTGACCAGCAGCTTAATGACTTGGTCCGTTTTGGAGCATTTTCCGAAGAGTTGGCATTATTACTATCGATCCTACCATTAGTCTTGGTGACTTTGATGTAACCCCACTAACATATCGTCATCTGCTCTTGACAACAAGGTGCAACAATCAGCCACAAAGTTTCTTGGGTCCAGTGCTTATTCACTATCAGGTAAACCTTCTCTACTTATCTTTTTTTGCGTCATCGCTGATTGGGCTATCTCCTCAGCTTGAAGGAATTCGTGCATTTGGTACTGATGGTGAACAGGCTCTTATCAAAGTGTTTAGCCACGAATTTGCATTCTCACAGCACATGACATGCTTTATACATGTCTGTAGAAATATTATCAATGAATGTCATGTACTATCACATGTTTTCAAAGCTAATTCTTGATGGTATCTTTGGTAGACAAGTTGGTGATGTCTTTGAAGAAGGTTTGGTGGATTCATTAGATAGTGGTGACTTCAAACGAAAGTTTGAATCTCTATTTGCTAAATGGAGCGACATGGAATGTATGAGTAGTACGGACATGGATGGATTTTTACAGTGGTTTAAAGCTAACAAGACAGATGTAATCTGCAACACGATGCTACGCTCTGTAAGGGTGCAGTGCGGTATTGGTACCCCACCAGATATTTCACAACAAATCCTAATGAAAGTATCAATGCCCTATTGAAGCACAAGCTGGATTACAAGAAATCAGAAATGTCTAAATTCATAGAGAAAGTTAAAGAGCTGTCACTGGAGCAAATTAAGGAAGATGAACGTGCTGTTATAAATCGTGGCAAATATCAGTTTGGAGATGAATATAAATTTCTTGAAATCCCTGAGAGCAAATGGTTTACTATGAGCATTCAACAGTGAAAACACCATCTCACTAAAGTTCATTCATTGGCTGTTGTGAACTACACTAGTGTTCAGGAATCAAGCAATCATGGCACATGTACGTCACAGTTGGCAATGACTATGGAGTCAGCTGCCAAGGGATTAAATGTTCCCCTCACTTGTGTAGAAGGTATTTGGAGAAAAGCAACTGGATTAATCAGTGACACAAATGCTGTAGTTCCTGACCTTGGCCAGAGCAAAGAAGCACAAATGGTTCTTAAGTTATAGTGGGAAAACTCTACACTTAGTGACACCAACAAAAGGAGGGGGATATAACTGTGAAAAGAATTGTCCGAACTGGAAGTCCATTGCTTTCTGTTCCCACACAGTAGCAGTAGCTGACATTAATGATAAACTTCCTCAATTTGTGGCCTTCATATTCTCCAGGATATTCCTCATCACCATGCTCTATGTATTCAGTTTATTATCAACATCAATTTCCTGGCATATTTAGCAATCCTGGACCCTTCAAGCTGTGCTTTATCAAAGGAAACATTTCTGTTTGTATTGGGTGTAGTAATCGTTATCCCAAGTCACCTAAACCTCCAGAAGATTTTTGCATTAAACATCAAGAGTGGCAACAGTTTACACCTCAAGGAGCAGACTTGCCTCAGACGAAATACACCAATGTGTATTATCACTGCAGCCCAGAGTGTGTGTGGCTTTATAACCCATATTTTGGGCTTGAGTCACTGAATATATTGTTCTGGATCATAAAATTCATTTATCATCTTTTTTTGGCTTAAATGTGCCATAATATAGGCACATGTATTCTTGATTGTTACTGCATCTTACTTATCATATATATATTGCAGCATGACTGTATCATTATTTTATTTTGGGTTTAATGCTACTAAATACATATTCTATCTTATTTCACCAATCAAAAGTTTATTTTTAAAAGTACCAAACGTTTCAATGGCTATACAGTCGTCTTAATCTGTGGTATAACAATAAAGAACATGCATAAATCATTCTATTTATATTCCACTCTTAGTGTCATGCATCAGACTCCAAATATTTTTAAAAATTGGAGTCCAGTAGTCCAGTCCAGTAGTCCAGTTCAGTAGTCCAGTCCAGTAGTCCAGGTCAGTGAATGCAAACACCCAAATTTTAACGCATATTTCTTACTGATTCGTCATATGCACATACACTTAAAAACCCACAAATATGGTGAGCAACCAACTGCAATGCTTTCAGTGCTACCAGATATAATTGTTCTTTTGGAATAGCCATGTACAACAGATCTAAATAGAATGAAACAGTCGTGGTGTATACAGTTGGATGCTCATTTACTCTTAAGCCTGATAATCATAATAATAATTAACTTTCATACATATAGGTTATTTATTACCATGGTAATGAGCGCCATTGGAATGGGACCCTTGCCTACATTGCAAAGTAATACAGACTATTTTTTTTTTCTAAATATAATAAGCCAAAAAATTATATATATATTATATATATCGTTGCTCATTCGTATTGTCATATAATAATGAAAATGTTTACTTCAGATGGTTTGCTTTATGTGTGCGAAACATGTAAAGTAATAAATGTTAGTTTGTATAATAATATTAAATATAATATTTAGATAAACTAACATGTCAGTACTTATTACTTTATAACTGAAAGATTTTAATATCATTATACTACTCTCTTCCTTGTCTATACTATAAGTCTTACATTTTACTGTAAAAAAACAACACTCTGTTTTGTCTTTGAAGTTTTTGTCTGTGGGCTCCAAACTACCGAACTGCCCACACACAGGTTCAGAAAAAAAACCAACAAAATGTTGGCTGAGACCCTTTTCAGCATTTCCTGGTAGCTTTATATATCAGTGACCTTGCAATAGTTTGTTGGTTAAAACCTCCTACTGTAAGACTTGTACATTGCATTGAAAAGTTTGCTTCACCTGTAACTACAATATATATTTATAATATTATTATAACAAGCACAATTTCAGATTGAGACCTTTATTTCTGTGATACTCAAGCCTTCCTTTTCAGATCTAATTCCCAACAGCTATCAAGCCTCTTCCTTGTATCTATACAGCATGTTCTTGCCCTGGACTTGCCGTGGTTTAGACAATAATGTCTAGACCTTCAATAACTTCTGTGTTTCAAGAAACTATGTGTCCCTGGTGTGAAAATGAAGGATATAATATTTGTGTTTGGTGTGAGAAGGACATCATTCTCATACCACAGCAGCACATGGTCTATTTGAAGCACAAGTCTCAAGAATGAACATGGCTTTACAAATGTGGGAAACTGCAGTATTTAGGAGAATGCATTTTGCAACCTCATATTTACCTCATAACATCCATCATTATTGGGATATCATAGCTACTTTTGCAAACCAAGGAAACCCTGAGAGCTCAAGCATGTCTCCAGAGTCAGTAAGAATTGTGATGGAAAATATTCAGACAATGAACACCAAACCCTCATGCTTAGATGTAAATCTGATCAGGGAGCTCATTACAATGAAGTATGGTCCAGCTAAGCAAGTATTAGGAGTTCCCCTTGTGCCTAAACCAACAAAATGTGATTTATGTGGTGGACACTTTCTGGTAAGTATAAAGTGATCATCATTGCTGCATGACACTGTACACTGAGTCACCTGGCACTTTTCTTGCTACTCATTTCCACAAATACTGTCACAATTATCGCAAGGGGTGTGCATTTGTCCAGTTCTATAGATACTGCACAACTGGAACTGGAAGCCTGTGTTACAGTGTCGACTGGATGAGTCATCCATACTTTTCTTCATCTCAAGAAACAGGGTTTGAAATGGCAATGATTTCTTACAAGAAGCACAAGAAACATCATCACATTTAGGTAAGAATTGCGACTTTGCACTGCGACTACAAAATTAATGTAATTTAGAGTCAGTTAATTGTTGTCCATCATATGTATGAGAACACATGTGTATAGTCCTATAGACATGTGTCTGTTATGGTGATGGATGTCATCTTTGGAAGTATGCAATGAATCCCTGTCAATGTGATGTAACCCAGACCACTTGGACTCTTTCTGAAGTAGCCGTTGTCATTGACAAGAGCATATGGCTGGTCACATTAATATTTGGTGCCAAAAAAAATTGTGATCCCTGCCTCTTAAGGTACCTAATTTACCCTCAAATTAAATGTATTCCTTGTGGTTCAATGCACTGTGCTCTCTCACATATACCACATATGCTGGTAGATACAGAACAGTTGTTTTCATGGCTGTCGTCGTTACAAGAAGATAACAAAAACAAGTGTATATAGAGAAAAAAACATCCCTATATTTGCTTTGTGATGACTATGTATTAAGCATTGCTGATGGCACTAGTGTCTCTACCTTTCTGTGTATTCGAAAGCTGGGGCCTAAAGAAGTAAGTGTAAGCCCAATTGCAGTCTAAATACACAGATCTCTGATGAACTGACTGAAGTACTCTTTCAAGGTTCTAAATGATGACTTCCTCGTGTCTGAAACTCAACAACTTATCATACTTACTTGTTAAAGATTCTTGCATAATATTTATACTGTTTCTCTGCTATATACAATAGTTATTAGCAATTTTACATCCTTTCTGACTACCTGGCTGGTCTGTAGCTCCAACGCGCGTTCTTTTACGCGGCACGCCCATTAATTGACCGAGCCGGCGAGCCGGCCCCCCAAAAATGACGCAACTTCCTTAACTACGTATACAACGCATAGTCTATATATAATCAACCCCGTGGAAAGGGATGGCCGGCCCTACGGGCCCCATAAGTCACCACACGTTTGTTTTCTTCCCCTTGTCCTATGTGACCTCCACAACAGCAGATAGATAGAGAAACTAAGGATTTCTTAAATAGACTTCCACATATTCACATTCACTACTTTTAATAGTGTAATGATATGAATACTTACAATTACAGATTATAGATATTTAATTAAAAATGTCTTATAATATACCTCAATTCTATAGATCGATGGGATAGGATGGACAGTAGGATATGAATGGTTGTAAGGTCACACGGGAATCCATTGGACAGTCCTACCTATCATCATGGGACAGTGGGATAGGATGGACAGTACGATTTGAATGGTTGTAAGCAAGACACATGGGAATCCATTGAAAGTCCTACCTATCCTCATGGCGCAGTAGGATAGGATGGACAGTAGGATATGAATGGCTGTAGGGAGGACACGTCCTACCTATCCTGCATGGGACAGTGGGATAGCAGGGTAGGGATAAGTTAATTCATTTTTCCTAAGTGTGCAAGTGTATTACCATGTGGGACATGGGATTTTGATGGCAAACTCAGAATGCAATCACATTCACCTCAGACAAAATTTCATAACTTTAGTTTGGAACGAGCAACAGTCTTTTCATCTGCACAGTTTACATATAATTATGATTCCTGTTTTTTTTAGCATTTGTCGTATTTCAATCCATTACTTCATTTTTGAGTTGCATTAAAATCATTTATAAATGTGTGTGGGGGGGGGGGGGGGGGGGGTGCTGAAGACTGTTATGGTATATGCAAGGATGCAAGGGCATGCTTGCATGCCCTGCACCCTATTAGGGGGTCTAAGGGCATGTGTCCCCAGGAAAATTTGGATTTTCTGAAATTGCAATCTGAATATGAAATGACATGTATGTGTTTTATTAATGTCCCTGTATATCAACCTCAACCATAATTATTTTTATATAATACAATAAAAATAGTCTTTAGCAATCTATAATGTATGTGTTTTAATGATATTTATAATTATGACATTCGCATTACTTACAAATACTTGTTTCACATTAAGGTACATACACATATATATATATATATTGATACACCATCAATAATTGTTAATATAATATATATACAAGAATAATAAAAAACATTTCCAATAAAATGAAAGAAAATGTAAGGATGTCAAAACCCAAAAAGCATGCGAACAAGGTTAGGTGGAACCCAAAATTAAACAAACCACTTCCATATAACCCTACATAAGTACTTATAAAGCAAAAAACAAAGAGCTATACTTATGTAGGGTTATATGGAAGTGGTTTGTTTAATTTTGGGTTCCACCTAACCTTGTTCGCATGCTTTTTGGGTTTTGACATCCCTACATCTTCTTTCATTTTATGGGAAATGTTTTTTATTATTCTTGTTTCCATTGTTTTTTTTTTGAATGGCCTGAATATTTTTTGTAGATTGCAGAAATACTGGTGTAAGTTTTATATATATCATATCAAATCATTCAATCATAAATACATTAAAGCTCGAAGGTCAGTCTTTTGTATATATCAATTATATATGAATTGATTATCATTCTCTTTCATTTACAGATGATGTCTAGTCTGTATTTCACTCGCAGAGCTGTCTGCAGTCTTTGAATTAGTGTCAGTCACTGTGTCAACAATTCACTATTCCAATGCTTATCATAGTATATAATATTATTATACAATGGCTTTAATATTAATAAGATTTATATTCATCATTATTATAATATATTACTGTATTTTCTCACAAATGTTATTATGATTCCAGCACTCCATCTTCGAGTATAGAATTGCGCATGCACAATTAAATACCACGTGGGTTAATTAAGAAAATGGTGTCCGATTTGAGATCAAATCTTTGTAGTCGTTGAGACTGTCTTCTTTCGTAGTATCTGAAGATATCATCTTGCTATGTTAAGACCAGAATTTTATTATGAATGCGACTGGAATTTTGCTAGAATCAATGTGATAGTTCAACAAACAAAAAAATGATTTGTCTGAAAAATATTGATATTAATATTAATAATAATTATAATGAAGATTTTGCCACTCGCCGGTTCTCTACCTTAGCGCCAATTTTTGGCCATCTAGAAGGTGTTGATAGTCATAAAAACACTAGATATGAATAGGTATGTGTGTATTACAACTTATCTGTATATACTGTAGCTATTACCAGAGATTTCAGCTCAACAGTTGCAATTGAAATGTATAGGTGGCCATACCGTACTCTCTGTTATACATACATAGTCAATAATTATTAATAGAAGATATACCTTTTCAGTAAGTTTTGTTGATTATTTCTTTTTCTAAGTGAACTGGAATCATCATTAATTGTAACACATTTTTCAGGAGTTTCCCTACAATTGATAGCCACTGCAGTTGCCATTGTGAAATTTTCTTGTCTTTTCTTGAACTGAGTGAATCAATAGACAAGTAAACAGGTATGTATGTATAGATGATTATAACTAAGATGTGAAAAGGGGTCCTCCATTTTTAAATGCTTCGTATTAGCTGCTCATTTCAGATATCTTGTGTAATAAACCAACACAATTTGGGATATAGGTGGGGCTACAACTTGTCTTCAAAGATTGAAAGTTTAATTTGTTTTTCTAATAAGACGTCTGAAAACAAGCAGTTGAAAATAAGACCTTTTTCCTAGCTATGCATGATTATATGGAAGCTAGATAGAGAGACATATGGCTAGATACATGTAAATTGATCAATAGATGGATTTATTATGAAAGGAAGTGTGAATAAAAAAACCATGTACATGAGCAGCAAAAAATGAAATAATAAATGTCACCATGTATGTTATTTGTGCAATAAACATTTTGTCAAACACTTATATTTAAACTCTCACTATTCAGCCATTTTGTACAGGAAGACAACTAAATGTGGTATCTAAGTGAAGCAGTAGTTATTCTTCTTGGATATCAAATTTGGTTGATTGCCTATACAAAATGGCTGAATACCAAGTATGCATTAAGTTTGATAAAAAGTATTTTCACATTTTCATAAAACTCACTGTTGATGTTGTTAAATTACTTAGTGTCACATTAAGACTATTCTGACGTTCTACTTCAGAGATTACTAGAGATGTGAATAAATAGAGAATACTTATTACAATAGTTGAAGGGTTTACAATCATAGTGGACTAACACAATAATCAACTACTGGAGTTTGTCTATATTGCGGAAAGATGCATTTAAAATTGGACATTGTCAAATTTGAAATATTCTTAATTTTATCTGCTACTGAAACACATTTAGAAAGTGTCTTCATGTTAACCTGGGTATATTACTGTTTTCTGGGTTACTCCAATAAGCTTCTCAGTCCTTAACTTATTAATGATATATGTATTTGTATGCTGGGAATATAAACTCACAATGTTAAGGTTGGACAAATAATTATTATATACTTGCTTATTTTTCCACTCTTTTTAATTTTAACAGTTCTTGTGTAAGTTTTGTATTGTACCTCAGCTATAACAACTAGTCATTACAAGCTGATTTCATTCTGCTAGCTCCAGCATGTGTTCATATGTGCCAGCTCAAATCCTCTGGAATGCAACTACCCCACAATGCATATGTGACATATAAACATATAAACAATTATATATAGATTTAACCCGTGTTTGAATACATGTATTATACAAGTTGTGTCTGCATACCATTGCAAGTAACTCCATCAAAATCTAGCCAATAACTACTATTACATCCACAATAGAAGCTTCCATTAGTGTTTGTACATTTTTGAGAACAATTGTGTGTTCCATCACTACACTCATCAATATCTGAATGAAAAAAAATGCATACAATAGTTAATTACATTATCTTTATACCCGGGGGTATAATTATTGGGCCTAAATGTTTTCACTGATAGTATAATTTTCAGAAACAAACCTAAACACACCCTACGGGTGGTGAAGGGGCGGTGGCTATTACACCAGGTTAGAGTTATATTATATAATATTCCATTTTGAGGAGTCGCATCCGCCCGCTCCCTACTACTGTCGATTGCAGTTGCGTTTGAACATTGCGGATTGCGTGTATGTTTGACATACACGCAATCAGCAATGTAACATACACTCCCCTAACTAAATGTGGGTGTGGGCTTGCTGGGGAAGCCATTTATTGGACATGGCAAGGGGGGAGGGGGTGTGACTGAGTGGAGTCATGCTACCACTGAGTTTAGCAGCATTGTACCTTCATCCTAGTGATGCTAATTTGCTAGGGGTACTGACTCTGCTGGTCCAAGCACAGCACCCTCATCCTAGTGATGCTAAAATGGCTAGGGGTACTCTAAAACATGCCTTGCTGGTGTACATACATGTAATAGTCAATGACATAGGGGAGTGGCCCTGGCGATATCAACCTCTTGTGTTGTAACCGGAGAACTCAGCTTAGCTTGTTGTATATCCGATTCCCCAAATGTTAAAATTATATAAACATACAATGTATAGCTGTATGTATATACACATTTTGTACATACCAATGCAAGTAACCTCATCAAGGTCTAGTTGATAGCCATTTTCACATCCACAAACGAAGCTTCCATTAGTGTTAGTACATATTTGAGAGCAATTGTGTGTTCCATTATTACACTCATCAATATCTGAATAGAAACAGATGTACATAATTATGTGTAATTATATAAACATACAATGTATAGCTGTATGTATGTACATATTTTGTACATACCATTACAAGTAACCTCATCAGGGTCTAGATGATAGCCATTTTTACATCTGCAAGTGAAGCTTCCATTAGTGTTAGTACATATTTGAGAGCAATTGTATGTTCCATTATTGCACTCATCAATATCTGAATAGAAACAGATTTACATAATTATGTGCAATTATATACAGTTTGTAATAATCTATATAATAACACCGTTGTCTGCCACAAATTCACTGAACAAAGACCCAGAAAATTAGACGTAGACGCGACTCTTTGATCGACGTGACATAATAAAAGAAGGCGTTGACAGTAAATTTGACATTTATGCGACAGAATTAGATAGAGAGTTCAGGAGATCTTTGGATAGAGAGAGACATAGACAAACACGTACAACACTAACTGATATAGAGGAGAAACCCAGCTAACATTTGAGATAGAGATTCTCTTGCGCACACGTAGGCGTTTGATGTGCACAGAGAAGCCCAGCTAATATCTGATGAAGATTCTTGTGCATGTAGACGTTTGACGAACAAGAAAAGACAGAAATAGACATAGACAAAGACGAACAAGACTAGAGAGAGAGGCCAGCTAACATCTGATAGAAATAGACATAGACTAACATAGTCTCGCATAGCCAGACCCTTACTAACAACAAGACTAACTAATATAAAGAGAGTAACATCTGATAGAGATAGACATAAAATGAGTACTACACTTAGAAGGTACTATGCATGCCTAGCTTAAACTACTGAAGACAAGTACAGAGAAGACCGAACAGAGTCAGAAAGACATAACATGTAGTTCATTCATTTACTAAAATAAAAATTATAATACATTCATTCGTAGTATGTAAATTTAATTATTGTTATGATTCTAGATAATAATTCTTTCAATGACTATACTACACTACAATGCGTAGAGCATACTATGCCTGCCTAGCCTAAACCGCTGAAGGCGGTATTAATTATAATTACCGTTGTCTGTCTGCCCAAGAAAATTAGACGTTGACGTGACGTAATAAAAGGAGGCGTTGACAGTAAGCGTTCCAAAAGCAGGAGATGAACGATAATCAGCGACAGAAGAGAGAGAAGAGCTTTGGAGACAGTAGTAGAAGGAGAGTGTAGATCTTTGGACAGAAAGAGACAGACAAACACGGACAACACTGGAGGAGAAGCCCAGCTAACATCTGATAGAGATTCTCGTTCAGGTAGAAGTTTGACGTTCACAAGACTAGATAGACATAGACTAACACAGACAAGATCAACTAATATAGAGAGAGAAGCCCAACTAACATCTGTGATATAGATACAGTTACTTGCGATAGACACAGAGGAAGTATATTTCACAAATTGTGTGAACTAGAATAGAAGATTGAGTTTTGGGAAATTCGCAGTATGTAGTGTCTATGTGCACAATTGCTTGACAATTTTTGAACAATTTTTACACAGAGTCGGTGAGAGAGAGAGAGAGAGAGAGGTAACAACGTAACATTTAGTTTATTCATTTATTAAACAAAAATTATAATACATTCATTTGTAGTATAAATTATGAAATAAGCCATTATTTCGCTACTTATTATAATTAAATAACTATATAGCTGTATGTAAATCCACATTTTGTACATACCATTACAAGTAACCTCATCAAGGTGTAGATGATAGCCATTTTTACATCCACAATTGAAGCTTCCATTAGTGTTAGTACATATTTGAGAGCAATTGTGTGTTCCATTGTTACACTCATCAATATCTGAATAGAAAGAGATGTACATAATTATGTATAATTATATACATGCATGATTGTAATATTTATTATCAGTACATAAACATACAATATATAGCTGTACACATTTTGTACATACCATTACAAGTAACCTCATCAGGATCTAGTTGATAGCCATTTTTACATCCACAAGTGAAGCTTCCATTAGTGTTAGTACACATTTGAGAGCAATTGTGTGTTCGATTATTACACTCATCAATATCTGAATAGAAACAGATGTACATAATTATGTATAATTATATATACATGCATGTTTGTATAATTATTTTAATTATATAAAGATACAATGTATAGCTGTATGTATGTACATATTTTGTATACATTTTGTACATACCATTACAAGTAACTTCATCAGGGTCGAGTTGATAGCCATTTTTACATCCACAAGTGAAGCTTCCATTAGTGTTAGTACACATTTGAGAGCAATTGTGTGTTCGATTATTACACTCATCAATATCTGAATAGAAACAGATGTACATAATTATGTATAATTATATATACATGCATGTTTGTATAATTATTTTAATTATATAAAGATACAATGTATAGCTGTATGTATGTACATATTTTGTATACATTTTGTACATACCATTACAAGTAACTTCATCAGGGTCGAGTTGATAGCCATTTTTACATCCACAAGTGAAGCTTCCATTAGTGTTAGTACACATTTGAGAGCAATTGTGTGTTCCATTATTACACTCATCAATATCTGAATAGAAAGAGATGTACATAATTATGTATAATTATATACATGCATGTTTGTATAATTATTTTAATTATATAAAGATACAATGTATAGCTGTATGTATGTACATACCATTACAAGTAACTTCATCAAGGTCTAGTTGATAGCCATTTTTACATCCACAAGTGAAGCTTCCATTAGTGTTAGTACAAATTTGAGAGCAATTGTGTGTTCCATTATTACACTCATCAATATCTGAATAGAAACAGATGTACATAATTATGTATAATTATATACATGCATGTTTGTATAATTATTATAATTACATAAACATACAATGTATAGCTGTACACATTTTGTACATACCATTACAAGTAACCTCATCAGGATCTAGTTGATAGCCATTTTTACATCCACAAGTGAAGCTTCCGTTAGTGTTAGTACAAATTTGAGAGCAATTCTGTGTTCCATTATTACACTCGTCAATATCTGAATAGAAAGAGATGTACATAATTATGTATAATTATATACATGCATGTTTGTATAATTATTTTAATTATATAAAGATACAATGTATAGCTGTATGTATGTACATACCATTACAAGTAACTTCATCAAGGTCTAGTTGATAGCCATTTTTACATCCACAAGTGAAGCTTCCATTAGTGTTAGTACAAATTTGAGAGCAATTGTGTGTTCCATTATTACACTCATCAATATCTGAATAGAAACAGATGTACATAATTATGTATAATTATATACATGCATGTTTGTATAATTATTATAATTACATAAACATACAATGTATAGCTGTACACATTTTGTACATACCATTACAAGTAACCTCATCAAGGTCTAGTTGATAGCCATTTTTACATCCACAAGTGAAGCTTCCATTAGTGTTAGTACAAATTTGAGAGCAATTGTGTGTTCCATTATTACACTCATCAATATCTGAATAGAAACAGATGTACATAATTATGTATAATTTTATACATGCATGTTTGTATAATTATTTTAATTATATAAAGATACAATGTATAGCTGTATGTATGTAAATATTTTGTACATACCATTACAAGTAACCTCATCAGGATCTAGTTGATAGCCATTTTTACATCCACAAGTGAAGCTTCCGTTAGTGTTAGTACACATTTGAGAGCAATTCTGTGTTCCATTATTACACTCGTCAATATCTGAATAGAAAGAGATGTACATAATTATGTATAATTATATACATGCATGTTTGTATAATTATTTTAATTATATAAAGATACAATGTATACCTGTATGTATGTACATATTTTGTACACATTTTGTACATACCATTACAAGTAACCTCATCAAGGTTGAGTTGATAGCCATTTTTACATCCACAAATGAAGCTTCCATTAGTGTTAGTACATATTTGAGAGCAATTGTGTGTTCCATTACTACACTCATCAATATCTGAATAGAAACAGATGTACATAATTATGTATGTACATATTTTGTACATACCATTACAAGTAACCTCATCAGGATCTAGTTGATAGCCATTTTTACATCCACAAATGAAGCTTCCATTAGTGTTAGTACATATTTGAGAGCAATTGTGTGTTCCATTATTACACTCATCAATATCTGAATAGAAACAGATGTACATAATTATGTATAATTATATACATGCATGTTTGTATAATTATTATAATTACATAAACATACAATGTATAGCTGTACACATTTTGTACATACCATTACAAGTAACCTCATCAAGGTCTAGTTGATAGCCATTTTTACATCCACAAGTGAAGCTTCCATTAGTGTTAGTACAAATTTGAGAGCAATTGTGTGTTCCATTATTACACTCATCAATATCTGAATAGAAACAGATGTACATAATTATGTATAATTATATACATGCATGTTTGTATAATTATTTTAATTATATAAAGATACAATGTATAGCTGTATGTATTTAAATATTTTGTACATACCATTACAAGTAACCTCATCAGGATCTAGTTGATAGCCATTTTTACATCCACAAGTGAAGCTTCCGTTAGTGTTAGTACAAATTTGAGAGCAATTCTGTGTTCCATTATTACACTCGTCAATATCTGAATAGAAAGAGATGTACATAATTATGTATAATTATATACATGCATGTTTGTATAATTATTTTAATTATATAAAGATACAATGTATAGCTGTATGTATGTACATATTTTGTACACATTTTGTACATACCATTACAAGTAACCTCATCAAGGTCGAGTTGATAGCCATTTTTACATCCACAAATGAAGCTTCCATTAGTGTTAGTACATATTTGAGAGCAATTCTGTGTTTTATTACTACACTCATCAATATCTGAATAGAAACAGATGTACATAATTATGTATGTACATATTTTGTACATACCATTACAAGTAACCTCATCAGGATCTAGTTGATAGCCATTTTTACATCCACAAGTGAAGCTTCCGTTAGTGTTAGTACAAATTTGAGAGCAATTCTGTGTTCCATTATTACACTCGTCAGTATCTGAATACAAAGAGATGTACATAATTATGTATAATTATATACATGCATGTTTGTATAATTATTTTAATTATATAAAGATACAATGTATACCTGTATGTATGTACATATTTTGTACACATTTTGTACATACCATTACAAGTAACCTCATCAAGGTCAAGTTGATAGCCATTTTTACATCCACAAATGAAGCTTCCATTAGTGTTAGTACATATTTGAGAGCAATTGTGTGTTCCATTACTACACTCATCAATATCTGAATAGAAACAGATGTACATAATTATGTATGTACATATTTTGTACATACCATTACAAGTAACCTCATCAGGATCTAGTTGATAGCCATTTTTACATTCACAAGTGAAGCTTCCGTTAGTGTTAGTACAAATTTGAGAGCAATTCTGTGTTCTATTATTACACTCGTCAATATCTGAATAGAAAGAGATGTACATAATTATGTATAATTATATACATGCATGTTTGTATAATTATTTTAATTATATAAAGATACAATGTATAGCTGTATTTATGTACATATTTTGTACACATTTTGTACATACCATTACAAGTAACCTCATCAAGGTCGAGTTGATAGGCATTTTTACATCCACAAGTGAAGCTTCCATTAGTGTTAGTACATATTTGAGAGCAATTGTGTGTTCCATTGTTACACTCATCAATATCTGAATAGAAACAGATGTACATAATTATGTATAATTATATACATGCATGTTTGTATAATTATTATAATTACATAAACATACAATGTATAGCTGTACACATTTTGTACATACCATTACAAGTAACCTCATCAAGGTCTAGTTGATAGCCATTTTTACATCCACAAGTGAAGCTTCCATTAGTGTTAGTACAAATTTGAGAGCAATTGTGTGTTCCATTATTACACTCATCAATATCTGAATAGAAACAGATGTACATAATTATGTATAATTATATACATGCATGTTTGTATAATTATTTTAATTATATAAAGATACAATGTATAGCTGTATGTATTTAAATATTTTGTACATACCATTACAAGTAACCTCATCAGAATCTAGTTGATAGCCATTTTTACATCCACAAGTGAAGCTTCCGTTAGTGTTAGTACAAATTTGAGAGCAATTCTGTGTTCCATTATTACACTCGTCAATATCTGAATAGAAAGAGATGTACATAATTATGTATAATTATATACATGCATGTTTGTATAATTATTTTAATTATATAAAGATACAATGTATAGCTGTATGTATGTACATATTTTGTACACATTTTGTACATACCATTACAAGTAACCTCATCAAGGTCGAGTTGATAGCCATTTTTACATCCACAAATGAAGCTTCCATTAGTGTTAGTACATATTTGAGAGCAATTGTGTGTTCCATTACTACACTCATCAATATCTGAATAGAAACAGATGTACATAATTATGTATGTACATATTTTGTACATACCATTACAAGTAACCTCATCAGGATCTAGTTGATAGCCATTTTTACATCCACAAGTGAAGCTTCCGTTAGTGTTAGTACAAATTTGAGAGCAATTGTGTGTTCGATTATTACACTCGTCAATATCTGAATAGAAACAGATGTACATAATTATGTATAATTATATATACATGCATGTTTGTATAATTATTTTAATTATATAAAGATACAATGTATAGCTGTATGTATGTACATATTTTGTACACATTTTGTACATACCATTACAAGTAACTTCATCAAGGTCGAGTTGATAGCCATTTTTACATCCACAAGTGAAGCTTCCATTAGTGTTAGTACACATTTGAGAGCAATTGTGTGTTCCATTATTACACTCATCAATATCTGAATAGAAACAGATGTACATAATTATGTATAATTATATACATGCATGTTTGTAATAATTATTATAATTATATAAACATACAATATATAGCTGTATGTATGTAAATATTTTGTACATACCATTACAAGTAACCTCATCAAGGTCTAGTTGATAGCCATTTTTACATCCACAAGTAAAGCTTCCATTAGTGTTAGTACACATTTGAGAGCAATTGTGTGTTCCATTATTACACTCATCAATATCTGAATAGAAACAGATGTACATAATTATGTATAATTATATACATGCATGTTTGTAATAATTATTATAATTATATAAACATACAATATATAGCTGTATGTATGTAAATATTTTGTACATACCATTACAAGTAACCTCATCAAGGTCTAGTTGATAGCCATTTTTACATCCACAAGTAAAGCTTCCATTAGTGTTAGTACACATTTGAGAGCAATTGTGTGTTCCATTATTACACTCATCAATATCTGAATACAAACATATGTACATAATTATGTGTAATTATATACAGTTTGTAATAATTATTATAATTACAAGAATAATAAAAAACATTTCCAATAAAAATGAAAGAAGATGTAGGGATGTCAAAACCCAAATAGCATACAAACAAGGTTAGGTGGGACCCAAAATTAAACAAACCACTTTGATATAACCCTACATAAGTACAGCTCTTTGTATTTTTCTTTATAGTGGTGTAAGTACTTATGTAGGGTTATATGGCTAATTGTTCTAATCAAATTATGCTTTCTATTTTATAAACATTCTAAATAAAATATCAATTTAATTTTGATATGCAAATGTAGGTTCACATATGTGCCATGTAGTTGAATGTTACTAATATCATTTGTAACATATGAAAAATAGTGACTCGGTGACATCTATAAAGCTGTTTGATTATATTGAAACATACATACCATTACATGATATTCCATCTTCATCCAAAATATAACCATCATTACATGAACAGAATAAACCTTCCGGAGAGAAGTTACATAGCTGAGTACAGTTGAAACACACATCACCAGCTATTGAGAGAGGGTATTGAGTATAATTTATATAGTACAGTTTTATGTGTGTGTGTGTGATTGTCTAAATCTTTCTAGGTACCATTAAATACTGTATCATTGCATAAATAGATTTGTTAAAATAAAAAAATTATTGGCCAGCTATTGAGAGAGGGTATTAAGTGTAATTTATATAGTACAGTTTTATGTCTGTGTGTGATTGACTAAATCTTTCTAGGTACCATTAAATACTGTATCATTACATAAATAGAATTGTTAAAATAAAAAAATTATTGGCCAGCAAAGTTGTAAGAATGCAAATTATAATTTAATTGGTCATACAGCATGATAAAAGATACTTATACTATAATCAATTATCATATCCAATATCTCATATTACATGCGCAAAGAATGTGTGGAAACCTAAAATGATTTAATTAAAATGTTATTCTGCTTCTTTGTACATCTAGTATAAGCATAATTGAAATTACAAATTATAGATACCTGTACATCACCACTACAATTTGCACTATTACATGAAAATCAGTGTTAAGGAGTTGGGAAATATTTCAGAATAAAACAAATTCCCTTTTTCATAGTGTGGTAAATTCAACTTTTACCCATTATTGTGCAATATGGACTAGTTGATTTTTTGGTTAGACAAATCTGGCTCTCAACTTTTATGTTTGATGCATCTCGTGTATACCGTTACAAGTAGTTCCATCAGCATCCAGTAAATATCCATTATTACATTATTTTTGCAGTGTAAAACATTTATTAATCACTTGGTTGCACGACAACAGGGGTGCCCAATTACAGAGACAAAAATTACTGATAATTACACTTGCTGTTTATAGTTATGTTATTAACAGTAGGAAGACTACTTTTTCTCATGATTATGTCACAGCAGTTTCATCTTTACAATTTAGATGTATTCATTTACCAATTTGCCCCAAAGAGCACATGAAGTTTACAATAAAAAGTATGCTCATCATGAAAATCAATATAATTATTGCTTAATAGTATGCTTTGTATATCTATTTATCTCATTAGGTCCAATTTATAATTTCCTGAGTGTGCCCCTGGTTGAATGAATTTGTCACTGTAAAAGAACAAAATTGTTAAAATAACTTATTGATTGGTTATTGCATATACAGTTACAAAGATTTAAACTTGTATGGTCATGCTGTTCATGCTATAACATTTACTTGAAGTCCTTTTTTATTATCCTTCCCATATAATATTTCATGTCACTTATGAAACGTAAAAGTAACTGGCCATCAATCAACAAATGGTTGAAATGTTTTGTAAAACTTGCAACTGCATTATTTAATTTATTAAGAAACATCACAAAAGATTATACCTATAGTTATTTGGCAACAAATGCAACTATATGATATCAGCAATCATGTATGCACAACCAGCATCATGAAAATTTGAATTTACACTATTCTTTGCAACTGTATACTTACCAATGAATGAGTTATTTTAACAATTTTGTCATTGCAGTGTAACTGCTCAGTGTTGTATCAGACTACATGGTTTCCTTAACAGTCATTTTTACATAACTTATTAGTGAGAGAGGTAGCTACTGGCTAAAATAAACTGTGAGTACCATGGTATCCAAGTTGTCAGATATATTATATGAGTTAGTAATTACTATCAATAAATGTAAGTGATCATTGTGAATAACAACACTATAGCCTGCTACCATGTTGTTGCTGTGTGTTGTATTTAGAATATTGGAAGTTATAGAGCTGTTTATAACTTCCTAGTTTCCTGGCTGTAAGTATGGTAATAGCATCCACATGCAGTTAATATCACATTGGGTGTAAATTGAATGCTCACTCAGTCTATTTTACTGAAAATATAATTCTTTGCACTTGGATGTAGACTTTCTGCCCTCACAATTATATTTTAGCAATAGACCATGAGCACATCCTATAGCTATAACTTCTAACATCAATTTAAATGTTCAGGAAACAAACTAACCTGATTTGCTTTTGACATTTGAATGTATTTGAAAATGTAAGTCATAAATACAAGATACTAGTAATGTAATTCAATGCTATTGTAATCATTGATAATGAGGTATATAAACATCTGATGGATTGAAAACATGTAGTGTGCAAAAGACTAAAGTTTGTAATGACACAAAATGAATCAGTACCATATTAATTTTAGTAATATAACTGTTAAATTTATTATGTTATGAGTAAAATATTATAGTAACTGTTAATAGTAATAGTTTAATTAATAACTAAATAATCTCTGATAAAATTGAATAGTACTCTCATATGTTAACTTACGTGGAGGACAGATTTGTGGAGCATCAGAACAGCAATCGTTTAGCTGATAACAATGTGTATCGCAATAGCAATCCCCGACCTGGCAAGTAGATAGACGACTATATATACAGCAATCAGTATAATTAGCAGTGCAGGAACCTGTATGAAGTATTGTATACTACAATTTCACATGACAAATGAATTATGTAAAGAAATGCATTGAAATAGCAGACATATAGGCAAGAGTAAATCTATATGCCTAATCTTAAATAGTGTGCAACAATATATTCCATTATAAGTACATACATTATGTGATCAAAGTGTTATTAACCTTGAGCTGAAATCACAGGGAACTCAAGATACAACAACAGTATCATAAAAGGTAGGAAACGATACAACAGTATCATAAAGGGTAGGAAACATTTGGAATTCATCTGTTTGACAAAAGAGAAATTAAGTAATGATTATAATTATAAACTATTTGATACAATATTTGTGTTGTCAAAAATGATTATTTTTTGTGTATGCATTATTATTCCCATGGACTTTAATTATTATACACCTGCACCTGTTTTCTGAATGTGTGAACAGGGCATGTACTTTTCCATGATTAGTGCACCAGCCAGGTAAGATGACAAAGATTGTACAAGGCATAATTATGTACTTGAATTCTTTATTCGAATGTTTCTTCATATTTCTTCATATTTATCACAGAAAAAATGTAATTTTGGTACACTTAGAAATTGAAAGTTATATCAGTAGTATAATTTATCGACATACAATTAATCCTGCCGTAGCATTACAGTGGAGCCCCTCTATTCCAGACACCCTTGGGACAAATATAAATGTCCTGATTACATAGGGTGTCCGCATTTCTGGCCTATTGTTTCTTTGAGTTAACCTTAAACGTTTTTCAGCCTGATTGATATGCTTAACTTTAACAAAAGCCTGCTCATTCAAAAATGCTCCACTTTTGCTGCCCATGCTTTCAGTTTGCTGTTAGCTGAAGCAGAGTACAAATTTTCCACATGCCTGACCCATTTAACTCTTGAAGACGAAATGGGCTTCTATGCATGTACATACTTATTTAAGCATAATTATGCCAGAACATTTCTTTCTTAACATGAAATTTTATCTTATTATATTTATATTATATAAAAGACAAAGGGATAGCTAAGTTGAAATTTATTCTCAGTTTTCAAACAAACCAATTCAAACTTTAAAAAATACTTTTGTACACATCAAGCTTCTTAAATTGTATGACAGTTACAATAGCTTCTCTAAAATGCATTTTCTTGTTGCATGGCAAATGCTCAAAGGCGTGGTTACTACAAACATAAAAAAAAACATTCCACTACATCATCCACATTAGCAATATACAAAAAGAGTACATGCAACATTGCAAAAATGAAATTAAATTGTTAAAATAGCTAATTTATTGGTTAGCACAGTTGCAAGGAATAGTGGCAATTGTAATTTAATTGGTAGTGTAGGTTGTTATGACTGCATGGCCATGGTAACATACATGTATTATAATATAATCCAATAATTGCAATTTCAATTATCCTTATACTATCTATTATATATACATAGAAGAATAAAATTTTTATTAAGTCATTTTAGGTTTCCAAACCTTCTTTGTATGTCTAATTTGAGATAATTGATTATAGTATAATTTATCATGCATCACAGTCATAACAACCTTATATTATAATTTGCATCCTTACAACTGTACTCAGTGATCAATTTTACTACTGATTTGTTTTAACAATTTGCAGTGAATGCCTCATTATTCCATTTGCATGAGTGAATCTGCTGGGTTTCTAACATTGATGATAGTAGTGATGTATTCCAAGTTCTCTAACTCTTCTGTTCCGTCTTCTTGCTCTGAAAATTGAAAGCACGGGTTCCGTTCTAATTCTAGTTCTCTAACTCTTCGACTTCTCCATTTGCAAAATTGTGGGCTCGTGTAACTTGACCTTTGACGTACGTTACAGTTGTCTCGTATATAGCTCACTTGCAATTTAAAACGATGCATCACTCTATTGCTCTTGTAATCATTCAGTTTGGCATGTTGTATATTTATATTGTACATTTATATTTATTCAGAATACATAATAATTATACTACTGATGATACTCACTTTTCACAGCTGTAGTTCCAGCTACTGGAATATGATGCACAGTGATAGTGCTTTGCTACCTTAATCTTTTTTAGAGACAAAATGAGATATGAAAAGGATGCTTGTATACCGTCAGGAGCCCATAAGAAGATGGAGCGCTTACTAATGTTTTACGTTTCGTATATATTAGGCAGTTGCTGTCTAATTACTTTGAAGTGGGTGTGGGTAATTATTAATTTCAATCACACGTGAAAAATATGGCTGTTCCAAAGCGTGCCTAGCTATAGTCTCGTGCGCGCAGACGCCTTATCGAACGTCTGCACGCACGAGACTAGCCTAGCTAGAATTGAAGAAACGAGAGTAGTTTGCCCCAGAGTTTTTACTCTTTGAAGTAAACTGTGTAATTCAACAAGAAATTTTAAAAGCAGCAGCAAGCCAAATGAGTTGTAAGTTAGTCTTATAAGTCCGTTATAAAGTTAAATAATCTCTTCAAAAAAACTCTACGACTCACCTTTTTCACTTCTTTAATAACAAATACCTCCAAACAATTTTTATCAGGTTTCTTCAGTCTGCCACGCTATATCTTCAATTTGAGCTACAGAAAGTTTCTTACAGCCATAATTATTGTCTGAACCAGCTCATTTTGAGCTCGACTAACATGGGTTAATTAATGGCATCTATTCGAAATACTACAAGAATTGGATACTGTCACACAAAAGAGGTACAGAGTGAAGTTGAATATAGCAGTGTTAATATTAATGTAGAGGTAATGCTGCAAATGGTGAAATGATTGGTTGTGGTAGTGATTTATACTCAATTATGTGGTTTCATATGGACTGTTTGAACATTGATTCCACTCCAGATGGAAAGTGGTTTTGTCCTGATTGCCAGACTGCCACATGAGTCTATAATTATACATCCCTGAATTTCAATATAACAGTTATAACTATACTGTTATTATTATTATAATGCATGATTAATCAAATAGAAACAGATTCGCAACAATTACACAAACAGTTACAATAAATTCAGATTCTTCATCACACATTATTGTATTTATAGGTAACGTTGATACTAACATTGTATACTTTTGCCTTAGACTAGAAACCCAATCACCCTTTCTATGTGGATCTGTACTCTAGAAAGTTGACAAGAAGTATTAACCTCTAATTTGCTCCGTTGTTTCTTGCCTATACTTGTATATACATTATATAGTACTGGTAAATTCATTACCAATTGTACATGTATCTGATGACCTGTTGCTGACACATTCTTGCTGCTTCTATTTTCATCACTTGATTCTATACTTTCATCATCACATCACACTGCCTAACACTATCATCTTCTATCTCAAATTCTGATTCAAAGTCAGCTTCAACTAATATACTTTCACTGGCAACACCAATGTTTAAACACGTTTTCTAAAACAGTGTTCTTTCTTACACACAACTTCTGCTCACTTTTTCTTTCGAGTGGACTATCAGTAAAGCTAAAAATGCTAGGAGTATAGTCAGGAGAGAGTGGATCATCGCTTTTTTCTCTATTAAACAATCTGAAGTTAACCTTTTAATAGTTATAAGAGTCACACACATAAATGACCAATGATGTTATACATCTTTGGTAGTATTATGTTTATAAATAATTATTGTTTTACACATGTAATATTACTTTGCCATGTAGGTGTGATCCTGTCCCTACAGCGCTCGTTGTATGTGTATGTATTCATAAATTAATAATCATAAAGATACGCAAGTTTGTGCAACCATTACAAGTAAACTTATCTTTGTCCAATAGATAACCATTACCACATCCACACGTGAAGCTTCCAACAGTGTTTATGCATGTCTGAGAGCAATCATGTGTTCCATCACTACAGTCATCATTATCTACATGGTTAGAAATGTATGTATGATTTTGTACATACATATTATGTTCCTTTATATAAACATGTGTATGTTTCATGTAATATTCACCATCACAAGTAGCTCCATCACTGTTCAATGGAAATCCGGTGTTGCATCCACAAAAGAAATTTCCTTCAGTGTTAGTACATGTTTGAACACAGTCGTCTATTCTTAAGCTACATTCATCATTATCTGAAAAGAAGAAAACACATGTAAACATGTACATGTGTGGGAATGTGATATACATATACGTATGGGGACAACAGTAAATTAATTATAATTATAATTATTATGATTATGATGGTGTTTTGTGTCGCTAAAAATGTTAGCTACTTCTACTTATCTATGAAATTGAATTTTAATATTTCACTGATATTAAAATTCAAATGTTTTAGCACAAACATTTCGATCCTCATCTATAGCTTATACCTAACAGTATATATAGATGTTACTTGTACATACCAATACAAGTAGTCCCATCATTGTCTAGATGATAGCCACTATTACATCCACAAAGAAAGCTTCTTTCAGTGTTAGTACACATATGGTCACAAATGTGTGTTTCTGTATCAGGATCACACTCATTAATATCTGGAAGGATGGATATCAATGTATGCATATTCATTAATAAGTAAATAAGTATACATAATAATAATTATAATTGTGCATGTGTGCACAGAATATGTATGATGTTCGATTATATGTATCTAAGTACAATTCACGCCTCATTTAGAAGATTTGTCTAAGGAGGACAAAAGTTCAATTTGAAAATCTGAAAGACTATGGGGCGGCAATGTACAGGGCTATTGTGCTGCTCATATTGGCAAACTAAATGCCTTTCCTCCATCCCCTCTTAATGAAACCTTGCTATATACTTATGTTTATATGTATGGTTAATGCTATATACAGCTTCTACATACCATGACAATTAACTCCATCATCATCCAGTGTATAACCACGAGTATAACATCCACAAATGAAGCTTCCAATAGTGTTTGTACATGTTTGAGAGCAACCACCTGTTTCATCAGCACACTCATCAATATCTGGACAGACTGAATTTTATGTGTAATCTCAGTGATTGTATATAGCTAGAGCTGACTGAGAGTATAATTATAACTACATAATATACCAATAGTATTACTATATAATTAAATTTATTATATAAAATAATGAAACTATCTACCACATAATTTTTTTTACAAGATTATGAAATGCAATAATATTGGAATACTAGAATCTGTGTTGGACCATAATCAAATATCTTCTTAGTTATTATCAAAAGCCATTACAGTGGTTGAGATTCCACTGCTGCAAAAATAGTTATATGGTTATCACTGTTTCTTTTGCTCCATACACCAGTGCTGGTTATGTTTTTGTGAAAAAGCAAATCTTAGCAGAAAATCTAAAGTGATAGCTTACATTTGTGTATGTTTATACAGTATTATATATGGGAGACGAAACGTATTTGTATATAATTACTTATCAACTCATTGTCATAATATTGCTCAGTTTTAGTACATAAATATATGAATATGATTTTAGGTTAGAATTTTGAAGGTGTGCTTTCAGTAATTTTAACAACAATTTGATTATTAAAATGGAGTAACAGTTCCTTTTAAAATAATAATTATGAAGAAGATAATATCTACAAACTTCAAATATAATTACATCAATTTTCTAAGACTGCATAATTGTAGGTTCGATACGAGTACATTTAGTATGTTGTTTCTATACATATACATATTGATTAGTATGTCTGCATATGTGTATATAGGTATGCGTGTATGTATGCGTACTTTAGTTTGTTTTGTTTTTGCATAAGTTACAAGTCACCCCATCTTTCTCTTCTAGATGCTAAACGTAAACACTTATCCTAAATGAAATATTAATCAATTCTTGTACGTAAATGTAGGTTCACTAATATCATTTGTAACATGAAAATTATGGACATCTATAATGCCTACATACCATTACATGATAGTTCATCTTCATCCAAAATAAAACCATGATTACATGAACAGAAAAAACCTTCCGGAGAGACGTTACATAGCTGAGTACAGTTGGAACAATCATCACCAGCTATTGGGAGAGGTTATTAAGTATAATTAATACAGTCATCTATATATTACACGAGTTTTATCTCTGTGGATCTGTTCGCCTGTGAGTTATGAATTTAATCACTTCTAGGACACATTAAATACTCTACACTGCAAAAATAGAACTGTTAAAAACAACAAACATATTGGATAGTACAGTTGCAAGGATGCAAATTATATTTTAATTGGTCATACAGGTTGATGTTATGACTGTATGATAAAAGACACTTACACTATAATCAATTGTCATGTCCAATATCTCATATTTGATGCACAAAGAAGGTTTGGAAACCTAAAATGATTTAATTAAAATGTTGTTCTGCTTCTTTATATATCTAATAGACAGTTTGAAATTGCAATTATTGGCCTATGTACGTCCAATAAAATTGCAATTTCCCCTATTCCATGCAACTGTACTAACCAATGAAGTATTTTTAACAATTTTATTTTTGTAGTATAAAAACATGTTAATTATTCACTTGATTGCACACACACAGGGGTGCCTAATTTACTAAGTATATACAGACACATATATAGTTAAGCTTGCTGTTTATAATTATGCTATTCACTCTAGATCTAGAAAGACTGCTCTTTCTCACCATTATGAGACAGCAGTTGTATTTTTACAGCTCCAGGTGGAGTCATTCAACAACTTGCCACAAAGAGCACATGAAGTTTTCGATTTAAAATATGTTCTTCATGAAATCATAGCTGTAAAACTTTTGCAGGATGCTTTGTGTGCTCATTTATTGTTATGGACTTTGTAGATTTAAACGCATCTCCAAGAACGAAGCTGAAGAAAATACTTAGGTGTTTTGATGCTGGCCAAAATCATAGTTGATTCATCACAGGTCAGTGTTCTTTTTGTTTGTATATAACTATTCTTCTTCACTTACAGCATTGTCATTACAGAGGAATATGGTGGTAAAGGATAATAAAGATGGAGCTATAAACTATTATAATACTTTTATATAAAAATTAATAAAATATAATACATTTATTATAATTGCATAAATTATAGCCAGTGCGTTATGACTAACTATCTGTTTACATCCATGGCCATCTTAATTAATGGGTGTGGTAGATACAAATGGAGTCCTATCATAAGCAGGATGTGCTGTTAGTGGCTAAAAGTATTTGTTGAGTAGGTCAAGAAACAAAACAGTATGAAAATTTGATTAAACTGAATTTTACTTAAAAGAAATTTTTATTTGTCCTAAATGTGCTTTGATAGCTTCCCAAACATAGAAATGTATTTATGTTTCTTGAAAAGAATATTATGAGGAACAATGTAGCACTCCATGGTTCTCAACTTTAGCAATACCTTCTAGCCATATAGTAGATCTTGTGAATCATGAAAACTCTTAATATCAAAAGACTTACCAGTAAATATTAGCAAAGATTTCAGCTCATCACTTGCAGTTGAAGTGTATGGCCAGCCATTAGCCATCCCTACATAGAGAGTACTACTGCACTCTCTGATACTTCCAATGTAATATTTCATGTCACTTATTAAGTAACTGGCCATCAACAAATGGTTTAAAGTTTCGTTAAACTTGCCACTGCATAATTTAATTTACCAAGAAACACCAAAAAAGATTGTACCTGTATTTATTTGGCAGCAAAGGCAATTACAAATATATGGTATCAGCAATCATGTAGGCACATGACCATTTGAATTTACACTGTTCTTTGCAATTGTATACTTAACAACGAATGAGTTAATTATTTTAACAATTTTGTTTTTGCTGTGTTATTGCTTACATGATGTGTCAGACTACATGGGTTTTTTAACAGTCATTGTTATATAATTTAGTGGGTGAGGTACTGGCTAAAATAAATCGTGAGTAACATAGAATCCAGATTATTCAAGTTGTCAGACATATATTAGTCAACAATCACTATCAATAAGTAAATGTACGTGATCATTGTGAATAACAACATTATAGCCTGTTACCACATGGATGTTGTTGTTATGTTTTGTATTTCGAATTTTTGAAGTTATAGACCAGTTTGTAACAATGGTAATTGTATGTGCAGTTAATAACGTCCAGCCTGTAAATCATTTATAGAATGCTTCCTCAGTCTATTTTACTGAAATATAATTCTGTGCATTTAGGTATTCTGCCTTTGCAATTCAATAGACAGTGAGTGCATTCTATAACTATAACTTTTAACATCAATTTAAAGGCAGGCATCAATATGGATACTAGTAATGTAATTGCATGCTAGTACTGATGGATTGAAAACATTTAGTGTGCAAAAAGACTAAAGTTTGTCATGACACAAAATGAATCTGTACCATGCTTAGTCAATTAAGCTATATGATGTGAGAAACTTTTTATAATTGTAACCAATTGTAGTGAGCAGTTGTTTATAGGAACTCAGCTACCTAAATAATCTCTGATAAAATTGTATAGTACTTTCAAATGCTTACTTACATGGACAGATTTGTCGAAGATCATACTCGGAACAACAGGTTTTACAGCAAGGGAAATGCCCACCAGAGGGCGTTGGAGGGGTAACTTAATCCCCAAACTGGGCGGGCGTCAAAGGAGGCACAGCCCCCTTTGAACCCACTATATACAAACAGAAAAGACACTCTATTACATAATCCACATTAAGGATATACTACAAAAGTAATGCATGCAATGTCAGAAACAGCTAGTGATACATGCATGGGTTACATCGATCTGTCTTACCTTTGTAAATAAGATGTACTGGAGGGATGAAAGATCCACAGTAAACTGCTTTTTTTCACTTATACTAATCATCTCCATACATCCTCCTTGCCCCTTGTTGATCCCTTTTTGATAGAGAGCATGGCACAATCTTGATTCTAGTAAGAACCCAGTTAAGCATCAACATCATCCAGAAATGATTTCTTAATTTATTTGTTGGAAATTGGTAGATGTATATTTGCTCTATATATGCTATAGTTGCTTTGCTTCGCACAAACTTAATACACTTCACGCGAAGTGTATTAAGTTTGTGCAAAGGATCGAGTGTTGTTAAAAACAGGCACGATGATAGCTGAAACAATAATTTGCAAACGTATTTTATTTTTTCGATAGGATGTGAATCACCTGAAGTACCTGATGAAGTTCCCTGTTATAATAATTTTATATCTTGAAATGTACACCAAATTTGCATTATTAATGCAGTTAACAGCTGCATTACGTTCAAAGCTATGAGATGCCTGGAGAAACAGTCACTTTGAAACTCAATATGTGGAAGCTGCTACACCTAATCTATGCACGGGTCTAGCCACTATGTACCGAGAAGCTAGTCTGGCGTCGCCGCCCCTTCGAGGAAGGGTCTGGTGAACTGCGTATACTGCATGGAAGAAGCGATAACAAATTCAGTGAAAGGACTTGGATATATACAACTTAAAGATGAACAGTTCAAGATAGTGAAGAGGTTTTTGAGTAGAAATGATGTATAAGGAGTCCTACCAACAGTGTATGAGAAGTCTCTGTGCTATGCTTGTTTATCACTGGCATTTCATAAGCTGGAGTACAAGTATAAAATCTATTGTTATTGTAGTGATTCCCCTCACTGTTATAATGAAGGATCAGGTTTGATATGTATAATTATATCACTCTATTATTTGTCTTCAATATGAACTCTGTATCACATGTCAGTTGACTATGCATACTGATTGTAAGATAATTGCGCCAGGGGAAATATTTCCAATCAAAGGGACTTTTAACAGGATTTGTTTGTGGAGAAAATGATGACGAATATGCAAAAATGAAGGATAGAATCTGTACGGGAGGGTATCAATTAGTTTTTTTTACTCCTGAGCACCACCAAATACTGGAGAGTTTTTTTGAGACATTCTTCAGCAATAGCCAAACAGCTCCTACGAGCAAGTGCCTTTCCCAGTCTTTTTCATTTAGGGGTCAGAAAATATGTTTTTTTTTTGGTTGTTTACCACCACCTACATTATTATACTTACTTACATAAGTATGCTAATTAATGCATGGTCATATAATATTATATAGAATTATAATTATATCTATTTATTTCTTTATTACTTTAATATTTGAGGTAAGAAACTCACAGCAACATCAGGAGATATAACATCCTGTGAACTTGCAAAATTAATTAAGACATGTAGTACAGGGATAGCTTGAGGTAAGCACAACTTCCTTAGTCCGCTTCCTACACACCCTGGAAATGGACCACTAACTATAGAGTCAATAGCATTTGTCAGGTTAGAGTTCACACTTCTCTCTAATTTATCAAGCCTCTCGAAGGCAGAAACACATGGTCTACACATTCTCTGTCAGCTTTCAGCACTTTATCAATGTTGATGTTGAGACGTTTTGAATGGATAACATCATTAAACTTTTTCTTCCATCTCGAGCACATGATGAACTCCTATGTTATATCTATTTGTACATTTTGCTGTGTCCACAACCATAACAATAAACTCTGTCGTCCATCATCACCTACTTATCCAGCTCCACCTATGAAGGCAGTTCCACCCGAATAGCATTCCATTTGGACAACTGTGGTATACCCAGTTCACCAGACCTTTCCTACTCAATGCGAAGGGGCGGCAACACCAGACTACCAGTGGGCCTGGTTGACAAGCCATACAGTGTAGGAGCACAAATTGACGGAAACATATGGACTCTAGTCAGAACAAAGTTGATGTAATTGTAATTGTAATTGTATTTGTAATAGTAATTGTCCTCATCCTATACAAAATGGTGTGCTCACATTACATACTGGAGTATGTGGTTGCTATGGAAACATTGCAGAGTTTCCTTTTAGTAAAACAGCTATAGTTTGCAAGAAAAAAAAATAGATAAACTAAATTTTTCGATAATTTTGATACTTGAAACACAACAACTTTAATGAGTATGTATTTGTTTATGAGTTGGCTAGTTGACAACTCAAAAATGATGCTACTTGTATGTAACTTTCCCCTTCATCAAAAAATCATTATTAATAAATTTTGTATTAAAAGCCAAATGCAATTATTACTGTAAATGAACATTATTTTTAACCATGCTATAATAGTGAACGATAATTATATAAAATGACACGAGACCTTTATAATTATAACTGTATCAAAGTCCAATAAAATTGAAACATGTATGATAGTTTTATGCTTTTTGTTTTTGGAAATATCAACACCAATCTGGTTCTTTGAGTGGACATAAAAGATACGCTGTATCATCATTTTCATTAGTCACATGTAAAGACTTCCCATAGTTTTTGGTATCACAACAAAGTTGATACTGTGATTCTGTGAGTTGTGTGTTACAACTTGATGTACATGAAGGATTTCCTGTAATTAAATGTGTATGCATAGTTACATCATTTAATTATCTTTAATCAAGTAAAGTTTTCACATTTTAATGCTCATAATATTATATATAATGTAACAATAGGAGCACAGTTCACTAATGCTTGGTTAGACATTCAGTTATGAACCCACAAACCATTAACTGTAAATACATCAAACATCAGAGGGATATTATGTGTACTGAGTGTAACTACATCACGAGAAAGTCTCTTCGAGTAAAGATATATATTATTATAAGCATTTACATTATTGCTATATGTACAATTATAATTATTTCTGATGCATACTATTACAAGTAGCTCCATCAACATCCAGTAGATAGCCACTATAACATCCACAATTAAAGCTTCCATCAGTGTTTGTACATGTTTGGGAGCAATTGTGTGTTCCAACACTACATTCATCAACATCTTCTATAAATGTGAAAATGTATTCATGTTATGTATGTATGTACGAATATTTTAATATGTATATGTACATACATATAATATGTTTAATAAGTAAGTATGTATATACATTTGTATGGGTATGTATGTGTAAATTAATAGTCATAATGGTACACACATTGTGCTTACCATTACAAGTAAACCCATCAATGTCCAGTAGATAACCACTCATACATGTACAAGTGAAGCTTCCATCAGTGTTTTTACATGTTTGGGTACAAACAGCATCACTACACTCATCAATATCTTGATAAATAAAAGCGTATGTACAATAATATACTTTAGCACATAATGTGTAATTTAATAATCATAATAGTACAGCTTACCATTACAAGTAAACCCATCAATGTCCAGTAGATAACCACTTGTACATGCACAAGTGAAGCTTCCATTAGTGTTTTTACATGTTTGGGTACAAACATCAGTACCATCACTACACTCATCAATATCTTGATAAATAAAAGTGTATGTACAATAATATACTTGTCATTAGCACATCATTATATACATAATGTGAAGTAGTAACGTGTACAAATACACATATGCACAAACATGTTTGTATTTATGAAATAATTATATGTTACTTTTATAATATCATAGTTTTGATTTGGAAAATCAATTAATTTTAATAGTCTACTTTATAGTTTTTTTGCTTTTGGTAATATTAATGTAATTTTGGTATTATTTTAGTAATATGTAAATATCCAGAATGTTCTTATAAAAGTTACTGAACTGAATACAATAATTTACATGTACATGATAATGACTATAAATACATGTAACATTTAACTTCTTTAGTTTTAGCATACCAACATTCTACACCCCTTACCAAATACTTATAGTTTTAGTTTAATATGGTACTACCAAAACAACACTAGACATTTGTACATACCATTACAAGTAGTTCCATCAACATCGAGTTGATAACCATTATTACATCCACAATTGAAACCACCTTCAGTGTTTGTACATGTTTGAGTACAAACACCATCACCACACTCATCAATTTCTAGATGGTTAGAAATTAATGTATGTATTGTGAACTATTGTACTATTGGCATGTAATATCCTAAGATGTTAGTGTGCATGTAGTTCATCTACTGTTGATATCTCTGTTAGTCTGTCATATTGTAGCCTCTCCTAATGTCAAACATTATGTCTAGACATGTGAATCTATTAAAATTATATAAACAGTGTATACTACTTCGATTCAAAAATTGTTATGTTTGATAAAAACACATCACTATACAGGAATAGTGATGTACAATATGTACAAGTGCTATTTTACATATTTAAATATGTGCAAATTCAATTGTACATAATTATATATGTGGCTTTGTGAAAACTGGTCGGAGGGATTAGGATAATGTTTATGAGACATCTACATTTGAAACATATAGCATATTGGTGATTTTGTACAGGAAACAAACTAAATTTGGTATCAGAGCAAAACTAAATCTTGATTACATCTTGTAAAAAATGGCTGAAAGGTAAGAGTGGTTTTCACAATGCCAGTTATGTATGCATATGTTTGTATACATACCATTACAAGTAGCCCCATCATCATCCAATACAAAGCCACCATTACATCCACAGTGGAAACTTCCTACAGTGTTTGTACATGTTTGTGAGCAACCACCATTGTCATCACTACACTCATAAATATCTGGATGAACGGAATGTATATATGAATATTTTAATAATTATATAGGTGTGTGCATAAGTACAATACATGATTAAGCGTTCTTAAGACATAGGGAGTACATGCATTTTGTACATACATATTATGTGTCCTTTTATGAACATGTGTATGTTTCTTGTACTATTCACCATTACAAGTAGCCCCATCATCATCCAATACAAAGCCACTATTACATCCACAGTGGAAACTTCCTACAGTGTTTGTACATGTTTGTGAGCAACCACCATTGTCATCACTACACTCATTAATATCTGGATGAACGGAATGTATGTATGAATATTTTAATAATTATATAGGTGTGTGCATAAGTACAATACATGCTTAAGTATTCTTAAGACATAGAGAGTACATGCATTTTGTACATACATATTATGTGTCCTTTTGTGAACATGTGGATGTTTCATGTACTATTCACCATTACAAGTAGCCCCGTCATCATCCAATACAAAGCCACTATTACATCCACAGTGGAAACTTCCTACAGTGTTTGTACATGTTTGTGAACAACCACCATTGTCATCAGTACACTCATAAATATCTGGATGAACGGAATGTATATATGAATATTTTAATAATTATATAGGTGTGTGCATAAGTACAATACATGCTTAAGCGTTCTTAAGACATAGGGAGTACATGCATTTTGTACATACATATTATGTGTCCTTTTATGAACATGTGTATGTTTCATGTACTATTCACCATTACAAGTAGCCCCATCATCATCCAATACAAAGCCACTATTACATCCACAGTGGAAACTTCCTACAGTGTTTGTACATGTTTGTGAGCAACCACCATTGTCATCACTACACTCATTAATATCTGGACGAACGGAATGTATATATGAATATTTTAATAATTATATAGGTGTGTGCATAAGTACAATACAAGACATAGGGAGTACATGCATTTTGTACATACATATTATGTGTCCTTTTATGAACACGTGTATGTTTAATGTACTATTCACCATTACAAGTAGCCCCATCATCATCCAATACAAAGCCACTATTACATCCACAGTGGAAACTTCCTACAGTGTTTGTACATGTTTGTGAGCAACCACCATTGTCATCACTACACTCATTAATATCTGGACGAACGGAATGTATATATGAATATTTTAATAATTATATAGGTGTGTGCATAAGTACAATACATGCTTAAGTATTCTTAAGACATAGAGAGTACATGCATTTTGTACATACATATTATGTGTCCTTTTATGAACATGTGTATGTTTAATGTACTATTCACCATTACAAGTAGCCCCATCATCATCCAATACAAAGCCACTATTACATCCACAGTGGAAACCTCCTTCAGTGTTTGTACATGTTTGAGAACAACTATGTGTTCCAATACTACACTCATCAATATCTGCATGGATGGTGGGAATGCATGTATGCATATTTTAATAATTATATAGGTGTGTGCATAAGTACAATACATGCTTAAGTATTCTTAAGACATAGAGAGTACATGCATTTTGTACATACATATTATGTGTCCTTTTGTGAACATGTGTATGTTTCATGTACTATTCACCATTACAAGTAGCCCCATCATCATCCAATACAAAGCCACTATTACATCCACAGTGGAAACTTCCTACAGTGTTTGTACATGTTTGTGAGCAACCACCATTGTCATCACTACACTCATTAATATCTGGACGAACGGAATGTATATATGAATATTTTAATAATTATATAGGTGTGTGCATAAGTACAATACATGCTTAAGTATTCTTAAGACATAGAGAGTACATGCATTTTGTACATACATATTATGTGTCCTTTTATGAACATGTGTATGTTTAATGTACTATTCACCATTACAAGTAGCCCCATCATCATCCAATACAAAGCCACTATTACATCCACAGTGGAAACCTCCTTCAGTGTTTGTACATGTTTGAGAACAACTATGTGTTCCAATACTACACTCATCAATATCTGCATGGATGGTGAGAATGCATGTATGCATATTTTAATAATTATATAGGTGTGTGCATAAGTACAATACATGCTTAAGTATTCTTAAGACATAGAGAGTACATGCATTTTGTACATACATATTATGTGTCCTTTTGTGAACATGTGTATGTTTCATGTACTATTCACCATTACAAGTAGCCCCATCATCATCCAATACAAAGCCACTATTACATCCACAGTGGAAACTTCCTACAGTGTTTGTACATGTTTGTGAGCAACCACCATTGTCATCACTACACTCATTAATATCTGGACGAACGGAATGTATATATGAATATTTTAATAATTATATAGGTGTGTGCATAAGTACAATACATGCTTAAGTATTCTTAAGACATAGAGAGTACATGCATTTTGTACATACATATTATGTGTCCTTTTATGAACATGTGTATGTTTAATGTACTATTCACCATTACAAGTAGCCCCATCATCATCCAATACAAAGCCACTATTACATCCACAGTGGAAACCTCCTTCAGTGTTTGTACATGTTTGAGAACAACTATGTGTTCCAATACTACACTCATCAATATCTGCATGGATGGTGAGAATGCATGTATGCATATTTTAATAATTATATAGGTGTGTGCATAAGTACAATACATGCTTAAGTATTCTTAAGACATAGAGAGTACATGCATTTTGTACATACATATTATGTGTCCTTTTGTGAACATGTGTATGTTTCATGTACTATTCACCATTACAAGTAGCCCCATCATCATCCAATACAAAGCCACTATTACATCCACAGTGGAAACTTCCTACAGTGTTTGTACATGTTTGTGAGCAACCACCATTGTCATCACTACACTCATTAATATCTGGACGAACGGAATGTATATATGAATATTTTAATAATTATATAGGTGTGTGCATAAGTACAATACATGCTTAAGTATTCTTAAGACATAGAGAGTACATGCATTTTGTACATACATATTATGTGTCCTTTTATGAACATGTGTATGTTTAATGTACTATTCACCATTACAAGTAGCCCCATCATCATCCAATACAAAGCCACTATTACATCCACAGTGGAAACCTCCTTCAGTGTTTGTACATGTTTGAGAACAACTATGTGTTCCAATACTACACTCATCAATATCTGCATGGATGGTGAGAATGCATGTATGCATATTTTAATAATTATATAGGTGTGTGCATAAGTACAATACATGCTTAAGTATTCTTAAGACATAGAGAGTACATGCATTTTGTACATACATATTATGTGTCCTTTTGTGAACATGTGTATGTTTCATGTACTATTCACCATTACAAGTAGCCCCATCATCATCCAATACAAAGCCACTATTACATCCACAGTGGAAACTTCCTACAGTGTTTGTACATGTTTGTGAGCAACCACCATTGTCATCACTACACTCATTAATATCTGGACGAACGGAATGTATATATGAATATTTTAATAATTATATAGGTGTGTGCATAAGTACAATACATGCTTAAGTATTCTTAAGACATAGAGAGTACATGCATTTTGTACATACATATTATGTGTCCTTTTATGAACATGTGTATGTTTAATGTACTATTCACCATTACAAGTAGCCCCATCATCATCCAATACAAAGCCACTATTACATCCACAGTGGAAACCTCCTTCAGTGTTTGTACATGTTTGAGAACAACTATGTGTTCCAATACTACACTCATCAATATCTGCATGGATGGTGAGAATGCATGTATGCATATTTTAATAATTATATAGGTGTGTGCATAAGTACAATACATGCTTAAGTATTCTTAAGACATAGAGAGTACATGCATTTTGTACATACATATTATGTGTCCTTTTGTGAACATGTGTATGTTTCATGTACTATTCACCATTACAAGTAGCCCCATCATCATCCAATACAAAGCCACTATTACATCCACAGTGGAAACTTCCTACAGTGTTTGTACATGTTTGTGAGCAACCACCATTGTCATCACTACACTCATTAATATCTGGACGAACGGAATGTATATATGAATATTTTAATAATTATATAGGTGTGTGCATAAGTACAATACATGCTTAAGTATTCTTAAGACATAGAGAGTACATGCATTTTGTACATACATATTATGTTTCCTTGTGTGAACATGTACATATGCACAAATATCTTTGTATTTATGAAAATACATGTTGCTTCGATAATATCATAGTTTTTATTTGAGAAATCAATTAATTTATTTAGTACTGACATTTTTTGCTTTTGGTAATATTTACTTTTGATATTATTTTAGTATCAAGTAATATGGAAATAACAATAACAAAATTATTATCTAGAATGTTCTTATAGAACTTGCTTAATTTTACATGTGCCTGATAGTGATCATTTAGCAGTTAACTTTATTATAAATTATTAGTTTTAGTATTATTATATCAACTTTCTATACCTCTTACCAGATACATAATTATACTTATAGATTTATTATGGTACTACCAAACCAATAATATTTAGTTTGCACATACCATTACAACTAGTTCCATCAACATCCAGTAGATAACCACTATTACATTCACAAGTAAAGCTTCCATCAGTGTTAGTACATGTTTGGGTACAATCATCTGTACCATCACTACACTCATCAATATCTAGATAAACAAAAGTATATAATATAATAATATACTTGTGTGTGCCCATAAGTACATAATTATAATATTATTGTGAAGTAGTAAAGTGTGTACAGATACACATGTTTGTGTTTATCAAAATACATGTTGCTTTGATAATATCATATTTTTGATTTGGAAAATAAATTAATTTTGATTATCTACTTTGGAATTTTAGCAGCAATATATTTTTGCTTTTGGTAATATCAATGCAATAGTTTACTTTTGATGTTATTTTAGTATCAAATATTATAGAAATAACAATTACTATTATCTAAAATGTTCTTATAGAAGTTACTTAACAGCACACAATTTACATGTGCATGATAATGACTATAAATTCATGTAGGACTTAATTTTACTATAAAGTATTAGTTTTAGTATTGTATATCAACATTCTACACACCTTACCAAATACTTATAGATTTGGTTTTAATAATTATGGCACTACCAACAAAACGAGCGCTGTCGGGATGGGACCCTCGCCTACGTGGCAAAGTAATACAAACTATAATTTGTTTTCTAAATATAATATGCCAATTATCATTGCTCGTTTGTATGGTCATATAATAATGAGAATGTTTACTTCAGATTGTTTAGTTTATGTGTATAAAACATATTAAGTTATAAAACTGTACTGGCATGTTAGTTTTTATAATAATATTATAATAGTTATATATTATATATATATATATATATATATATATATATATATAATTATATATATATATATATATATATATATATATATATATTATATAAACTAACATGTCAGTACTTATTACTTTATAACTGAAAGATTTTAGTATGATGATACTAGTTTCTTCCTTGTCTATACGATAAGTCTTACATTTTAGTCTCTGTTTTATCTCAAAGAAGAAAGAAAGATCCTCAATTAGTCTTGTGAAATATTGAGGTCCTCAAAGCTGCCGACGTTCGAGTCACATGCACACCACATGACTTGACAAATTGAAATAGGCGGAGTTTGAAAGTAATGGAGAATGCTGGGAGCCAGTGCTCGATGTTGTAGCAACCAATACCCAAATTTTGTTTGCTTTTATGTAGTGCTTTGCTAGCGATAGTCATGATACAGGAGTAGTTATGTTTTGATGTGTCCAGATGCCTCCACGAGTCTTCTCAAGTCTGGAAACAGTAGCCGTGAGTTATAAAAATTGTCATAACTTTAGAACCAAAAGGTTTTAGAACAATTCCAACGTTATTTTTTTTCCTTGGATAATTTGAAGTCTACTAGTACCCCTTTTGAAATGTCAACGTTTTTATTTAAAAATTACTTACACACAGACAAAACCATTACCGTACCCTTCCGCCTACGCTACGCGGCGAGGGTAACTAGTGGTTTGTACATACCATTACAACTAGTTCCATCAACATCCAATATTATAATCACTATTACATCCATAAGTGCAGCTTCCATCAGTGTTTTTACATATATGGGAGCAACCATCTGTTTCATCATTACACTCATCAATATCAGGATGGATTGACATGTATATATATTATACAGGTGTGTTTATATGTATTGTGAACTATATACTGTACTGTTGGCAAGTAATATCCTAACATGTTAGTCTGTATGTAGTTCATCTATTGTTCATATCTCTGTTAGTCTGTCATATTGTAGCCTCTCCTAATGTCAAACATTTATGTCTGATTGAAAATGAAGACGCATCACTACACAGGAATAATGAAATATATATTAGAATGAGAACACGCATACACATGCTATCATTATTTATCAACATTAAAGCTTATAACTAAGCAACCACGCATCATATTTCAAGAGTGATTACCCCATCATGAAAAGCAGATTCCTAAAAGTAAGAAAATAAATTTGTTACTTGTTGCACGTTTTCTCATCCATCGTCACATGTATTTTACATATTTGTACATATACCGTAGCGCCAGAAATAGTTTGTCCACCCACGTAATTTACTAATACAAAACCACTTTAAAAAAAACACATGCGGAGTTATACCTATGAATAATATTACATGCACAGTACTATCAAAACACTCAGGTTCTAACAGCTGCTGTGCTTAGACCTAGGTCAGACAAACCATTAAAGAGAATTCTATATCGATAATAATTATGCCCAGAGGCAAACCCACAAGGTCAGATAGTTAATTTAAGATATGAGTTATGGATGCATTGCAAAGAAAATAAAAGTTCCTAAATTAACTGTGATCGATGTATGGAAGAAATATTTGAAGTCTGGAAGTACTGATGACTGATAAGCCATGTACCAGTAGGCCATCTTCTACAACACCGAAGCAAGACAGAGTCTTGACATGAATGTTCCTACAGAGGAGGTACTTAACAGCACCTCAGCTCAGGCTATCACGGAAGGAGACCTGTGATATTTCTGTCAGCACAAGCACTGTCAAATCTATATTTGCATCAGCAGGTCTTAATGGTTACATTGCCCGACGAAAACCATTATTGACAGCCATCATCGTCAGCTCTGCCTCCAATTTGCCAAGAAGTACAAGACATGGACTAACGAAGACTGGAAAAGAGTGGTATGGAGTGATGAGTGTAAATGTAACCTGTTTAGATGTGATGGTAGGACGTATATCAGGAGACGAGTATCAGAAGAGTTTATAAATGATTGTGTGTTTCTGACAGTAAAGCATGGAGGCGGAATGGTAATGATATGGGGATGTTCCATGGTGATGAAACTGGAATGATGGTGAAGGTAACAGGTAATATGAACTCGGAAAATGCTGTGAATTACTTAGTAATGTTCTTGTACCATCTACATGGTCAATTCATGGACTGGACTAATGCTCCATTTCACGAGCCAAGATTGTTCAACAATGGCTCTACGAGAAAGAAGTTGAAACGTTAGAATGGCCACCTCAATCTCCTGATCTAAATCCCATTGAACATGTATGGGAACATATGGAGACAACTTAAATTTTACCCTGCTACAACTGTAACTCAGTTATTACAACACATTGAATTAATTTGGTCCTAGATTCCAGCAGAGTTTTTGAAAGAACTTACATACTCTATGCCATCTACAATTGAGGCAGTAATCAAAGCACGAGGTGGCCATACGAAATATTGAAGATGTATAATCATTGTAATAATAATAATCTCTACTTTAGCCTGTCATAAAATCATGATTATAATATTACTAATATATATATATTACTAATAATTCTAGATGAAATACCTTCTTATATCTTCCTAATAAATGTCAGAACTATAGTCTATTCACGTTCAGAAGTTGCGAACGTTTGCGGTTATAACTTCCTTATACGTTGTCGTATTGACACGCAGCATTCTACTCATCGTAACTTGCTGAATCCAACAATGGGTGAAACGATCGCAAATCATAAACTATACGAATTGCACCATTAAGCTCCATGCTTAAGCACAGCAATTCCTAAGACCACAAGGAATTTACAAGATACTTGAAAATAAGTGGCTTATAAGTAGATACTATGTAAACAATGACAATTCATACACTGCAATTAATTATATATCTATTCTCCATCACTACTGATGTTGCCATCTGATTCTGAATTGCTTCTTTCTTCCTCTGATAACTCATCTGATTCTCCTCCAAAATGAATAATAAACTCCTCTATGTATTCTTGTAAATTATCAGCAATCCAATAATGGTCTTCTACTTTATGTTTAACATGGCTGATGTTGTTTCTCCATTGTTCAGGTCCTACTCTCTTCATATGTAAGATCTTTCACAGTTGACAGAGTGAATTTCTGATTATACCTTTTAATATGACCTTTTACTTGCGACCAACATAACTCTATAGGATTCAATTCACAATGGTATGGAGGTAAACGTATAACTTCATGTCCATATGCTTTGGCAAGTTCATCAATTACATATTTAGGCTGAGGATTACTTAAACGAATTAAACTTAGAAGTTCACGCTTCAGAGCATGCTCTGGAAACTGTATGTGATGAGCTGTTAACCAGTCCTGCATCTCACCCTTCCTGGTATTTGTTGTCAGCACTGCTTCAAGTCTTCTGCTGTGATAGGTGGCATTATCTATAACTATAAGAGTGTTTGGTTGAATATTAGGCATCAGTTGGTCACGAAACCACTCTTCAAATCGCTCAGAATTCATTTCATCATGATAGTCTCCGGTAGATTTCTTACTCTGAAACACCAAATCTGCTCCTTCAATCCATCCAGCATGCAGAATTATCAGTCTGCTGTTACCTTTACGTGTTGGCTTGCGTATGCCTCCTTTCGTTCCACCTGTTATATCATCATGCTCCACCATGTCTTCTCATGTCCATCATGTTAATTTGCCAGGTTTCATCTGTATACACAACAGGTCTTCTTTCTTTTCTATTACGTCTCATTCTTCTCAGAAACTGGTGAATAATTTCCACAGTGAAATCCTTCCTCCTTTAAATAACATCTTCTTCAGAACCTGCAATAGCTTGTCCAGTGTTGGATACTCTTTTTTCTCATAAAACTCATGTACAGTACGACGAAATAGCATCAGTATCAAAGGCATCAACATCTACACATTCTCTGCTTTCCTTATATCTCTTATTTGGTGATGTAAAATAACTTCCATCCAGCTTTCTTTTCTCCAGTAGGACACGGTTGACAGTTAGTCTCACGTAGCCAGCTCTAAACGAGGGAGAGGGTCTGGTACATTGCCATTTGTGTCTCGTTCCGAGAGCTCCCGGATTTCCGGTAGAACTCGAGTAGTTGCTAAGAAGGTGTTGTTCACGTGTTAAATATAAAATGGAGCTGCAATTGCTGAAGCTATTCGTCTCTTTGGCTTAGAAAATTAAAGGATAGACAGATGGATACAACTCACCCATTTTCAGACTGGCATTTGTTCATCTATTAGAGCTAAGGAGTTTAATCCCTTCAAATGTTAATGTAATTGCAAAAAAAAAGTTGTGATGTTTGTATTCGTATTTGTGAATGTAATAAATTGCAATAACTATGCTATTAATGAACTATTATTATTATCATAAATTTATAATGATACAATACATTCAATGATTTGTCCATAATCCAATAAGTAACTTCATCTTTATCAATTGAACAAAGAAGTCCTTTCTTCCATTTCACACTACTGTGTGATCTAGTGAGGGTAGAGTTGATAAGAAACACATTACTGTCTTCTAACTGCTTAATGAGCTTTTCAAGATATTTCCCATAAGATGGAGTTTTATGGGCAGCTGACTCTTATGGTGTAATTCGTCTTCAAAAGTACTACAAACTTTGTGTACAACTCCAATAGATTTAGATGCTCGGACAATAGAGTGAGAATGTACATTAGCTTTACGCTTACATCCACAGCTTCTACCATTAATACACATTTGTGACAAACATAATCAGCAACTATGAAATTTGTTGCTCTGATGTCTATTCCAAGCTTCTTCTGACATGTACTTTCTATAATATTTACAGTCTTCGTGTTTATGTCACTATGTGTCTTTCTTCTCTTTGTCTTACCCTTCGTTAAATTTCTTTGACAGAGCCAACAAGACGTGCTCAACGGTAACACGTGAGCAACACCTTCTTAGCAACTATTCGAGTTCTACCGGAAATCCGGGAGCTCTCGGACGAAACACAATATGGAAATGTACCAGATCCTCACTGCACCCTCGTTTAGAGGGGAGGGGCTGGCTACACAAGACTATAATTGAGAGTGCACTCTGAGAAGCCAGTGGCTTCAGCAGTTTTCTTACATAACGTTGGTCAATAATCAGAGCAACAGTAATTGCCTAATTGACTATGTGCTTGTACAGGAAGAGGGTAGGGCTAAGAGGTAAGGTTTTCTCCAAACCGTAATTGCAATAAAATTACGCGGGTGTACAAACTCTTTCTGGCGCCACTATATTATGTGGCTCTGTGAAAACTGGTCTGATGGATTATGATAATTTTGATGAGATGCTTTTGTTTGAACACTTGCTATTGATAATTTTGTACAGAAACCAAACTAAATTTGGTATCAAGATAAGCAACACTAAATCTAGTCTGAAAGGTAAGTCTGGTTTTCAGTGCCACTCATGTACAATGCTGATTTCGCTATGTAATGATTACAAGTAGTAATAATTTATTTCTTTTCATCTTGATCTATATTGACTAGTACAAAATACATCCCATAATAAGGAATACAATTTTACTTCAGTTATAAATATACAGATATACTATCCATTGGGAACATAATGAATTACCACCGTAAACATGATTATTTATGTTCCTAATGGATAGTACATCTGTACATCCCGTTAGGAACATAATAAATATGTTCACAACAGAAAGTAAACATTGAAATTTCAATTGAAAGAATTTATAGTATTGGCTACTTCATATAAAACATATGAAAAAGCACTCTTAAGCAGATGAAACTCATATGACCAATTGAATTGATTAGAACAACCAATCAGTTTTTACAGTGTGCAGTTTATAGCTATAATACTATGCTGTTTATATAGCTACATATTTGTTGCTGTATGGTTCATTATGACATGTATCTTATATAGATCAAGATCAAATGAACTATGACTTGTAAGCCGTTACTTAACAGGAAAAACAAATCAACATTCAGGAAAATACTCCTGTAACCAACTGAAAGTTAAAATAACCTATTATTTTTTACAGTGATGTACATACATATTATATTATGTTTCTCTGTGTGAACATATGTCATGTAATATTCACCAATACAAGTAGCTCCATCATTGTCCAATTCAAATCCAATGTAGCATTCACAATAGACACCTCCTCCAATGTCAATACATATTTGGGTGCAACCGTGTAATCCTACGCTACATTCATCCAAATCTGAAGAGAGGAAAGCAGTTGTAAATGTGTAGGAATGCGATACTCAATTAGTGCATTTATGTATAAGGGCAACAAATTATTATATGTATAATATAATTATTACGATTATTATGGTGTTTTGTTTTGATGTTGATTGTGAAATTTTGTTGCTGAAATTTTGTGGGCCTGGGTTCACTTATGCCACTGTTGTGCTGTGCATGTCGGCAAATTAAATGCTTTTCCTTCATCTAGTCTTAATGAACCCTGCTACATATGTGTTTATATATATGCATGGTTAAATGCTATAATTACACAGCTTCAGCATAATATACATTATTATAATTATGAAGTGTTGTTAACCTTCAGCTGAAATTACAAGGAACTCAAGATACAACAAGAGTATCATAAAGTTTAGGAAACATCTGGAAATCATCTGTTTGACAAAAGAGAAATTAAATCGTGATTATAATTATTAACTATTTTACACAATATTAATTTTGTTGTCAAAAATGATTATTTTTTGTGCATGTAATTATACATTTCATCATATTATAGTGTTGGCTCCATAGTGGTAATGTTGTGAACAGGGAATGTACTTTCCATGATTATAATGCACCAACCAGGTAAGATCACAAGATTGTTCATGCATATTGGTATTCCAATATTTATCACTAAAAAAATGTAACTAGGTACACTTAGAAATTTTAAGTTATATCAGCAGTATATCGACATCCAATTAATCCTGTCATAGCATTACACTGAAGCCCATCTATATTCCTGACAACCTTGGACAAATATAGGTGTCCTCATTACAGTGGTGTCCTTATTTCAAGCCTATTTGTGTTTAGTTAACCTTCAACTTTTTTCGGAATGATTGACATGTTTAACTCTATTAGCAAAAGCCTGATCACTCAAAATGCTTGAATTTATCTGGCCCTGCTTTCAGGTTGCTGTTATCTGAAGCATGAGTACACATTTACTACTTGCCTGACCAAGTCGAAAAGTCGAAATGGTGTTCTATGCATGCAAATAGTATACATAAACATGATTATAACAGAATATATCTAAATGTATTTCCTATCTCTATGAGAAATTTTATTTTACAATCTTATAAAAAGCAAAGGGATATCTAAATATAAAGTTTATTCTCAGTTTCCAAACAAATCAATTCAAACTTAAAAAAACAGTTTTAGATAAATCAAGGTTCTAAAATTATATTATAGTTACATTAGCTTCTCTCAATAGCATTTTCTTGTTGCATGGAAAATAACTAATTTTTTGGTTAGCACAGTTGCAAGTAATAATGGAGATTGTAATTTGGTCATGTAGGTTGTTATGACTGTATGATGACATACACGTAATTATAATGCAATTTCTTCATCCTTATACTGTCTATTAGATATGCATAAAAGAATAAAAATTAATTGTAATTAAATTATTAAACTGTCTTTGTGTTCTAATTGGACATGATATAATTGATATATTACAAGTATCTTTAATTTATCATGCGTTGGAGGCATAACAACAACCTTGTATGACCATTTATATTTTCTTATAATTTGCATCCTTGCAACTGTATACTAATATTAATACATTTTTAAAATTCTATTTTTTGCAGTGAATGTCCGAAAGATCTAGTGATACATGCATATCACAGATTTATCCTGTTTTTGTTACTGAGTATTTATTTTTTAGTTTTTATCTGCAATTGCATAATGTTAACATGTTGCTTATAATAATTATTATTAAGTATTACATCAAACAATATTCTAATTGGAGTTAAAATATATATCACTAGGTGCAAAATTTTAAAAACATAATATTATATACATCACTCTATTGAGAAAAATCACTCTTGTGATCATTCAGTTTTGCATGATGTATATTGAACAATTGGATATCGTATAATAATTATTGTAATTATTCAGTATACATAATAATTACACTGATGATCATGATACTCACATTTTAACAGCTGCGATTCCAGATTCTACTGCAGTTTGATGCACAGTGTTTTGCTTATCTTTTTCAGAGACAAAATCTGACTATATTAAGATGGTTGTTGCATATTTGTATGCCGTATAGCTAGCCCTAAATTTTCGCAGGTAAATGTTTCGCATTTTTACGATATCAGATCTGTATCAATCATCGCGCGCGACGATTGACCATCGAGGTCGTCCCAGCCACACCCACTAGTTTAATTGCAGTAGAATGTTGTGTCACTCGCATTTCACTTTACTGTTCTTCACAGTTAGTCTGGCGAGCAGACCTTTCGCTTCCGCATTTACATTAGGACGGGGCGGAGGAAAGGTCTGGAGACTCTTGACACGTTTGCACGAGCCGTATGAATGTAATCAATCCATGATCTGATTTCACCACGCCTTGCGCCTCAGCGCACTGCTTAACGCGTACGTAACGTTTATAATTTATCGTCGAGTCACGATGAAATGCTGTCTCTGTTTGGTGAGCTTGCCGTCTGCAAATAAAAGAAGGAGGTTGTATGGAGCATCATCTTGTACAGTTCTAGAATTATTTAAAGTAGAAGCTACTAGACTAGGCGAGAGACTAGGCCTTGCTGGTGTAGTACCTTCAAACAGCTGTTCCTCAGATGGACCATTCCTTTGTTTATCTTGCTTTCAACAATTTGAGAAGCTATCGAAAGTAAGGCTAAATAAACAAGAGTTGGAAAGTCAACTGAATGCCAAAATTACCAAAACTGCTGCTGCCTTGAAAGTAGTTAAAGAGATATATATAAATTATGTTCATTATAATATAATTATATAAATGATTATAATTATATATTATAATTATTATATTTTTAGAGCCAATTGCTACTTTCACAACACCAACACGTAAGAGGTTTGTTGGGAATGATAATTGTGAGGCCACTCCAAAGAAACAAAAGAAGAGGGAATTTCTCTCCACACCAACACTTGGCATACTCCACTTGGCTGTTGTTGAGTCTTCTGCTGCTGTTGCTGTGAGTATACACTATTGAACATTTATAGATGTTTTAGATTTACTTAATTATATAGATTGTGGAAAAACCTCCTCCAGATTCAAGGCAAAGTAGACATCGTGTTAGTTTTCTAACAAAATCTCTTTAAAAGATTGGCAAGAGTGTGGCAAGAAAGCTATTGCTAATCGGGTTATGTCTCATCCTAAAATAAAAAAAGGAATCCTGAAGGTTTTAAGGAAATTGATTGTGAAGGAAATGAAGCAAGTCTGTCAGAAGAAAACATCATCTATGCTACGTAAAACTTCAGCAGAGGCTTTGAAATCATTTTCATGGGATGACCTGTTAGCAGAATTGGAAAAGACTGCCCCAGTTTTCTGTCAAATTCTTAAAGAGTGTGTAAATGTAAAACGAAGAAATGGTTCAGCAAAAAGAAGATTTTATTCTACAGACAGTGCTACTATTATAGGAGTGGTCGCTGCAATTTTACTCCGCCATCACAATGAGCATTTAAATCTAGTGCAACGTATAATTTCGATTTTACTTTATTCTGGACATGCACCTAAGCAGGTATTGTTTAACTACTGTTTTTTTTACATTACAATAATTATTACTGTGCATCTTGATAGGTTTCAAGCGTTTACAAAAACTAAGAATATGCCTTTCTCATAAGGCAATGATCAGAACGATTGATAATCTTGGCAAAGATCACGATGCTACTGCTTGTAAATGGAGAGACCAGCTGAAACAAATGATGACAGGCAACAATGAGGTATCTGTAGTTATCTATTATTAACAGAAGTTTGAGAGATAGTTTGTTTTTACAGACTCAGCCTAACACAAGTACAGAAAGCAACACAGTTGTCACTGACATATCTAAGGAAGTACTACAGGTGATTATTACTATTCTGTACATGTTAATCGAATTATAATTGCATGCTTGCATTAACACTTCTTTAATTTGATGAAGAAGTCAGTGAAATAGATTCAAGCTCTTCTATTAAATCAAGCGCATTGAGTATTAACTCTTCCAGTACAACTTGCAGCAGTCCATCATCATCTGAATCTGAATGTATATCTCCTCCTGTGTATTCTTCTTTATCTGAAGACAGTGAAAATGAAATTTCAGTGTCAAACATACGCTTATATGATATTCCCAGGTTCAAAATTGTTGGAGGTAACATTGACAAACATGTCAAACCCAGAGAGATGAGACTGGATGTTCAAGCCCAATCTCTGAATTTTTTCAACTCGTATGCTGCTAAGGCAAGACTACATTCCTCTCATTTGGAGAACACACCATGCCTTCCTGATTTCACATCTTTTCAGGCTGAAAAGTTGCTACCAACACTAGATGATGATAACGCCATCAACTCTAAGCAGAAGTTTACAAAATACCTGGTAAGATCATAATTGATTTCCTTACAGCTGCGATAGTAAAATTCACAAAAGCAGCCAACATGATTGCTGATTAGATCTGCTTTGACTGCATGGATTTATTAAAGCTTTTTTTAGTGAGTATGTAATTTCCATGCAATAGTTAAAATCAATTGTAAGCTAATGAAGTTTGTAGTTTTAAAATGCTGTTGGGTCTTTCCAAACTAATTTTTGTGGTTGTAAATTCAACATTCAAGTAGATGAAATTAAAGTGAAAGAAAAAACAACTACCTGCAATGTATACTGATACTGTTTGCACAGGTGAACGGTTTGGTCATACATCCAGCAGGCACTATATACATATGCATGTGTTAGTAATGTAATATATTACTGGAATCAGTGATAAGTTACGTTGACAATCTTACAAATGCACTGATAGAATTTGAAACTCGGAATAATTATTTGAATTCTAAACAACTATTAACTTGAAAAAGAGCAGCAAACATGCCATTGGCTTTTAGCAGCAATGCACTGTGAGAACAAAACAGCCAAACCGGCCTTCCCTATTATGTATAAACAGGTGTATACAAGGAGGTAGAGGAGATAGAAAGAAATTTTTCACGATTCCAAGTAATTAAGAACATGATTATTATAGAGGCAAATTAGCAAAACAAACTTTTTTACTATAATTTGAGTTGCATACTTTGTAGTACCTTCTGACAACAGTTACAGTAACTATACTGAATTAATAACTAGCTATAATTCTATTATTATCAAATGTTTTGCATGTTTCATTTCTAGTTGATTACAGTATTATTATTATTATAATGATATACAAAATCATGATCAGATTGTATATCATATAGCTGCATCTATAGAATTAAAATATAAAATGTTTCCAGTGCTAGCTGTTTAAATATTTTGTTCTATCGTCTTGCTCATTGTGTCCTTATCCATGTTATATTGTTGCTCTTCATCATCAAATTATCACTGTACTCTGTAATGTTGATTGAAAACTTTAACATACATAGTGAATCTTGGCAGAGGGGATGGTAATTGGGCTTGTTGAGTCAATTGTTGTAAATGTAATGTACACGACACAGATAGTGTAAGAACAAACAATCATGTTGAAGGCTGGCATAGTCGCCTCAAAAGATTAGGAAAACCATATCCTAACATCTATGAGTGTGTACAAGTATTTCAGAGAACAAGCAGCAACTGAAGTTGCAATAATTCAAATACAATCTGGAGCACACCCTTCACGAAGAACAAAACGAGCAATCCTGAAAGATCAGAAGACTATGTTATAGTATGTCAGCACACACAAATATATGGATTTAGAGACATCTTATTTTATTTTTTTAATACATACATACACGTTATCATAATTATTAAGTCTTGCTGTAATTCAAGGAGACCTTGGAGTTATAGAAGACATCTTTAGTTTACTTAATATTTAACACATCAATATATTCCAACTGTTCTGCTTTTTAATTATTTATTGAAGTTGCATGCTCCAACACTTTGTTTTTTCCTTACTGTGCTCCTGATTATAGCTACTTACATAATGATGAAACAAGTAGTCCACCTTATAATAATATAACCATTACAATACAGTTGCTCAGTTAAGTTACAGTGTATATAGAAAATATAGGCAATCTGCAATCTACTAATTGAAGAGCTGACAGCCAGAGTGGTCTAACTAAACTTGAAACAGTACTATAATGTGGTGAACACTTCCAGGAGCATAGACAAATGTAAGAAATCACCATAATTCATAGTGGGTATATAATCCATTATTGTGTAACATGAAAAATTTCCAGTATTTGGTTCAGTTTGAGTTAGACCACTTATCAGCCCTTCAAATATACTTACCTGTATAGCCTCTGCAACAGCTTGTGCAGTTATCACTCCTCCGCTCATTCCTCTTACAACAAAAGTCACTTGAAGTCCATCAGTTGTATCTTCTATGTTAGTAATGATAATATCATCTGCTGACACAAATGTATTTTGTCTATAATTATAGATGAAAAAGAAACGTGTATATTGGCATGTGTCAAAAGTTATGATAGAATCAGAAGGTGTTAAATTCCATTAGAAGAATTTATCCCTTACATTTGAGCTTATATGACAACATTATAATTCTTTCATAGTATGTAACATTTTTCACAGCCCACAGGGTCATCCCTAAGGTTTTGCCATAGATTCGAACTGTAATATATAGTAATATGTTTGTTTTACAGTAATAAGTTGCATCATTTCAGTGTGGCATGTGAAATTAATTAATATGTGCTCAAACATACTTTTTCCTTCATTTATCTTGCATGTCTATTGTAATAGTCAGTTAAATCCCTTTTTTAGGACAATACTTGATAATATAGAATTTCCTAAATATCTATATTACATACTAATTAAGAATTATTGTTTTAGGAATATGTACCAACTATAGGTTAGGACTATTATTAATTACCTATGCATACTAACACAAGTATATTGCTAGATTTCTTACCATTCATTTTGTGACTGAAATTAACGATAAACTTTTATTGTCATACTGAAAGCAGACAAAGGTCATTCACATTCACCTTGACCTCAGACAAAATTTCATAATTTTAGTTTGGAACGAGCAACAATCTTTTCACCTGCACCATTTACATTAAGTTATCATTACCATTCTTTTTAGTAAAAGAATAATAAAAAAACATGTATATAGTACATTTGCAATAAAAATGAAAGATGTAGGGATGGCTATTTATGTCAAAACCCAAAAACCATGCGAACAAGGTTAGGTGGGACACAAAATAAAACAAACTATATACTTCCATATATATAACCCTACATAAGTACATGTACAGCTCTTTGTATTTTGCTTTATATATAGTGGTGTGAGTACTTATGTAGGGCTATATGGAAGTGGTTTGTTTAATTGTCCTTAAATATAGACTACAGGGGCATTTTAAAGGGGTGTGAAACCCAATATCGTTGGTGTCCAACTTGCAGTGGGGTTGTTTTGTTTGCCTCAGTTGCAGTGAGAAGAGGGAGAACACTATAGTCCTATGAAGTGCTTGTCCTGGTAAGGATGTTGCTAGAAGTATTACTACATGTTGAGAAAGGAGCCAAGTTTGGGGCACATATATACAGTTAATGGTGGCCACGATATCTGCAGCAGAGTCACCAGTGTTAGAAATTGTAAGAATTTTGAAAAAAAAAGCTCAGTGCTCTAAGGGTTAATTTGCTAATTTATAAAGCTATACAATAACTAAAGAATTTTGGCTCATGTCCTTTTCAAATAAATTGATCATACAATAATTATATTTGGGGTATGTACTATTGATGAAAAATCCATATAATTATAAAAAGTACAGTTAATATTACGTTTAATACATTAATTGTTTTGAATTTCACCCATCTGTAGCTACATAATCACAATTACTGTATACTATAAAAATGTTCAAACATAAAATTATATAGTTTGTAGATTAAAGGAAACGATTTTCATCGTTTGAACATAATCAATGATGGGAATTTCATTTAGAAATGTGCTTCTTCACTTTTATCAAGTGATTTTTTTCCTTTGTCCCCTTCTTCATAATTTTCCTCTTTTTTACTATCAACATCTGTAAATTTCGGTTTCGTACTGTGCACTGATCCTACATAATCAAAAGAAATGATAATCAATATCATTACTAGTAGATTGGATATACATCTAGTATCAGTCATATAGACAAAATTTTATTCGATCTATATTATCATTGCATCACACTAATGATGAATGAATATGTGTTATTGATAAAAGTTATAAGATTTATAGAATTTTGATGCTACATATACAGGTAGTTAATTGTGTATTAATCTTCCTGTACCTTGAAGGCTATGTTCCAATTGGTACACATTTTCAACATTGGAATCTGAATGTTTCTGAGCACCATTCTTAAATGAAAATCGTCCACTTTTATGATGCATCCTATACAGATATAATTTATATGCAAGACATTTATTATTATTTTTAGAAAGTTTGACAGGTATATAAATACTTTCAATGTATGCATGTACACACACAAACATATACACACATACCAAAGGCAATAGCCCACTAGGACACTAATAATAACTAGTAGGAGTGTTCCTACTGATACTCCAATAACAATTGCAGCAATCTGAGCAATAGACAACATCTGATCATCCTCATCTTGTGGAGTAGGAGATGGAGAGACTACTAACATAATATTAGTGACTGTAAATCCAGCAGTAGAAAAAACACCATCATTTCTCGCTTGCTACAATGTAAACATAATATTTATGATATAATTGATATTCCAGTGACAATGATTAATTAATATATTTAAGTATTATATAGGATATATTTCTATTTAATAATAATAGTTATTGTTATTATTACAAGTATAATAAAACAAAACAGTACTTGTATATATATAGCAGGGTAGTATTTAAGGTTGGACTCTAGGGAGGGGGAGGATGCAACTCCAATGAGTTTCTAGGCTTGGAAAGTTGTAGCTGCATTCAATATTGTTCCAAATCTGTATCTTTTGGAAGCCACACGGGAAGCCAGGGGGTATAATTATAGGGCCTAAACATTTCTGGTGATTTTCAGAAACAATTGCTCTGGTAGTCTAACTGTGATCGGAGTTTGATAATGCCTAGAAATGCAAATTTTATGGTTTCATTCACAAACTACAGAATTCAGCTTTCTTCAGCCCCTTGTAACTATAAAACTAAAATCAATTTTCAGAAAATGGCTTCATTTGTTTTCTCATAATGCATTGTACTTGGTGCACGCCATGTTTGGTGGACATGACTTTTTTGGTTTTGTACTTATTGTGATTGGAATAATGGAGATTTTAGCTACATTTCCTCACTTACAGGACGATATAAAAGTCTCCAGAAGATATGAAGGTTGGTATTACACAAAATTAGTATGATATTATATTTTTGAAACTGTCACATTCGCCCACTCCCTAGTACTACATTAAAATGAAGGGCCTACAATGTCAAAAAGCCACATGTGGCACAACCACAGCAACCACAGTGCCACACCAGAGATGTTGGCATCAAGATGGCATTCTTCAATTAACAGCGTTTTCTTTTTACGACAGGAAGCACATTCGTAGGCCTGTCCAAAATTACTAGATATTACATGCTACAAAACAGATATAGTATACCTCTTCATGCACATAAGGAATATATGATATATTGACTCTGTGATGATGCTATGTCATCACAGCACTAATATATCCATGTTGCACTTGGAGGAATGCTATTGCCATTACATATATTACAAAGTAACTTAGCAACAAATTTTAACTAACCATTTCCATACGGACTTATTATACTCAAGTATATAATTATACAATAATTAAGCTTTTTGATATTTACAGTAATTTTAATAGCAGAAGTGTATCAATGAAAAAACAAAGGACTGGAGTGTGCAATTCCCACGTAAAAAATTAAAAAAACTAGACAGAGCATATACTAAAGAAGTTACTAGTTTAGAATACAATTATATTGACCACACTCATAATATGCTGTGTTAGGTAAAAAAGAACAAAGTCTAGATACAGACTGACTGGAGTTGTTACTGTAAGTATTGCTGTAATTCAAGGAGACCTTCTTAGAGTTATAGAAGACATCTTTACTTTACCTAATATTTAACACATCAATATACTCCAACTCATTCAGTATATGATCTGTTTTGCTTTTTAATTATTTGTTGGAAGCTGCAATTTCATTTTTTCATTAATGCACTCCTGATTATAGCTACTTACATAATGATGAAACAAAACAAGTAGTCCACCTTATAATGATATAACCATTAGCTACAATACAGTTAAGTTACACTATAGAAAATATATACTATCTGCAATCTACTAATTGAAGAGCTGACAGCCAGAGTGATCAGTACTATACTGTGGTTAACACTTCCAGGAACAGAGAAAAATGTAAAAAATCACCATATTTCATAGTGGGTATATAAAATGTTTAATCCATTTTTGTGTAACATGAACAATTTCCAGTATTTAAATTAGTTTCAGTTAAACTACTTATCAGCCCTTCAAATATACTTACCTGTATAGCTTCTTCAGCAGCTTGTGCCGTTATCACTCCTCCATTCATTCCTCTTACAACAAAAGTCACTTGAACTCCATCAGTTGTATCTTCTATGTTAGTAATGATAATATCATCTGCTGACACAAATGTATCTTGTCTATAATCATAGATAAAAGAGAAACGTGTGTATATTGGCATGTATCAAAGGTTATGATAGAATCAGAAGGTATTTAATTTCATTAGAAGAATTTATTAATTTTCGGCTTTCTACAATTATATTTGAGCTTACATGACAATGTTATAATTCTTTCATAGTATGTAACATTTTTCACAGCCGACAGGGTGATCCCTAAGGTTTTCCCAAGGGTTCAAACCGTAATATTTTTATATAATAATATGTTTGTTTCACATAAGCGCTGTATACATAGTTAAGGAAGTTGCATTATTCCAAGAGGGCTTGGCATGTAAAATTAATGAATGTGTACTCAATCATACTTTTTTCTCCATTTATCTTTTTTTATGTCTAATTATTATAGTTAGGAGGTTCTAGTTCCGAGAACCCCCTAATAGTGTGCAAGGCATGCAAGCATGCCATGCATCCTAGTATATATCATAGAAGTCTTCAGCTTGCATGCCCTGCACCCTATTAAGGGGTTCTAGGGGCATGCACCGTGAGGAAAATTTTAAATTTGGATTTTTTCTGGTGCAATCTGAGAGTAAAATCAGGATGCATGATCATATGAAAATTAATACTAGCAATCACACAGCAAGGAGTACAGCTAACTATTATCAACATGCACATTAGTGTAGTAATGTATAATATTATTATGTAGTACATGAGAATTATTTAGCTCCTGAAGTTTTGGGATCTGCATTGGGCTCAGCCCCCTCTGCCCTGCTGCATTCTCCTTCCCTTATATAGTACGTAATCACATCCTAATTTGAGGTCATCATGAATGTGAACAGACATGTATGTGTTTTATTAATGTCCCTGTATATCAACTTCAACCATAATAATTTTTATATGCCTAGGTATAATATAATAAAAATAGTCTTCAACAAATCTATAATATACGTATTTTAATGATATTACAATTTTGACATTCGTACTACCTAAAATTACTTGTTCCATATAAAGTATAAATATATTTATATATAATACGTATATATACAGTCAATAATTATTAATCAGAGAGTACGGTAGTACTCTCTATGTAGGGATGGCACGGAAAAAAAATGGCCGCCCATGCATTTCAATTGCAAGTGATGAGCTGAAATCTCTGGTAATATATACACATAAGTTTCTATACACACATGCCTGTTTATATCTAGTGTTTTTATGACTACCAATACCTTCTAGATGGCCGAAGATTATTGTTAAGGTAGAGAACCGGCGAGTGGCAAAACTGGCAAAATCTTCATCATATTAATATTTTCCAGACAAATCATTTTTTTGTTTGTTGACCTAACACGATGATTCTAGCACCATTCCCGTCGCATTTATAGTAAAATTCTGGTCGTAAAGTATCGAGATGATATCTTCAGATACTATGAAAGAAGACAGTCTCAACGACTACAAAGATTTGATCTGGAATTGAACGCCATTTTCCTAAGTGGAATTTAATTACGCATGCGCATTTGTATACTCTTAACATGGAAGCTGAAAAGGTGGACGTGTTTGGCATAATAACATTTGTGAGTTTGTGAGCAAATACTAATAATGAATATAATAATTATTAATATTAAAGCAATTGTATAATAATATTGTATACTATGATAAGCATTGGAATACTGAATGGTTGACACAGTGACTGACACTACTTCTTGTAGGACTGCAGACAGTGATGTAAGTGAATAGAGAATATACATCATCTGTAAGTGAAAGAGAATGATAATCAATACATAAACAAAAGACTGACCTTCATTGATGAACACATTTTAATGCATTTTTGATTGCATGATTTCATAATGATATATAGTATTTCTGCAATCTACAAAAAAACATTCACATCGTTTAGAAAAAAATCAATGAAAACAAGAATAATAAAAAACATTTTCAATAAAAATGAAAGAAGATGTAGGGATGTCAAAACCCAAAAAGCAAGCAAACAAGGTTGGGAAGCTAACTTAGGACCCAAAATTAAACAAACCACTTCCATATAACCCTACATAATTACAGCTCTTTGTACAGAGGTGTAAGCACTTATGTAGGGTTATATGGAAGTGGTTTGTTTAATTTTGGGTCCTAAGTTAGCTTCCCAACCTTGTTTGCTTGCTTTTTGGGTTTTGACATCCCTACATCTTCTTTCATTTTTATTGAAAATGTTTTTTATTATTCTTGTTATAATATATTATTAGTCAATAATTGTTAATATATATATATATATATATATATATATATATATATATATATAATATGTAGATACACAGTCAATATAGATGATATACCTTTTCGATATGTTTTGTTGATTATTTCTTTTTCTAAGTGAACTGGAATCATCATTAGTTGTAACACACCTATCAGGGGTTTCCCTACAATAATTATTGATAGCCACTGCAGTTGCCATTCTGAAATCATCTTGTCTTTCCTCAGTGAACTGAATTAGTGAATCAATAGACATGTATACAGGTATGTATATATGTATATATCATCATAACTAATATGTGAAAAGAGGTATTCAATTTTATAAATGCTTAAGATCAACTGCTTGTTTCAGCTATCTTGTGTGAGAAACCAACACAATTTGAATGTAGGTGGGGCTACAACCTGTCTTCAAGGATTGAAAGTTTAATTAATCAAGACATCTGAAAACAAGTACTAGAAGATATCATTTTGGAAAAGTTAAAGATGAAATAAGACCACTTTTCCTAGCTACATGTATGCACAGTCACAATTACAAAGAAGCTAGATAGAGAGACATATGGCTAGGTTGATCAATAGATGGATTTACTATGAAAGGAAGTGTGAATAAAAAGCATACATGTAAGTAGCAACAGATGAAATGATAAATTTGACAAGGCATGGATGCGAAAATCAGTTATTTGTGCAATAATAATTTTTATCAAACACTTATATTTGAACTCTCACTATTCAGCCATTTTGTACAGAAAGACAACTAAATATGGTATCTAAGTGAAGCAGTAGTTACTCTTCTTGGATACTAAATTTGGTTGATTGCCTATACAAATGGCTGAAACCAAGTATGCATTAAGCTTGATGAAACTTATTGTCCAAATGACTGATTTTTCATATCTACATTCATAAAACTCACTGTTGATTTTGTTAAATTACTTAGTGTCACAATAAGAGTATTCTGACGTTCTACTTCAGAGATTACTAGAAATAGTATAACCAGTGAATAAATAGAGAATACTAGTTGAAGGGTTCACAACCATAGTGGACTAACACAATAATTAACTACTGGAAATTGTCCATATTGCAGAAAAATGCATTACAAATTGATTATTGACAAATAATTAAACAGTTTATTTGCTAATCTTATGCATAGAGAGGTGTAATTTGTATAAAGCATACTGTCTAGGCCTGATCATGATCGAGCACATTATGCTGGCAAAAGTTTGAGAATAGTAGGTGGACTAAATATAATTAAATTAAATAATTGAGGTCAGTTTTTGCTTGTGAATAAATGCCCAAAAAAGCATGTCCTAGGACATATGAGGTGTAATTTTATTCCAAAAAGCATCATTTATAAATGAGCTTTTTTTAAATTGCTTTTTGGTACAAATGCCTCATATGCATGTGCATAATTATACATGTGTATAATTTTACTTAAGTTTCTTTAATACTCTGTGCTGTAAAGATTGGTGTGCACACATTACACACTAGAATATGTGGTTGCCATGGAAACATTGCAAAGTTTCCATGGAAACCTTTTAATAACACAACTATAGTGAGTTGAACGTTTCAATAATTTTTATCCTTGAAACTTTAATGAGTATGTATTTACTTATGAGTTGACAACTCAATAATGATGCTATTCGTTATTTTCATTACATCACAATATCACATTATATATTGAAAGCCAAATATTATTATTACTATGAACTTCATTTATAAACAGGTTATAATAGTGAACAATAAAAGATAATACCTTGAAGGTCGAAAACATTCTACCTTTGATTGTGTTTAGTGTTTGCAATTTAATAACATTAATTTGTTTTACATTCAACTCTTAACTGCTTTCGTTATTGTATCCAAGATAATATTAGCAGTGCTGTACTGAGCTGATATTAATAGCAAACAATCATTGTGGCATGTAATGACATAAATATTGAGATCTTTAGTATAACATCATCAAAGTATAATACAATCAAGTTTTTATGTTTTAATACTCATCAAACATCAGAGGGAAATATCGGTACTGAATGTAACTATATCATGGGAAAGTCTCTTCAAGAAAGGATACGTATTATATATAATATATGATTATTTATAATTATATATATTATAATATATATATATATATATATACATATAATATATAGCAATTATGTATTATGATATAATTTATATATAATATATATATATATATAATATATATATATAATATATATATAATATATATATATATTATATATACATTATATCATAATAAATTATTGCTATATATTTTATGTATATATTATAATCAATTCATCTGCATACCATTACATGTAATCCCATCATTATCCAGCTGAAACCCACTGTCACATCCACAAATGAAACTTCCATTAGTATTTGTACATATTTGGGAGCAACCATCTGTTTTGTTACCACACTCATCAATATCTGGATGAAACAGAAATGAAAAATATGTGTTTAACTGTAGTTACATGCATGAATAAACATCTGTACATGTGCACATACCACTGCATGTAATCCCATCAGCCTGCAGTAGAAATCCAGTATTACATCCACAAATATAGTTTCCTTCAGTGTTTATACATGTTTGGGAGCAATGATGTGTTCCATCACTACACTCATCAATATCTAGAAATATGGAAATGTATTCATGTATGTAATACTTTGATTATAATTATATATATATGTATGTACATACATATATATTCATTTATATGTTTAGCAAGTATGCATGTACATTTGTATGGGTATGTAGTACATGTAAATTAATAATTATAATGGTACACAGGTTTGCGCTTACCATTACAAGTAAACCCACTATTACATCTACAAGTACAGCTTCAGGCGTTAATTTAGAAAATTTGTCTCAGAGAGGTGATGTACAGGCCTATTGTGCTGTGTGTATTGGCAAACTAAACGCCTTTCCTCCATCCCTCTTAATTAAACCCTGCTACATACTTATGTTTATATGTATGTTAATTTACAATGGATATAAAAAGTCATGTATATCTCTACATTATCTGTTATATCCCTATGGGTATCAAATATAAACAACCGCTGGAGCATCCGGCCTACTTTTAACCGTGTAATTACCTGTATGCCACTATGTAGTCTAACGACCAATTAAATTACAATTTCCACTATTCCGTCCAACTGTACTAACCAATAAATTAATTATTATAGCAATTTATTTTTGTAGTGAAAAACACCTTCATTATTCACTTGGTTACACAGCCACAGAGGTGCCCCATTTACAGAGTACAGACACAATATATATACATGTACTTATGAAGGGTTGTTATGTGGAAGTGGTGTTTAAATGTGGAAGTGGTATTTAATTTTGTTGCCAAGCAAAGTACCCTCCTAATCGTGTTCCTATGCTTTTTTGGTTTTGATATATATTCCTACATAATTATTCTTTCATTTTAAAATTTTATTTTATTCTTGTTTTAATTCTATTTTTAAATGACTCAGTATAATAAATTGTTTGTTAATTGTTGATCAAATACTTGACGACTATTGTTTCATTTGTAGCATTGATATTTTCTGCAGGAATGGCATTGACAACTTAATAAACAAGTGTATATAGAGAAAAAAAAGTATCCCTATGATTGCTTTATGGTGTCCAGCATTCAGTAATCAGTAATCATGGCTAACTTTATCATGCTTGAAATACAACAGCCTATTATAGTTAATATTTTGATTATCTACTCTCTTTACCTTTTAAAGAACCTTGTAGAACTTTAGGAATATATTTCAGGTAGAATAGTTAGCTATTAGTTCCAGTTTCTACGTAAGCTACACAGCTTTCTTTCTGCTAGTCTGTAGAGCTTGAGCGCACCATAGATTATATAGACTACGTATAAGGGATTGGAAACGCCCACGCATTTCCGTACACTCCGTTGCCCCACCCTATCTTTTTTAGCCAGCCCCTCCCCTCTAAATACAATGCGCTATGCATGCAAGAGTGGTAAAGAACTTGTTTTAAATCGTGTATCATTAAAGAACACTTTCGTTAAACTAATTGATAATACCACCAACCAACATAGGAGTGCTATACCTTCAGCTAGAAAACTGGAGTGTTGAACTATATGACCTACCACACTGCTTAGAGTCCCCAAAATGTAAGTACCTCGTAACCGTTTCAACTGGATTTTCTACATCTAAACGGTAATTTTTTTCTCTATATTTGTTTTAAACTCATGTATTTTTATTGAGTAACAAAACTTACATGGGAATATTGCAATAGAACTGTTATTAAAAGAAGTAAGAGTCCCAAAACCCATTTTCGTTATGATATGTACTAAAAAACAATGGTTTTTAACATCGTACATGATTTGTTGCTAATGTTTTAGCAGTTGAGATGTTAAAACGATACAATAGCAACATGTATATCAAGAAAAAACACCTTAATTGTCCAGTTTCAGCAAGGAATAGTGTTTTTTCTATGATCAGTCCTCACCACTAAGTAATAAAATTTAATTGATTTCTGGGGACACGGAGTGCGTCACAGACTTATGCATTGATGCTATGGGATCACGTGCGCCGTTTCCAATCCCTTATACGTAGTCTATATAATCTATGAGCGCACATTCTTATACTCACCACGCCCATTAATTGACTGAGCCCCCGGGAATGACGTAACTTCCTTAACTACGTATACAACGCATACTCACACAAGTGGACACAAACATATAAATACATTATATACAGTTCGAACCCGTGGGAAAGCAATCATAGGGATGGCCCTACGGGCCATAAAAATTCAAGAATTAGTTGCATAATTATGATAAACAAAATGAAAACTTATCTGATTGTGATCAACTAACATATCAGTAGTATGTTATTATAATATCACTAAATAATGCGTTGTGTTCATTGTTGAAGTTTGCTTAGTGCTGCTATATAAGTTGTTGAATACGTTGAATAAGTACAATACATGCTTAATATTCATTTTCATGCATTTTGTACATACATGTTATGTTTCTTTGTAGGAACATATGTGTATTTCATGTAATATTCACCATTACAAGCAGCTCCATCACTATTTAATTCAAATCCAACTTCACATCCACAATTGAAGCTTCCTGGAGTATTTGTACATATTTGGGAGCAACCACTGTTTCCATCACTACATTCATCAACATCTGAATAGAAAAATAATCGTTATGTCTGATTAAAAGAAAACACATCACTCCACAGGAATAATGATGTACATTATTACATATGTACATGTGTTATTTTACATAATTAAAAATGTATAAATCATAAATATGTATAGATCTGTGAAAACTGGTCTGATGGATTATGATAATTTTGATGAGACAAATTTGAACACTAAACTAAATTTGGTATCAGGAAGAGGAACACTAAATTTGGTATCAGGAAGAGCAACTCAAAATCTAGTCTACTTCTTGTAAAAATGGCTAAAAGGTAAGACTGGTTTTCACAGAGCCAGTCATATAATTATGCACATATATGCACATATTTGTATCCATACCATTACAATTAGCTCCATCCTGTAGATAACCATTATCACATGAACAAGTGAAGCTTCCAACAATGTTTGTACATGTTTGAGAGCAACCACCATTTCCATTACTACACTCATCAATATCTGGATGGAGAGAATGTATGTATGCATATTTTAATAATTATATAGGTGTGTACATAAGTACAATACATGCTTAACTATTTTAAGACATAGGGAATACATACATTTTGTACATATATATTATGTGTCCTTTTATGAACATGTCATGTACTATTCACCATTACAAGTAGCTCCATCACTGTTCAATAAAAATCCTGTGTTACATTCACACGTGAAGCTTCCTGGAGTGTTTGTACATGTTTGAGAGCAACCACCATTTCCATTACTACACTCATCAATATCTGGATGGAGAGAATGTATGTATGCATATTTTAATAATTATATAGGTGTGTACATAAGTACAATACATGCTTAACTATTAAGACATAGGGAATACATGCATTTTGTACATATATATTATGTGTCCTTTTATGAACATGTCATGTACTATTCACCATTACAAGTAGCTCCATCACTGTTCAATAAAAATCCTGTGTTACATTCACACGTGAAGCTTCCTTCAGTGTTCATACATGTTTGTGAGCAACCACCATTGTCATCACTACACTCATTAGTATCTGGGCGAACAGAATGTATGTATGAATATTTTAATAATAATTATATAGTGTGTGCATAAATACAATACATGCTTAAGCATTCTTAAGACATAGGGAGTACATGCATTTTGTACATACATATTATGTGTCCTTTTATGAACATGTCATGTACTATTCACCATTACAAGTAGCTCCATCACTGTTCAATAAAAATCCTGTGTTACATTCACACGTGAAGCTTCCTGGAGTGTTTGTACATGTTTGAGAGCAACCACCATTTCCATTACTACACTCATCAATATCTGGATGGAGAGAATGTATGTATGCATATTTTAATAATTATATAGGTGTGTACATAAGTACAATACATGCTTAACTATTTTAAGACATAGGGAATACATGCATTTTGTACATATATATTATGTGTCCTTTTATGAACATGTCATGTACTATTCACCATTACAAGTGGCTCCATCACTGTTCAATAAAAATCCTGTGTTACATTCACACGTGAAGCTTCCTGGAGTGTTTGTACATGTTTGAGAGCAACCACCATTTCCATTACTACACTCATCAATATCTGGATGGAGAGAATGTATGTATGCATATTTTAATAATTATATAGGTGTGTACATAAGTACAATACATGCTTAACTATTTTAAGACATAGGGAATACATGCATTTTGTACATATATATTATGTGTCCTTTTATGAACATGTCATGTACTATTCACCATTACAAGTAGCTCCATCACTGTTCAATAAAAATCCTGTGTTACATTCACACGTGAAGCTTCCTTCAGTGTTCATACATGTTTGTGAGCAACCACCATTGTCATCACTACACTCATTAGTATCTGGGCGAACAGAACGTATGTATGAATATTTTAATAATAATTATATAGTGTGTGCATAAATACAATACATGCTTAAGCATTCTTAAGACATAGGGAGTACATGCATTTTGTACATACATATTATGTGTCCTTTTATGAACATGTCATGTACTATTCACCATTACAAGTAGCTCCATCACTGTTCAATAAAAATCCTGTGTTACATTCACACGTGAAGCTTCCTTCAGTGTTCATACATGTTTGTGAGCAACCACCATTGTCATCACTACACTCATTAGTATCTGGGCGAACAGAATGTATGTATGAATATTTTAATAATAATTATATAGTGTGTGCATAAATACAATACATGCTTAAGCATTCTTAAGACATAGGGAGTACATGCATTTTGTACATACATATTATGTGTCCTTTTATGAACATGTCATGTACTATTCACCATTACAAGTAGCTCCATCACTGTTCAATAAAAATCCTGTGTTACATTCACACGTGAAGCTTCCTTCAGTGTTCATACATGTTTGTGAGCAACCACCATTGTCATCACTACACTCATTAGTATCTGGGCGAACAGAATGTATGTATGAATATTTTAATAATAATTATATAGTGTGTGCATAAATACAATACATGCTTAAGCATTCTTAAGACATAGGGAGTACATGCATTTTGTACATACATATTATGTGTCCTTTTATGAACATGTCATGTACTATTCACCATTACAAGTAGCTCCATCACTGTTCAATAAAAATCCTGTGTTACATTCACACGTGAAGGTTCCTGGAGTGTTTGTACATGTTTGAGAGCAACCACCATTTCCATTACTACACTCATCAATATCTGGATGGAGAGAATGTATGTATGCATATTTTAATAATTATATAGGTGTGTACATAAGTACAATACATGCTTAACTATTTTAAGACATAGGGAATACATGCATTTTGTACATATATATTATGTGTCCTTTTATGAACATGTCATGTACTATTCACCATTACAAGTAGCTCCATCACTGTTCAATAAAAATCCTGTGTTACATTCACACGTGAAGCTTCCTGGAGTGTTTGTACATGTTTGAGAGCAACCACCATTTCCATTACTACACTCATCAATATCTGGATGGAGAGAATGTATGTATGCATATTTTAATAATTATATAGGTGTGTACATAAGTACAATACATGCTTAACTATTTTAAGACATAGGGAATACATGCATTTTGTACATATATATTATGTGTCCTTTTATGAACATGTCATGTACTATTCACCATTACAAGTAGCTCCATCACTGTTCAATAAAAATCCTGTGTTACATTCACACGTGAAGCTTCCTTCAGTGTTCATACATGTTTGTGAGCAACCACCATTGTCATCACTACACTCATTAGTATCTGGGCGAACAGAACGTATGTATGAATATTTTAATAATAATTATATAGTGTGTGCATAAATACAATACATGCTTAAGCATTCTTAAGACATAGGGAGTACATGCATTTTGTACATACATATTATGTGTCCTTTTATGAACATGTCATGTACTATTCACCATTACAAGTAGCTCCATCACTGTTCAATAAAAATCCTGTGTTACATTCACATGTGAAGCTTCCTTCAGTGTTCATACATGTTTGTGAGCAACCACCATTGTCATCACTACACTCATTAGTATCTGGGCGAACAGAATGTATGTATGAATATTTTTAATAATTATATAGTGTGTGCATAAATACAATACATGCTTAAGCATTCTTAAGACATAGGGAGTACATGCATTTTGTACATATATATTATGTGTCCTTTTATGAACATGTCATGTACTATTCACCATTACAAGTAGCTCCATCACTGTTCAATAAAAATCCTGTGTTACATTCACACGTGAAGGTTCCTGGAGTGTTTGTACATGTTTGAGAGCAACCACCATTTCCATTACTACACTCATCAATATCTGGATGGAGAGAATGTATGTATGCATATTTTAATAATTATATAGGTGTGTACATAAGTACAATACATGCTTAACTATTTTAAGACATAGGGAATACATGCATTTTGTACATATATATTATGTGTCCTTTTATGAACATGTCATGTACTATTCACCATTACAAGTAGCTCCATCACTGTTCAATAAAAATCCTGTGTTACATTCACACGTGAAGCTTCCTGGAGTGTTTGTACATGTTTGAGAGCAACCACCATTTCCATTACTACACTCATCAATATCTGGATGGAGAGAATGTATGTATGCATATTTTAATAATTATATAGGTGTGTACATAAGTACAATACATGCTTAACTATTTTAAGACATAGGGAATACATGCATTTTGTACATATATATTATGTGTCCTTTTATGAACATGTCATGTACTATTCACCATTACAAGTAGCTCCATCACTGTTCAATAAAAATCCTGTGTTACATTCACACGTGAAGCTTCCTTCAGTGTTCATACATGTTTGTGAGCAACCACCATTGTCATCACTACACTCATTAATATCTGAAGAGAGGAAAACACATGTAATCATGTATATGTGTAGGAATGTGATACTCAATTAGTTCATGAGTTCAACAGTACTTACATTGTTATGATATATTAACCACAGGTTTTACAAAATACAAACCAGATGATTATAAAACCTGCCATCTACAACAGCAACACGAACTACAAAACTATGTCCAAACTCAAGACAAAAAGTTAGAAGCTGCACATGTCTAATACCTTTATGGAAATATAATCTTTATAACATGTCTACTCGTGCTACTCGTGCTATAACAGATTTATATAATCACCTTGCCCTCGGGCCTAGGGGCCTAGGGGCCTTTGGCTCAGCGAAATCTGGTATAGCACTCATAGCTGTGTTATAACATAATACACTTACTACATATAACGATGGTTTATATACTACATCTATGTATTTTATATATATAAATATATATATATATATGTATATATATATATATATATATATATATATATATATATATATATATATATATATATATATATATACATATACATGTGTAATTGTGTATATATATATAGTATGATGGTGACATCATCCATTTGATGTGGTGGGGTCTATATATTGTATGTAGACCTAAGATGTGTACACTATGCAGGAGATGTCACCATCCTACAATATATTGTATATAGTAGGTCCTATAATTATACTGAATATAGGAGCCTCGTTTTGTGTCCTTGGATGTGATATAGCCCTCACAGGCTCGCACTATATCACATCCTCGGACACAAAACTCAGGTCCTATATTCAGTATATAGGACCTATTAGCATACTATATAATACATATATAGGGGGTGACATCATCCCTTTGATGTGGTGAGTTCTATATATTGTATGTAGACCTTCCATGTGCACTATGCCGGAGATGTCACCATTATACATAAGTACAGCTCTTTGTATTTGTTTTATAGCAGTGTAAGTACTTATGCAGGGTTATATGGAAGTGATTTTGGGTCCTATGTTAGCTTCCCAACCTTGTTTGCGTGCTTTTTGGGTTTTGACATCCCTACATATCTTTCATTTTTATTGTAAATGTTTTTTATTATTCTTGTAATTATAACTATATGCTAATGGTGTTGCCATACAGTTATCATGATTGTAAATTTATAATGATGAAAGCATCTATCATAGTAGTAATATTATTTTAGTTTGATGCTATCAGATATTTTTTACAAGATTAAATGAAGGAAATGTTGTCTCCAAGTTGTGTTCATGAAATACTATTGGAATACTAGAATCTGTTTTGGACCATAATAACATGTGTTCTTATGAAAACCCATTTCTAGCTCTTAAATGTTCAATCTATTCTTCCAGTTTCTCCTAAATTTCTGGTAACAAAGGTTTACGTCCAGCACCTTCTAACCTCTTCTTCTTAGATGGTAATTGTCCTAGCTCTCTCTTTTCTTTTCTCCACTCTCTCACTCTCTTTCCATTGACCCCAAATTTCCTAGCTGCTGCTCTATTTGACTCCTTCTCTGCACACTCCACAACTTTCAATTTAAAACCAGCTTCAAATGATCTCTTTCTACTAATTACTCCTTCAGCCATTGCACACATTTCTTTCTCTTATATACAAATTTTATTATGTGTTAAAATCTACCGTAATAATAGAGTGAATATCGTGTCGTGTATCGTGTAATAATTACAGTATTATCATAATAGTTATTAAAATTATAAAGTGTACGTCACACATTGCAAATACAGAAAGCCAGTGTTGGCGGGGTCATCACATATAGGCCCTATAAGAGAATCTGGATGTCATCCATAGGTGAACAGTTATCACTTCAAGCAGAGGAGAATAACTGCTTTGACAAACACGCTGTAGCAGTTGTAAAAGATGGCGAGGTAGCAGGCCACATACCAAGGAATATTTCACGCATCTCGTGGTACTTTTTAAAGAGAGGCGGCTCCATCACAGCAGAGATAACAGATAGGAGAAGATTCGGACTTGGTCTTGAAGTACCACGTATTTATACTTTCACTGGACCAAAGAAAATGATCGATAACTCAAAAGACTGCTGGATTGGTGATTAGATTAATAACTATAATTATTGTTAATTAATAGAGTAGGCACCCATATTATGAGACGGTGGGTAATATGAGACACATGCATAAAAAGCAATATTTCAATGGCCAGTTTAATCTGCATCACTTTGTTACATCAGAGATAATAAATACACCTAATTACCTCTGTTACATGTTGCAATTGACTCATGTGTGAAAACCACGTGATCGCACGTGTAGGGATCTCAAGTTCGAGGTGAGTATACTATAATCTACTTGCAGGGTACGTGCTCACCAGTACCTTTCTAGGCTTATAGTACATTTCTAGGGCTAGGCTAGAGCTGAGTTCTGCGGCCACTAGCCTAGAAAGGTACTGGCGCACGTAATTGTTCTTCCATATTATATAAATCCTACTGTTTTTATGATTGTTTTGGGTATGAGAGGTACGTAATAAGTCTGTCCATTAACTCCACACGCTGTAAACAAGTGGGTCGCCTTAGCCCAACTACCCCCAGGGCCATAATAAGAATGAGTGAACATTATGTAATCATCATGTGATCATTATGTAACCATTATATAATTTAATCATGGTAGGATTTCATTTTGTAGAGCTATGATGGCGAATATGAGTGTTGTTGACAACTTCTTTGCTAAGCTGGGAGCACTGTATGGCCGTTAAATCTAATAAACAAACCAATGCAAGTCTTTAATATTGACGAAACTGGTATTAGTATTGTACACAAACTAGGAAGAGTTCTATGTGAAATTAGTAGGAAACACGTATATTCCCTTACGAGTGCTGAAAAAGGGAAAACACACACAGTGGTGTCTTGTGTATCTGCAAGTGGAATAGCAATACCACCATTAATGATCTATCCAAGAAAGAGATCTTTGCCAGAAACCTACGGGCAGGTGCAGTGCCAGGAACAGTTTTTAGGAATAGTGATAATGGATGGATAAACCAAGATATATATCTTGAATGGTTTAAGCATTTTTTAGAGTGTATTCCTATGTCTAGACCTGTACTGCTAATTGAAGATGGCCATGCTTCACATATCACCATAGAAGTAATTGAGCTTGCCTGAAAGAATGATGTACATTTACTCTGCTTACCTTCTCACACATCACACATCCTGCAACCTCTTGATATTGGAGTATTTCATTCTTTTAAGACGAATTATTCCAAAGCCTGCCGCAGATATTTAGGTGATAACCCAGGTCGAGTTGTAACATCAGAGGTACTTGCTTCATTGGTTGCAGATGCATGGCCACTCTCATTTACACCAGTCAATATCCTCAGTGGATTTAAGTAAAGTGGTATTTACCTTCAAAAGCTGTGTGCAGTAAGCCGGAGAGTGAATCACCTAATAGCAAATTCAGCCAGGAACAGATTGATCTCTTTGAAAAGAGGTATGAAGAAGGTTATAACATATTTGACACAGACTACAATGAATGGCTACAGCTTACACTCCCTGATTCTATTTCTCCTACATGTAAATCTGACACTGATTCTCTAAAAACACATGTAAGTAATTCTAGCAGTCTGAGTGATGTATTAGTTCTTCCTGAGCCCAAACCAAAATTTAAAAATAAGGAAAAAGCAGGTATTAATACCCAAGCTATTTGTCTGAGTGATTCACCTGTGCTTAAACAATTAAAAGATAAAGAAAGAGAAAAAATAGCTCTAGAACAAGAGAAAATTAAGAAGAAACAAGAATGTGAAGAAAGAAAACAGCAGAGACTGAAGGAGAAAGAAGAGAAAAGAGCTAAATTAGAAGAAAAGAGGAAGCAAAGACTGAGAGAAAAAGAAGAGAAAATGGCAGGAAGTAGGAAACAAGTAGGGAGAAAGAAGAGAAACCATAATACATGTACATATATATAATACTTTTAGATGAGTTACTGTACTTGTTAGTAAATTAAGATTATCAATGAGACTGAATTTATGTAGTACAAGCAATAGTTGACTAAATTCTAAATACACAAAGCCAAAGTTTTTAAGTGTCTCATAACTGCCCCACCTACTCTATTAGATAATTACTACTACTCAAGGAAATACAGTATATATTATATATATATTTCTCGTAATTAAATATACATGCATAGTTACATTATTAAACGAATGCACTCGCAGTGCATTACTGAGATTATATTATATTTGTGTGTGTGCATTACAACTTACACTCCAAGTCCTACTAACTATATAGTATAAGATTACAAGCGCAGTGTTAAAATCCAGACTTGAAAACAGCTTCAATCATATGGATGAAATAAATGGGTGGAGCTAGAAATTGCAGAAAAGACCTAGCTCGAAGTTGTAGCAGCCACTACTTCAATTGTACTTCATTTCAATTAAGCTGTGATTCAACAGCAATAGGCTTCAAGCAAGATGAGCTCTGTTTCAGTAAACTCTTTTGCTACCAGACATTATCTGAAAGTTGTTAAACAGCGACCATGAATTACAAAAATTGTAATAACTAAAACAGAAAGGTTTTAGTAAAAGCCAGCTATTACTTTTGATTATTGTATGAATTGACGCCTGCTGGTAGTGTTTTCAAAGTGCCAATGTTCGCAGGTTTGCTGGAATTTTGGGGATAAACAAACAAACAGACAGACAAAATGATTACAGTAACCCTCCACTCCATCAAGTAAAGCTTTACTATATCATGGGAAAGTCTTTTCCAGTAAGGATACATATTACATAATATATATATAATATATACATACAGTGTACATATTATTTATATATTAAATGTATAATTTATAGTATGCTAATAGGTCCTATATACAAAATATAGGACCTGAGTTTTGTGTCTGAGGATGTGATATAGCCCGAGCCTGCAAGGGCTATATGACACAAAATGAGGGTCTTGTATGCAGTAAATAGGACCTAATAGCATACCATATACAATATATTGTATGATGGTGACATCTCCTGCATAGTGTGCACATGGAAGGTCTATATACAATATATAGAACTCACCACATCAAAGAGATGATGTCACCATCATACTATATATATATATAATATATATATAATATATACTATAAATAATATACATGTATACTATAAATATAATGTACAATAATATTATATATCTATACGTATATATTTCTTCTGCATACCATTACATCTAACCCCATCATCGTCCAGCTGAAACCCAGTGTTACATCCACAAATGAAACTTCCATTAGTATTTGTACATATTTGGGTGCAATTATCTGTTCCTTCACTACACTCATCAATTTCTGGATGAAACAAAGTATCCATATGTGTAACAAAATTTTTTTTGTAGTTACATGCAAGATTGGACGTCTGTACATGTGCACATACCATTGCATGTAACCACAGGTAAAAATGTATTCATGTATGCACAATTACATTAATATGTATATGTACATGTACATACATATGTAGGTATGTATGCATGGATATGTATGTGTAAATTAATAATGATAATGGTAAACAAGTTTGTGCTCACCATTACAAGTAAACCCATCAGTGTGCAGTACATAACCACTATTACATCCACAAGTGAAGCTTCCATCAGTGTTCACACAAGTTTGGGTACAACCATCTGTACCATCGCTACACTCATCAATATCTAGATAAATAAAAGTGTATGTATAATAATATACTTGTGTATGCCCATAAGGACATAATTATATACGAAATAGTAAAGTGTGTATACATATACACATGTGAACAATCATTTTGCTTTGAACAGACTTGGGGTCAAATAAAACAGAAAGTATTTCAATTACAAATACAAAATACATTAAATGTATTTCAAATACAACTACAAATACTTTCTCGTGTCCAAATGTAATCAGTATATATAGCCAAAACTATTTTACCTTGAGGTGAAGCAAGAAATTAGATGTTGCTTTTGTTGAACCAGATATTGAAGCTGAACAGTGTTTGCATTTGGCCTTGAAGGTACCTTTAACATTATTTGGTACTTCAAATTGCTCAAAAACCACAGGTGTAGACTTGACACTGGCAGCCATTACTTATTACTTACTAGATCACCACAGGTGTAGACTTGACACTGGCAGCCATTACTTATTACTTACTAGATCACCACAGGTGTAGACTTGACACTGGCAGCCATTACTTATTACTTACTAGATCACCACAGGTGTAGACTTGACTCTGGCAGCCATTACTTATTACTTACTAGATCACCACAGGTGTAGACTTGACTCTGGCAGCCATTACTTATTACTTACTAGATCACCACAGGTGTAGACTTGACACTGGCAGCCATTACTTATTACTTACTAGATCACCACAGGTGTAGACTTGACACTGGCAGCCATTACTTATTACTTACTAGATCACCACACGTGTAGACTTGACTCTGGCAGCCATTACTTATTACTTACTAGATCACCACAGGTGTAGACTTGACACTGGCAGCCATTACTTATTACTTACTAGATCACCACAGGTGTAGACTTGACTCTGGCAGCCATTACTTATTACTTACTAGATCACCCAGCTGGATTTTGAAATTCAAAACACAATGGCAAAAACCACCTGGCCTACTGATTATATACAATACACAATTGTGCCTATTAATAATCACCAGAAGTGTTAAAAGTAATTTTTAACAGTCTACTTCAAACTTGTAATTCACAAGTATTTTGCATTTTACATCACTCTAAATACTTGTTTGACCAAAGTATTTCAATTACAAATACAAATACAAATACAAATACAAATACAAATACAAATACAAATACTTTTTAAAGTATTTAAATACGACTAAATACAAGTACTAAAGTATTTGACCCCAAGTCTGGCTTTGAATCTACTTTGATTTTTAGTATGGACATTTTTTGCTTCTGGTAATATTAATGCAATAGTTTACCTTTGCTATTATATTAGTATCAAATATTATAGAAATAACAATAACAAAAATTATTATCTAGAATGTTCTTATAGAAGTTACTTAACAGAACACAATTTACATGTGCATTATATATAATGACTATAAAATAATACATGTAACACTTAACTATAATATTATTATAATTTATTGGGCTCGCCGCGCCTACGCGTGGGCAAGTCTTTAGTACTTTGTTAGTTTTAGTATTAGTATACCAACATTCTACACCCCTTACCAAATACTTATAGTTTTAGATTTAATATGTACTACCAAAACAACACTACAAGTTTATACATACCATTACAAGTAGTTCCATCAGTATCCAGTATATAACCACTATTACATCCACAAGTGAAACTTCCTTCAGTGTTCATACATGTCTGAGGGCAATTATGTGTTCCATCACTACACTCATCAATATCTACATGGTTAGAAATGTATGTATAATTTTGTACATACATTATTATGTTTCTTTGTATGAACATGTGTATGTTTCCTGTAATATTCACCATTACAAGTAGCTCCATCACTGTTCCATTGAAATCCAGTGCTGCATCCACAAACGAAACTTCCAGCAGTGTTAATACATGTTTGAACACAGTTGTCTACTCCTAAGGTACACTCATCATCATCTGAAGAAAACACATGTAAACATGTATATGTGTAGGAATGTGATATGCATATATGTATAGGGACAACAGTAAATAATTTATTATGTGTATTATTATGATTATTATGGTGTCTTGTGTTAATGTTGATTGGGAAATTGCGCTGCTAAAAATGTTAGCTGGTTCTACTTATCCATGAAATTGAAATTTTAATATTTCATTGATATGAATATTTCCCCATCTACAGCATATAACTAACGGTATATATAGAAGTTACTAGTACATACCAATACAAGTAGTCCCATCATTGTCTATATGATAGCCATAAGCACATCCACAAACAAAGCTTCCAATAGTGTTAGTACATGTATGGTCGCAATTGTGTGTTCCTATACTAGGATCACACTCATTAATATCTGGAATGATGAATATAAATGTATGCATATGTATAATGTATATTGTATAATTAAAAGTATAATAATCTATTTATGTATGTCTGCACAGATTAAGTATGAATACATATGATGTTAAATTATAAGTATCTAAGTACAATTGAGGCCTTCATTTAGAACATTGTCGAGGGGATGAGGACAAAAGTTGAATTTGAAAGACTGAAAGATTATAGGGAGGCGATGTACAGGCCTATTGTGCTGTGCATATTATCAAACTAAATGCCTTTCCTCCATCCCCTCTTAATGAAACCCTGCTACATACTTATGTTTGTATGTATAGTTAAATGCTACATACAGCTTCTCCATACCATGACAAGTAATCCCATCTTCATCCAGTGTATAACCAATAGTATCACATCCACAAACAAAGCTTCCGATACTGTTTGTACATGTTTGAAGACAATTATCTAATTCTTCAGCACACTCATCAATATCTGGATAGAGTGTATAAAATAAATGATTATATATAACTAGAGCTGACTGAGAGTATAATTATAATATCAATAGTATTACTATATAATTATCATGATTGTAAATTTATTGGAATAATGAAAGTATCTACCATAGTAGTAATACATGTTTTCAACGTGGTTGTGATTCCACTGCTTCACAAATAGTTATCTGTTTATCACTGTTTCATTTGCTCCATGTACCAGTGCTGGTTATGTTTTTATAATAAAAAAACAAGCAAATCTTAGTAGAAAATCTAAAGAGATAGTTTACATCTGTGTACATATTATATATGGGAGAGAAAAAGTATTTTATATTTAGCAAATCATTTTCATAATATTGCCCAGTTCTGGTACATATGTACATGTATATGAGTATGATTTTAGGTTAGAGTTTTGAAGGAGTACTTTCATTTTGATTATTAAGCTGGAGTAACTTTTACAGTACCCAATATGCAGAGTCCCTCTTGGATTGCTTTCACATGGGTTCGAACTCTATATATATATATATATATATATATGTTTGTGTCACTTATGCGAGTATATGTTGTATACGTAGTTAATGAAGTTACGTCATTCCCGGGGGCTCGGCCAATTAATGGGCGTGGCGTGTAAAAGAACACACGCTCGAGCTCTACAGACAAGCAGAAATAAAGCTGTGTACCTTACGTAGAAACTGGAACTAATAGCTAGCTATTCTACCTGAAATATATTCCTGAAGTTCTACAAGGTCCTTTAAAAGGTAAGGAGAGTAGATAATCAAAATGGGGTTACAGCCATGGAAGTGGGGTTTATAATTAAACATGTAGGGTTTGAAAGTACAGAAAGTAAGAAGGTATAGTGCCAAATATCAAACCACCACAACCATCCCGTGAGCAGAAAAACCACAAAAACTTTAAAATGTTTAAACGCCTATAACTCACAATTCATACAAGATACAAACAAACCAAAGGCATATTTGAAATCACCATAAAAAGCGCTTTCAGCTGAACTTTTTTTTTTTTTCACTATGAAGTCTAAACCACTAAACCCTAAACCCTAAACCCTAAACCCTAAGCCCTAAACCCTATAGACTTCATAGTGGAAAAAAAAAAAAGTTCAGGGCTCACTGGATTCGTAATCTACGTCATGTGAGCTTTCATCTGAACCCCCAAAAGTTCCACTGACACGCCCATTTTTGGAGCGACGTATATTTCTATTTTTCATTATAACTCAAAATGTAAAGTATTTGGAAATTTCTAGTTTGCACCATTCGATAGCGCACAGTCTACTTTATATCTGGTCCAAAAATGGTGGCTTAATCTTGTTGCAATCGTAAGTTATAGTCATTTAAACCCAGGGGAAAACGTTTTTTTTTCAAAAACATTTTTTTTTTCAAATTTGACGAACGGTATCTCCTTTATATTACACTATTATGACATGTTATGGTATTCAGCAGGTAGCCCAACATGTGTTCTACAAAACCCCAGTGGTCCCATTGAAAACCCTACATTTGTTTTTGAAACCCCATCCAACTCCTAAGAGCACTATGAAAACATTTTTTTTAATTTTAGCTCCAAATGGCATATTATACATATCAGCTGAAAGCGCTTTCCCACGGGTTCGAATTATATATATTTTCTTGTGTCCAGTTCGCGAGTATGCGTCGTATACGTAGTTAAGGAAGTTGCGTCATTCCCGGGGGCTCGGTCAATTAATGGGCATGGCGCGTAATAGAACGCGCGCTCGAACTCAGCAGAAAGAAAGCTGCTTGTAGCTTACATAGAATTAGAAACTGGAACTACTAGCTAACTATTCTAGCTACCTGAAATATATTCCTAAAGTTCTACAAGATTCTTTAAAAGGTAAAGAGAGTAGATAATCAAAATAATAACTATAATAGGCTGTTGTGTTTTAAGCATAATAAAGTCAGCCATGTTTACTGAATGCTGGACACCATAAAACAATCATAGGGATACTTTTTTTCTCTATATACACTTGTTGTATATCATAATCATGATATAATCAAAAATCATGAATATTTACCATCAATAATCGTGATGCCAAAATAATCATACTCAGTCAGCCCTAACTAATATCATTTGTAACATGAAAAATAGTGACATCTATAATGTTATTTGACGATATTGAAACATACCATTACATGTTCCTCCATCTTCATCAAATCTATAACCATCATAACATGAACAGTTAAAATGACTTGGATAGAAGTTACATAGCTGAGTACAGTTGGAACACTCATCACCAGCTATTAAGAGAGGGTATTAAGTATAATTTATAGTCATCCATATATACTATTAATCACTGTATACACTGCAAAAATAGAATTGTTAAAATAACAAATAGTACAGTTGCAAGGATGCAAATTATAATTTAATTGGTCATACAGGTTGTTGTTATAACTGCATGATGAAAGATATTTATATACTATAATCAATTATCATGTCCAATATCTTATAATAGATGCACAAAGAAGGTTTGGAAACCTAAATGATTGAATTAAAATGTTATTCTGCTTCTTTGTATATCTAATAGACAGTATAATGATAACTGAAATTGGATTATAATTACCGTATAGCCGGAAATATTGTCTGAACAAAACTTTGGCAGTTTGGCGTAGAAACACGGAAAATTAAAATTTTATGGAGTTAATTTTGACGGTGATCGTGAAGTTTATGTGTGGGTGGGATTTATTGTACACGTGTGCAAGCATTTCCCTTATGACCAGCTGCATACGTGGCCATCATGTATACAAGAGTGTATGAATGCTGACACTAGGGGAAGAACTAGAGTGCAGAAGAGAAGGAGACAACAATTTTGATGGGTATGCTGTTGCTGTGATAAGGAGAGGTGTTGTTGTTGGGCACATACCTTGAAAAATATCTGCTCTGTCAAGTTCTATATTTTTACAAAGAAATGGACCAATTACTTGTGTTGTCACAGGAAGTAGGGTTTTTTTGTAGATCTACCACAAGGTGGTTTAGAAGTGCCTTGTCTTGAAATTTCAAGGTGATGACACAAATGTGTCTAAAGTTAAGAAATTGCTATCAACGACATACAGCTATCAATCTGGTCCTGCTGAAGAAGTATGTACGAGTACTGAACCAACTACAGCTGCCACCACAGAGGATCATTGTGTGAGCCAGCCTAGCAAAAAAAGGAAATTAGGTGATGATTATGCCACTTCAATGAATGAGCACTCAGGTGTATGGCTTACTTTTAATTCAATCACACTAACTACTGAAGATAAAGATATTATCACATTTGGAAATTGGTTGACTGATAAACACATGAATTTTGCTCAAAGCCTTCTAAAGAAACAAAACAATAATGTTGCAGGACTTTACTCCACATTGCTGCTGCGCACTGTTACTCCAGTCACTGCTCTTGGAGCTCTGCATAATGCACTGCCGATGGAATCACTGGATTGTAGCAACAACCATATTTTTGATGAAATAATAAATACTTTTCAGTGTGAGATAACAGTAAGATGCAAGCTACCTAAAAGCATGTATGCTTGGAGGCACACACACACACACACCTACAAATGGTGCATGCATGCAAGATGCCATGCAAGCAGTTATATAATTATACCTTATTATTTTAATTCAAAATATTCTTCTCTTGACCCTACAACAATGGAAGTGATGGCAAAGATGTTTGGTGAAGTACTTGTAATCTCAGTCAGTGGTCCAAAGCAAGCTGGTTCAAATGATTGTGGTGTATTTGCGATAGCTACAGCTACATCACTACCCTATGGTATTGATCCAAGCCAGATTTGTTACCAACAATAAAGCCTGAGAAATCATTTACTGGACTGTTTTGAAAATTTATTTCTCAAACCATTTACAATAATGTAGCAACTCGGGATCTTTACAATTAGATATTTTGATGGAGTCATTTAACAATCTGCCGCAAAGAGCAATAAAAACTATGCTCCTCATGAAAATCAACTATAATTATATGTAGCTGTATAAATTTCACAGCATGCACTTATTTATCTTTTTAGGTCCAATTTATAGTTTCCTGGGTGTGCCACTCACTGGTTGCATGAATTTGCCACTGTGAAAGAAGAAAACTGTTAAAATAACTCATTGATTGGTTGTTGCATATACAGTTACAAAGATATAAAGTGGTATGATCATTCTGTTGATGTCATGGCATTTACTTGAAGTGTGATTTTATTATTCTTCTCACACAATATCTCCTGTCACTTATAGAACTTAAAAATAACTGGGCGTCATAAAATGGTAGAAATATTTTGTAAAACCTGTAACTGTATTATTTAATTTACCAAGAAACACCACAAAAGATTGTACCTATAGTTATTTGGCCACAAATGAATATGATATCAGCAATCATGTAGGCACAACCAGCATTATGATAATTTGAATTCACACTATTCTTTGCAATTGTATACTAATTTACCAATGAATGAGTTATTTTAACAAATTTGTTTTTTCAGTGTAACTGCTCACATGAGGTGGTATCAGACTACATGGTTTTCTTAACAGTCATTTTTATATAACTTGTTTATGGGAGAGGTACTGGCTAAAATAAACTGTGAGTATCATGGAATCCAAGTTGTCAGACATATATTAGTCAGTAATTACTATCTAAGTGAATGTAATTGATCATTGTGAATAACATTATAGCCTGTTACCAGGTTGTTGTAAGTAACAACCTGGTATCATGCAGGCTATAATGTTATATAATATGTTATATAAAGTTATAAGTTCCCATCTTCCTGGTTGTACTGTAGTAATAATGCACGCAGTTAACAACACATAGGCTGTAAATCATTTATAGAATGCTATTTTACTTCTGTGCATTCTGGTATTGTGCCCTTGCAATTATATTTTAGCAATTGACCATGATCACATTCTATAACTATAACTTCTAACATCAATTTTTAAGGTTTAGGATACAAGCTAACTTGAATTGCTCTTTGATATTTCAATTCGCTTGAAATTTTAATAGTCATAAACATAGGATACTAGTAATGTAATTGCATCCTAGCACAATTATTGATCACGAGGTATATAAACAAATGATGGATTGAAAACATGTAGTGTGCAGAAACAGTAAACATTGTCATGACACAAAATGAACCAGTACTACACTTAGTAATGTTGATTATATAAGCTATGAATAGAATATTATAGTTAATATGAAAAAATTGCTATTATTGTCACCAATCTGAATAAGCAATCAAACTTGTATAATACTCTCATATGCTTACTTACGTGGAGGACAGATTTGCGGAAGATCACAACAGCAATCGTTATTTTCATAGCAATCTTGATCACAAAAACAATTCTCGACCTGGCAACTATGAGTACTAGTACAGCAATCATTAAACATAGAAGTGCAAGAACCTGTATGAAGTAGTGCATACTACAATTTGATATGACAAATGAATTATATAAATGCAATGAAATAGCATACACAAGCAAGAGTAAATCTATATACCCAATATTAAATATCGTACTATTCCATTATAACTATACACAATTATATGAAGTGTTGTTAACCTTCAGTTGAAATTACTGGAAACTTAAGATACAACAAGAGTATCATTAAGTGTAGGAAACATCTGGAATTCATCTGTAAAAGAGAAAATAAGATTAATCATGATTATAATTATAAACTATTTTACACAATATTTGTATTGACAAAAATGATTATTCTTCGTGCATGCATGATTATTCACATGTACTTTAATTATTATACATCTTCACCAGATCATATGGGCTCCGTAGTGGTAATGCATAAATTATATTTATATAGCTTTCTGAAGGTGTGAACAGGGTATGTCCTTTCCATGATTACTGCATCAACCAGGTAAGATCACAAAAATTATACATGTGTATTTGCATGTGTCCTGGCTGTCCTCATTTCAGGCCCATTGTTTTTCTAGTTAACCTTCAATTTTTTTCAGACTGATTGACATGTTTAATTCTACAAAAGCCCGACCACTCAAAAATTCTTTATAGTTAGGCTGCCTCTACTTTTTTTGCTGTTAATCTGAAGCATGAGAAGGACACATTTTCTATCTGCCTGACCAATCAAACTCCTAAAAATGAAATGGGGTTCTATACATGCACATACATAGGCATAATTATAACAGAACATATCTGTGTATATATTTCCTTTCCCAAAGAGAAATTTTATTTGCAATAATTTTATAAAAGACTAAGAAATAGTTAAGTAGAAGGTTTATATATTCTCAGTTTTCAAACAAATCAATTCAAACCTTAAAAATTTATTTTATACAAATCAAGTTTCTAAACTTGTATGACAGTTACACTAGCTTCTCTCAAATGCATTTTCTTGTCGCATGGCAAATGCTCAAATATGTGGCAGTATAATTATATTGCAATTTGCTACAAACATGAAAGACACTCCAAAACATTAACAATATGAAAAAGAAATTCATGCACTGCAAAAACAAAATTGTGAACTAACAGCCTTATTTGTTAGTACAGTTGCAAGGAATAGTGCAAATTGTAATTTAATAGGTTGTTATGACTACATGTACATGGTCATGTAAATGTAATTATAATCAAATAATTGTCCTTATACTGTTTATTAGATATACATAGAAGAAGAATAAAATTTTAATTAAATCATTTTAGGTTTCCAAACATTCTTTGTGTATCTAATATGAGATATATATATGCTGATAATTGATTATATTACAAGTATCTATAATTTATCATGCATTGCAGTCATAACAACCTCTTATGACATATTATATTATAATTTGCAACCATGCAACTGTACTAATCAACACAATTTTTATTTTAACAATTCTATTTTTGAAGTGAATGTCACAAATATTTAGTGATACATACACGTTGCAGTAATTTTTACTGAAGAAATTTTGAAAACAGTGTGGATGATAAGTTATTTATCTGCAACTACATAGACCCCCAAAAGAATGAATTTTAATAATACATTTTGCTTGTAATTATTATTCTAATAATTAGCTAGTATAGTTATAATAATCATAGGACTTAGGAGAATGTCATATTAATTTATGTTGCAGCAATTTTATTTGGAGGTAAATATTTATCATTTGCTGCAAAATACCATGCATCACTCTATTGAGAAACATTACTCCTGTGATCATTCAGTTTTGCATGGTGTAGCTATACTGCACATTTATACATTGTAATTATTCAGAATACGTAATAATTATAGCTAGTGATGATACTCACATTTTCACAGCTGTAATTCCAGCTTGTACTGCAATTATTTGATGTAGAGAACAGTCTTTTGCTAACTTAATCTCTTTCAGAGACAAAATGTGACTATATGAATATGGATTGTCATATTATAACCACACCCACCTTAATCAACTTTGTGTGAGGTGTGGCTCAACATCACTCCTGTCAAATACTGCAAGCGCGACATCTACTCGCGTAGGAAGTACTGGAAAATTGGGTGGGCTGAGTGGCGGCGTGCGAACCGCGCCGCGAGAATTTTTGGTTTGTTAATTATTCATGAGGGGTGTGGCTAATTAGACATATTAATTATCTCAAAAATAATAATTATCTGCGCAATAATTAGAAATTCGGAAGCTTACAATTAATTAGTACTGCTGTTCTTATCTACAAGACATGATGATAGACTTAATTAAACATTACTGATTATGTAATAAGTTGTTGCAGTCTTCGAGAAAGGGGCTCAAAATTGTTTTGGGGGGGCTGAGCACCCCCTAACCCCCCCTGAAAAACGCCTATGGTGCAAACAAACGCTTTTTTTCATTTATTCTTCCAACATCCTTTTCTCTCTCACTAGCACTAGCTAGAAAACAAGTCTATATATCACACATATACCAACATGTCATTCTAATCTCCTTTTTTGCCATTTTTGCTTTTTTTAAAGGTAGCATTAAAGGGTGGACACTTGAATCAAAGCACTGCCCGACCACATCCAACAAAATGTGGGCGTTTCGGACAATAGAATGATGACATGCCACTGCCACATTGGTATACCCTCGTAAACTACAGTAATTTGGGGTGTGGTACATCCATGATCCAATGAATTGTTCAATTAGTATTCTCTTAAGTTCCTTCCTGGCAGGAATTTGTAAAATTACAACCTTATAAAAATCAAAATGATATGGTGTATACAGTAGAATAACCACATCATAACCGTATTATGTATGTATAATTATACCTACACATGTGCTTTAACATATTCATCCTTAAAAGTATACATGAATGTATGCATATACATGTATGTATGTAGGTATGTATACTGAATACGTATACTTGTTTACATACTATTACAGCTAAATCCATCAGTCCCCAGTAGATTGCCACTGTTACATTCACAATAGAAACTGGCAAAAGTTGTTGTAGATATTTGGGTGCAACCATCTCCTCCATGCACCAGCACCACACTCATTGACGGGAGTAAAAGCATGTCTGTATGTATGAAAGTATGAATATATATATATATATATATATATATAATTATGAACTTTCTAATCTATGCATGTATAATAAGTAATTACTAACAACAATCATTATAAAGCAAAGCGAGGGGAGGGGTCTTGTTTAATTTTCAATTATTTTCCAGACACTTAAGATTAAGCATCTTGCGCAAGTAGCTAACAAAATTAATATATAGTATGGATCATTTGTTTATCTAATAAAATGAGTATTTGAACAAAACCAATTTAGAAAAGTAAATTATCAAATAAGTCAGCTTTTCCAATGCAAGTGTGTATTATCATTGTTCTTTTTTTATTATATAATGTGCATGTGGGTACATACATATACAAATCTTCATTGCAAATAAGTATGTTAGACAGTGTGTAAATGAAATGTGTATACGTAATTAAGCGTATTTATAAGTATTTGATTTGTGTGCATATACCATTACAAGAAAATCCATTGGTATTATGTGTAAAGCCAATATTGCATCCACAAATGAAGCTTACATTAGTGTTTGTACATGTATCAGAGCAACCATCCATTCCATCACTACACTCGCCAATATCTGGACAGATTTATTTGTATCTATGCATAACATCAATGATCGTATATACGAAGGTTTGAACATGGATAATTATATGCATAAATACTTATGTCATTAAAGAATGCATTAATTTATATATATATAATTGTGTATGTATAGAGCTAGCAATACTGAAACTATATATTATAATAGTAATGCATGTTTTTACATTTTATAAAACATTGTCATGTTATTTTGCAGCTGGGAAAGTATTATGGCTAACATGGTCATTCCTATCATTGCTTACGATGGAGTTTATTGCATTATAATAATAATTATTATGTTTGTGTCACATACGTGTTGTATACATAGGAAATTGCATCATTCCAGGGGTTTGGTCAATTAATAAGTGCATAATAAACCAAGCTGGAGCAGCAGGACCTAACCTGCTGATAATCAAAATAATAATGTTTCAGGCAACAGACATAAGAATACATTTTTTTCTCAATATAATATTTATCCTTTTTAAAAAAAATAATAATGTGAAGAAGATAATATCTACCAACTTCAAATACATATATAATTATAATAATTATAAGCTCGATATAAATACATTTATTATGTAGATATGTTTTTACGCATAAACGTTCGTAAATTAGTATGTCTGTATATGTGCATGTAGGTATGTTTATTTTGTACCTATGGATGGTACTGATTATAAAATTGAAATAATTGTTTCTTTTGCATACCATTACAAGTCACATCATCATTGTTCAGTAGATAGCCACTATAGCAACTGCAAATGAAGCTTCCATTAGCATTTGTACATGCTTGTAAGCCATTTTGTGTCCCATCACTGCACTCATCAATATCTAATTAGAAGAATATTGTATGTAAGTAGGTATATAAAACTTCATGCACATGCATAATTATGTAAATTCACATTCATGCATGTACTTATGTATATATACATGTACATACACAATTATAATCATTTATCTTTAATCTTTTTAGAGATACTTCTACATACCATTACAACTTACAAGTAAACCCATCAGCATTCAGGAGAAAAACACTATTACCTCCATGTGAAGCTCCGAACATTGTTTGTATATGAGTGGGAGCACCTGTCTGTTCCATCAATATACTCATCAATATCTGTAAGAGAAGTGTAAGTGCAAGTTTGCATATTGTACATAAATATATACATGCTAAAGTACTTTCACACCTGCTGAATTAAGTAGCATTTATACATACAACCAAATATTAATAATTATATATACGGCACATAAATGTATAATTATGTCATTATTACATACAAATATACATACATACATACATACATACATACATACATACATACATACATACATACATACATACATACCTACATACATACATACATATATACATACATACATACATACATACATACATTAAATTATGAATGTTGATAATATCATTTGTAACATATGGAATTAAAAATAGTGACATCTATAATGTTTTTTGACTACATTGAACCATACCATTACATGATAATCCATCTTCATTCAAATATAACATCATTACATGAAAAGAAAAAAACTGCTCAGAGAGAAGTTACATAACTAATAACAGTTGGGACACAAATCACCATCAGCTATTGAGAGAGGGTATATATGTATATAAGTATATATGGTCATCTCTTATGTTAGTGTCTGTGTGTGTTGTCTGTGAGAAATTAATTTCAATGATGTACTCAACACTTCCTGAGACCATTAAAGCACTATAAACTTGATTGCATAGACACAGGGAGCTCAATTTACAGAGTACAGTTAGTCTTTATAACTTCATGATATTTTTTAGAGTCATTTAATGATTTGCCATGAAGACTGCATGAAGTTTTCAATAACAACTACACCCCTCATAATATAATTATTATAATTATATCTTTAAACACTTTTCGCAGCATACTTTATACACCAATGTGCATGCTGTAAAAGCAAAATTGCTTATGCAATTTACAAAGATTTAAAGTTGTATGGTATGCTGTTCCTGTTGGTCATCCTTCCCCTATTTCATATCACTTATCAAACAAATAATTGGCCATCAACAAATGTTTGAAATTTTGTGATAAACCTGCAACCATGTTAATTTAGCAAGAAACACCACAAAAGATAATACCTATCGTTATTCGAGAACTGTATGGCATCAATATTCATGTAGGCACAACCAGCATCATGACAATTAATTTACTATATATAGCTATTATTTGCAACTGCACTTTCCTTTGAATGAGTTATTTTAACAATTTTGTTTTTGTAGTGTTATTGTTCATGTGATGTGTCAGACTACATGGGTTTTTTAACAGTCATTTTTATATAACTTTTTAGTTGGTGAGGTACTGGCTAAAATAAACCGTGAGTAACATAGAATCCAGATTATTCAAGTTGTCAGTCATTTATTAGTCAACAATCACTATAATAAGTAAATGTATGTAATCATTGTGAATAGCAACATTATAGCCTGTTACCACATGGATGTTGTTGTTATGTTTTGTATTTCGAATATAGGAAGTTATAGACCAGTTTATAACTTCCCAGTTACCTGGCTGTAACAATGGTAATTGTATGTGCAGTTAATAATGTGCAGCCTGTAAATCATTTATAGAATGCTCCCTCAGTCTATTTTACTGAAATATAATTCTGTGCATTCAGGTATTATGCCTTTGCAATTCAATAGACAGTGAGTTAAGTTAATTAAGCTATGAATAGAATATTATAGTTAATATGAGAAACTTTCTATAATTGTAACTAATTGGAGTTAGCAGTTGTTTATAGGAATTCAGCTATAACTAAATAATCTCTGATAAAATTGTATCATGCGAACAAGGTTAGGTGGGACCCAAGTTTTATATGGAAGTGGTTTGTTTAATTTTGGGTCCCACCTAACCTTGTTTGCATTCTTTTTGGGTTTTGATATCCCTACATCTTTATTGGAAATGTTTTTTATTATTCCTGTTATAAGTGATAATTATTATTATTCCAACCACACCTACCATGGATATAAAATATCAATTGCAAAGTGTGGCTCAGCATCTTATTAAATTCAAAACCTCTGTTGCAAGTGAATACAGGCTTACTGGAGAAATCTAACACTCACCTCAACCTTGCTCACCAATTACTGCAAACACAGCATTAACTCAAGGGTGCGAGCAAATGCTTTTTTTCATTTATCCTCCCAACATCCCTTTGTCTCTTACTAGACTAAGCTTTAAACCAAATATATACATCACACATGCATCAGAATGTGCTATATGCTATTCTAATCTTTTTGTACGTTTTTAATATTTTAAGTGCTCTAAGCTATTTTCAAACTAATCAATTCAAACTTTAAAAAATAGTTTTATTCAAATCAAGGTTCTAAAATTGTGTTTTCTTGTTGCATGGTAAATTCTCAAAAACGTGGCAGTATAATTATATTGCAATTTACTACAAGCATAAAAGACACTAATCCACATTAATGACATACTACAAAAGTAATGCATGCAATGTCAGAAACATCTAGTGATACGTGCATGAGTGACATCGATCTGTCTTACCTTTGTAAATAAGCTGTACTGGAAGGATGAAAGATCACAGTAAACTGCCTTTTACCACTTATACTAATCATCTTTATGCGTCCTCTTTGCCCCTTGTTGATCCCTCTTCGATAGAGAGCATGGCACAATCTTGCATTGATTCTAGTTTTTAATCCAGTTAAGTATCAGTTCAGGTGGGATCTCCTCAATAGTGACACTGGAAACAACATCATCTAGAAATGATTTCTTAATTTATTTTTGGGAAATTGGTAGATGTATACTTGCTCTTTACTATAGCTGCTTTGCTTCGCACAAACTTAATACACTTCAAGTGAAGTGTATTAAGTTTGTGCAAAGGGTAGAGTGTTGTTAAAAACAGACATGGTGATACCTGAAACAATAATTTGTGAACGAAGACTTATGTATTTTATTTTTTCGACAGGAGTACAGAATGTAAATCACCTAGAGTACCAGATAAAGTTCACTGTTATAATATATCTTGAAATGTACACCAAATCTGCAATGCATATCATTATTAATGCACTGCATTACGTTCAAAGCTATGAGCTATGAAGACGCCTGGAGAAACAGTCACTCAAAGAGTGTTTGGAATCTCAATATGTGGAAGCTGGCCACACCTAATCTATGCATGGGTCTGCATGACAACTCCAAATTAATATAGAATGCCACTATCTACCGAGAAGCCCCAGTGGGCATGGTTGACAAGCCATATGGTGTAGGAGCACAAATTTAATGAAACATATGGACTCCAGTCAGAACAAAATTGATGTAATTGTAATTGTAATTGTAATTGTAATCGTAATCGTCCTCATCCTTAGTAGAAGCACTCCTTTCATTTACCATGCTCACCACTGTCATTGTGGGCTCACTTTCTGCGGTTTTAATGATATTCATTTGACAATGCCTATTATAGCATGTATAAAGAAGCTTCTCTGAACATTAATATTTGGGCACATGAAGCACACCAGAATCTTTTGCCTGCCAATCTTAATGATCAAATTAACATATAAAAGTTTGCGTATGTAACTCTCACTAGACACACCCTTTCAATATGCATTCCTGAAACTACTTGGGAGTACTCACAAGCACAGGCTGTTGAAGACCACTAAGCAGCTAATTTCATCAGTATCATCACCATAGCGCCAGATACACACTTATGACCAAAAGAATTTTGATTGGCACTGCTATATTTTTTATCCACAGCCAAATTAAAGACATACGTATTGTGAGGTATGGCTCACGGTCACATCAAAGGCTTTGTTGCAACTCAATGCAGGTCCTTGCAAATTTATGAACCTGCTGGAGCGTTGCCTCAACCTTGCTTATCAATTATTGCTAACACAACATCACTTGAAAGTGTGAGTGAATGCTTTTTTCAGTTATTCTCCCAACATTCCTTCACTAGAACCAGCAAGAAAGCCATAATCACATGTACATGAACATTCCTTTTACTTTTTTTAATTGTCCTGAGCTGACTTCAATGTAACATTTAAGGGCGGACACTTGAATTAAAGCTCCACAAAATGGTGTGCTCACATTACATACTGGAGTACGTGGTTGCTATGGAAACATTGCAAAGTTTTCTTTTATTAAAACAGCTAGAGTTTGCAAGAAAAAAATTAGATGAATTAAATGTTTCAACAGTTTTGATACATGAAACACAACAACTTTATGAGTATATATTTGTTTATGAGTTGGGTAGTTGACAACTCAAAAATGATGCTACTTATAAGTAACTTTCACTTACATCACAAAATCATTATTAATAAAGTTTTGTGTTGAAAGCCAAATACAATTATTACTGTATGTGAACATCATTTTTAACCATGCTATAACAGTGAATAGTAATTATATAAAATGATATGAGATTTTTATAATTATAACTGTATCAAAGTACAATAAAATTAAAACATTTATGATAGTTTTACGGTTTTTTGTTTTTAGAAATATGAACACCAATGTGGTGCTTTGAGTGGACAAAAGATAAACTGCATCATCATTTTCATTAGTCACATGTAAAAACTTCCCATAGTTTTTAGTATCACAACAAAGTTGATACTGTGAGTCTGTGAGTTGTGTGTTACAACTTGATGTAGAAGAAGGATTTCTTGCATAGTTACATCATTAATTATCTTAAATCAAGTAAATATTTTACATTTTAATGCTCATAATAATTATTATGTATAATGTAACAAGAGGAGCACAGTTCACTGATGCTTGGTCAGCCATTCAGTAGTTATACACCTACAATTATAGCAGAAAATACATCAAACATCAGAGATAATCACTCGTACATGTACAGGTGAAGCTTCCATCAGTGTTTTTACATGTTTGGGTACAAACATCATCACTACACTCATCAATATCTAGATAACGCGTATGTACAATAATATACTTGTCATTAACACATAATTATATACATAATGTGAAGTAGTAACATGTGTACTGATATACATATGCACAAACATGTTTGTATTTATGAAAATACATGTTGCTTCGATAATATCATAGTGTTGATTTGGAAAATTAATTAATTTTAATAATCTACTTTATGGTATTTTTTGCTTTTGGTAATATTAATACACTTTTGATATTATTTTAGTAATATGTAAATATCTAGAATGTTCTTATAGAAGTTACTTAACAATACAATAATTTACATGTGCATGATAATGACTATAAATACTTGTAACATTTAACTTCATTAGTTTTAGTATTAGCATACCAACTTTCTACACCCCTTACCAAATAATTATAGTTTTAGATTTAATATGGTACTACCAAAATAGCACTAGACATTTGTACATACCATTACAAGTAGTTCCATCAACATCCAGTTCATAACCATTATTACATAAACAAATGAAGCTTCCATGCATCAGTGTTTGTACATGTTTGAGTACAAACACCATCACCACACTCATCAATTTCTAGATGGTTAGAAATTAATGTATGTATTGTAATTATACAGGAGTGTATATGTAATGGGAACTATTGTACTGTTGGCATGTAATATCCTAAGATGTTAATGTGCATGTAGTTCATCTACTGTTGATATCTCTTTTAGTCTGTCATATTGTAGCCTCTCCTAATGTCAAACATTATGCCTATATACATGTGAATCTATTGAAATAATATGAACAGTAGATACTACTTCAATTCAAAAATTGTTATGTTTGATAAAAACACGTCATTACACAGGAATAGTGATGTACATTATTACATATGTACATGTGCTGTTTTACATATTTACTTATGTACAAAATTAAATTGTACATAATTATATATGTGGCTCTGGTCTGATGGATTATGATAATTTTGATGAGACGTCTACATTTGAGCACTTGCTATTAATGATTTTGTACAGGAACCAAACTAAATCTGGTATCAGGAAGAGCAACACTCAATCTAGTCTACTTCTTGGTACTACCAAAACAACACTAGAAGTTTGTACATACCACTACAAGTAGCTTCATCCTGTAGATAACCATTATTACATCCACTAGTGAAGCTTCCTTCATTGTTTGTACATGTCTGAGAGCAATCATGTGTTCCAACATTACACTCATCAATATCTAGATGGTTAGTAATGTATGTGTGATATTTTGTACATATACATAATTATTATGTTTGAACATGTGTATACTTCATATAATATTCCCCATTACAAGTAGCTCCATCACTGTTCAATTGAAATCCAGTGTTGCATGTACAATAGAAACTTCCTACAGTGTTAGTATATATTTGAAGACAGTTATGTGTTCCTTTGCTACACTCATCTTCATCTGAACAGAAGAAAACCAAAGTAAATATATATGTGTGTAGGAATGTGATATGTATATATTTGGGGCCATATATATATATATATATATATATATATATATATATATATATATATATATATATATATATCTGTTATGTCACTACACTCATTAATATCAGGATTGAACAAGCATCCACATGTGTAAAAATATGTGTTTACTTGTAGTTACATGCATGAATCAACATACATGAATGTACATGTGCACATACCACTACATGTAATCCCATCACTCTCAGTAGAAATCCAGTATTACATCCACAAATTGATATTATTTTAGTATCAAATATTATATTACATGTGTATGATAATGACTATAAATTCATAGAGCACTTAACTAAGTTATAAATTATTAGTTGCAGCATTTTTATACCAACATTCTACATCTCTTTAGTTGTAGCTTTAATATGGCACTACTAAAACAATACTATAAGTTTGTACACACCATAACAACTTCTTCCATCAGCATCCAGCATATAACCACTATAACATCCACAAGTGAAGCTTCCATCACTGTTTGTACATATATGGGAGCAATTGTCTGTTCCATCACTACACTCATCAATATCTAGAAATATGAAATGTTCCATGCATGTAATACTTTGATTATAATTATGTGTATGTACATAAATAATTATGTATTAAGTTTACATGTTTAAACATGTGAGTAAGTATGCATGTATCTTTGTATGTGTATGAATACTTTGATTTGTATATGTATAATTATAATTATATATATAATTATATAATTATATATATTGATATGTTTAGCCAAATAGGTATATTTGTAAGTATGCATGTATAATTTGTATTGATATATAATATTATGTCTAAATTAAATGTTTGTGCATACCATTACAACTAAACCCATCATTGTCCAATATATAACCATTATTACATCCACAAGTGAAGCTTCTATCAGTGTTTGTACATATTTGGGAGCAACTTTCTGTTTCATCACTACACTCATCAATATCTGGGTGGATTGAAATGTATGTATTATCAGGAGTGTTTATATGTATTTTGAACTATTGTACTGTTGGCATGTAATATCCTAAAATGTTAGTCTGTATGTAGTTCATTTACTATTCATATCTCTGTTAGTCCGTCTTATTGTAGCCTCCCCTAATATCAAACATTATATTTTTATTTCTGATTGAAAATGAAAACACATCACTACACTTGAATAATGATATACATTATTGCATATTAGAATGAGAACACGTGTACACATGCTATCATTCTAATTCAAATTTATCAACATTAAAGCTGACCGTGCATCTTATTTTAAAAGCGATTACCCCACCATGAAGAGCAGATTCCTAAAAGGTAAGAAAGTAAATTTAGAAAAATTGTTACTTGTTTTCTCATCCATGGTCACATGTATGTTACATATTTGAATTGTACAAATTAAATTGTACATATTGTATGTGGCTCTAGTCTAAATAAGACTACTTTTCACAGTGCTAGTCATATATGGACACATTTGTATACATACCATTACAAGTAGCTCCATCATCATTCAATACAAAGCCACTATTACATCCACAGTGGAAACTTCCTTCAGTGTTTGTACATATTTGAGAGCAACCACCGTTTCCATCACTACACTCATCAATATCTGAATGGAGAGAATGTATATTTATCTATTTTAATAGTTATATAGGTGTGTGCATAAGTACAATACATGCTTAAGTATTCTTAAGACATAGGGAATACATGCATTTCGTACATACATATTATGTTTCTTTGTGTGAACATATGTCATGTAATATTCACCATAACAAGTAGCTCCATCACTGTCCAATACAAATCCAGCATAGCATTCACAAGAGAAACCTCCTACAGTGTTAGTACATATTTGAAGACAGTTATGTGTTCCTGTGCTACACCCATCTTCATCTGAAGAGAAGAAGACAAATGTAAATATATATAATTATATATATATATATATATGTGTGTGTGTGTAGGAATGTGATACTCAATTAGTGCATATACGTATAGTGACAACAAATTATTATGTGTATAATATAATTATTATGATTATTATGGTGTTTTGTGTTGATGTTGATTGGGAAATCTTGTCGCTAAAAATGTTAGCTGCTTCTACTTATCCATAGAATTTAAATTTAAATATTTTACTGATATTCATTAAAATGTTTTACCACAACCAATTTCCCCATCTACAGCATATAACTAACAGTATATATAGATGTTCACCAATACAAGTAGTCCCATCATTTTCTAGCTAGATGAAATTAATTATTACATCCATAAAAAAAGCTTCCTAGAGTGTTAGTACACATGCATATGGGGGCAATTATCTGTTCCTTTCTCATCAATATCTTGAAGGGTGGATATCAATATGCATATTCATTAATAAGTATAATAATAATTATAAGTATTTACTTATATTATACATAATATATAATAATATGTGGAGGGGATGTACAGGCCTATTGTGCTTTGCATATCGGCAAACTAAATCCCTTTCCTCCATCTAGTCTTAATGAAACCCTGCTACATACATGTTTATATGTGCTATATACATCTTCTGCATATACATAATTATATGAAGTTTTGTTAACCTTCAGCTGAATGTATGGGGAACTCATGATACAACAACAGTATCATAAAGTTTAGGAAACATCTGGAATTCATCTGGTTGACAAAAGAGAAATTAAATCATGATTATAATTATAAACTATTTTACACAATATTTGTATTGTCAAAAAGGATTATTTTTTTGTGGATGCATGTACTTTAATTATTACATCTTCATCATAATTATATTATCGTGTTGGCTCCATAACAGTAATATATAAACTGAAGGTGTGAACAGGGCATGTACTTTCCATGATTAATGCACCAACCATTTAAGATCACGAAATTTGTACATGCATATTGGCATTCTTTATTCACTTGTTTCTTCATATTTATCCCCAAAAAAGTGAAAATATGGTACACTTAGACATTTTAAGTTATATCACCAGTATATTAAGATCCAATTAATTCTGTCATAGCATTGCACTAAAGCCCCTCTATATTCTGACACCCTTGGACAAATATAAGTGTCCTGATTACAGTGATGTCCTCATTTGAGGCCCATTGTTTTTTTAGTTAACCTTCAACTTTTTTCAGACTGATTGACTTGTTTAACTCTATTAACAAAAGCCTGACTACTCAAAAATGCTTGAATTTATCTGGCCCAGCTTTCAGGTTGCTGTTATCTGAAGCATGAGTACACATTTGCTACCTGCCTGAGAATAAAACCCCTGAAGTTGAAATGGTGTTCTATGCATGCAAATAGTATACATATAAACATAATTATAAATGTATTTCCTTTCTCAATGAGAAATTTTATTTTACAATCTTATAAAAAACAAAAGGATATAGCTAAGTATGAAGTTTATTCTCAGTTTTCAAACAAATCAATTCAAACTTAAAAAATAGTTTTAGATAAATCATGGTTCTAAAATTGTGTCGTAGTTACATTAGCTTCTCTCAAATGCATTTTCTGGTTGCATGGAAAGTGGTCATAGATGTGTTAGTATAATTATATTGCAATCTACTACAAACATAAAAGACACTCCTATGCATAATCCATAAATTATTATCAATATACAAAAGGGCAACACTGCAAAAATAAAACTGCTAAAATAACAAATTTTTTGGTTAGTACTGCAGTTGCAAATAATAAAGGAGACTGTAATTTGGTCATGTAGGTTGTTATGACTGTATGATGACATACACGTAATTATAATCCAATAATTCAATTTCAATCATCCTTCTACTGTCTATTAGATATACATAAAAGAATAAAAATTAATTCTAATTAAATTACTTTAAGTTTCCAAACTCCTTCTTTTGTGTTCTAATTGGACATGATATAATTTATTATAATTATTACAAGTATCTTTAATTTATCATGCGTTGCAGTTATAACAACAAACTTGTATGACTAATTATAATTATATTCTCATAATTTGTATCCTTGCAACTGTACTAATAATATTAATACAATAAATATTATTAGTATAATAAGACATGAGTAATAGCTAAAGGCTAGTTGTGAATTACATATGATACAATAATAAATAAATAAGTAATGATGATAAATAAATAAGTACTGATGATAAATAAATAAGTAATAAATAAGTAATGATGATAAATAAATAAGTAATGATGATAAAATATAATAGTCAATCAGTTATGGACCTTGCTCTCAGAGAGGGCAAGATCTATAGCAGCACAGTCAGATTTTATAGGATGATGATATGAGGACCGGGCACCATGAAGACACATAATTGCTGATCTGATTAACGAGAAACCAAGACGACACCTGAGCCAATTCAATACACGAGAATAAGGCTGATTATTTCTGATCGAGATCATAGAAGCCAGTCTCTTAAACACCACGGTAGCAGCTGGTCCCATGCCGCCTGCAGTGGAAAAAACAAGTGGAGTGAAGGAGCCATGTTCTATTTCTCTAATCCTCTGGTCGTAATTTCTCCTCTTTTCAGACTCATTGCGTTTATAACAGGAGGATAAAGACGAGTTAACATAGGTACGGGCAAATGGATTATAAATCCTCACATCAAAATAAGCCCTTTCATGAAAACTCCCCCAAAATCCACTAGCAGCAACGTCAACACGAGCCTGATCTTGTCTATTAGCTGAGCCATAAGACAAGGCCTCACCTGAAAGTTCTTGTAATTGGGGTTCAATGAGGACATCATGACAAACCTCACTAAGAAGATGAGCTGTTATATCTCTCACTTCATTGTGGCGTATAGATGGAAATCCCCCACATTTGCAGTTAAAACAATGATCTACAGTAAATGTATTACCACAAACACAATGGGAAGGAAGGCGAGAAGGTATCCAACCATACCTTAAGCATAAAGCATCACGAAAAGCACCTTTGTTTAGAGCAAACCCATGAATTGACAATGGGAGTGCAGTTAACCATGTTGAGGCACCTTTCTCCCCAGCCACGTCTAAACATCGCTGCAAGGAGCTAGGGGATACGGAGTATAGTTCTTGAGCCAAAGTTGATAATTGCAATCTGCGATTCTTTCTAACATCAGCCTTTCTTTGAGAAATATTAGCCAAAATAGTCGATATGGACTCATTAGAGGAAAGGATGATGGAAGAAACTAGAGGACCAGTAATAAATAAGGAAGAGTTGAACTGAGAATCAGCAGTTGACAAAGGATTTAGGATTCCTAAGCCGCCCAAACGACTAGGCAGAGATATCAAAGTCCTTAATTCATCATTAAAAGCACACTGACCAGTCAAGGTAGGTAGAAGTTGATATCGTATAGTGTCCTCAAGAGGTTGAAGGTAATTTTTCACATTAGGAATAGTTCTGAGAAAATAAGTCCACTTGCTAGAGAGCCCATGTGTAAATGCCGAAAAAGCAGCATGAGGTTGAGACTGAGCAATAGAGTTCAATTTAATAATTTGATCAACCCAATCCGAAACCTTCTTTTCAACAAAACAATCAACAAATTTACTTGAGCCAATGACGCTGCCTAAGTATCTATGGCCTTCTGTAGTGAGATTAATGTCCGTGCCCCCAAAAATTGAAGAGGCAAGAGCAACAGATTCATCTTTTAAAACCAGCCAAGATTTTGATGCATTGGGATAGTAGCCAAACATAGGTCCAGAGGAACAGAGGTCATCCCACCATTCACGAAGGGCAGATAAACTACCACCTACAGCAGCATCATCAGCATACCAAACCTGAGTACAAAGCTGTTGATTAAGATGGTGAATTAGAGGAAGGATTCCAATGGCATAGATTGCCATGGCCAAAGGGTCCCCCTGCGTCGTTCCTTCAGAAGACAATATCACTTCGCCATCAATAAACAAAGGTACATCCAAACGATAGCAACTAATAGCAATTGTGGCCAGGCCAGGGCATTGGTTGAGAATATTTCTAAGAGCGGTGTGACGATTGAGAGAATTAAAAGCATTACTCGCATCAATTAGTAGGACAGCCTCACAATCTGATGATTCAAACAACCGCCGAACAGCATGAACAGCTGCCTCACACCCCCCATCTTGACCAGCACAAAGCTGAGAGGACCTGGCAACTTCCATGACATCCGGACCTATTACCTTAATGACAGCCTTACATATGATATGGTGTACAGATTCACCCACCCCAATAGGACGAACTCCAGGCTGTTTATCAAGGGCAATCAGTCGATTTGCTAGAAAGGGATATAGTCCATTTGGATCAACAAATGAGGTGCATAATCTTCTTCCAAAGGATGCTAGTGCGGCACATAGGTCGGATGAAGAGGTGCCAAAGGAGGTGCAGATACGCTTCCAATTGGCAGCATCAAGACCCGAAGGGCCTGAAGAACCTTCAATCTTCAGGGCAGAGGAACGGATTAACTCAGGTGTTAGACTATCAAACAGGATAGGATGAAAATCAGATGTAAGAGAAGGAGGAACAATAGCAGACAGGTGTGGTGGTTGAGCTGGAGGGCGTTTATCAACTAAAATATCTTTAACTGAGCGACCATTAACAGTAGAATTTAACGATAGAACTCCACCAGAACAGTCATTGTTGGAAAGTAATCTAATAGCTGCTTTAACATTGCCACCCATTATTAAATTAGAAAACTTACGAGCCACCTGATCCGAATGCTTAGATGTCTGATTTTGCCGTCGACAAGATTTTGTCTGGATAGATCTAGCTTCAATAAGTAAGATTTCAATATCTCCATTTGACCAGAGAGATAAACGTCGTTCAAGATAAGCAATCAACTTCTTAGAGGATAGCTTTTGCTGAGGTCTCTGCAACAACAATGATGGCATGACCATAGCCGCATAAAAAGCTACTGATTCGAGGGCAGATGAATCTGCAAAGGAACGAAAAAGTCTGACAAGCTCTCGAACAAATGAATTACCTATTTTCCCTGATGGAACCTTAAATAAGTTCCTCCTCCAGTGGACAATCTCATCATAACAGGATTTAATAACTTCAGAAAAGGCATATCCATCCAAAACACCCCAAGTGAAAGAAGGCTCTGCAAGGGGTTCAAACTCTGGAAGAGAAAACGAATTATGAAGACTAGAATTGGAACATGATAACAACTCTGAAGAATGGCACAAGGGAGACTTTGACTGAGATTACAAGTTATTGGAGACAACACTGACTTCAGAAACAACAGATGATGAAATAGGATGTGTATAAGAACATATTTCAGGGTCAAAATGGTGGTGACCCTGACCCTGAGTGTGAATGGAAGGTGATTGTGGAACAACTTCTTCACTGGTGGTCTTCTCCTGATTCTTACACAAACCTAAACTACCAGGATAACAGTTAGAGCACTGAAAACCAGCCTTCACACATGAACATCTTGCACAAACTCCTTTATTCATACAGCTGCAACACCTCATAGTCCATTATCCATAGTCCATTATCCAATTTACTAATAATATTAATACAATTTTTAAATTTAAAATTCTGTTTTTTGCAGGGAATGTCAGAAAGATCTAGTGATACATGCATATTGCAGATTAATCCTTTAATTGTCACTAAAGATATCTTGAGTATTTATTTTTTAGTTATTTATCTGCAATTGCATAATGTTGCTTATAATAATTATTATTAAGTATAATAATTTATGATGCAGCAGTTATATTACATCAAACAATTTGAAAACCATACATCATGCACTCTATTAAAAGAAAAATTACTCATTTAGTTTTGCATGCCATAGTGTATATTGAACAAATGGATATCGTATAATAATTATTGTAATTATTCAGAATATATAATAATTTACTGATGATCATGATACTCACGGTTTCACAGCTGCAATTCCAGATTCTACTGCACGCGCAGTTGGATGCACAGTGTTTTGCTTATCGTTTTCAGAGACAAAATCTGACTATAATAAAAATGGTAATTGTATGCCGTATAGCTAGCCCTAAATTTTCGCAGGTAAAAGTTTCGCATTTTTACGATATCGTCAATCATCGCGCGCGACAATGGACCATGGAGGTCGTCCCAGCCACACCCACTAGTTTAATTGTTGAGCAACTCGTATTTCACTTCACTGATCTCTGGTTCTTCACAGTGTTATAGAGAATAGTGGCATGCAATATTAACAATAAAAGGATATTGGTAGTTTCTAAGTTAAAGAAACTTTAATTTGCTGCTTTTTTATACACAATTCTACCCTAAATTGATGCTCATTTAAAGGTACAATATACTCAACATTTAAATTTATTTGTTTTTATCACCAAGCTGTGTAAGACATTGGTAACAGTATCTATAGCGATCATATCTAAGGATCTTTAATAACTAAATGTAAAGTGAATTTAAACAGATCTTTGCTAGTTTCTATGTTACATTCATCCCTAACTGAATTTAAGGTGGTACTAGGGAGTGGGCGGATGCGACTCCAATCAGTTTCAAAATAGAATATTATATAATATGACTCTAACCTGGTGTAATGGCAACCTTCATATCTTCTAATCACCTTTATAGGGTCCTGGAAGTGATAAAACATATATAAAATGTCTATTTTTGTAATCGCAATAAGTACAAAACGGAGAAAGCCACGCCCACCAATCATGGCATGCACCAAGTACAATGCATTTAGAGAAAACAAATAGAGCCGTTTTCTGGAAATTCATTTTACTTTTATAGTTACAAGAGGCTGAAGAAAGCTGAATTCTGTAGCTTTTCACTGAAACCATAAAATCTACCTTTCTAGGCACTATCAAACTCCGATCTTTCTCAGAGAGCAACTACAGTTACCCGCCATTGTTACACAACCACCTCCACCTCCACCACCCGTGGGGCGTGTTTAGCTTTGTTTCTGAAAATAAACACATTTAGGCCCAATAATTATACTTCCGGGTGGGTGTGGCTTCCAAAAAATACAGACAGATTGTATGCAGCAAGAAGCTTGCAAGACTAGAAACTGATTGGAGTAGCATCCGCCCACGGAAAAGACTACAACCTTAAAGGTGCTGAATAATTACCTTTTGTGTCTCCTAGCCCTATTGTTCACTGTATAATGTGGTGGTAAGTTAACAAGGACAGAACTTTAGTAGTTTAAGTAATGAAGCTCAGTAAGGATCATTGCTAATTTAATCATCCATAATTTGATTTCTTTTGAAGGTGAATGCATTATACCATAGATACTATTTATGATTATACCCAATGATTATACCCAACAATTACACTCTTTACATTTAATTACATGTGGCTCCAAGCCCCCTTGTTCAATGTACAATAGACTGGTGACAGTATCAGAGAGTACATTAGTACTTTTGTAGGGATGGGGTCCAAAAAAAATGGCCGCCCATAATTCAGAGAGCATGGTAGTACTCTCTATGTAGGGATGGCCCGGAAAAAAACTAGCTGCCCATGCATTTCAATTGCAAGTGGTAAGCTGCATTATAAGCTATAACTTTGATATTGAGTAATTGTATGACTAATAATATGGCCAGAGATTGTCATTAAAGTAGAGAACCTGCGAGTAGCAAAACTAGCAAAATCTTCATATTATTATTACTATTATTATTCACTATTATTATTCCTCTTTTTCATAAAAGTAGATTTCTACGTTTCTGGTGCTATTACAGTAGTTTTAGCACAATTTTAACTGAAATGAAGGGGAACAAACTTCTTACTGTTCTGTTTCTTAACGTAGACAACAAAGTTTCAGCACTACATCAACCTACTTATGATAGGACGTAATAAATCACACCCATTACTTTTAAGATGGATATGGATATCAGATGTTGTTTTACAAAACAGATAAGTTGTATAATGTATTATACATATTTACATAGTCAATATACGTAGAATACACACTAAGATTACAGCAACACTTACAAAAATTTGTAAGCAAAATTTGTAAACCCATACTATACTGAATAACTGTCCATGCACAAATTGTGTAACTGAATGTGCTTCTGTACTGATGTGTTACTTGATCATAGTCAGATAAGAAATTTTCATTATGTTTATCATGATTAGGGCGCTATTTCATTGTATATAATAATTATTTTCTATTAAGGTTACGGGATACTAAACTATGAATATTAATTAGTATGATAACTTTTTTTGTTTTTAGGTCAAATGCAACACATACTTCTTCCAATTATTATTAAACTATATCTTACTTTGTAGTAAAGTTGTAAAACAAAATTCACTCCTAGCGCTCCACTGTGAATCGAGATATGGTTTGTGATTTAGCGGTAATTTTGACGTCAGAAATCTCCATTTGTAGCACTGTTCTGGTTCTGAAATTTTAAAATGTTGTACTGGACCACTGTTTGGAGGGATTGACAGAAGAATTTGTTTTTAAACCAATTAAAAAACAAAATACGGTATTTTTTGTACATTTTCAAGGGACCGTGGTATCTTTGACCTTGCATAAGTCTTTAAAACATGCGTATATGCATAAAAGCATCCGTCAATCCCTTTATTAATGATATTTAGTCACTTTGCATATGTTTAATCAGTTAAATTATTTGTAAATATGGAAAAAGCTGACGTTAAAATTCTGATAATAGCTTATTTTGGCTAAAAAGTTATGTTTGCATAAAGTGCATTCTTGCAGTTTGACAATGAATATCATTAAACATAACCCTAACCTTAATTACAAGACAGCTATTCATCTTTCTGTACTTCGCACGTGATATGTCAACTGCCTAAATTTTTGTGGTTTGGCAAATTAAGTATTATACGCGCAAGTTGATAATACGTACAACAGTATCCCGTAACTTTAAGTTGATTGATCAGTATATTACTGATATCATCAGTGAACTAGATATGATATATCTAATATTGTATTTAAATACTTTATGCTGTATATGAAACAGAATAGTCATCATGTTTTTGATCAGCTTTTTACCAACAAATTATTATACTGAGTCATTTAAAAAAGAATTGAAACAAGAATAATAATAAAAATTTTTTTTAAATGAAAGAGTGAGTATATGGTGATATATATCAAAACCGAAAAAGCACACAAACAAGTGCTTAAGTTTTGCAACAGACATAAATACCATTTCCACATCGAATACCACTTCCACATAATAACCCTACATAACTCAAAGAAGCGATACTTTTTAATAATGACAGACAGTAAGGATATTGGGTACAATGTAATGGACTGGTGACAGTATTGAATAATGACCATCTGCATTACAGAAACTACCAAAGCCATTTTTGTGGTGGAATTAAAGAAACTCTCCAAACATCGTGGGTTTGGCAACAGCCTAAATGATGTACTCTGTGATTGCCTCATATGTGGAATCAACTCCAGCGACTTCTTGGAAACTCCAGTTCTCAGCATGTTACAGATGTGGCGGTAAACATCACTCGTCAATGCAGACTTAAGGATGCTACCTGCCATAATTGTGGAAAGCAAGGCCACATTACTAACGTTTGCAAAAGCAAAGCCAGATGCAAGAAGCAGATCCCGCCATCATCTTTCCAACAGAAGACCACTCACATGATACTAGCTGGAGACCACAGCAATATTGAGGATCTGGAGACAGAGTCAGAATACACTCTTTTTTATGTTGGTAACTTTAGTGTGGAGCCATTAATATAGTCAAGAGCGCAGAACCTTTAATGGAAGAAGACACAGGTGCAACCAGGTCCATAATCACTCTACGAACTTACCACCAGGTGGTTTCAACTACTGAATTGCAATGAATATATTTAATGATCATACATCTCTATTCAGTGATGAACTAGGGTATGTGAAGGGGACTCAAGCAAACATTTATATTGATTCCACAGCTACCCCTAAGTTCTGCAGGCCAGGACAGTACGATATTTACTTCGAGAGAAGGTGGAAAGAGAAATCAATCCACTAAAGAAAGAGGGTGTGATTACTCTAGTACAACTTTCAGAATGGGCTGCCCCAGTGGTCCCTGTGGTGAAGAATGATGGGTTCATACGTATCTGTGGAGATTACAAGATAACAGTCAACAGAGTGGAAAAGGTGGATACATATATACACACTATCCCATATTGACAATTGATGACCTGTTAGCATATTTGTTTGTTGGGAAGTCATTAAGTTAGACCTGGCACATGCCTACCAGCAAGCACCTCTCGTGAAAGAACCAAGAAAGTATACTACCAATAAAGGATTATACTGTTACAATCGGTTACCATTTTGGAATATCATCAGCCGCAGCCACTTTCCAAAGAACAATGGAAAATATTCTGCAAGGATTACCACACATTTGCAACTATATTGATGATATACTTGTGATTGAAGATGAACACCTGAAAAATTTGAGGGCGGATGTACCACCATGAGGAAGCTGGACTCCACCTGAAAAGAAACAAGTGTGCTTCGCTACTGCCTGAAGTGGAATGTCTTGGTCATACAATTACTGCCAGAGGTCAGCAATGTAGTAAAGGAAGACTAAAGCAATATTGGGATGTGTCCCAATTGAGATCATTCCTAGGGTTAGTTAAGTATTATGGCAAATATTTACAAAATCTCTCCTCCAGTTTAGCTCCACTGTATTAGTTGCTACACAAACAGAAAAGATGGTGCTGGGGAAAGGAGCAAGAAGATGCTTTCTAGAATGCTCAGCTGACCTCCACAAAGCTATTAGATTACTTCGACCCAAACAAATAGTTGGTTCTATGTTGTAATGCATCTTCCTAAGGAGTTGGGGCAGTGCTAGCTCATCGTTTTGAAGATAGTGTGGAGAGACCTATCATGTATGCATCTCGTTCTCTTACCCCTGCTGAAAGAAGATACTCGCAGCAAGACAAAGAGGGATTATCCATCATATTTGCTGTCAAAAAGTTCTGTCACTATATTTGTGGTCGTCAGTTTACCATACAGTCTGATCACAAGCCTTTACAATACATATTGGGAGAGACACAGCCAGTACCAACAATGGCATCATCAAGACTACAGAGATGGGCTCTAACACTTGGAGCATAAAACTACAAAAATGTTTACAAACCTGGAAAGGTGATTGGACATGCAGATGGATTGAGTCATCTACCACTGCCTAATATACTACCCTAGTTTACCTAGAGAAACCATTTTACTTATGGAAAACCTTCAGTAGACACCAGTAAACACCAAGCAGATCAATGCATGGACTGATCATGTTCCTGTTCTATCTCGAGTTCGTCAATTCCTATTACAAGGTAGGCCTTCAGTGAGTGAAGAAGTATTTATTACTTATAAGAGAAGGAAACATGAACTCAGTATATAAGACAGTAACAGGCTGTTGCATCCTATTATAGATCTATAGTGCATGGTACTGTGAAAGCAGCATAGATAATATAATCATACATTATAAATTTATTACTATTTATACATAATTATTTCCAACTACATGTAGGTACTAATCATTGGATATGCATTTCATGCAATCCATATAACTCAAGACCAACAATAAATGTTATGGACAGTTTAGGCTTACTGGATTCAACCACTATCCCCCAAATTTCCCAACTGGTCAATACTAACAAGAATTTTTTTAATGTAGAAAAGCTTGCTGTACAGCAACAAGTTGGAATATCCGACTGTGGTCTTTTCGCTATAGCCTTTGCTGTAGAGACATGTTTAATGGATAATAATGTGGAGATGGTTTACTTTAATCAACTGGAAATGCGCAACCATTTGTGTATTTGCCTTGAAAAAGGAAAGATTACTCCTTTTCCAAAAGTGAAAAACTCTTTGAATATCTTAACCAGATCAACTCATCAAACAATAAAGATTAATGTATATTGTTTATGTAGACTACCTGACCTATATGACCATGAAATGATACAATGCGACATTTGCAAAAGATGGTATCACTATAAATGTGTGACAGTACCTGAGGATGTGAGAAGTGTTTTCTGGCAATGTATGGAGTGCTCGTAACATACATCGTATCAATTGGAATTATTATAATCATTGTGTTTTCTGGCAGTCTGTGTATACCATTTTTTTCTCATTTGAATTGGAATTCATTGTACCGTTTATTTACAATCAACAGATCTGTGTGTACCATTTTTTTCTCTCATTTGAGTTGGAATCCACAGATTTGTGACGTTGTATAATCATGTAGGTGTGTCCGGTTAAACGATTTCACACCTTTAGAGCGTCTGTAACTGTAACAGAACTGTTGATCCACCAGTGGATAGAGATAAAGTAGAAGAGTATTGTCGGGCACTTGTTAAATGTCTCACCCTTTGTTTATCGTTTTGTCACTTAGCGGCCGAATTATGGTAAGTTTGTCTGAATACTGCAGTTGTCGGACACTTGTATGCAAAGCATTGTAGCGGCCATAACCTACTTGCAAAAGTGACAGTTTTTGGAACGCAGATAGGTACTGATATTGTGTATATTTTAGTGTAACCCAGAGTTCTGTAGCATGTATAGTTCAAAAGTAATGGCTCTCCGAAAACTGGTTTGTCCGTGTATTGATCTTTTACTCTATGTAAATTACATAATTATACTATGTATTCAAAATACTACTTGATAGCTACTAAGTATAGATGAATACCTTTCTTGCCAGAACTGGAAGTAATTCTACTCGTGTTTTAGCCATCAAGTGTGTGTGTGTATGTAATTTAGGGGAGCAAGGGCCAGCTCCGCCCCCCTCTAAATCTGCCACTGATAGCTATACTTATTGGACCCAAAATTAAACAAACCACTTCCATATAATCCTGCATAAGTGCAGCTCTTTGTATTTTTCTTTATAGCAGTGTAAGTACTTATGTAGGGTTATATGGAAGTGGTTTGTATAATTTTGGGTCCTATGTTAGCCTCCCAACCTTGTTCGCATGCTTTTAGGGTTTTGACATCCCTACATCTTCTTTCATTTTATTGAAAATATTTTTTATTATTCTTGTATATATATATATGTATGTATACATTATACAATGTGTATAGCATAATTTATATATTAAGTAGACAACTACCATTTTGTATACTGTGACTAGTTTCATGACCCATTGAGTACCAATAGTATGCAGAAAGTGTCCGTATGCAGATTTATGCAGAATCTATACACACTAGAGGTATGCAGGACCAAATATTCCTTGAATACATATAATATGCTAATTAGTATGGTGCCCTGGATACAGGACCCTTTCACGTAGTGAGCTACTTTCAGTTAAAAAAAATACTTAGATATTATATACCATAGCTACATATACTATAGCAGCAATTAATTGGATTGATGAAAAACTGACTCCATCTTATATTGAAAACTTAGAAACAGAAGTAGAATTACCAAAAATGAATGGCATAAGCAAATGAGCATGTACAGTTTATTCAAATACAATTATAGCTATCTTTAACTTCAAATTTTAATGTTTTCATATATAGCTAATTTATTACACTCATTTTTTCAATAATAATCCAAAAATAAAATGATCATACCTATTAATTGTTAGAGTTTGAGTTAACGTTTATTGTAGAATAAAACAAGTACAAAATCAAGTTGCTTAAATAGCGTACAAGAATCTAGAATGTTCCATAACAAACACATGTGATAAAGAATCTAGAATGTTCTATACTAAACACATGTTAACAGCATGATAAAGAATCTAGAATGTTCTAGAGGCATACGTAGTGATCAATCAACCATTAAAATAGACAATATATTAATTAACAGTTCAGAGTACATCAATCTGTCTAAAGTGGTTATACTTCAACACTCCTTCTCACTTGCTGGCAGATTGTTCATGTCCAACTCTTTAATTCCAACTATTTTACTTGACTCAGTCCCTTGGTCAGCATATCAGCTATCATTTCCTCAGATGGACAGTATATGATTTCTACATTCTTCTTCTTAACATGCTCACGTACAAAATGATACCCTTATGCCAATATGCTTTGTCCTTCCATGAAATAAAGAATTTTTCACCACGCATATTGAAGATTGATTGTCCTCATAAATTAAGGTAGGTGTAATTGGTCCACATTTCAGATCCAACAGCAGTTGCCTCATCCAACTCGCTTCTTGTGTTGCTCCCGACAAGGCCATGTATTCGGCCTCAGCTGTAGACAAGGCTACACTTGTCTGTTTTCTACTTTTCCAACTCATAGCAGCACCTCCAAACTGAAAAACGTAGCCTGATGTTGATCTGTAATCATTGACATCACCGGCCCAGTCTGCGTCTGAGTAACCAACACACTCCTTAAAATCACTTTCACTGTATAGAAGACCATATCTCATCGTACCCTTTAAATATCTCATAATGCGTTTCACAGCAATCCAATGCATGGCTTTTGGTAGGTTTGGAACAAACCTTTGCAACATTACTCACAGCAAATGCTGTCATCTTCTTCAGTTGTTTGAATCAGTTTTTGGCTGGCATTAACAGGAGTTTTAGCCGCTTTGGCTTGGTCCATGTTAAATTTCTTCAGAACAGCTTCAGTGTACAATGGCTGACCAATCCAAATAGAGCTGTTTTGTTTGTTTTGAACAACCTTCACACCCAGAAAGTATGAAAGGTTTCCCATATCCTTAACCTTGAAGTATTTTCCAATGATTTTCTTCACTTGTTCCATCCGTGTGTTGTCTTTACAAGTGAGTAGTATGTCATCTACATAAACAGCCACAATGAACATCTCTCCTTCTTTACTCACATACAGGCAAGGATCACTAGGCGTTTGGTCGAAACCCATTTCCTTCAGCTTACAGTCCAGGGTATAATTCCAACATCGAGGTGACTGATGTAACCCATAGATACTTCGCTTGAGTTTACATACCAAATGCTCACTTCCTTTAACAACGAAACCCTCTGGTTGTCTCATGTAAACTTCCTCCTCCAGTTCTCCATTTAAGAACGCTGTAGTAACATCCATCTGATGTAATTTAAGATGATACTGTGCTGCCAAGGAGATCACTGTTCGAACTGATTCAAAACGAACTAGGGGACTAAAGGTCTCATCATAATCTTGGCCAAATTTCTGAGAATATCCCTGAGCTACTATCCGGGCTTTGTAACGCTCCACTACACCATTCTCTCCAAACTTTCGTCTAAACACCCACTTGCTCCCAACAACTTGTCTGTCTTTTGGCAACTCAACTAGATCCCATACCTTGTTTTCTTCTAATGACTCAATCTCCTTCTGCATCGCACGTCTCCATTTGTCCTTATCTGAACTGGTCATTGCATCATTTAGAGTGACAGGGTCTGTTGAATGGTCATCTACAGTGTTCACCAACACTCCATAATAATCTGGTTGCTGTCTTGTTCTCTCCGAATGTCTCAATTGAGGGACTTCTTCATCTGCTTCTTCCATGATCTCTTCATTATTGTCAACAGGAATATCTCGATCATTAGAATCAAACTGGATTTTTACACACTATTTTCAGATGACTTCTCTTAATTTTCCTCAATGCCAAGCTGAGACTCATCAAATATGACATCACGACTCAAAATCACTCGACAACTTTGTTGATCATACAACCTGTATCCTTTGACTTCGGTGCCTGCCATAACCAAGGAGAATACATCGTTTGGATTTAGAATCCAACTTTCTTCGCTGATCACTTGGAATGTGCGCATAGGCAGCACACCCAAACACCTTCAGGGGATTGACAAGGCTTTTCTTCAGTCCAGGCTTGATACCGTGTTATTCCTGCAAGTGCTCTAGTAGGGCTACGATTACGCAAATAAACAGCAGTCAACAATGCCTCAGCCCAGAACCTTTTAGGTAGTTTAGAATCGGCTAACATTGACCATACGGTCTCAACAAGGGTTCTGTTCATACGCTATGCCACTCCATTCTGTTCTGGTTTCTTGGGGATACTTCTTTCATGTTTAACTCCTTCTGTCCTTAGATAGTCCTGAAATTCATTTGACACATATTCACCGCCATTATCTGTGCGAATGGATTTGAGCTTTCGATCAATGGACTTTTCGACCAGCACTTTCCATTCTTTGAATCGAGTGAATACCTCACTTTTGTTTTTCCCAGACATATCGAGTGTAATCATTGATGAAAGTTAAAAAATATTGACCTCCACTCAGAGAACTAGCTTCAAGTTTTCCACAAACATCACTGTGCACCAGTTCAAAGGGTTCTTTTGCTTGTCGCTCACTGCTTGGAAACTGACTTCAGTGTTGTTTACTCTCACCACAAGATTCACAGAAATCGATGCTCTTCAAACAGTTATAATTAAAACCAGTAACTAACTTCTTCGCATGGATTCTTTCACTGCTGATTCTCCAATAGACAGTGCGTGACTGACAACCAGACCAATGTCACTGTCAGAGTCACTGCTTCCTCTCGTTCTGAGATCGCTCACTACAATTTCTTTGAATATGTCCAAATCGTTTACAGTAATGGCATCTTGGACCCTTTTTTCTCATGTGACTTTTGTTGTCAAGGCACTATCACTACTTATAACAGAGCTCAATCAATCCTGCAGCTTTTTCTCTTCATGTAATAGTCTCTCTATAACAACATCCATAGTAGGCACTTCAGAATTTGATTCGAGTGCTGTAACCAACACATTATCTACCAGTACTAGTACTATACAATAACTAGAGGAATAATACATAATTATTTTTGGTTCATGTTCTTTTCAAAAAAAAATCGATCGTACAATAATTACAGCTGGGGTATGCATTGTTGATCCTAAATCCATAAAATGATATTGAGTAGTGAATAAAATATTTTTAATACATTATTTTATTTTAATTTCACACAACTGCAGCTACATTATTATAATTACTGTATAATATAAAAATGTTCAAATGTATAAAATTATATATTTTGTAGTGAAATGTTTTTCATTGTTTGAACTTAATCAATGATTGGAATTTCATCTTTTTAGACATGTGCTTCTTCACTTTCATCAAGTGATTTTTTTCCTTTGTCTCCTTCTTCATAGTTTTCCTCTTTTTTATTATCATCAACATCTGAAAACATCAGTGTCATACTGTGAACTGAACCTACATAATCAAAAGAAATGATAATCAATGTCTATAGTATTAGTCATATGGAAGTGTTTATCAAAACATTAGTCCTAAATTGGCCATCTGTATAATGATTGCATCACACTAATGATGAATGAATATAGAAATCTGTTTTTTTATAAATTGATAAAGGTTATAAAATTTATAGAACTTTGATGCCTCATATATGGATAGTTAATTGTGTATTAATCTTCCTGTACCTTGAAGGCTATGTTCCAATTGGTACACATTTTCAACATTCAAATCTGAAGGTTTCTGAGCACCTTTCTTGATAAACGAAAATCGTCCACTCACATGATGCATCCTATATAGATACAATTTATATGCAAGATATTTATTATTAATTTTTATAAAGTTTATGATAGGTAAATATGTATGCATGTACACACACACTCACACATGTATACACACACACACACAAATGCACACACACACATACCCAAGGCAATAGCCCACTAGCACACTAATAATAACTAGTAGGAGTGTTCCTACTGATACTCCAATAACAATTCCAGCAATCTGACTAACAGACAACACCTGATCATCCTCATCTTGTGTAGTAGGAGATGGAGAGACTACTAACATAATATTAGTGACTGTAAACCCAGCAGTAGAAAAAACACCATCATCTCTCGCTTGCTACAATGTAAACATAATAGCTATGATATTCTAGTGAATTAATATTAATATATTTACATTTAAGTATTATATAGGACATTTAAGTATTATATAGGACATATTTCATAATAGTTATTATTATTATTACAAGTATAATAAAACAAACAGTACTTGTATATAGCAGGGTAGTATTTAAGATCAACCACAGTGCCACATCTAAGATGTTGGTTTCAAGATGGCATTCTTCAATTAACTTTCTACAACAGGAAGCACATTCATAGATCAGTCCAAAAGTACTGGAAATTCCATGCTACAAAACAGATATAGTATACCTCTTCATGCACACATGGAATATATTGACACCGTGATGATCATACGTACAAATGTCATCGCACTAATACATCCATGTAGTACTTGGAGGTATGCTACTTCTATTACATATAAAAGCAATAATGTTTTTAGAATAAAATTATTTTGACCACACTCATAATGCTGCATCAGGTAAAATAGAACAAAATCTTGATACTGTAAGTCTTGCTGTAATCCTTCTTGGAGTTATAGAAGACATCTTTACTTTACTTAACATTTAACCAATCAATGTATTTAGTATATGCCCTGTTTTGCCTGTTAATTATGTATGTGGAAATTGCATGCTCCGAAACTTTGTTTTTTCATTAATGTGCTCCTGATTATAACTACTTACATAATGATGAAACAAGAACAAGTAGAGTAAGCCACCAATTGTTGGACATATCTATTTTCGGACAGTCATATCACGCAAACGCAAAAACATACAGCTGTCATTCTTGGACCACTGGAAGAGTTGCTGTGGAGCTATGTGTGTACCAAAAATCACCTGCAAAAGGTGATGTATGCAAGCTGTGCAGAGGCAAATCCTGCACCGTCCGAATTAAGCAAACATAAATCAAAAGACGGACTGTATGTTGTAAACGTTAAGACAAAGGCATATGAATCATCTATTCCCTGTATGAAGTAGAACAACTCATCTTCTAATAAATCTCCAAGACTTGTCTTCTGTCACTCCTTTATTGTCGTCATCATAGACTATCATAAAATTGCTGTAATTTCGGAAGTGCGCATGCTCAATGATTGGCCACATTATACTGCGGAGTTGTTCCAGGAAGTTCTTTTCAGCATTGAACCTCACTAACCTGCACTCTTGGATCTAAGTTTTTATCAACTTTGTCTTATATTGTAAGACAAATAGAAGATATGTCAGTAAGTCACTAGTTGGGCAAAGTGTATGTGTTAAAGTACAGATACATGTATATGTGTTTGAAGTACTGATGCACTAAACTCTACCAAAAGAAGGGAGTAGGGCTATTTTTATGGCAATGGCATTTTGACATTTCAGATTCCATTTCAGATTCCATTTGAACAAATATTTGTAAACATACAATAACCCCAGAATTGGACCCAAATACAAACATTTACGTATTAAATTTCGTTTGGGAATGTTTATGGTCTATTTGCCTGGTTATGTATCTGTGCATGTATACGACGTGTCCCTCAATTCTAGGGTGTAGACATTTCGTAGGTTCACAAATCATTACTATAACCTGGCCCAATGGCATTGTGGGTTCACTTCTGGATACATTTTATTATATTTATCATTTAGCAAATGTGTACAAGTATCACTAGCTAAAAAGCCAAAGCAATACTAATGTAAAAGTAGGCAGCAGTGTGGTTATTAATTACCTTTTGGCTGTATGTGGTTTAACTACTTGATGGTTATTTCGACACTCCAGTTGGTATAATAATATATGATGACTGACTGGAGATGATCTATTTTATATTATATATTGAAATAATTGTATAATTATTATATCTTTTACTTCATGGGGCTTCATTTAGATCACTGATTATCCCATCTTGAGTGAAAGGATTATAGTATCACAATTATGTGATCGATTGGATGACTTTTCCATCACAAATTCTCACAGACCCAAATGCTATCACACTTATGAAGATATAAACATGGTGAAAGCTATGACTGCAGTGGAAAATGGAATGTCACTGCGACGGGCTGCCGAAATGTTTGGTGTACCAAAATCAAGTCTTCATGACTAGACATCTGGGAAAATCCAACATGGAGCTAGACCTGGACCACCTTCATATTTAACATTGGAACAAGAAGGGGAGCTGGTGAACTTTTTGATTCGTTGTGCCGATATTGGATACCCACATACAGTTGCTCAGGTAATTGCATTAGTACAGCTAATTGTTGATCAGAAGGGTATAAAACACTCAGTAACTCATGGCTGGTGGCAGAGATTTTGTGAACGCCACAAGGAAATATCACTACGTACTGCAGTACCACTAGCAATTGCTAGAGCAAAGGCAACAAATCATGAAACAATTGGGAGATATTTTGATATGTTGGAAGATACTTTAAAGGAAAATGGTATTTTTAATAATCCTATGCGTATCTACAATTGTGATGAAACTGGGATGCCATTGAACCCAAAGGGTGTCAAAGTGGTTGCGAAAACAGGCTGTAAGAATGTAAGCTCTATCTCTGGTGACACCAAAACACAGATTACTGTGCTAGCTTGTACATGTGCTACTGGTATTGCTTTACCACCACTAGTCATCTTCGATAGGAAAACCTTAAACCCCGAGATGACAGTTGGAGAAATACCTGGAACCCTTTACGGACTGTCAAAAACGGGCTGGATCAACAGAGAGTTATTTTTTCAGTGGTTTTATTGTCATTTCCTTGTGTACTGTCCTCCAATAAGACCTTTACTTCTACTAATGGATGGGCATTCTAGTCATTACTGTCCAGATGTTATTACAGCAGCAGCTCAAGAAAAGGTAATTCTTTTCACATTACCTCCTCACACAACACATCTTGCTCAACCATTTGATGTAGGCTGTTTCAGTCCATTAAAGTCCTGTTGGAAGCAGGTTTGCCACAATTTTTATAAACGTAATCCAGGAAGAGTAGTTTCACGATACGATTTTTCACATCTATTTAGTGAAGCTTGGATGTTAGCAATGTCTCAAAAAAATATTAGAGCTGGATTTAGTGCAACAGGTGTATATCTGTTCAACCCCAGAAAGGTCCAAGATCAAATATGCAAAGAAAACCCTTCCGCATTTCACCCCGAATCACTGCCACACCGAACAGGACTGGCATACATTCCTTTGTACAGTCCAGTATGTGATAAACGTTCAAAATATTCACCATATTACGAACAATCTACTACCATATTATCAGATGTAAATGCCTCATTTAAATCATTCTATGATTATAATAATGAACTGGAACCCTCCACAGCAATATCTCCATCCAATAGGTCATTATCATTAGGAGATATCAATCATGTCAATGAAGATTCTTTGACTATCATGCCACTTAAAAAAGCCTCTTCAATCAGCCAGTTTTTGAGCACTCCAAAGCCTCTACCAATGAAGTGCCAGAAGACTGCAGGAAAGGTACTCACTAGCATTGAAAATATTGAAGCTATTAAAAAAAAGAAAGAATAAAGCAAGAGATATTAGATGAGAAAGAAAAACGAAAAGTAGCTAGAGCGAAGGCTAAGGAAGCCAAAGCATCAGCTAAACAGCAAAGAACCTGTAGAGGTGTGTCAGTGTGTGGTCCTGAAACTAGTGACAGTGGTCTAGAAAATGAAGACAATGAAATGAAAAACAAAACAGGAAGTAAGTTATTTTGTTATTTCTGAATATATATGTACATATGTTTGGCATACTATAGGTAAGAAGCAGATAACTCGTAAAACTAGAGGTGTGTGTGATGAAGACAGTTTAGTGGAGATGAAAACAGGAAGTAAGTTATTTTGTTATTTCTGGATATACAATTTATGTACATGAATGTTTGGCATACTATAGGTAAGAAGCAGGTAACTCGTAAAACTAGTGTCTCTGATGATGGCAGTTTAGTGGAAATGAAAACAGGAAGTAAGTTATTTTGTTATTTCTGGATATATATGTACATGAATGTTTGGCATACTATAGGTAAGAAGCAGATAACTCGTAAAACTAGAGGTGTGTGTGATGAAGACAGTTTAGTAGAAATGAAAACAGGAAGTAAGTTATTTTGTTATTTCTGGATATAATATGTACATGAATGTTTGGCATACTATAGGTAAGAAGCAGATAACTCATAAAACTGGAGGTGTGTGTGAAGACAGTTTAGTGGAAATGAAAACAGGAAGTAAGTTATTTTGTTATTTCTGTATATATATGTACATGGATGTTTGGCATACTATAGGTAAGAAGCAGGTAACTCGTAAAACTGGAGGTGTGTGTAATGAAGACAGTTTAGTGGAGATGAAAACAGGAAGTAAGTTATTTTGTTATTTCTGGATATATATGTACATGAATGTTTGGCATACTATAGGTAAGAAGCAGATAACTCGTAAAACTAGAGGTGTGTGTGATGAAGACAGTTTAGTAGAAATGAAAACAGGAAGTAAGTTATTTTGTTATTTCTGGATATAATATGTACATGAATGTTTGGCATACTATAGGTAAGAAGCAGATAACTCATAAAACTGGAGGTGTGTGTGAAGACAGTTTAGTGGAAATGAAAACAGGAAGTAAGTTATTTTGTTATTTCTGTATATATATGTACATGGATGTTTGGCATACTATAGGTAAGAAGCAGGTAACTCGTAAAACTGGAGGTGTGTGTAATGAAGACAGTTTAGTGGAGATGAAAACAGGAAGTAAGTTATTTTGTTATTTCTGGATATACAATTTATGTACATGAATGTTTGGCATACTATAGGTAAGAAGCAGGTAACTCGTAAAACTAGTGTCTCTGATGATAGCAGTTTAGTCAAACGTCTCTCTGAGAAAGACAAGAGAGTAGCAAGAAGTAAGTAGTCATGAATGGCAAGTATGTATACGTAATATTATAATACATATACTATGTGTTGCAGTCAACAAAGAACCTACCACTATGGAATTGTCGTCAGACAGTGCTGACGAGGATCATCTTGATGTTGATGGAGCAGTTTTAGCCAATATGTCACTACTATTGAATGGGGAAGAACTAACATGTACATTTATTATTCGTTATCAACTGTTACTGAGAGATCAGTTTGCCATTGGTGGGTTGGAAGATCCAACATATGGTAAAGAGTATAATTTTTCCACTCAGAGGGGACGTTTTGTGCAGATTCTTCATGTGAATGGTAATCATTGGATCACTGTGTCTAATATTAATTGCAGATCAGGTATTACTAATTTGTTATGTATCTGTAATTATTGTATAGGGTTGGAATGTGTATTTTACCTACACAACACTATAACAATAGCATTAAAAAGCATTAGAAAATGATATCTGATTACTAGTGTGTGCTATGATTTATATGGTGGTGTGAATTATAAGTTTACGTTTCCATGTACAATGTATATATACAAATTATTTACTTACAGGTGTACAAGTCTTTGACAGTATAAGTGATGAAAATATAAGTGACGACACAATATGTCAAATTTGTAGTATTGTACGGACACCGAGAAGAAGTATCAAGATTGAACTTATGAATGTTTGCAAACAGAGCGGAATTAAAGATTGTGGATTATATGCAATGGCATATGCAACCACATTATGTGATGGTGAAATGCCTCACTCGAAAGACTACATTCAAAGTGAATTGAGAAACCACCTGTACAATTGTTTACAGAGATCAACAGCATTACCTTTTCCATCAGTGCATCGCCATTTGGAACCTGGTCAGGTTGTAAAGAAGAAAATACCTGTTATTGTTCATTGCAGTTGTCGTCTACCAGAAACTCCAACCATTAGAATGATAGAATGTACTAACTGTGATGTTTGGTTTCTTGAAGTGTGTGAAGTAATTAATCCCAAAGCATGGGATGATGAATCATATGCTTGGTTATGCAGTAAATGTTACAGAAAAAGAAAAGAACAATTGTAGTTAAAGAAATTCGAGTTTGAGTTATAACTATACAACTGTATAATAATTATTTCATAATGGGCGTGGCCGAATATACCACCTATTGTCTGCGGTAACTCGTTACAATGGGATCAAAATCCTAGAAGACAAGGCTTAGACATTGTTTAGAGAATAACTGACACTACGTCGTACATGCAACAAATAATCTATTTGCTTCTCTTTTAAGGTTTACAGGAGCGGATCCGTCTTTTGATATCTTTATCCGACGTTTGCTTCATTCGAACGGTCAGGATTTGTGGCCGTAAAGTCTACGTATTTCATCATCGGCAGCTCGTTTTTGGTATGCACACAGCTAAGGTTCAGATCTTACTGTGATCCAAAAATGAGAGCTTTAGGTGCTTGCATTTGCATAATTTGAATGTCCGAAATTAGATATGTCCAACAATCGGTGACTTACTCTAGTCCGCCTTATAATAATTAATGATATAACCATTACAATACAATTGCTCAGTTAAGTTACAGTGTATAAAGAAAATATATACTATCTGCAATCTACTAATTGAAGAGCTGACAGCCAGAGTGATCTAACTAAACTTGAAACAGTACTATAATGTGGTGAACACTTCTAGGAGTATAGAAAAATGTAAGAAATCACCATAATTCATAGTGGATATATAATTCATTATTGTGTAACACGAACAATTTCCAGTATTTCATTCAGTTTCAGTTAGACCACTTATCAGCCCTTCAAATATACTTACCTGTATAGCCTCTGCAGCAGCTTGTGCAGTTATCACTCCTCGACTCATTCCTTTTACAAAGAAGGTCACAGGTATCTTCTATGTTAGTAATGATAATATTATCTGCCAACACAAATGTATCATGTCTATAATTATAGATAAAAGAGAAACATGTGTGCATTGGCATGAATCAATGGTTATGATAGAATCAAAAGGTGTTAAATTTAAATTTATTAATTTCGGCTTTCTACAATTATTATATTTGAGTTTACATGACAATGTTATAATTCTTTCATAGTATGTAACATTTTTCACAGCCTACAGGGTCATCCCTAAGGTTTTTCCAGTGGGTTCAAACTGTAATATATATAATAATATGTTTGTTTCACATAGGTGTTACATACATAGTTATGGAAGTTGTAATATTCTGGGAAGGCTTGGTCAGTGTAATCCCTTTTTTATGGTAATACTGAAAGCAGATTAAAGGTGATTCACATTCACCTTGACCTCAGACAAAATTTCATAACTTTAGTTTGGAATGACCAGCAGTCTTTTCACCTGCACCATTTACATATAATTATCATTCCTGTTCTTTTTAGTATGTGTAGAATTTCTATCCAATACTTCATTTTTGAGTTGCATTTATTAATATTATGTCATTATACTATAGAGGAGACAGCTAAGTAAAAAAGGGATGGGGGGCTGAAGACTGTTATGGTAAATGCAAGGATGCATGGCCATGTACCCCCAGGAAAATTTCAAATTTGGATTTTCTGAGATTGCTTTTGGTGCAATCTGAGAGCTAAAATCAGGATGCATGATCATATGAAAATTAATATAAGCAATCATACAGCAAGGAGTACAGCTAACTATTATCAACATGCACATTAGTGTAGTAATGTATAATATTATTATGAGGTACATGAGAACTATTTAGTTACAAACGTTTTGGGATCTGCATTGGGCTCAGCCCAGATTTTTGGGGCTAGAGCCCCCTCTGGTCCCCTGGTTTCTCCTTCCCTTATATAGTACGTAATCACATCATAATTTTGAGGTCATCATGAATGTGAACAGACATGTATGTGTTTTATTAATGTCCCTGTATATCAACCTCGACCATAATTATTTTTATATCCCTATGTATAATACAATAAAAATAGTCTTTAGCAATCTAAAATGTATTTGTTTTAATGACATTTACAATTTTGACATTCGCATTACCTACAAATACTAAGTGACATCATACCTTTGATGGGGTGAGTTCTATATACTGTATATAGACCTTCCATGTGCACTCTATGCAGGAGATGTCACCATCATACAATATATTGTATATATATATATATATATATATATATATATAATAATTGTTAATATTATAACAAGAATAATACAAAATCATTTCCAATCATAAAAATTAAAGAAGATGTACGTATGTCAAAACCCAAAAAGCATGTGAACAAGGTTAGGTGGGACCCAAAGTTAACAAACCACTTCCCTATAACCCTCCATAAGTATAGCTCTTTGTATTTTGCTTTATAGTGGTGTAAGTAATATGTTTTTTTATTATTCTTGTTTCCATTGTTTTTTTTCTGAATCGTATATGTTTTGTAGATTGCAGAAATACTGGTGTAAGTTATATATCATATGAAATCATTCAATCATAAATGCATTTAAGTTTGTTCATCAATGAAGGTCAGTCTTTGTATATATCAATTATTTATGAATTGATTATCATTCTCTTTCACTTACAGATGATGTCTATTCTCTATTTCACTTACACAACTGTCTGCAGTCCTACAAGAAGTAGTGTCAGTCACTGTGTCAGTCACTGTGTCAACCATTCAGTATTCCAATCCTTATCATAGTATGTAATATTATTATACAATGACTTTAATACTAAATTCATTATTATTAGAATGTATCTCCTCACAAATTTTATTATAATTCCATGTACTGAGTATACAAATGCGCATGCATGCACAATTAAATACCAGGTGGCTTGATTAATTAAAATGGTGTCCGATTTGAGATCAAATTAATGTTTGTAGTCATTGAGACCGTCTTCTTTCATAGTATCTGAAGATATCATCTTGCTACTTTAAGACCCGAATTTTACTATAAATGCGCCTGGAATTGTGCTATAGAATCAATGTGATAGTTCAGCAAACAAAAAAATGATTTGTCTAAAAAATATTAATGTGATGTAGCCAGTTTTGGCACTCGCCGCTTCTCTACCTTAACGACAATTTTTGGCTATCTATAAGGTGTTGGTAGTCATATATACAAACACTAAATATGAATAGGTATGTGTGCATTAAAACTTATCTGTATATCTTACCAGAGATTACAGCTTTCACTTGCAAATGAAATGTATAGGTGGCCAGTTTTTTTTCTATGCCATCCCTACATAGAGAGTATTACTGTACTCTCTGATATGTACACACACAGTCAATACTAATAGAAGATATACCTTTTCAATAAGTTTTGTTGATTATTTCTTTTTCTAAGTGAACTGGAATCATCATTAATTATAACACATTTATCAGGAGTTTCCCTACAATAATTATTGATAGCCACTGCAGTTGCCATTCTGAAATCATCTTGTCTTTCCTCAGTGAACTGAATTAGTGAATCAAGAGACAAGTATACAGGTATGTATGTATATATGATTATAACTAATATGTAAAAAGAGGTCTTCAATTTTAATTTATAAATGTCCAAGATTAACAGTTAAACTTAGCAGTTGCATTAATTAAGAAAGTTAACAAATATTAACTGCTATCTTGTGTAAGAAACTAACACATTTCGGTATGTAGGTGAGGCTACAACTTGTCTTCAAAGATTGAAAGATTAACCCTTAGAGGACTGATGTCATATATATGTGACGTTTCACCCCTACGTGGTTTGGAGTGTGTTCCTAGCGTTACGAAGCCCTCCAAATCCTTGTAATTGGTGTCAGGCACAAGCCTATGAAAATGGCTAAAAAAGTTGCTGCTTTTTCGGCCACCCTTTGGCCTAAATAATGATTACAGGGATTTTAAAGGGGGTGTCCCCCCATTAATGGGGGGTTCAAACGGGGCGTAGCCCCTCACCGCCCACGCAAATTGTGGTTTCAGTAACCCCGCCCACGCACTCTGGTGGGTACCTGAGGCATTTCCCTTGCTGTAAAACCTGAAATCGTGAGTGTAGCTGGTACCAACATGCAGTGGGGTCATTTTGTTTGCCCCAGTTCCAGTCAAAAAAGGGAGAGCACTGCATTTGATTTAATCCTACAAAGCGCTTGGGGACTTTCGAGTCCCAGTAAGCAAATTGGTAGAAGTAGTGCTCCATGTCAGAAAAGGAGCCAAGTTTGGGGTAGAGAAAGTGAACAGTGGCCAAAATATATGCAATAGAGTTGCCAGTGTTGGAAATGGGAAGAAATTTGAAAAACAAGCTCAGTGCTGTAAGGGTTAATTTGTTTTTCTAATAAGATATCTGAAAACAAGAGCGATTGAACAAATCATTTTGGAAAAGTTAAAGATGAAATAAGAGCTCTTTTCCTAGCTATGCACGGTCGCAAATATATGGAAGCTAGATAGATAGACATATGGCTAGATAGATTGAGCAATAGATGGATTTATTATGGAAGGAAGTGTAAATAAAAAGCATACACATAAGCAGCAACAGATGAAATAATAAATTTGATGATGCATGGATGCGAAAATCAGTTATTTGTGCAATAATAATTTTTCTCACTATTCAGCCATTTTGTACAGGAAGACAACTGAATGTGGTATCTAAGTGAAGCAGTAGTTATTCTTCTTGGATACCAAATTTTGGTTGATTGCCTATACAAAATGGCTGAATACCAAGTATGCATTAATTTTATTGTCCAAATGACTGATTTTCATATCTACAATCACAAATATTATGAAACTCACTGTTGATGTTTTTAAATTACATAGTGTCACAGTAAGAGTATTCTGACGTTCTATTTCAGAGATTACTAGAGATGGTATAACCAGTGAATAAATAGAGAATACTTATTAACTACTGGAAATTGTCCATATTGCAGAAAATGCATTAAAAATTGTTATTATCTCCAAGATAAATAGCAGTGATGTACTGAGCTAATATTAATAGCAAACAATCATTGTGGCATGTAATGTTATATTATATTGAGATCTTTATATAACATCATCAAAGTATAATACAATCAAGTTCTTTAAGTTTTACTACTCATCAAACATCATAGAGAAATATGGGTATATATAATTATATAATTATATATATATATATATATTTAGATTTATTATATCATATCATAATAAAATATTGCTATTATTATAATTATTTCTCCTGCATACCATTACATGTAACTCCATCATTGTCCAGCTGATACCCAGTGTTACATTCACAAATGAAACTTCCATTGGTATTTCTACATATTTGGGAGCAACCATCTGTTCTGTTACCACACTCATCAATATCTGGATGAAACAAGTATCCAGAAATGATAAAAATATGTGTTTGCTTGTAGTTACATGCATGAATAGACATCCGTACATATGCACATACCACTGCATGTAATCCCATCAGGCCCCAGTAGAAATCCAATGATGCACCCACAAGTATAGCTTCCGATAGTGTTTTTGCATGTTTGGGAGCAATCATATGTTCCATCACTACACTCATCAGCATCTACAAAGGTGAAAATGTATTCAAGTATGTATGAATACCTTAATTTGTGTAATTATGTATATACATATGTATTTATTTATATGTTTAGCAAATAAGTATGTATACAAGTATGCATGTATGTTTTGTATGGATATGTATGTATAATAATGGTTCACATGTTTGTGCAAGTAAGCCCATCAGTATCCAGTAGATAACCAATATTACATCTACAAAAGTAGCTTCCATCAGTGTTTGTACATGTATGGGGGCCACAAACATGTGTATAATAACACTCATCAATATCTGGATAAATAAAAGTGTATGTGTAATAATAATTATACCTGTATAAGGATATAATTATATACATAATGTGAAGTAGTACAGTGTGTACAGATATACATATGCACAAACATTGATGTATTTATGAAAATACATGTTGCTTGGATTAGGGCTGACGATTATATTGATTTGGCAACAAACCATGATTCTTTCAAATAATCGTGATTACGATGTCATGCATTAGAGCATTGCGATGTCACCATGTGTCTACTGCACATACGCACTATTGCACGTACGCACTATTGTGACCATTGATGTGTTGGAAAATTAAGTCCAGTCAACATTTGCCACTAAAAGGAGCAAAGAGTTTCATTTGGCATCACTCAAGCAATGAAGAATAGATAATTGAAGCTGATAAGAAGTAGAAAAATGAATATTCACATTATTCAGTAAGCTATGTTCTAATAATTTCATTTATACTGGAAATACTACTAACATGTGAAATCATCAGGAAGTAGTGCACAGACAGTCAAACAATAGTTATTCTACATGTATCTTCAATTTCATTTAGAGAATAATTCACAAGTTACTCAACATGATTTTTCATAAATTCTGTATTGAAAATCATGATTATTTACTATCAATAATCGTGATGCCAAAAAAATCACAATCGCTCAGCTCTAACTTCAATAATATCATAGTTTTGATTTGGAAAATCAATTAATTTTAATAATTTATTTTGAATTTTAGTATGGATAATTTTTTGCTTTTGGTAATATTCATGTAATAGTTTACTTTACTATTATTTTAGTATCAAATATTATAGAAATAACAATAACAAAAATTATTATCTAGAATGTTATAGAAGTTATTTAACGTAACACAATTTACATGTGTATGATAATCACTATAAATACATGTAACACTTAACTATAATAATTTATTAGTTTTAGTATTAGTATACCAACATTCTACACCCCTTACCAATTGCAAATTACTTCTCTTCCCTCCATCCCCTCTTAACGAAACCCTGCTACACTCTTATGTTTATATGTATAGTTAAATGCTATATACAGCTTCTGCATACCATTACAAGTAAACTCATCAATATCCAGTAGATAACCACTATTACATCCACAAATGAATCTCCCATCGGTGTTTGTACATGTTTGGGTACAATAATCTGTACCATAACTACACTCATCAATATCTGGATAAATAAAAGTGTATGTATAATAATATACTTGTGTATGTCCATAACATAATTATATACATAATGTGAAGTAGTAAAGTTTGTACAGATACACATATGCACAAAAATGTTTGTAAAATACATGTTGCTTCATAGTTTTGATTTGAAAATCAATTAATTTTAACAATCTACTTTGAATTTCAGTATAGATAATTTTTTGCTTTTGGTAATATTAATGCAATAGTTTACTTCTCATATTATTTTAGTATCAAATATTATAGAAATAACAATAACAAACATTATTATGTAGAATGTTCTTATAGAAGATACTTAACAGAACACAATTTACATGTGTATGATAATGATATAAATACATGTAACACTTAACTATAATTATTATAAATTATTAGTTTTAGTATTAATATACCAACATTCTACACCCCTTACCAAATACTTATAGTTTTAGATTTAATATGCTACTACCAAAACAACACTAGAGGTTTGTACATACCATTACAAGTAGTTCCATCAACATCCAATTCATAACCACTACTAAATTCACAGGTGAAGCTTCCATGATTGTTCATACATGTTTGTGTTGTTCGAAGCCAATTATGTGTTCCAATACTACACTCATCAATATGTAAATGGTTAGAAATGTATATATGTATGGTTTTGTACATACATATTATGTTTTTTTTGTATGAACATATGTGTTGTATGTAAAGGTTTTACATTTTAATGCTCATAACATTATTTATAATATAACAATAGGAACACAGTTCACTGATACTTCGTCAATCAATACTCGGTAAACAGCAAATCATCAATATTTACTACCGTCAATATTTCCATAAATACGGTATATAATGTATATAATAAAATTATTGCTATTATAATTATAAGTAATAATTATAAATATTATAATGATTTCTTCTGCATACCATTACAAGTAACCCCATTATTATCTAGCTGAAACCCACTGTTACATACACAAATGAAACTTCCGTTAGTATTTGTACATATTTGAGAGTAACCATCTCTTCTGTCACTACACTCATCAATATCCAGATGAAACAAAGTATCCATATGTGTAAACAATATATGTTTACTTGTATTAACATGCATGAATGGACATCTGTACAAGTGCATAAATTAAAAATCATAATGGTACACATGTTTGTGGTTACCATAACAGGTAAACCCATCAGTGTCCAGTACATAACCACTATGACATCCACAAATGAAGCTTCCTTCAGTGTTTGTACATGTCTGAGAGCAATCATGTATTCCATCACTACACTCATCAATATCTAGATGGTTAGTAATGTATGCATGATTTTGTATATACATATTATGTTTCTTTGTATGAACAAAGTGTATGTTTCTTGTAGTATTCACCATTACAAGTAGCTCCATCGCTGTTCAATTGAAATCCAGTGTTGCATCCACAATAGAAACTTCCTGCAGTGTTAGTACATATTTGAACACAGTTGTCTATTCCTAAGCCACACTCATCATTATCTAAAGAGAAGAGAACACATACATGTAAATATGTATACATGTATGTGTAGGAATGTGATATGCATAGGGACAACAGTAAATGAATTATTATGTGTGTAATAATAATTGTAATAATTATTATGGTGTGTTGTGTTGATGTTGATTGAGACATTTTGTTGCTAAAAATGTTAGCTGATTCTACTTATCCTAGAAATTGAAATTTTAATACTTCATTGACATGGAAATTTCCCCATCTACAGCACATAACTAACAGTATATATAGAATTTATTAGTATATACCATTACAAGTAGTCCCATCATCGTCTAGATGAAAGCCACTATTACATCCACAAACAAAGCTTCCTTCAGTGTTAGTACACATTTGGTCACAAATGTGTGTTCCTATACCAGGATCACACTCATTAATATCTGGAATGATGGATAACAATGTATGCATATGTATAATATATAATTACAAGTATAAATAATGTATTTATGTATGTTTGCACAGATTAAGTATGAATATGTATACGATGTTAAATTATAAGTATCTAAGTACAATTTAGGCATTCATTTAGAATATTGTCGAGAGGATGAGGACAAAAGTTGAATTTATAAACGAGTGTAGGGCGTTGATGTACAGGGCTATTGTGCTGTGCATATTAGCAAACTAAATGCCTTTCCTCTATCCCCTCTTAATGAAACCCTGCTACAAACTTATGTTTAAATGTATGGTACATGCTATATACAGCTTCTGCATACCATGACAAGTAATCCCATCATCATCCAGAGTATAACCAGCAGCATTACATCCGCAAATGAAACTTCCAAGAGTGTTTGTACATGTATGAAGACAATTATCTGTTTCTTCAGCACACTCATTAATATCTGGACAGATTGAATTTTATGCATAATATCAGTGAATTTTTTATAACTAGAGCTGATTGAGAGTATTACTATAACTATATTATAATACTAATATTACCAATAGTATTACTATATAATTATCATGATTGTAAATTTAAAACAATAATGAAAGTATCTACCATAGTAGTAATACATGTTTTTATAGATTTAATAAATCATTGCTATTGTCATTTTATTTTCATATTATCGCATGAAATTGTTTTACAAAATCAAATGAAATACTTAAATAATTAGAATTTATGTTGGACAACAATACAATGTCTTCTTAGTTATTATCAAAACCCTTTATAGTGGTTGTGATTCCACTGCTTCACAAATAGTTATCTGGTTATCACTGTTTCTTTTGCTCCATGCAACAGTGCTGGTTATGTTTTTATAATAAAACAAAATAAGCAAATCTTAGTAGAAAATCTAGATAGGGATAGTTTATATCTGTGTATGTTTATACAGTACTATATATCAGAGACAAAAAGTAATTGTATATTTAGCAAATCATTTTCATAATATTACCCAGTTCTAGTACATACATGATTAGAATTTTGAAGGAGTACTTTCATTTAACAAAAATTTGATTATGAACACTTATACAGTCTACAGAACCATATGCAGAGTCCCTTTTTTAATAATACATAATGTAGAAGATAATATCTACAAATTTCAAATATAATTACATCAAATTATTTTCTAAGACTGCATAATTATAGCTCTGGTATGAATACATCTATGTATATTATTTCTATATATACGTGTACATAAAGATTAGTATGTCTGCATATGTGCATACAGGTATGTTTGTATGTATGGATATTTATTTTACTTTGTTTTTTGTTTGCATACCATTACAAGTATTCTCTTTTAGATGCTAATTGTTCTAATCAAATTATGCTTTCCAAGTACATTTTATAATCATTCTAAACCTAAACACTCATTCTAAATAAAATATTAATATGCAAGCGTAGGTTCACATATGTGCCATGTAGTTGAATGTTACTAAGATCATTTGTAACATATGAAACATAGTAACATCTATAATGCTGTTTGACTATATTGAAACATACCATTACATGTTCCTCCATCTTCATCCAAAATATAACCATTATTACATGAACAGAAAAAACTGTCGGAAGAAAAGTTACATAACTGAGAACAGTTGGAACACTGATCACCATCTATTGAGAGAGGGTATTAATTAAGCATAATTTATTATTCATCTACATATTACATGAGTTTATGTGTGTGGGTGCTATTGTCTGTGAGTTATGAATTTAAATCCTGCTAGACACCATTAAACACTGCATACACTGCAAAAATAGAATTGCTAAATAGCAAATGTATTGGTTAGTACAGTTGCACATTATTGGTCATACAAGGTAGGTTGTTATTATGACTGCATGATAAAAGATACTTATACTATAATCAATTATCATATCCAATATCTCATATTATATGCACAAAGAAGTTTGGAAACCTAAAATGATTTAATTAAAATGTTATTCTGCTTCTTTGTATATCTAATAGGCAGTATAAGGATAATTGAAGTTGCACAATTATTGGATTATAATTATATGCATGTGATCATGCAGTCATAGCAACCTATACACAACCATGCAATTAAATTACAATTTCCACTATTTATTCCTTACAATTGTACTAACCAATAATTTAGTTATTTAACAATTATATTTTTGCAGTGATATAAAAACACCATAATTTTTCACTTGGTTGCACAAGCAGCAGAGGTGCCCAATTTACAGAGTACAGACACAATATTATTGAAAATTACACATTGGTTTTATAATTATGACAGTAGGAAGACTGCTCTCTCTCTCATGATTATGACACAGCAGTTAGAGCTTTACAATTCCAGGATATTTTGTTTGAGTGATTTAACAATTTGCCATGAAGAGCACATGAAGTTTTCACTATGCTCTTCATGAAAATCAACTATAATTTCACAGCATGCTTTGTCCACCCATTTATCTTTTTAAGCCTAATTTATTTGGGCGTGCTACTGGTTGCATAAATTTGTCACTATAAAAGAACAAAATTGTTAAAATAGCTCATTGATTGGTCATTACATATATAGATTTAAAGCTGTGTGATCATGCTGCTGATGCCATAACATTTACTTGAAGTCCTATTTTCCTATATAATATTTCATGTCACTTACATTTGTAAAACTTAAAAGTAATCTGACATCAACAAATGGTTGAAATGTTTTGTAAAACTTGCAATTTCATAAGTTAATTTACAAAGAAACACCACAAAAGATTGTACCTATAGTTATTTGGCAACAAAGGCAACTACATGGTATCAGCAATCATGTAGGCACAACCAGCATCACTATGCATGACAATTTGAATTTACACTATTCTTTACAAACTGCCAATGAATAAGTTATTATAACAATTTTGTTTTTTGCAGTATAACTGCTCATGTGAGTTTGTACCAGACTACATAATTTTATTACCAATCATGCATTTTTATAAAACTATAATTATATAACTTATTAGTGGGAGAGGCATTGGGTAACATAAACTGTGAGTATCATGGAATCCAAGTTGTCAGACATATATTAGTCATCAATCACTATCAATAAGTAATTGTAAGTGATCATTGTGAATAACAACATTCTAGTCTGTTACCATGTTGCTGCTTTGTGTTGTATTTCGAATATTGGAAGTTATAACCAGTTTATAATAATTTCCCAGTTTCCTGGCTATAACTGTGGTAATTTCATATGCAGTTAATAACACATACGCTGTAAATCAATTATAGAATATTCACTTAGCCTAATATAAATATTTCTGTGCACTCGGACATTCTACACTTACAATTGTTTTTTAGCAAATGACCATGAGTGCATTCTATAACTATAACTTCTAACATCAATGTAAAGGTTCAATTGATAATTTTAATAGTCATAATAAATACAGGATATTAGTAATGTAATGTGCAATTATTGATCATGTGGTATATAAGGAACTGATGGATTGAAATAATGTAGTGTTTGTCATGACACAAAATGAATCAGTACCAAGCTTAGTAGTTAATTAAGCTTTGAATAGTTGATATGAGAAAGTTGCTGCTTTTGTAACCAATCTGAATGAGCAGTTGTTTCTAGGAATTCATTTACAACTAAATAATTTCTCATAAAATGATATGGTACTCTCATATGGTTACTTACGTGGAGGACAGATTTGTGGAAGATCGGAACAGCAATCATTATTTTCAGGTTTGTAGCAATCAGAATCACAATAGCAACCCTCAACCTCGCAATTACGAGTACTAATACAGCAATTAGTATAATTAGCAGTACAAGAACCTGTATGAAATATTGTATCTACAATTTGATATGACAAAGGAATTACATAAATTGGAAAGAAATGCATTAAAATAGCAGCACAGGCAAAAGGAAATCTATATGCTCAATCTTAAATATTGTGCAATATTAACTATATAATTATGTGAAGTGTTGTTAACCTTCAGCTGAAATTACAGGGAACCCAAGATACAACAAGAGTATCATAAAGTTTAAGAAACATCTGGAATTCATCTGTTTAACAAAAGAGAAATCAAATCATGATTATATAAACTATTTTACACAATATTTGTTCACCACATCATGTGGGCTCCATAGTGGTAATGCATAAATTATATTTATATAGCTTTCTGACGGTGTGAACAGGGTATGTACTTTCCATGATTAGTGCATCGACCAGGTAAGATCACAAAGATTGTACATGACGTAATTATGTATTTGCATTCTTTATTCACTTGTTTCCACTGAAAAAATGTAACTGTGGTACACTTAGAAATGTTAAGTTATTTTAGCAGTATATTGACATCCAATTAACCCTGTCATAGCAATGTTACAGTGTGAGCCCCTCTATATTCTGGACACCCTTGGGCAAATATAAGAGTCCTGATTACAGGGGCACCTTCATTTCAGCTCCATTGTTTTTTTAGTTAACCTTCAACTTTTTTCGGATTGATTGACATGTTTAACCCTTTACCAACTATAATTGAAATAAGCGTTTTCATTAATAACCCCAATTTAATTAAGAAATTTTGTGTGGGCGGAGCGCTTAATATCTATATAGCTTTTCCAACACTATAACTCTCATATTTTATAAGATTCAACATTCTAACTTACTTTGTGGAAAGAAGAGTCTTTAACAAACCCATTGATGTAAAATTTATACTTTGCTATCAGCAGGAAGAGAGAGAAGCAAACGTTTGTAAGTATAGTAGTCGACGGGCAACGCCCACTTTTTGTCTAGTCTGTATAACGCCCGAATTTTAAGCAACCATGACTTTAAACTCACTTAGTTGTACAGAAGACTTTCTAAGAAAGCCATTGATACCAAAACCATGCTTCGTTAGCAGCAGGAAAGCAGCAAGACGAGTGTTTGAAACTGCAGTAGTCAGCGGCGACGCCCATTCTTAGCGTCTTTATCAGTTTTGTTTGGCCTGGAATTGGACGTTTTCCCTATTTTAAAGTAACTAAATGTCTTCTTCGTACTGTGTGCTTGTTAGTTTCTTCTGCAACATTCGTGGAGCAAGTTGTCCTCTCAGGACGCGCTTTCGCGTCTTCCGCCATTTTAATAATTTAACGCATGACTCGTTTTCGCGTCATTCGTTAAAAAAGGGTTAACTCTATTAACAAAAGCCAGACCACTCAAAATTGCTATAGTTTATCTGGCCCTCCTTTCCGTTTGCTGTTATCTGAAGCATGAGTACACATTTCTTATCAGCCTAACCCATCAAACCCCTGAAGACAAAATGGTGTTCTATACATGCACATATATAAGCATAATTATAACAGATCTAGAGCATATCTGTGTGTTTACTTTCACAATGAGAAATTTATTTTCCAACCTTATAAATGACGAAGGGATAGCTAAGTAGAAAGTTTATTCTCAGTTTTCATTCAAACTTTAAAAAAATAGTGTTATACAAATGAAGGTTCTAAAATTGTATTGTAGTTACAATAGCTTCTCTAAAAAACGTTTTTTTTTATGTTGCATGGCAAATGCTCAAAGAATATACATAAAAGACACACCAATACATAATCCATATTACAATATAACAAAGGAATAGATGCAACACTGCAAAAATAAAATTGTTGAAATAACTGTTAGTACAGTTAAAAGGAATAGTGGAAATTGTAATTTAATTGGTGGTGTAAGTTGTTGACATGTTGACATAGATTACATAATAATTATAATCGAATAATTGCAATTTCAATTATCCTTATACTGTCTATTACATATACATGGAAGAAGAATAAAATTTTAACTAAATCATTTTAGGTTTCCAAACCTACACAAAGAAGGTTTTTCTTTGTGTATCTAATATGAGATATATGGACATGATATTTGATTATATTACAAGTATAGATATATCTTTAATCAACCTCGTATGACCAATTATATTAGAATTTGCAACCTTGCAACTGTACTAATCAATACAATTTTTATTTTAACAATTATATATAGCTTTGGAGTAAATGTCAGAAATATTTAGTGATACATGCATGTTGCAGTAATTATTACTGAAAAAAATTTTAAAATAGTGCAGAAAATAAGTTATTTATTAGTAACTGGATAGAACCACAAAAGAATGAATTTTAATTGAATGTGATATTACATATTCCTTATTATAATAATTAGTATAATTATAATAATCATTACAGGAGAATGCCTTATTAATTTTTGTTACAGTAGTTATAATACATCAAATATTATCAATTGGAGGTAAATATTGATCAGTGACTTGCTGGAAAATGGAATTTATAACCATGCATCACTCTATTGAGAAAAATTACACTTGTGATCATTCAGTTTTGCATGGTTTTATTGGTGTATATAGCTATATTGCACATTTATATACATTCAGGATACAGAATAATTATACTCACGTTTTCACAGCTGTAATTCTAGTTTCTACTGCAATTTGATGTACAGTGACAGTGTTTTGCTAACGTAATCTTTTTCAGAGACTAAAATGTGACAATATGATTGTTTGCATATTCGTATCCCCACCCAAAATTATTCAACTATTTCGGGAATGCTACACGTCGCGGGCATGAAATTTAGAACTATATTCCGATAACCTTTGCAATGACCTTCCCGATTTTAACCTTTTATTACGAAAGTCAGAAATTTGTCATCGCCCGTAGGGCCATCCGGCCCATCCCTATGATTGCTTTCTCAAGGGTTCGAACTTCTTGTGTCCACTTGCGCGAGTATGCGTAGTTAAAGAAGTTGCGTCATTCCCGAGGCGCGTAATAGAAAGCGCGCTCGAGCTCTGCTGCAGCAGCAGGAAGAAAGAAAGAAAGCTGCTACGTAGAAACTGGAACTAATAGCAATCTATTCTACCTGAAATATATTCCTTTAAAATGTAAGGAGAGTATGTAATCAAAATAATAACTATTATAGCCTGTTGTGTTTCAGGATAAAGTCAGCTGAGATTACTGAATGCTGGACACCAAGCAATCATAGGGATAATTTTTCTCTATATATCTTGTTTCCTGTGAACAACTGAACTTGCAAACAAATACTGAAGACCCGGTGATTAAATATTAGTGTGTGCGATTCAGTTTTTTCTGTTGCTGTAATTGATGTTTTTCATGTGCTGATGGAGATGATAGAATCATAATATTTATTGTTCTGTTTAAACTCTGTCTGTGATTCAAATTCTAAGGTAGAACACCCTTCAAAAGTTCAAATATTAATGTGTATGCATCATTAATATTGGCTGTATAGTCAATGTATATTATTATGTGTATATGTTGTGTGTGTTACCTAGATTGCTGTTGTGTGCTGTATTACAATGCTGTATAATGTTCAAAATGGACCTTCATTACAATTGAATGGACAAAAGAATTTCTTCTGTCTTTCCATCTTCATATCATCATAATGTTGTTGGTTATGTACCTTTTTAAAGTTAATATATATAATATTATTATTATAATTGTATGTAAATACTGATATAACGAGCGCCGTCGGGACGGGACCCTCGCCTACGTGGCAAGGTAATACAAACTATAATTTCGAAATATAATATGCCAAAAGATTATAATTATCATTGCTCGTTTGTATGGTCATATAATAATGAGAATGTTTACTTCAGATTGTTTAGTTTGTGTATAAAACATATTAAGTTATAAAACTGTACTGGCATGTTAGTTTTTATAATAATATTATAATAGATATAGATATATATATATATATATATATATATATATATATATATATATATATATATATATAAATATAAATTATATAAACTAACATGTCACTACTTATTACTTAGTATGATTATACTAGTCTCTTCCTTGTCTATACTATAAGTCTTACATTTTAGTCTCTGTATTATCTGAAAGAAGAAAGAAAGATCCTCAATTCGTCTTGTGAAATATTCCACAAAGACAGCATAGACAGGTCCTCAAAACTGCTGACGTTCGAGTAACGTGCACATCACATGACTTTGAAAATTTGAAATAGGCGGAGTTTGAAAGTAATGGAGAATGCTTGGAGCCAGTACTCGATGTTGTAGCAACCACTACCCAAATTTTGTTTGCTTTTATGTAGTGCTTTGCTAGCGATAGTCATGATACAGGAGTAGTTATGTTTTGATCTGTCCAGATGCCTCCACGAGTCTTCTCAAGTCTGGAAACAGTAACCGTGAGTTATAAACATTGTGATAACTTTATAACCGAAAGGTTTAAGAAGAATTCCTACGTTATTTTTTTTCCTTGTATAATTTGAAGTCTACCAGTACCCCTTTTGAAATGTCAATGTTTTTATTTTTCCAGAAAAATTGCTAACAGACACACAGACACACAGACAAATCGATTACCGTACCCTTCCGCCTACGCTACGCGGCGAGGGTAATTATACGTAAAACTATTATGTTCTTACTCACACACATAAACACTATCAAAAATTAAAAATCAAGATATTATGCAAGTAATTAGCCGTGTATAAACTTCTTTGTATTGTTTTTACTACTTCTAGTTGTTTACAGGAAGACAAATTTATGACTTTCTATTAAAAGTAATATTTAAAGGTTAACAAAATATATTGAGAAAAAAGTATCCCTGTAATTGCTTTGTGATGACTATGTATCAATCATTGGTTACTGATGGCACTAGTGTCTCTACCTTTCTGTGTACTCGAAAGCTGCGGCCTGAAGAAGTAAGTGTAAGCCTGATTGCAGTCCAAGTACACAGATCTTTGATGAACTGACTGTAGTACTCCTTCAAGGTTCTAAATGATGTCTGAAACCTCAACAACTTATTTATTATACTTGCTTGTTAAAGATTCTTGCATAATATTTATACTGTTTCTCTGCTATATTACAACGAGGTTTACCTACTTCTCTGAATGTTCCTGCTGGTTTGTAGCTCAAACACGCGTTTTTTTTATGCGCAGTGCCTATTAATGCTGCCTATGATGAAGTTATTCATTGGCAGATGCAATGGAGATAATCGCCTTGAAGGCAGCTATGACCCTACCTATTCTTTTACTACAGAAACCACATCGCACCTCTAAGGTGAAAGAGCATAATAAATGTATTGAGTGTAGATTGTCTTTGTGGTTAGATGGTGCTTTGTTAGATGAAGGTCATACTATACAATGTTACCTCCATCCTCGGATTAAAAATATGAGAATCAGTGCAATCGCTCTCAAGAGGACGAGAATTTACATCAACAACTACGAGCAATGGACCTTGCACAGGAGAAGGGTTCTCCGTACTTCCTTTGGAAGAACTCGGTTTCTCCCTCCATAAAAAGGGTTTTCGTGATGCAGTCTCTTTACAGTAATGGTTGGCAATTGTCATACCTACCAAATAAGTGTATTTGGGGCAAAATATTTTCAGTGGAGCATGCTTTCAGCTGCAGCCATGGAGGATTTCCTTCACTCCGACATAATGAAATACCAGATATTACTGCTGGGCTGTTAACAGAAGTTTGTTCCAATGTAGAAATAGAACCATCTTTACAACCACTATCGGGTGAAAGGTTTACATATTGAAGTGCAAATGTACAGGATGATGCTCGTTTTGATATAAAAGCTCGTGGTTTCTGGGGAGAAAGGCACCAATGTGCTATAAGGGTTTTTAATCATCATGCTCCAACTAATCGACACATGCCTCTGGAATCATGTTACAAAAAACACGAAAAAGAGAAAGGAAGGTGTTATGAACAGCGAGTTAGAGAAGTTGAGAAGGGATCATTTACTCCTGTTGTGCTCTCCGCCACTGGTGGCATGGGAAGGACAGTTCAAGTGACATTTAAAAGATTAATTTCTCTATTTGCTACCAAGAGAGATGAACTGTATAGTCACACAATTGCATGGATTAGGTGTTTAATTAGTTTTTAATATAAATATTACAAGTTAAAAATAAGAAAAAATACCGAAATAAATTTTAATGTCAATAAACTGCAACCCTGCCTACTGTAACAGCAAGGTCCAGAGGGATGTTTGATATTCTGTTTTTAATTGGGTGATTATCATATGAACGAGCACCTCTTAGACATGATTGCAGAACAATTTCCTACTCGAAAAAAAATTAAATAACCGACTCTCCCCTCCCCCTGTATACAACACATTGTCGCACAAGTGATACAAAATTATCCATATATAATTATACATTAAACCCCTCAATTATAGGGATGGCCATAAAAATCATATATAATTGTAATATTCAATCACTAAAAGGTTAAAAATCAGCACGGTTACATTGCTTATGATTATTATTAACGGGGTCAAAGGTCGCTTTAGCTTATCGTAATATAACGCGGACTATGATGCAATAGAGCTAACCACACACACCTTGAGGAAACATAATTATTCCTTTGTATGATGTGTGGCTCAGCATCACTGATGCAACTAAATGCAGGCACTGTTCTTTGAAACTTTTTTGACCAACTTGAGCAATCTAACAGTCACTTCAACCTTGTTTACCAATTACCATAAATACAGCATTCACTCAAGTCTGCATGCAAGCGAACAAATTTTTTCATTTATTCTCCCAACATCCCTTTTTCTTTCACTAGAACTCTCTAGAAATCAAGTCTATACATCACACACACATGAACATGTCATTCTCATCTACTTTCGCTTTTTTTAAGCTAACTTTAAATTAACATCAAAAGGTGGACACTTGAATCAAAGCACCATCTGACCACATCCCACAAATTATGGGCGTTTTGTACAATACAATGCCGACATTCTGCCACCACATTGATATACTCTTTTGATCTACAGTAGTATGGGGTGTAGTACAACCAAGATCCAGTGAATTTACACTTCTTTTGTGGCAGGAAGTTGTAAAATTACGACCTTATAAATCTCAAAGTAATATGGTTTATACCGTAGCATATAACCACACCATATCCGTACCATATATACAGTTGAGATTGGTTGCTATATTCATCCTGTGCCTTAGTAGTGTAGATCTACTTTCATAGCTTAGGTTTGCAACATAAAAGAAAATAAGATAGCCATCAGCAACAAACAGCTTATCACCAGAACAAATAATCCTTTAACATTTTCACCCAACGTTGCTCATCTAATCATATGATAAAGAATAATAAAAAAACATTTTCAATAAAAATGAAAGAAGATTTAGGAATGTCAAAACCCAAAAAGCATGTGAACAAGTTTTGGAACGCTAACATAGGACCCAAAATTACACAAACCACTTCCATATAACCCTACATAAGTACTTACACTGCTATAAAAAAATACAAAGAGCCTTTTCAAGTATTGGTTTTTCAAACTGGAAAAAACATGTAGTCAAACTCAAGGATTATGAAGATAGTGCAGCTCACATACATGCTTTTATGGTTTTCCAAGCTTCAAAAGGAACATCTGTGACAAATCTTATGCTTACCAGTTTAGAAAAAGATCAATCATGATGAAGACAAAGCTTAATCAAACAGCTTGCAGCACTTCGATATTTACTACACCAAGGTTTATCAGTCAGAAATGACCGTTCAGGTGGATCTAATCTCTCAGTTTTGCTTGAGGGTGTTCTAGATGAACAGCTTTGGGTAAATATCAATCACCTGACTCACAAAGACTTGCATTCTTTACTATCTGAAGTTACCTCACGAAAATGATTTTCATTCATGGGCGCCATGAGACTCAAGATGTCTCTAATCGTGATCATGCAGTTGTTTTTATGGCCCGTAGGGCCATCCCTATAATTGCTTTCCACGGGGTTTAATGTATATATATATATATATGTATATATATATATATATATTATATATATATGTTTGTGTCACTTGCGCGACTATGCGTTGTATATACGTAGTTAAGGAAGTTGCGTCATTCCCGGAGGGCTCGGTCAATTAATGGGCGTGGCGCGTAAAAGAACGCGCGTTTGAGCTACAGAGCAGCTGAGGATTAGTGAGGAAGCTTCAGAAAGGATGTAAAACTGCTAATAACTGTTGTATATACAGTATAAATATTATGCAAGAATCTTTAACAAGTAAGTATGATAAGTTGTTGAGTATCAGACACGAGGAAGTTGTCATTTAGAACCTTGAAGGAGTACCTCAGTCAGTTCATCAAAGATGTGTGTATTTAGACTGCAATCAGGCTTACACTTACTTCTTCAGGCCCCAGCTTTCGAGTGCACAGAAAGGTAGAAACACTAGTGCCATCAGCAATGCTTAATACATAGTCATCACAAAGCAAATATAGGGATGTTTTTTTCTCTATATACACTTGTTATGTATACGATCTGTTTTAGCTATCTGTGTTGTTGACGAAGACCTGTTTGGTCTGTTTCAGTTAGAAAATACTACAGCTGTTACTCTACATGCATGTATTAAGGACAGCCTGTTACGCATGGGCCTTATGGTTGATAAATATAGGGGTCAGGCGTATGATGGGGCACAACCATTTCAAGGGCGGTGTTGCTAACAAATTCAAAGATGAAACCCTGCAGCAATTTCTGTCCATTGCATGGACCACTGTCTGAATTTATGTCTCCAAGACATTTCCAGTAGCAGCAAGCCAATTAGTAAACTTTTCAATGGAACTATAATACAACTAGTAAAGTATTCTCCAAAGTGACAAGCTATGTTTGTAATAACTGACAATTATGAGAATTAGTGTGTGCCGATATTCCAGCTACAAATTTACCTAAACATTTGTATGTAAGGAGGTAGGTATGGATACTCTCGATGAACAAAATAAACTATATATGTCTATAAGCATGTATGTAATAGAAACTGAATGAAATAATATATTTATTGATAAATAGTCCACTTGGTACTATGACTCAGTCAAGACATTAATCATTGTAAGAGTGTCAAAAGGTTTGTTGGCTAGCTGAGCTTTTCAACTTCTTCACAACATTTTCTGCTAAAGTGTATTCGCTGAGTGTTTTTGAATACAGTACTTTGAGGACAGTAGCCCATGTGAAATCTGATGTCTTCATTGCTTTCCATTCATTAAATATATGAATAAATCGAATTTTAGAATCGTGGTGTTCATCGCGAAGACAATCTAAATAACTTTGTTGTAGTCCCACTTGCACTCCAAATAATTCCCACTTTGCTGGTATCTCAGCACCAACAAGATCACTCAACTTTGAAATGTCAGGTGCACTTTGTAATATAAAATCTGTGGTAAAGAAAAGTAGAACTATCTTAGAAAGTAAGAATGGAAATTCAGGATTTTTTTAGAGCCCATTTAACACACTACATTAATGACAATTCTGTAGACAATTAATGAGAACTGCATGGTAACCAATTGTAATTCCTCATACTTTTGGTATTTAAAGTCTATTTGTCCCATCTAAATCACACTATTTTGCACAAGATAAATTGAAACTTGGAGTGTTAATGAGAATAGGAATGGACTGTGACATAATCTAAATAATTATGAGCACCATATGAGGGTCCTATGTGGGCCAAACATGTGCTTATAACTATCAATACATACAACTAAATGAAACAACAGTGATAGCTAACTAATAATGGAGTACTTCTGACATACTGTTTTGGTAAGTAAGTAAATCATGTATTCCAGATTCAGTGTAGTCCAGATCTAGACCATGAGTACACTGACAAATTTGACAAAATAAAGGACCAGGATTTGTATATTGTTTGGTGACAATAGCAGAGAGCAAGTATAATCCAGATAGTTCAAGTGCCTTGGCTATTGGCTCCCATGTTGCAGCTGGATTTAATCTTCTCCACAAAAATAATATTTGTCTTGTACATCGCTCACTATCTTGACCAACATTAATTTCAATTTTATGAAGCGCTTCCATTGGTAGTTTCAAATGATGACCTACTTGGTACCACTTTGAGCGAAGTTTTGATTCTAAGAAGTTCATTAGGTCAACAATGACTGTATCAGAGCCTATATAGTTATAATGAAATAAAGTATTCTGTTATATATGAGGTAATATTAATTCATTACTTTTGTCAGCTTCATGAGATAAAGTTGTGGGAGAACCATCATTACCTAATCATAATAATTATTATGACTGTTGCACAGTAATATTATAATGTATACCTAAAGAAATTGAGTCATCTCCCGAAGTGTCTGAAGAGATTTGACTTGTCCGATGTGAACCTGTGGGAATTAGAATGTGATGCTTTCAATTTAAATAAATTTAATCATAATAATTATTCTTTTGTAATTATATAATATACTTCAACACATATACCTGGATTTTCCTTGCCTAATCTGATAGTTCTAGAAACTTTATTACTTAGTCCATGTAAAGATAATGTCACTTGAGTGTTTCCACTTTGTGAATCATCAGGAGAAAACTGGACTTTAAAACGCGGTGGATACGATCTATTCTCCTCTAACATCTTGAGCTCTTCAATATTATCATCTGTTACTGTTTCTGGAGTACAACAAAGTACCTTATAAATGTCAATCATATCTTCAGTTATCTATAATGAAGTAAATTAGATTAATACAACATTTTGTGAAATCAATATACTTTGTCAAAGTGAATTCCTCCAAAATCAATCATCCACCCAGGAACATGAATGGGATTGAAAGTAACACTGATACCATTACTATCATCACCGAAGGAAACAGGACCACGATGAAGGAGTTCATTTTCTTTGTACTCTTTCAATTGTTCCTTAAGTTTCTGCAATGTACACAAGCTGATAGAGAATTAATATAATTTTTATTATTGTATATACCTGTAAGCATCTGACAGAATCCATAATACATATATCCACATTTAAGCAGCCATCTTGAAGTTCCTTTTCTGCACACAGTAAATAATACCTCTTTTGTGGTGGATCTTTAGCAGCAACACAAAGTGAGCAGAAGTTGGTTGTAAAAATTCTAGCTAATGATGGTGAGAAACTAACTTGCGCTACTTTGTCTGCTGTAAATACTTTATAGTTTTCCTTTGTAGTTAGGAGACATAGTTTCTTCTTGTTTTCATCATTACTAACATTAACATAATGAGGAATATATAATTCAGCAGGTTTTGTTAACTGATTATCAATGTGGATCCATACAAAAGGAGAAACTGGAATAAAAGAGTCACTTGATCTAAAATGAGGAAGTAATAAACAAGCTCCAAACTGCAAAGTACAACATTGTAGAACTGCTCCAGGAGGTATAATGATTGTAACTCCATACTTGTAAGAATGGTAAAATAATCCATTTTCATCAAATGACATCTCAAGCATCTCATCAAATGAACCTAAAATATTACGTTGAGACAAACGAAATATCTGACAGATAAATTTCAATTGCTATTACAAATTAATGGCTGCATATTCACATACACAGAATAAGATGCATTTCACAATAGTCAAATGACATGAGTGCTTTATTACAGTACTGCTTATCAAAATTGAGATTCTTGGCAGTTGTGTCATCATCATGAGTTCCTATTTACGAGTATGCCTTTCTGACAAATGGAAATAATACTTAAACTACTAAAAGTTTTGCATAGATTATTATAGTATATGTATAGTTTATATAGTACTGTTGTAATTTATTATAGTATTTGTATAGTTTGTAAAGGATTGTTATAGTTTATTATAGTATATGTATAGTTTATATATTAGGGATATAGTTTATATAGCAGTAAAATTGTTCTATTTTGAGACAAATGTTGCCCCATAATAAAGATGCATTGCAGGGTGTAGCCATAAATTCTGATATTGCTTATTATAATTATATACCTGTGTATTTTAACTCAAAAAGTAAAGTCAATTAATAGAACAAATTTTTGAATTCACATTGCAAACCAGATTTGGGATTCATAATGGTGTTCAGGTAACTTTTGAAAGCAACTTGATATTTGTACGTGCAAATCCCATAATTATTGGAAAGGATCATTTCAAATTGCAGTGCTCCAATTATAATGAAAGCACAAAAGAGCTGAAACCTCGGTGCTGTTTCTAATAAACCTCATCTCTGTTTTCTTACTTAATTTTTGCGGTGAAAAAGACTTACTACGTTTTATTGCAAAAGTATATCCACAACTACATGCCCATAATCTAATGTGCAACTTAGTATGACACTGTGGACACTTTATATGGAGCCATGATTTTAAAAAGAGGTATAACTATTAAAACAAAAACAACTACAAGCACAACTCACTGTTAAACCGTTAAGACGACGACACGGGCAGTACAATCCAGCTACCACGTGGCCCAAAGGTATATATATATATTACATATACCATAGTTAACAGAAACATCAAAGAGCCGACAGGGCGTATATATGGCATATATCCCCGACCACAGGGCAGTTATACTACCGCAGAGAAGTTATACAACCACATCAAAGTTCGTTCACGAGTACAGCAGGGATATATGCCATATATCATCCCTGGTATAACGTCACGCACATGCGCAGTCACCGAAAGTCTACAGAGAATGAAGGCTATGAAGCGTGTTCGACAAGTAAACACACAAAAGAAGCTCTCTTAATTTGTCTCTTAAAAAAAGAACCAATTGATGGGCGTTTCTCCCAGGAACTATTCGCCCCACATCGCTGAAAGTGTAAGGTGTGTTAGTCTGTTACTCGTGTCCATTGTCCTGTTCTTCTTTGATGTTTCTGTTAGCTATAGAATATATTATATGTACCATGGCTTCTTGGTATATATGGTGAATAAAAGACCCTCACACCTTGATATTGGCCCGAGGCGAAGCCGAGGGCCAATATCGAGGTGCGAGGGTCTTATATTCGCCATATATCTCTCGAAGCCATGGTATATATATTACATATATGTATACGTATTAACTATTATAATTGTATACTAGAGAATGATAATCATTGTGGGGCAAGCCTGAGAGAACACATAAAAAGGTGTGGTTGTAAGACGAGGGTGTGTGCAACTGCGCATGCATTATGAACACATGCAAGTCTGTGAAGATGGCAAACGCTACAGTTCACGGAATAGTGATGGAGGTTTCACCAATAAAGGAAAGTAGGTGTTAAATACTTTAGCCGGAAGATCACTTTGCTCAGCCATCTGTAGCTGCTCTCTCTATCTGTCTCTCCCGCATGAACTTCGATCTCTTTTTTCTTTGCTCCGCAGTCTAATCATCTCTTATCTCCCTCTGTCTGTCTCTGTCTCTCCAACCTTACATCTCTTTCATAATCTGTCTCCATAGCTCTTGTCTCTCCAGCATAATCTTCAATCTCTCTTCTCAGGCTTTGCTCAGCTTATCTTCCTCTGTCTCTCTCGATTACAACAAGCTCCATCAGTCTCTCTTCTCTTACATATTCTCACCTCTCTCTCCGCTTACGTTTCTGCAGGTCGATTGCCTTTCTCTTCAATTTCATAACGAACAATGCAAGCACATGGGTTTCTCAAGATAAAAATATATTTACGGAATACAAGATTAAAACTAAACGGAATACATAGGAATACAAATATATATACAATGCAAACTTTTCAGCTACCTCACTAGTGTGGGGCTCGCTCAGGCTCGCCCTAATAATAACTAGAGAATGCTAGCATGAATGCTAATCATTGTGGGGCGAGGCTGAGGAGGTGCTTAAAGGGGGAAGTATTGTTTAATTTCTTAATTATCAGTTTAAGTGATAATAGTTGTTTAGTTGTCTGAGTGTTATATAATTTTAAACCACACTGCATCAATTATTCGCTTTGATGTTTGAGTCACTAATGAGGTTTCCAAACAATGTGTCAAACCAAACTCTGTAAACTAGGCATGGCTGAGACAGTACATGTCAAGCCTATGTGGTTTAAATTCGTTAAATACCGCTTTATCGGTGTCCACACTATTCGAACAAAAAGATTTTTACGCAAACATACATATAATGCAAACTTTCCAGCTAACTGATAAGTGTGGGGCTCGCTCAGGTTCGCCCCAATAAAACAATTATTATTATTATTAAATTATTTTGGCTGACTCGGCAATTTTATATCTCCAAACATGTTATACAGCTCGTGCAAAAGTAGTACACCTACCGTTAACTTTCTGTATAACAACACCTTTTTGAACTGAAAAAGACACTCCAGGTTAGCCTAAGTATAAATAACGCCATATCTTTTGAATGAAGAATTTTCATACAATTTCACACAGTTTTTAGAAAGGGTGTGGAATTTATATCATGTTGATACTCTAATTTCGATCTCTAGACGAACGAATTTGCTTATTTCGTAGTAACAGACAGACAGACAGATGGACAGACGGACACAACTAACTACCGTAATCATTCGCTGCGCATGCGCACCAAGGATTAATTAATATATTGTACTACCTTATAATCCGTGATTTTAGGGTCTTCATGGTAGCAGGTGCACGCTCCCCCTAAATTGCATACACCCACAGGGTAATGACTGATGTCTAAAAAACAAGCAGATTTACATCCAGTTGTACAAGAAAGGTATTCATTTATACTTAGTATCAAGTAGTATCTGAATACATAGTAATTGATATACTTGGTATGTAGTTAGGGAGCCCCCCCCCTTAATCTCAAATCCTGAATCTGCCCTTGAATTTGTGACAAATAATAATTATGAGATTGTAAGCTGTGCCTAAACACTTTCTGTTTTGTGCATTTCAATATCATAACAAAAATGATACAAGGTTGAATTTAAATATATACTTGCATGTGTGCATGTATGATTTAAACCTACACATATTATATTTTTCATATTCTTCAGGAGCTTCCACATCAACATCATATGAAAATGATAGAAGAGGATATTCAATATCATCAGTGTCATTACAACTGGTAATAGAAACACTTTGATGATCCAATTCAGACTGGATCTCATTGTTCAGTGAATATAAATGTTCTGTCTCAGCAGTATTGGAATGTCCTTCAATATAGGCAACTATTAAAATATAGGTACCTCTATTAGTTTAAAATACTAAATAAGTGCAACCCCACAAACACTATGAAGGGAGGAACTACATTACAATTTGTATAACTTGGGCACTTGGATTAGGTGAGCTGCCACAGAAGGCTTGTAGATGAGATGTTGTTGCATGTTGAAATAAGTTTGGTCTGAAATATAATTATATAGTCTCGTTTGTAACTTAGTTATAGTTAAATCTTACTAACATAACTTCTGAGTTAGAATCAACAGTATATAACTGAAGTCATAGCCTTAATTCAAGACAATTGCAAACTTCCATGGAAACATTTTTTAATTCAGATGAATGAGTGTATATCCTACTCTAGTCTAAACACAGATGACTAACCTTGTGTATCTATTTCAGTTACATCAAATGGTGGATGATTAATAAGAAGAGAGTAATCATTGTCAGAACCTTCATTTTCAATAAAACTTGTCTCTTTTGCTGGAAAGCTTGAATCCATTTCCTCAAGTAGTTCCTCTGGGATATTAAATTCTTGATTCCATAAATTAATATGAACATGTTCAGACGTTATTGCACCTAAAATATATATTGCAATATTTATACACAACTGTTACAAAAAGCAAGAAGAATTGTTTAAAATGAGAAGAATAAAAAGCAAGTAACCAATAATAATATTATATTGATGGGTTTGAGAAATGAAGAACTCATCATTAATCATCATAATAATTATTAATTGGTCATTAAAAGGCGATACTTTTTAATACTAGAGATACATGCAAACACCACAACATTTTCATACCATATCGTTTAGGTGCATTTCTCAAGTTCATCTCAACATGTCTAAGTAAAATAATTAAAATTATTATAACAAAATGATTTCATTTTCTCTTGGCATAAATGACTGATTGCAAAGCTTACCTTGAATTAAGTTTATTTCTCCAACGTTTTAATGTGAACAACAAAATAATAACCACAATTAATAGTATTGCAGTAATAGTTGTTACTGTAGTAATAATTACAGTTGATCCATTGACAGTGTCTTCAGTAAAACCTTGGGTTGCTAATAAATGGATGTAAAAGACTAGTGAACTTTAGTATACCAATGAATCGTAGGATTGTGCACATAAGCATTTATAGCATAATTTGGCAGAATTATTTGCAAACTGTTGCAAGAAACGTTATCATTGTTCTGTCGAAAACCACCATTACATAATAATTGAAGCTTGCACATATTTCAGAGCAACCATATGTTCCTTCACTGCATTCATCAATATCTGATGCAATTATAATTATTATAAAGAATAATAAAAAAACATTTCCAATAAAAATGATAGAAGATGTAGGGATGTCAAAACCCAAAAAGCATGAGAACAAGGTTAGGTGGGACCCAAAATTAAACAAACCACTTCCATATATATAAACCTACATAAGTACATCTCTTTGCATTTTGATTTATAGTGGTTTAATAATTTATGTAGGGTTATATGGAAGTGGTTTGTTTAATTTTGGGTCCTATATGTTAGCTTCCCAACATTGTTCACATGCTTTTTGGGTTTTGACATCCCTACATCTTCTTTCATTGTTATTGGAATTCTTTTTGTTTCGATTGTTTTTTTCTGAATGGTTTGAATATTTTTATATAATTGCATAGGAGTTTGTAATAATTATTATAATTATATAAACATACAATGTATAGCTGTATGCATGTATATATTTTGTACATACCATTACAAGTAACCTCATCAGTGTCTAGTTGATAGCCATTTTTACATCCACAAGTGAAGCTTCCATTAGTGTTAGTACATATTTGAGAGCAATTGTGTGTTCCATTATTACACTCATCAATATCTGAATAGTACATAATTATGCGTAATTGCATAGGAGTTTGTAATAATTATTATAATTATATAAACATACAATGTATAGCTGTATGTATGTATATAATTTGTACATACCATTACAAGTAACCTCATCAGTGTCTAGTTGATAGCCATTTTTACATCCACAAGTGAAGCTTCCATTAGTGTTAGTACATATTTGAGAGCAATTGTGTGTTCCATTATTACACTCATCAATATCTGAATAGAAGCAGATTTACATAATTATGTGTAATTGTATACATGCATGTTTGTAACAGTTATTATAATTATATAAACATACAATGTATGCTGTATGTACGTACATATTTTGTACATACCATTACAAGTAACCTCATCAGGGTCTAGTTGATAGCCATTTTTACATCCACAAGTGAAGCTTCCATTAGTGTTAGTACATATTTGAAAGCAATTGTGTGTTCCATTATTACACTCATCAACATCTGAATAGAAACAGTTGTACATAATTATGCGTAATTGCATAGGAGTTTGTAATAATTATTATAATTATATAAACATACAATGTATAGCTGTATGTAAGTATATATTTTGTACATACCATTACAAGTAACCTCATCAGTGTCTAGATGATAGCCATTTTTACATCCACAAGTGTGAAGCTTCCATTAGTGTTAGTACATATTTGAGAGCAATTGTGTGTTCCATTATTACACTCATCAATATCTGAATAGAAACAGATTTACATAATTATGTGTAATTATATACATGCATGTTTGTAATAGTTATTATAATTATATAAACATACAATGTATAGCTGTATGTATGTATATATTTTGTACATACCATTACAAGTAACCTCATCAGTGTCTAGTTGATAGCCATTTTTACATCCACAAGTGAAGCTTCCATTAGTGTTAGTACATATTTGAGAGCAATTGTGTGTTCCATTATTACACTCATCAATATCTGAATAGAAACAGATTTACATAATTATGTGTAATTATATACATGCATGTTTGTAATAGTTATTATAATTATATAAACATACAATGTATGCTGTATGTACGTACATATTTTGTACATACCATTACAAGTAACCTCATCAGTGTCTAGTTGATAGCCATTTTTACATCCACAAGTGAAGCTTCCATTAGTGTTAGTACATATTTGAGAGCAATTGTGTGTTCCATTATTACACTCATCAATATCTGAATAGTACATAATTATGTGTAATTGCATAGGAGTTTGTAATAATTATTATAATTATATAAACATACAATGTATAGCTGTATGTATGTATATAATTTGTACATACCATTACAAGTAACCTCATCAGTGTCTAGTTGATAGCCATTTTTACATCCACAAGTGAAGCTTCCATTAGTGTTAGTACATATTTGAGAGCAATTGTGTGTTCCATTATTACACTCATCAATATCTGAATAGTACATAATTATGCGTAATTGCATAGGAGTTTGTAATAATTATTATAATTATATAAACATACAATGTATAGCTGTATGTAAGTATATATTTTGTACATACCATTACAAGTAACCTCATCAGTGTCTAGTTGATAGCCATTTTTACATCCACAAGTGAAGCTTCCATTAGTGTTAGTACATATTTGAGAGCAATTGTGTGTTCCATTATTACACTCATCAATATCTGAATAGTACATAATTATGCGTAATTGCATAGGAGTTTGTAATAATTATTATAATTATATAAACATACAATGTATAGCTGTATGTATGTATATAATTTGTACATACCATTACAAGTAACCTCATCAGTGTCTAGTTGATAGCCATTTTTACATCCACAAGTGAAGCTTCCATTAGTGTTAGTACATATTTGAGAGCAATTGTGTGTTCCATTATTACACTCATCAATATCTGAATAGAAACAGATTTACATAATTATGTGTAATTATATACATGCATGTTTGTAATAATTATTATAATTATATAAACATACAATGTATAGCTGTATGTATGTATATATTTTGTACATACCATTACAAGTAACCTCATCAGTGTCTAGTTGATAGCCATTTTTACATCCACAAGTGAAGCTTCCATTAGTTTTAGTACATATTTGAGAGCAATTGTGTGTTCCATTATTACACTCATCAATATCTGAATAGTACATAATTATGCGTAATTGCATAGGAGTTTGTAATATTTATTATAATTATATAAACATACAATGTATAGCTGTATGTATGTATATAATTTGTACATACCATTACAAGTAACCTCATCAGTGTCTAGTTGATAGCCATTTTTACATCCACAAGTGAAGCTTCCATTAGTGTTAGTACATATTTGAGAGCAATTGTGTGTTCCATTATTACACTCATCAATATCTGAATAGAAGCAGATTTACATAATTATGTGTAATTGTATACATGCATGTTTGTAATAGTTATTATAATTATATAAACATACAATGTATGCTGTATGTACGTACATATTTTGTACATACCATTACAAGTAACCTCATCAGGGTCTAGTTGATAGCCATTTTTACATCCACAAGTGAAGCTTCCATTAGTGTTAGTACATATTTGAGAGCAATTGTGTGTTCCATTATTACACTCATCAATATCTGAATAGAAACAGATTTACATAATTATGTGTAATTATATACATGCATGTTTGTAATAGTTATTATAATTATATAAACATACAATGTATAGCTGTATGTATGTATATATTTTGTACATACCATTACAAGTAACCTCATCAGTGTCTAGTTGATAGCCATTTTTACATCCACAAGTGAAGCTTCCATTAGTGTTAGTACATATTTGAGAGCAATTGTGTGTTCCATTATTACACTCATCAATATCTGAATAGAAACAGATTTACATAATTATGTGTAATTATATACATGCATGTTTGTAATAGTTATTATAATTATATAAACATACAATGTATGCTGTATGTACGTACATATTTTGTACATACCATTACAAGTAACCTCATCAGTGTCTAGTTGATAGCCATTTTTACATCCACAAGTGAAGCTTCCATTAGTGTTAGTACATATTTGAGAGCAATTGTGTGTTCCATTATTACACTCATCAATATCTGAATAGTACATAATTATGTGTAATTGCATAGGAGTTTGTAATAATTATTATAATTATATAAACATACAATGTATAGCTGTATGTATGTATATAATTTGTACATACCATTACAAGTAACCTCATCAGTGTCTAGTTGATAGCCATTTTTACATCCACAAGTGAAGCTTCCATTAGTGTTAGTACATATTTGAGAGCAATTGTGTGTTCCATTATTACACTCATCAATATCTGAATAGTACATAATTATGCGTAATTGCATAGGAGTTTGTAATAATTATTATAATTATATAAACATACAATGTATAGCTGTATGTAAGTATATATTTTGTACATACCATTACAAGTAACCTCATCAGTGTCTAGTTGATAGCCATTTTTACATCCACAAGTGAAGCTTCCATTAGTGTTAGTACATATTTGAGAGCAATTGTGTGTTCCATTATTACACTCATCAATATCTGAATAGAAACAGATTTACATAATTATGTGTAATTATATACATGCATGTTTGTAATAGTTATTATAATTATATAAACATACAATGTATGCTGTATGTACGTACATATTTTGTACATACCATTACAAGTAACCTCATCAGGGTCTAGTTGATAGCCATTTTTACATCCACAAGTGAAGCTTCCATTAGTGTTAGTACATATTTGAAAGCAATTGTGTGTTCCATTATTACACTCATCAACATCTGAATAGAAACAGTTGTACATAATTATGCGTAATTGCATAGGAGTTTGTAATAATTATTATAATTATATAAACATACAATGTATAGCTGTATGTAAGTATATATTTTGTACATACCATTACAAGTAACCTCATCAGTGTCTAGTTGATAGCCATTTTTACATCCACAAGTGAAGCTTCCATTAGTGTTAGTACATATTTGAGAGCAATTGTGTGTTCCATTATTACACTCATCAATATCTGAATAGAAACAGATTTACATAATTATGTGTAATTATATACATGCATGTTTGTAATAATTATTATAATTATATAAACATACAATGTATAGCTGTATATATATATATATGTTTTGTACATACCATTACAAGTAACCTCATCAGTGTCTAGTTGATAGCCATTTTTACATCCACAAGTGAAGCTTCCATTAGTGTTAGTACATATTTGAGAGCAATTGTGTGTTCCATTATTACACTCATCAATATCTGAATAGAAACAGATTTACATAATTATGTGTAATTATATACATGCATGTTTGTAATAGTTATTATAATTATATAAACATACAATGTATGCTGTATATACGTACATATTTTGTACATACCATTACAAGTAACCTCATCAGGGTCTAGTTGATAGCCATTTTTACATCCACAAGTGAAGCTTCCATTAGTGTTAGTACATATTTGAAAGCAATTATGTGTTCCATTATTACACTCATCAACATCTGAATAGAAACAGATTTACATAATTATGTGTAATTATATACATGCATGTTTGTAATAGTTATTATAATTATATAAACATACAATGTATAGCTGTATGTAAGTACATATATTTTGTACATACCATTACAAGTAACCTCATCAGAGTCTAGATGATAGCCATTTTCACATCCACAAGTGAAGCTTCCATTAGTGTTAGTACATATTTGAGAGCAATTGTGTGTTCCATTATTACACTCATCAATATCTGAATAGAAACAGATTTACATAATTATGTGTAATTATATACATGGATGTTTGTAATAATTATTATAATTATATAAACATACAATGTATAGCTGTATGTATGTATATATTTTGTACATACCATTACAAGTAACCTCATCAGTGTCTAGTTGATAGCCATTTTTACATCCACAAGTGAAGCTTCCATTAGTGTTAGTACATATTTGAAAGCAATTGTGTGTTCCATTATTACACTCATCAATATCTGAATAGAAACAGATTTACATAATTATGTGTAATTATATACATGCATGTTTGTAATAGTTATTATAATTATATAAACATACAATGTATGCTGTATGTACGTACATATTTTGTACATACCATTACAAGTAACCTCATCAGGGTCTAGTTGATAGCCATTTTTACATCCACAAGTGAAGCTTCCATTAGTGTTAGTACATATTTGAAAGCAATTGTGTGTTCCATTATTACACTCATCAACATCTGAATAGAAACAGTTGTACATAATTATGCGTAATTGCATAGGAGTTTGTAATAATTATTATAATTATATAAACATACAATGTATAGCTGTATGTAAGTATATATTTTGTACATACCATTACAATTAACCTCATCAGTGTCTAGATGATAGCCATTTTTACATCCACAAGTGAAGCTTCCATTAGTGTTAGTACATATTTGAGAGCAATTGTGTGTTCCATTATTACACTCATCAATATCTGAATAGAAACAGATTTACATAATTATGTGTAATTATATACATGCATGTTTGTAATAATTATTATAATTATATAAACATACAATGTATAGTTGTATATATATATATGTTTTGTACATACCATTACAAGTAACCTCATCAGTGTCTAGTTGATAGCCATTTTTACATCCACAAGTGAAGCTTCCATTAGTGTTAGTACATATTTGAGAGCAATTGTGTGTTCCATTATTACACTCATCAATATCTGAATAGAAACAGATTTACATAATTATGTGTAATTATATACATGCATGTTTGTAATAGTTATTATAATTATATAAACATACAATGTATGCTGTATGTACGTACATATTTTGTACATACCATTACAAGTAACCTCATCAGGGTCTAGTTGATAGCCATTTTTACATCCACAAGTGAAGCTTCCATTAGTGTTAGTACATATTTGAGAGCAATTGTGTGTTCCATTATTACACTCATCAACATCTGCATAGAAACAGTTGTACATAATTATGCGTAATTGCATAGGAGTTTGTAATCATTATTATAATTATATAAACATACAATGTATAGCTGTATGTAAGTATATATTTTGTACATACCATTACAAGTAACCTCATCAGTGTCTAGATGATAGCCATTTTTACATCCACAAGTGAAGCTTCCATTAGTGTTAGTACATATTTGAGAGCAATTGTGTGTTCCATTATTACACTCATCAATATCTGAATAGAAACAGATTTACATAATTATGTGTAATTATATACATGCATGTTTGTAATAATTATTATAATTATATAAACATACAATGTATAGCTGTATATATATATATATATGTTTTGTACATACCATTACAAGTAACCTCATTAGTGTCTAGTTGATAGCCATTTTTACATCCACAAGTGAAGCTTCCATTAGTGTTAGTACATATTTGAGAGCAATTGTGTGTTCCATTATTACACTCATCAATATCTGAATAGAAACAGTTGTACATAATTATGCGTAATTGTATAGGAGTTTGTAATAATTATTATAATTATATAAACATACAATGTATAGCTGTATGTAAGTACATATATTTTGTACATACCATTACAAGTAACCTTATCAGTGTCTAGATGATAGCCATTTTCACATCCACAAGTGAAGCTTCCATTAGTGTTAGTACATATTTGAGAGCAATTGTGTGTTCCATTATTACACTCATCAATATCTGAATAGAAACAGATTTACATAATTATGTGTAATTATATACATGCATGTTTGTAATAGTTATTATAATTATATAAACATACAATGTATGCTGTATGTACGTACATATTGTGTACATACCATTACAAGTAACCTCATCAGGGTCTAGTTGATAGCCATTTTTACATCCACAAGTGAAGCTTCCATTAGTGTTAGTACATATTTGAGAGCAATTGTGTGTTCCATTATTACACTCATCAATATCTGAATAGAAACAGATTTACATAATTATGTGTAATTATATACATGCATGTTTGTAATAATTATTATAATTATATAAACATAGAATATGTAGCTGTATGTATGTATATATTTTGTACATACCATTACAAGTAACCTCATCAGTGTCTAGTTGATAGCCATTTTTACATCCACAAGTGAAGCCTCTATTAGTGTTAGTACATATTTGAGAGCAATTGTGTGTTCCATTATTACACTCATCAACAACTGAATAGAAACAGTTGTACATAATTATGCGTAATCGCACAGGAGTTTGTAATAATTATTATAATTATATAAACATACAATGTATAGCTGTATGTATGTATATATTTTGTACATACCATTACAAGTAACCTCATCAGTGTCTAGTTGATAGCCATTTTTACATCCACAAGTGAAGCTTCCAATAGTGTTAGTACATATTTGAGAGCAATTGTGTGTTCCATTATTACACTCATCAATATCTGAATAGAAACAGATTTACATAATTATGTGTAATTATATACATGCATGTTTGTAATAGTTATTATAATTATATAAACATACAATGTATGCTGTATGTACGTACATATTTTGTACATACCATTACAAGTAACCTCATCAGGGTCTAGTTGATAGCCATTTTTACATCCACAAGTGAAGCTTCGATTAGTGTTAGTACATATTGGAAAGCAATTGTGTGTTCCATTAATACACTCATGAACATCTGAATAGAAACAGTTGTACATAATTATGCGTAATTGCATAGGAGTTTGTAATAATTATTATAATTATATAAACATACAATGTATAGCTGTATGTAAGTATATATTTTATACATACCATTACAAGTAACCTGATCAGTGTCTAGATGATAACCATCATTACATCCACATGTGAAGCTTCCATCAGTGTTAGTACATATTTGAGAGCAATTGTGTGTTCCATTATTACACTCATCAATATCTGAATAGTACATAATTACGCGTAATTGCATAGGAGTTTGTAATAATTATTATAATTATATAAACATACAATGTATAGCTGTATGTATGTATATATTTTGTACATACCATTACAAGTAACATCATCAGTGTCTAGTTGATAGCCATTTTTACATCCACAAGTGAAGCCTCTATTAGTGTTAGTACATATTTGAGAGCAATTGTGTGTTCCATTATTACACTCATCAACAACTGAATAGAAACAGTTGTACATAATTATGCGTAATCGCACAGGAGTTTGTAATAATTATTATAATTATATAAACATACAATGTATAGCTGTATGTATGTATATAATTTGTACATACCATTACAAGTAACCTCATCAGTGTCTAGTTGATAGCCATTTTTACATCCACAAGTGAAGCTTCCATTAGTGTTAGTACATATTTGAGAGCAATTGTGTGTTCCATTATTACACTCATCAATATCTGAATAGAAACAGATTTACATAATTATGTGTAATTATATACATGCATGTTTGTAATAATTATTATAATTATATAAACATACAATGTATAGCTGTATGTATGTATATATTTTGTACATACCATTACAAGTAACCTCATCAGTGTCTAGTTGATAGCCATTTTTACATCCACAAGTGAAGCTTCCATTAGTTTTAGTACATATTTGAGAGCAATTGTGTGTTCCATTATTACACTCATCAATATCTGAATAGTACATAATTATGCGTAATTGCATAGGAGTTTGTAATATTTATTATAATTATATAAACATACAATGTATAGCTGTATGTATGTATATAATTTGTACATACCATTACAAGTAACCTCATCAGTGTCTAGTTGATAGCCATTTTTACATCCACAAGTGAAGCTTCCATTAGTGTTAGTACATATTTGAGAGCAATTGTGTGTTCCATTATTACACTCATCAATATCTGAATAGAAGCAGATTTACATAATTATGTTTAATTGTATACATGCATGTTTGTAATAGTTATTATAATTATATAAACATACAATGTATGCTGTATGTACGTACATATTTTGTACATACCATTACAAGTAACCTCATCAGGGTCTAGTTGATAGCCATTTTTACATCCACAAGTGAAGCTTCCATTAGTGTTAGTACATATTTGAGAGCAATTGTGTGTTCCATTATTACACTCATCAATATCTGAATAGAAACAGATTTACATAATTATGTGTAATTATATACATGCATGTTTGTAATAGTTATTATAATTATATAAACATACAATGTATGCTGTATGTATGTATATATTTTGTACATACCATTACAAGTAACCTCATCAGGGTCTAGTTGATAGCCATTTTTACATCCACAAGTGAAGCTTCCATTAGTGTTAGTACATATTTGAGAGCAATTGTGTGTTCCATTATTACACTCATCAATATCTGAATAGAAACAGATTTACATAATTATGTGTAATTATATACATGCATGTTTGTAATAATTATTATAATTATATAAACATAGAATATGTAGCTGTATGTATGTATATATTTTGTACATACCATTACAAGTAACCTCATCAGTGTCTAGTTGATAGCCATTTTTACATCCACAAGTGAAGCCTCTATTAGTGTTAGTACATATTTGAGAGCAATTGTGTGTTCCATTATTACACTCATCAACAACTGAATAGAAACAGTTGTACATAATTATGCGTAATCGCACAGGAGTTTGTAATAATTATTATAATTATATAAACATACAATGTATAGCTGTATGTATGTATATATTTTGTACATACCATTACAAGTAACCTCATCAGGGTCTAGTTGATAGCCATTTTTACATCCACAAGTGAAGCTTCCAATAGTGTTAGTACATATTTGAGAGCAATTGTGTGTTCCATTATTACACTCATCAATATCTGAATAGTACATAATTACGCGTAATTGCATAGGAGTTTGTAATAATTATTATAATTATATAAACATACAATGTATAGCTGTATGTATGTATATATTTTGTACATACCATTACAAGTAACCTCATCAGTGTCTAGTTGATAGCCATTTTTACATCCACAAGTGAAGCTTCCATTAGTGTTAGTACATATTTGAGAGCAATTGTGTGTTCCATTATTACACTCATCAATATCTGAATAGAAACAGATTTACATAATTATGTGTAATTATATACATGCATGTTTGTAATAGTTATTATAATTATATAAACATACAATGTATGCTGTATGTACGTACATATTTTGTACATACCATTACAAGTAACCTCATCAGGGTCTAGTTGATAGCCATTTTTACATCCACAAGTGAAGCTTCGATTAGTGTTAGTACATATTGGAAAGCAATTGTGTGTTCCATTAATACACTCATGAACATCTGAATAGAAACAGTTGTACATAATTATGCGTAATTGCATAGGAGTTTGTAATAATTATTATAATTATATAAACATACAATGTATAGCTGTATGTAAGTATATATTTTATACATACCATTACAAGTAACCTGATCAGTGTCTAGATGATAACCATCATTACATCCACATGTGAAGCTTCCATCAGTGTTAGTACATATTTGAGAGCAATTGTGTGTTCCATTATTACACTCATCAATATCTGAATAGTACATAATTACGCGTAATTGCATAGGAGTTTGTAATAATTATTATAATTATATAAACATACAATGTATAGCTGTATGTATGTATATATTTTGTACATACCATTACAAGTAACCTCATCAGTGTCTAGTTGATAGCCATTTTTACATCCACAAGTGAAGCCTCTATTAGTGTTAGTACATATTTGAGAGCAATTGTGTGTTCCATTATTACACTCATCAACAACTGAATAGAAACAGTTGTACATAATTATGCGTAATCGCACAGGAGTTTGTAATAATTATTATAATTATATAAACATACAATGTATAGCTGTATGTATGTATATATTTTGTACATACCATTACAAGTAACCTCATCAGTGTCTAGTTGATAGCCATTTTTACATCCACAAGTGAAGCTTCCAATAGTGTTAGTACATATTTGAGAACAATTGTGTGTTCCATTATTACACTCATCAATATCTGAATAGTACATAATTACGCGTAATTGCATAGGAGTTTGTAATAATTATTATAATTATATAAACATACAATGTATAGCTGTATGTATGTATATATTTTGTACATACCATTACAAGTAACCTCATCAGTGTCTAGTTGATAGCCATTTTTACATCCACAAGTGAAGCTTCCATTAGTGTTAGTACATATTTGAGAGCAATTGTGTGTTCCATTATTACACTCATCAATATCTGAATAGAAACAGATTTACATAATTATGTGTAATTATATACATGCATGTTTGTAATAGTTATTATAATTATATAAACATACAATGTATGCTGTATGTACGTACATATTTTGTACATACCATTACAAGTAACCTCATCAGGGTCTAGTTGATAGCCATTTTTACATCCACAAGTGAAGCTTCCATTAGTGTTAGTACATATTTGAAAGCAATTGTGTGTTCCATTATTACACTCATCAATATCTGAATAGAAACAGATTTACATAATTATGTGTAATTATATACATGCATGTTTGTAATAATTATTATAATTATATAAACATAGAATATGTAGCTGTATGTATGTATATATTTTGTACATACCATTACAAGTAACCTCATCAGTGTCTAGTTGATAGCCATTTTTACATCCACAAGTGAAGCCTCTATTAGTGTTAGTACATATTTGAGAGCAATTGTGTGTTCCATTATTACACTCATCAACAACTGAATAGAAACAGTTGTACATAATTATGCGTAATCGCACAGGAGTTTGTAATAATTATTATAATTATATAAACATACAATGTATAGCTGTATGTATGTATATATTTTGTACATACCATTACAAGTAACCTCATCAGTGTCTAGTTGATAGCCATTTTTACATCCACAAGTGAAGCTTCCAATAGTGTTAGTACATATATGAGAGCAATTGTGTGTTCCATTATTACACTCATCAATATCTGAATAGTACATAATTACGCGTAATTGCATAGGAGTTTGTAATAATTATTATAATTATATAAACATACAATGTATAGCTGTATGTATGTATATATTTTGTACATACCATTACAAGTAACCTCATCAGTGTCTAGTTGATAGCCATTTTTACATCCACAAGTGAAGCTTCCATTAGTGTTAGTACATATTTGAGAGCAATTGTGTGTTCCATTATTACACTCATCAATATCTGAATAGAAACAGATTTACATAATTATGTGTAATTATATACATGCATGTTTGTAATAGTTATTATAATTATATAAACATACAATGTATGCTGTATGTACGTACATATTTTGTACATACCATTACAAGTAACCTGATCAGTGTCTAGATGATAACCATCATTACATCCACATGTGAAGCTTCCATCAGTGTTAGTACATATTTGAGAGCATTTGTGTGTTCCTTCACTACACTCATTAGTATCTGAAGAGAAACATGTGTATACAATTATGTGGAAATATATATATGTATGTTTGAATGTTTGTAATAGTTATTATCATTATAATTAGAACTATGCATTATGTATACACACATTTTGTACATACCATTACAAGTAACATTATCAAAGTCTAGATGATAACCATCATTACATCCACACGTGAAACTTCCATTAGTGTTAGTACATATTTGAGAGCAATTGTGTGTTCCATTATTACACTCATCAATATCTGAATAGAAACAGATTTACATAATTATGTGTAATTATATACATGCATGTTTGTAATAATTATTATAATTATATAAACATAGAATATGTAGCTGTATGTATGTATATATTTTGTACATACTATTACAAGTAACCTCATCAGTGTCTAGTTGATAGCCATTTTTACATCCACAAGTGAAGCTTCCATTAGTGTTAGTACATATTTCAGAGCAATTGTGTGTTCCATTATTACACTCATCAATATCTGAATAGCAACAGATTTACATAATTATGTGTAATTATATACATGCATGTTTGTAATAATTATTATAATTATATAAACATACAATGTATAGCTGTATATATATATATATTTTGTACATACCATTACAAGTAACCTCATCAGTGTCTAGTTGATAGCCATTTTTACATCCACAAGTGAAGCTTCCATTAGTGTTAGTACATATTTGAGAGCAATTGTGTGTTCCATTATTACACTCATCAATATCTGAATAGAAACAGTTGTACATAATTATTCGTAATTGCATAGGAGTTTGTAATAATTATTATAATTATGTAAACATACAATGTATAGCTGTATGTATGTATATATTTTGTACATACCATTACAAGTAACCTCATCAGTGTCTAGATGATAACCATCATTACATCCACATGTGAAGCTTCCATTTGTGTTAGTACATATTTGAGAGCAATTGTGTGTTCCTTCACTACACTCATTAGCATCTGAAAAGATACAGACTTACATAAATACATGTATGCGGAATTATATACATGCATGTTTCAATGGTCGTTATAACTGTTATAACTACACAATGTACAGCAGTATGTATACGCACATTGTTTACATACCATTACAAGTAACATTATCAAAGTCTAGATGATAACCATCATTACATCCACACGTGAAACTTCCATTAGTGTTAGTACATATTTGAGAGCAATTGTGTGTTCCATTATTACACTCATCAATATCTGAATAGAAACAGATTTACATAATTATGTGTAATTATATACATGCATGTTTGTAATATTTATTATAATTATATAAACATACAATGTATAGCTGTATATATATATATGTTTTGTACATACCATTACAGGTAACCTCATCAGTGTCTAGTTGATAGCCATTTTTACATCCACAAGTGAAGCTTCCATTAGTGTTAGTACATATTTGAGAGCAATTGTGTGTTCCATTATTACACTCATCAATATCTGAATAGAAACAGATTTACATAATTATGTGTAATTATATACATGCATGTTTGTAATAATTATTATAATTATATAAACATACAATGTATAGCTGTATATATATATATGTTTTGTACATACCATTACAAGTAACCTCATCAGTGTCTAGTTGATAGCCATTTTTACATCCACAAGTGAAGCTTCCATTAGTGTTAGTACATATTTGAGAGCAATTGTGAGTTCCATTATTACACTCATCAACATCTGAATAGAAACAGATGTACATAATTATGTGTAATTATATACATGCATGTTTGTAATAATTATTATAATTATATAAACATAGAATATGTAGCTGTATGTATGTATATATTTTGTACATACCATTACAAGTAACCTCATCAGTGTCTAGTTTATAGCCATTTTTACATCCACAAGTGAAGCTTCCATTAGTGTTAGTACATATTTGAGAGCAATTGTGTGTTCCATTATTACACTCATCAATATCTGAATAGCAACAGATTTACATAATTATGTGTAATTATATACATGCATGTTTGTAATAATTATTATAATTATATAAACATACAATGTATAGCTGTATATATATATATGTTTTGTACATACCATTACAAGTAACCTCATCAGTGTCTAGTTGATAGCCATTTTTACATCCACAAGTGAAGCTTCCATTAGTGTTAGTACATATTTGAGAGCAATTGTGAGTTCCATTATTACACTCATCAACATCTGAATAGAAACAGATGTACATAATTATGTGTAATTATATACATGCATGTTTGTAATAATTATTATAATTATATAAACATAGAATATGTAGCTGTATGTATGTATATATTTTGTACATACCATTACAAGTAACCTCATCAGTGTCTAGTTGATAGCCATTTTTACATCCACAAGTGAAGCTTCCATTAGTGTTAGTACATATTTGAGAGCAATTGTGTGTTCCATTATTACACTCATCAATATCTGAATAGCAACAGATTTACATAATTATGTGTAATTATATACATGCATGTTTGTAATAATTATTATAATTATATAAACATGCAATGTATAGCTGTATATATATATATATTTTGTACATACCATTACAAGTAACCTCATCAGTGTCTAGTTGATAGCCATTTTTACATCCACAAGTGAAGCTTCCATTAGTGTTAGTACATATTTGAGAGCAATTGTGTGTTCCATTATTACACTCATCAATATCTGAATAGAAACAGTTGTACATAATTATTCGTAATTGCATAGGAGTTTGTAATAATTATTATAATTATGTAAACATACAATGTATAGCTGTATGTATGTATATATTTTGTACATACCATTACAAGTAACCTCATCAGTGTCTAGATGATAACCATCATTACATCCACATGTGAAGCTTCCATTTGTGTTAGTACATATTTGAGAGCAATTGTGTGTTCCTTCACTACACTCATTAGCATCTGAAAAGATACAGACTTACATAAATACATGTATGCGGAATTATATACATGCATGTTTCAATGGTCGTTATAACTGTTATAACTACACAATGTACAGCAGTATGTATACGCACATTGTTTACATACCATTACAAGTAACATTATCAAAGTCTAGATGATAACCATCATTACAGCCACATGTGAAGCTTCCATCAGTGTTAGTACATATTTGAGAGCAATTGTGTGTTCCTTCACTACACTCATTAGTATCTGAAGAGAAACAGACTTACTTAAATACATGTATGCGGAATTATATACATGCATGTTTGAATGCTCGTAATAATTGTTAAATATAATTATAACTACACAATGTATAGCAGTATGTATACACAAATTTTATACATACCATTACAAGTAACATTATCAAAGTCTAGATGATAACCATCATTACAGCCACATGTGAAGCTTCCATCAGTGTTAGTACATATTTGAGAGCAATTGTGTGTTCCTTCACCACACTCATTAGTATCTGAAGAGAAACAGATGCACACAACTATGTGCAAATACTATGCATGTTTCAATGTTGGTAATAATTATTATCGTTACACTTAGAACTATACAATGAATAGCATTATTATGTATACACACATTTTGTACATACCATTACAAGTAACATCATCAAAGTCTAGATGATAACCATCATTACATCCACATGTGAAGCTTCCATCAGTGTTAGTACATATTTGAGAGCAATTGTGTATTCCTTCAATACACTCATTAGTATCTGAAAAGGAACAGATGTATACAATTATGGGAAATTATATATAAACATGTTTGAAAGTTTCTAATAATTATTATCCTTATAATTAAAACTATACAATGTATACTAGTATGTATACACACATTTGTACATACCATTACAAGTAACATTATCAAATTCTAGATGATAACCATCATTACATCCACACGTGAAAATTCCATCACTATTAGAACATGTTTGAGAGCAATTGTGTGTTCCTTCACTACACTCATTAGTATCTGAAGAGAAACAGATGCACACAATTATGTGCAAATACTATGCATGTTTCAATGTTTGTAATAATTATTATCATTATAATTAGAACTATACAATGAATAGCATTATGTATGCACACATTTTGTTCATACCATTACAAGTAACATCATCAAAGTCTAGATGATAACCATCATTACATCCACATGTGAAGCTTCCATCAGTGTTAGTACATATTTGAGAGCAATTGTGTTTTCCTTCACTACACTCATTAGTATCTGAAAAGAAACAGACTTACATTAATACATGTATGCGGAATTATATACATGCATGTTTGAATGTTCGTAATCACTGTTAACAATATAATTATATCAACACAATATATAGCAGTATGTATACACACATTTTGTACATACCACTACAAGTAACATTATCAAATTCAAGATGATAACCATCATTACATCCACACGTGAAGCTTCCATCAGTGTTAGTACATATTTGAGAGCAATTGTGTGTTCCTTCACTACACTCATTAGTATCTGAAAAGAAACAGATGCACACATTTATGTGCAAATATTATGCATGTTTCAATGTTTGTAATAATTATTATCATTATAATTAGAACTATACAATGAATAGCATTATGTATACACACATTTTGTACATACCATTACAAGTAACATTATCAAAGTTTAGATGATAACCATCATTACATCCACACGTGAAGCTTCCATCAGTGTTAGTACATATTTGAGAGCAATTGTGTGTTCCTTCACTACACTCATTAGTATCTGAAAAGGAACAGATGTATACAATTATGGGAAATTATATATAAACATGTTTGAAAGTTTCTAATAATTATTATCCTTATAATTAAAACTATACAATGTATACTAGTATGTATACACACATTTGTACATACCATTACAAGTAACATTATCAAATTCTAGATGATAACCATCATTACATCCACACGTGAAAATTCCATCACTATTAGTACATGTTTGAGAGCAATTGTGTGTTCCTTCACTACACTCATTAGTATCTGAAGAGAAACAGATGAACATAATTATGTGCAAATATTATGCATGTTTCAATGTTTGTAATAATTATTATCATTATAATTAGAGCTATACAATGAATAGCATTATGTATGCACACATTTTGTTCATACCATTACAAGTAACATCATCAAAGTCTAGATGATAACCATCATTACATCCACATGTGAAGCTTCCATCAGTGTTAGTACATATTTGAGAGCAATTGTGTGTTCCTTCACTACACTCGTTAGCATCTGAAAAAAAACAGTTTTACATAAATACATGTATGTGGAATTATATACAAGCATGTTTGAATGTTCGTTATAACTGTTATAACTACACAATGTATAGCAGTATGTATACACACATTGTGTACATACCATTACAAGTAACATTATCAAAGTCTAGATGATAACCATCATTACATCCACACGTGAAGCTTCCATCAGTGTTAGTACATATTTGAGAGCAATTGTGTGTTCCTTCACTACACTCATTAGTATCTGAAAAAAACAGTTTTACATAAATACATGTATGTGGAATTATATACAAGCATGTTTGAATGTTCGTTATAACTGTTATAACTACACAATGTATAGCAGTATGTATACACACATTGTGTACATACCATTACAAGTAACATTATCAAAGTCTAGATGATAACCATCATTACATTCACACGTGATGCTACCAGTAGTGTTAGTACATATTTGAGAACAATTGTGTGTTCCTTCACTACACACATTTATATCTGAAGAGAAGCAGATTTACGTAATTATATGTATATAACATATGTTTAAATCTTTGAAATAATTGTTATCATTGTGACGACTCATTCACCTATGTTCACTGATAACCATTAAAGTATTCAATATTTTTGCTCACTTATTCGTAACTTGTTACATTCTTCTAATTTACATGTTGTTTAGATGTAACTGTATTTTATTAGTTTTAATTTGTGTGAAAGTATAAATATGCATTTATTATGAGTATGATATGTGTTTGACCATTAAAAACAATTGATATTATTAAACCATTTGTTGGTTGATTGAGCCTAGTTGAGTAAAATCCTTTATACTTCATGGCAAAGGTGGGATAGAGATTGATAAGGCAGATACAATTTATCAATTCCCTGTTGCAGAAGTAACAACAAGAATATGTCAATCGCTGATGGTTATGACTACTCGTTCTGAGAGGCATTATCAAGAAAAAAGTAACATGGAGCAACTTGGTGATTTGGTGAAACTGCTGCTGGAGGATCACCAGATAAGGGAAGAGCAGATTGTAATAGAGAAAGAGCAGATAAATACAGGATAGACAGAGGAGAGAAGAACAGATTGCACTTGAGAAACAGTTGATGAACGAACAGATGGAAGTTCTGAAGATGCTGGTGGAAGGAACACAGCGGAGAAGACATGCTATTGCAAGAACAACCACAGGCTGAGAGACCAAGACCACATTGAAGCCTACCTTACAACATTCAAACAAATCATGGTCATGTATTAGATTCTATAAGAACGTTGGGCGGTGAAGTTAGCACCACATTTGACGGGCATATGCTGCTATGCTACCAGAGGAGCAGGAGAGTATAAAGATCTTAAACAGGCAATTCTGAGCAGGTATGATAACAGTGAGGATACATATCAGCAGCGATTTTGATCAGCAAGGAAAAAGGAACATGAAACGTATAGGGAGTTAGCAGTACGAATGTTGGATTGGTAAGGAAAGGAAATGAAGTGAAGGGTGCAATTCAGTGGAGAAGTCGCGAGAACTCATAGTCGTGGAGAAGTTACTAGATACATTACCAGTTGATATTTGTATTTGGGTACATGAAAGGAAACCCAAGACTAGTACACAAGCGGGAAAGATCGCAGATAACTATATCCAGGCAAAGAGATGTTCGAAAGAGATGCTGAGCTCAAAAGGAGAAAGACAAGCTGTAGGGATCAGGAGAGGCGTCATCAATGTGGACAAACAGGGCATATAGCAAGAGATTGCAGAAGTAAATTTAGGCCACAGAAGGAGCAGCAGCAGAAAATGGAAGGATTGAGCTGTTTTAACTGTAAGCAGAGAGAACATTTATCAAAGAATTGTCCCCATCAAGTTATGTACTGCAAAGAAAATAATATCTACCAACTTCCTACCTATCCCAGCTGAGCTGGTTCAGAAGATCAGAAGGTGGGAATTTGTGGAGCTTAACCAGCTCCTTCTGAACAATCTGGTGAGTTTCCTGAACCAAGACTCAGAATTGGGGGATTAGAAACTCCCTCCAATCGGGCACATTCCATCCTTGTGTTTGGGAATGTTGCTCTACACAGCAAAGACTGAGGTGATGTTAGCTTACATGGCCAGTATTCTCAAATCCAGCACCAACTATCCGGTAAAGGCCTGCCTGTCTTACGATAGAGTTTTTCGTGCTCAGGCCAATCTGAAGCCCCATTTCAATTGGGCAGGAGACAATACCAGGCTGTGGAATGATAAATTCTCAGGCTGGGCAGTTCCTAAGACTAGCAAATCCACAGCAACTGAGTTGTTAGATACAGTAAAATCCCAGGTATTAGTCAAACCTTCAAAATTAGAGGGAGAATTTTGTATGGGGTTTAACCTGGGACATTGCTCCGTCTTGGCCTGTTCGAGACCTCACCTTCGCTAAAGGTGCCATTAATATCACCCCTTGTTGCAGTGCCCCAAGGCATGTGGTTTTCTGAAGGGAAGTCATCTCCACGAATGCCCACTCACCTGATCATGCAGTAACGGGATGGTACCACCCATCATAGAGCCACTCCAGACACAAAAACAAGAATTCATCATGTTATTTAACCATTTGTTGTATCAATTTCCAACTCGTTTATCATTGCATAATACTTACTGTAAATCACATGTCTACTGACTTTCTCTTGTCTCTAAAGGAGACCCTTGCCCTTTCCCCAAGGAACAGACCTGATTACCTCACTGTTGCAAACTCAGGTGTGGCAGATATTATTACAGGACCACCCGGACCGTTCCCTTGTAAATTATGCCATATCAGGTATTCAGGAGGAGTTTCACATTGGTTTCAATTACCCCTCCAGTCTCTGTCAATCTGCTCATTCTGCAATACATTCTCTTTAAGGGAACATCCTTCAGTAGTATCCCAATATATAGCTTCAGAGTGTCACATGAAATGGAAACATGGCCCTTTTTCATCATTATATAACATTCACACAATCCCAATTGGGGTCATCCCAAAGAAGCACAGAGCGGGAAAATGGTACCTAATCGTTGAGGGTTCCAGTATCAATGATGGCATAGACTCCTCCCTGTGCTCCATGTCCTACATCCCTGCTCAGGACACCATACAAGAATTAACCAAGTTAGGAAAAAAAGCCCTCCTAGTAGATGGGGTGCTAACGTTTGGTCAACGTTCAGCTCCTAAGATTTTCAACTCTATGACAGTGAATCATAATTAATCACTGTCACATATTTTTCATACACTACCTGGACGACTTTCTCCTAGATAAGACCCAGGCCATATGCCAGGGGCTCAGCAATAGCCCCAGAGAAAGTCGAGGGCCTCTCAACCCAACTCACCTTTCTGGGAATGCAACTACATGTAGATACAATGGCGTAGGAAGCTCGACTTCCTCACGACAAACTCATAAGAATCCACTCCATGGTGAAGCAATGGAAGAGACACTCATGTTGCGAAGCGAAAGAACTGGAGTCCCTGCTTGGGTACTTCTAGGATGTGGCTAGAATAATTTCCTCTGGTAAGATGTTCACGCAGAGAATTATTGACTCAACAGCGGCTTCCGCTCAGACATTGAGTGGTGGTGTCAATTTCTTCCTTCACGGAATGGAGTGTCTCTGCTGCCTCCTACCCATAATGCCCCTCATGCTGTTATCACTTATGGAGCATACTCACCCTGTGGTTGGTTTCAGATTTGCCAGCCAGTCCCCTTGTCAACAGTGGATATTGCAGCAAAAGAACTGTTAGCTATTGTCATGGCACTAACAATCAGGGGAAAGCAATGGTCAGGGAGCTCAGTTCTCATTCGGTGTGATAACCTAGATGTGGTGCTTATCCTCAGATCAGATTATGCCAAAAACGAGGATGTTATGCAATTAATGTTCTGTCTTTTCTTCATACCGAATACTGATACAATTAGTGGTGTACCACTAATATACATATGAATGACAGTAAGTATGCTCATTCAACAATCACTATCCAGTAGAAAGCCTATTCTATACTATGCATTACTGAATATAATTGAAGGGTTGAGAGTAGTCTAACTCACAAAACAGTACTATACCCAGGCTAATACCAAAACACCATGAAAATCAGTTTAAGGAGCCGGGAAAAATTGGAGAAATAAAAAAATATTCCCTATTTCATTACTGGGGTATATTCAACCTTTACCCATTATTGTGCAATATGGACTAGTTGATTTTTTGGTTAGACAAATCTGGCTCTCAACCTTTCAATTATGATATGTTTGATGCATCTCGTGTATACCTTTACAAGTAGCTCCATCAGCATCCAGTAAATATCCATTATTACATCCACAAGTGAAGCTTCCATTAGTGTTAGTACATACTTGAGAGCAACTGTCTGTCTCATCACTACATTCATCGATATCTGTAAAATAATTTGCTATTAATGTTACATTTCATTTATAGTCACATTGCCTTGCCAATAGGTCCCTATATCATTGTCAGTACATACTGTAGTGCATGTACATGTCTACATTTTGTAAATTTGCTTTGGCAAATAAGGATGCACTCAGTCTTTCCTTCAAGATAAATATTTATGTTAGTTCATCAGTGGTCATGATATTAGGTAAACAATGACACAATGTATATCTGCTTACCATTACAAGTAACATAATCAATATCCAGTATATAACCACTATTACATCCACAAATAAAGCTTCCGATTATATTTGTACATGTTTGAGAACAATCATCCGTTTCATCAGTACACTCATCAATATCTGAACAGATTGAATTTTATGCAGTATATCAATGATTGTATACAACAACTAGAGCTAACTGAGAGTATAATTATAACTATATAACATATATCAGTAGTGTTACTAAATAATTATCATTTATTGCAATAATGAAAGTATCTACCATAGTAGTAACACCACAATGTCATTTTTTTTATACTATCCCAAGAAATGTTTTTACAATTAAGATTAAATGAAGATACTTTTGTCTGTAAGTTGTGTTCATGAATACTAGAATCTGTGTTGGACCATAATAACATGTCTTCTTAGATAATATCAAAGGCCATTACAGTGGTTGTGATACCTCTTCTTCACAAATAGTTGTCTGGTTATCACTGTTTCTTTTGCTTCATGTACCAGTACGTTTTGTAAATAAAAACAAGCAAATCTTAGCAGAAAATCTAAAGGGATAGCTCAAATCTGTGTATGATTATACAGTATTGTATTCTATCAATTCTGTAAGACTGCATATTTGTATGTCTGGTATGAATACATTTCTGTATGTTGCTTCTATACATGTACATAAAGATTAGTATGTCTGCATATGTGCATATATGTATGCTTGTATGCATGTATATTTTAATTTGTTTTTTTTTGCATACCATTACAAGTCAACCCAACTTTCTCTTTTAGATGCTAATTGTTCTAATCAAATTATGCTTTCCATTTTAAATAAAATATCAATTGATTTTGGTATGCAAAATTGTAAATGTAGGTTCACATATGTGCCATGTAGTTGAATATTACTAATATCATTGGTAACATAGTGACTCTGTGACATTTATAATGCTGTTTGAAACATACCATTACATGATATTCCATCTTCATGCAAAACATAACCATCATTACAGGAACAGAATAAACCTTCCGGAGAGAAGTTACATAGCTGAGTACAGTTGGAACACTCATCACTAGCTATTGAGAGAGGGTATTAAGTATAATTTATATTGTCGAGTTTTATGTGTGTGGGTGTGATTGTCTGAATCCTTCTACATACCATTAAACATTGTATCACTGCAGAAATAGAAGTGTTAAAATAACAAATGTATTGGCTAGCAAAGTTGTAAGAATACAAATAATTGGTCATACAGGTTGTTGTTATGACTGCAAGATACTTACACTATAAGCAATTATCATATCAATATCTCATATTACATGCACAAAGAATGTGTGGAAACATAAAATGATTTAATTAAAATGTTATTCTGCTTCTTTGTATATCTAATAGAAAGTATAAGGATAATTGGATTATAGTTACATGTACGTCACCATGCTAGTCAGGACAACCTAATGACCAATCTAATTACAATTAGCACTATTCCATGCAACTGTACTAACCAATATAATTTAGTTATTTTAACAATTTAATTATTCTTGCAGTGCAAAACACTTAATAATCCCTTCATTGCACAGCCACAATTTACATAGTACAGACAAAATAATATTATTACTGGTAATTACACTTGTGGTTTATAACTATGTTATTGACAATAGGAAGACTACTTTCTCTCATGATTATGTTACAGCTGTTAGATTTTTACAATTCAAATTGCAATTTGCCCCAAAGAGCACATGAAGTTTACAATAAAAACTATGCTTGTCATGAAAATCAATATAATTATAGCTGTAAACATTAATTTTAGGTCCTATTGAATTTGTTACTGTAAAAAAACAAAATTGTTAAAATAACTCATTGATTGGTTATTGCATATACAGTTACAAAGATCTAAAGTTGTATTGTCATGCTGTTGATGCTATAACATTTACTTGAAGAAGTTGAAGTCCTATTTTCTTAACCTTCCTATATAATATTTCATGTCACTTATAAAACTTAAAAGTAACTGGCCATCAACATATGGCTGAAATGTTCTATAAAACTTGTAACTGCATAATTTAATTCACCAAGAAACACCACAAAAGATTGTTCCCATAGCTATTTGGCAATATGATACCAGCAATCATGTAGGCACAACCAGCATCAGCAATTAACACTGTATACTTCTCAATGAATGAGTTATTTTAAGAATTTTGTTATTGCACCGTAACTGCTCAGTGTTGTATCAGACTACATGGTTTTCATAACAGTCATTTTTACATAACTTCATAGTGGGAGAGGCAGCTACTGGCTAAAATAAACTATGAGTAACATGGAATCCAAGTTGTCAGATATAAATTATTATATGAGTTAGTAATTACTATCCATAAATGTAAGTGATGATTGTGAATAACAACACTATAGCCTGCTACCATGTTGTTGCTGTGTGTTGTATTTCGAATATTGGAAGTTATATATAAGTTTATAACTTCCTAGTTTCCTGGCTATAAGTACGGTAATAGCATCCACATGCAGTTAATATCACATTGTGTGTAAATTGAATGTTCACTCAGTCTATTTTACGGAAAATATAATTCTGTGAACTTGGATGTAGACATTCTGCCCTCACAATTTTATTTTAGCAATAGACTAGTGCATTCTATAACTATAACTTCTAACATCAATTTAAATGTTCAGGTATATAAACTTCTGATAATGTGGTATATAAACTTCTGATGGATTGAAAACAAGTAGTGTGCAAAAGACTAAAGTTTGTAACGACACAAAATGAATCGGTACAATATTACTTTTAGTAATAATTATAACTGTTAAATTTATTATGTTATGAGTAAAATATTATAGTAACTGTTAATAATAATAGTTTAATCAATAACTAAATAATCTCTGATAGTACTCTCATATGTTTACTTACGTGGAGGACAGATTTGGGGTGCATCAGAACAGCAATCGTTTAGCTGATAACACTGTGAATCACAAAAGCAATCCCCAACCTGGCAAGTAGAAAGACGACTATATACACAGCAATCAGTATAATTAGCAGTGCAAGAACCTGTATGAAGTATTGTATACTACAATTTCACATGACAAAGGAATTATATAAATTGTAAAGAAATGCATTGAAATACCAAACATAGGCAAGAGTAAATCTATATAGCTAATTTTTAAAAAATGTCTATAATATTATACATGTTTCTACTGCATACCAATGCAGGTTACTCCATCAATGTCTAGTAGATAACTAATATTACATCCACAAACAAAGCTTCCAACAGTGTTTGTACAAGTTTGAGAGCAATTATCGTTTCCATCATTGCACTCATCAATATCTGAAAACATATATATATGTGTAAGCATTACATATGTGACTGCTTTTTGTTAATGTAGGTACATAAACATGTACGAAATAAACATGTATGTTTGAATTCATTTACATACCATTGCAAGTAACTCCATCAGTGTCCAATATAAACCCATTATTACATTCACAATTGAAGCCCCCTGCAGTGTTTATACATACTTGGGAGCAATTGTGTGTTCCAACACTACACTCATCAATATCTGGATGACAGTAAATATAATGCATATTATGTTTATACACATGTACTATGTTTGCATACATACAACCGTACTTTCAAACATACAAACAAATATAAATATTTATTACATATTGCATATATATATAATTGTTACTGGTACATATATATATATATATATATAATAATAAAAACATTTTTAAAAATGAAAGAGTATGTAGTTATATATATCAAAACTGAAAAAAGCACAGGAACAAGATGGCTTTAGCAACGAAATGAAATTCCACTTCCACATAACAACCGTACATAAGTATACACAGCTAAAAAAAACACAAAGAAGCGATACTTATGTATGATTGTTATGTGGAAGTGGTATTTCATTTTTTTGCCAAAACCATCTTGTTCCTGTGCTTCTTCGGTTTTGATATATATCCCTACATACTCTTTCATTTTTTAAAAATGTTTTTTAATTATTTCTGTTTCATATTTAGTACACTGATGATATCTATAATATACTGATTAATCCACCAAATAAAAATAATTATTATAATCAATGAATTAGTGGCATAATTGTGATGAAATGTCTTATCTCACTGTGATCAACTAACACATCAGTACCGAAGCAAATTCGTACTATTTGTAAAACCATCTGATATCTATCCCTCTTAAAATTAATGGGGGTGGTTTAATACAAATGGCGTCCTATTGTAAGTAGGTTGCTATAGTGGCTGAAAGTATTTCGTTGTTCAGGTCAAGTCACAGAACAGTACGGAGTTTGTTTCCCTGAATTTAACTGAAAATAAATATGTTAAAGCTACTTTAATAGCTCCAGAAACGTAGAAATCTATTTTTGTGATTTCAGTTGCCAGTCAGGTTTTGCTACATGACGGCTTTCTACTTTAACAATGATCTATGGGCATCTAAAAGGTAATGTTAGATATAAAAATACTCAGTATTATAAGTTACGTATATTAATTTTAACTTATATGTTAATATTACCACTTGCAAATGAAATGTATGGGTGGCCATTTTTTTCCAGGCCATCCCTAAATAGAGAGTACTACCGTACTCTCTGATACATGCATGTTTGAATGTTTGTAATAATTATTATAATTATATAAACATACAATGTATAGCTGTATGTATATACACATTTTGTACATACCATTACAAGTAACATTATCAAAGTCTATATGGTAACCATCATTACATCCACACGTGTAGCTTCCATTAGTGTTAGTACATATTTGAGAACAATTGTGTGTTCCATCACTACACTCATTAGTATCTGAAGAGAAACAGATATACATAATTATGTGGAATTATATACATGCATGTTTTAATGTTTGTAATAATTATTATAATTATATAAACATATAATGTATAGCTGTATGTATATACACATTTTGTACATACCATTACAAGTAATATTCGTTAATGTGTATAACGAGTATAATTATACATAATGTGTATTTATCATAACTATAATTATATCTAAGTATACACATAAGATTGCTTGTATTGTATGTATGAATGAATGACACAAGCTGCATACCGTTACAAGTAGCTCCATCAACATCTAGTAGAAAACCACGATTACATCTACAAATGAAACTTCCATTAGTGTTTGTACATAATTGGGAACAACCATCTGTATCATTACTACACTCATCAATATCTAGGTTGATAGATATGTATGCATGTCTGTATGAAATATGTATGTAAATGCAAAATATTAACATTGCCCTAAATTATGTATGCATATGTATGTTTGTATGTAAATACTATATATGTATACCGTTACAAGTAACTCCATCTATATCCAGTAGATAGCCACTATTACATTCACAAATGAAACTTCCATTAGTTGTTGTACATATTTGGGAACAATTATGTGTTTCATTGCACACGTCAATATCTAGTTGAAAGGAAAGCAAGTGTTTGTATGAATGTATGCGTGTTAATGTAATGTGTGTATGTTTGTATTTGCGTATGAATGCATGCATACATAATTATATATATATATATTATATATATATATATAATTATGTAAACTATAAAATTATATATATTTAATCATAAATCTATTGATATTTATAGTGTAGTTACCCGATTTTGATCGAAAGTGTCAGAAATGGTAGATAAATTAGATATCTACCTCCAACTAGCAATATAACACTTGTTATATTCTTTGCTCATTCAACAATCACTATCCAGTAGAAAGCTTATTCTATAACTATGCATTACTGAATATAATTGAAGGGTTGAGAGTAGTCTAACTCACAAAACAGTACTGTACCCAGGCTAATACCAAAACACCATGAAAATCAGTTTAAGGAGCCAGGAATAATTTGAGAAATAAAAAAATATTCATTACTGCAGTATATTCAACTTTTATAGATTTTGTGCAATATGGTCTAGATGATTGTTTAGTTAGACAAATCTGGCTCTCAACCTTTCAATTATGATATGTTTGATGCATCTCATGTATATTGTTACAAGTAGCTCCATCAGCATCCAGTAAATATCCATTGTTACATCCACAAGTGAAGCTTCCATTAGTGTTAGTACATATTTGAGAGCAATTGTCTCTCCCATCACTACATTCATCAATATATGTAAAATAATTTGCTATTAATGTTACATTTCAGTTATAGTCACATTGCCTTGGAAATAGGTCCTATATCATTGTCAGTACATACTGTAGTGCATGTACATGTCTACCTTTTGTAAATTTGCATTGGCTTATAAGCATGCACACAGTCTAACATAATCAATATCCAGTATATAACCACTATTGCATCTGCAAATAAAGCTTCCGATTATATTTGTACATGTTTGAGAACAATCATCTGTTTCATCAGTACACTCATCCATATCTGAACAGATTGAATTTTATGCAGTATATCAATGATTGTATACAACAACTAGAGCTAACTGAGAGTATAATTATAACTATATAACATATATCAGTAGTATTATATGCTAAATAATTATTATTTATTGCAATAATAGAAGTATCTACCATAGTAGTAACACATGTTTTATATATCATTGTTATTTCGTTTACCACAACGTCATTTTATTTTGATACTATCACAAGAAAGTTTTTTTACAATTAAGATTAAATGAAGATACTTTTGTCTGCAAGTTGTGTTCATGAAATACTATTGGAATACTAGAATCTGTGTTGGACTATAATAAAAAATGTCTTCTTAGATATATAACTGCTTCACAAATAGTTGTCTGTTTATCACTGTTTCTTTTGCTCCATGCTCCAGTACATTTTGTAAAAAATAAACAAGCAAATCTTAGCAGAAAATCTAAATGGATAGCTTACATCTTTGTATGTTTATATGACAAAAAGGTATTTGCATATTTAGCAAATCTTTGTTATATTATTGCCCAGTTCTGGTACATACGTATATAAATATGATTATTTGAGATTAGAATTTTGAGGGAGCGCTTTCATTTTGCAAAATTTTCATTATTTAGCTGGAGTAACAATTCTACAGAGCCTCATATGCAGAGTCCCTTTTGTAAATGAATTAATAGTTACAAACTATCATTAAATTTTGTAAGATTACATAATTCTAGGTCTGATATGTATGAATACATTTTTGTCCATACAATGTATATAAAGATAAGTATTTCATCATATGGGCATATAAGTATGCTTGTATGTATGCATTTTTTAATTTGTGCATTAATTACAAGTCACCCCATTTTTCTTTTAGATGCTTTTGTTCAAATCTTTGTAAGTACATTATGCATTCAAAACCTAAACACTCATTCTAAATAAAATATTAGTCAATTTTGGTATGCAAATGTAGGTTCACGTATGTGCAATGTAGTTAAATGTTACTAATATCATTTGTAACATGCATATGAAAAATAGTGACTCGGGACATTTATAATGCTGTGTGAAACATACCATTACATGATATTCCATCTTCATCCAAAATATAACCATCATTACAGGAACAGAATAAACCTTCCGGAGAGAAGTTACATAGCTGAGTACAGTTGGAACACTCATCACTAGCTATTGAGAGAGGGTATTAAGTATAATTTATATAGTCAGTCATATGTGTGTGGGTGTGATTGTCTGAATCCTTTCAGATACCATTAAACATTGTATCACTGCATAAATAGAAGTGTTAAAATAACAAATGTAATGGCTAGTAAAGTTGTAAGAATGCAAATTATAATTTAATTGATCATACAAGGTTACATGATAAAAGATACTTGTACTATAATCAATTATCACGTCCAATATCTCATATTACATGCACAAAGAAGGTATTGAATCCTAAAATAATTTAATTAAAAGGTTTTTCATCACACAAAATGTCATACTTAGTAATATAACTGTTAAGTTTATGAGTTAAATATTATAGTTAATATAGTAGAAACATGCTATTGTAGTAACCAATCTGAATGAGCAGTTGTTTATTCAATAACTAAATAAAATTGTATAGTACTCTCATATGTTTACTTACGTGGAGTACAGATTTGCGGCAAATCAGAACAGCAATCATTTAGCTGATAACAATTTGAATCACAATAGCAATCCCCGACCTGGCAAGTACGAAGACGACTATATGTACAGCAATCATTATAATTAGCAGTGCAAGAACCTGCATGAAGTATTGTATATTCAGTTTCACATGACAAAGGAATTATATAAATTGTAAAGAAATGCATTGAAATAGCAGACATATAGGCAAGAGTAAATCTATATACCCAATCTTAAATAGTGCGCAACTATGTATTCCATTTAAGTGCATATTTCTGGTGTAACAAATGTCTATATACATGTTTCTATTGCATACCATTGCAGGTTACTCCGTCAATGTCCAGTAGATAACTACTATTACATCCACAAGCAAAGCTTCCAACAGTGTTTATACAAGTTTGAGAGCAACCATCTTTTCCTTCCCTGCACTCATCAATATCTGAAAACATACGCATACGTGTAAGCATTGCATATGTGACTGTTTTTTAATGTAGGTAAATAAAAACATATGAAATATACATGTATGTTTGAATTCATTTACATACCATTGCAAGTAACTCCATCAGTGTCCAATATAAACCCATTATTACATTCACAATTGAAGCCCCCTGCAGTGTTTATACATACTTGGGAGCAATTGTGTGTTCCAACACTACACTCATCAATATCTGGATGACAGTAAATATAATGCATATTATGTTTATAGTACTATGTTAGCATACATACATAATTATTACTGCTACATATATATATATTTATATAATAATAAAAACATTTTTAAAAATGAAAGAGTGTGTGGATATATATATCAAAACTGAAAAAACACAGGAAAAAGATGGCTTTGGCAACAAAATGAAATACCACTTCCGTATAACAACGATACATATGTATCACTTCTTTGTGTTTTGCCTTTACTCTAGCTATATATACTTATGTAGGGTTGTTATGTGGAAGTGGCATTTCATTTTGTTGCCAAAGCCATCTTGTTCCTGCGTTTTTTAATATATATCCTTACATACGCTTTCATTTTTTTTAAATGTGTTTTTATTATTCTTGTTTCAATTTTGATTTCAAATAACTTGAAAAATTGTTGATCAAATACTTGATGACTATTCTGTTTCATTTACAGTATTGATATTTTCTGCAGGAATGATGTCCAGAAGGAAACAGTATACTCAAACTTTACTGCAATATTGTAATTAGTTGTTATTAAAATTCTTACATCCTCTTTCATTTTTAAACATGTTTCTATATTCTTGTTTCAATTCTATTTGTAAAAGACTCGGTATAATAATTTGTTAGTAAATTGCATTGATATATATAATATATATATAATATTATATATATATTTATATTATATTGTATATATCATATTTTGTACACTGATGATATCTGTAATATACTGATTAATCAACTTAATAAAATATAGAGCAACTGAATGTTGCATGACCCTCCCGAAGTTCAAAGTCTCACAATATAATTTGTAGCTATGTAGTGGATATTATGTACACTATTATATAACTAAAACTTTTACAACACTAACTATAACTGTTTGGGTGGTGTACATTAACATTTTAGTTGTGAACATTATAATTATAATTATTGTTTACTTCATTTATAAGATATCTGGTTTATTTTTTTTTGAAGGAAAAGATTCAAGTTTAATTTTCACACTAAGTTATTAATTATTTTGCAACAATTGTGCATGAAATAATGATAATGTTTTGCAACAATTGTTTTTATGAAATAGTGATTATATTTTTTGCAACTAATCTTTTTGTTACATATTCAAACATGTACATTCTAACTTGCTTTGTTGGAAAGTCGTTAAGACAGTCAATGATGTAAAACTCTTGCTTCGTTAGATGCAGGAAGAGACTGAATGAAGCCACACTTAGCAGCTTTCTTGCCCTTTGTCAGCTTCATACCTTTCGAAGTATACATGTTTAACGCTTCTAACTTGCTTTGCTGGAAAGAGGAGTCGTTAAGACAGCCAGCGATGTAAAACTCTTGCTTCGTTAGATGCAGGAAGAGTCTGGAAGACTGAAAGAAGCCACACCTAGCCGCTTTCTCGCCCTTTTCCTACCCTTTTTGATAGTTTCTTAGTGAGTGCTTGTTCTTGCCACTTCGGAGGAGTATATACATGCCAAGTGTGGAAGTCCAGGAGTGTCCAGTTTTTGCAATACAGTGGAGTAGGACACACAGGCAGAAATTTTTCCGAACCATTTACTGTAACTATCCCGAGGGGGAGGGTCAACCTTACTGTGATCAACTAACACATCATTACAGAAGCAAATTCATACTATTTGTAGATAACCTCATACATGTGTATGAATTATTAGGTATTTATGGTATTTGTATTTGTATGGTTGTAATGATCGCTGATTTTATTAGTTTTTAATAGAATATAGTGAGATAGTGAAAATCTAGTTTAATCAAATAAGAAAGTTATCAAAACGTTACATTGGCGACGAGGATACTGGATACTGACATGGCAGGAGTGATAGGATGAGTTGGTGAATTCGACCCCCAAGCTTGAAATCGGAGAGATTTCAACACTTTCTCGAGGCAAACGGCATACAAGATGCTGCGAAGAAACGGTCAGTGTTTCTATCAATCATAGGACCAACCACTTACAAACTCCTCTCTAATCTGATCGCATCAGACAAGCCTGGAGAAAAATCATACGAGGATCTAGTAAAAGTGTTGAAAGAACATCATAATCCCACTCCGTCGGAAATCGTTCAGAAATACAAATTCCATACACGCATACGGGTATATACTTATAAAACCAGGAACGGAACGGAACAGAACAGAACTACAGTCATGGGTATCCCAGACCCTCCCACGAGTCAGTTACTCGTGTACTAGCCTATATATTACTATTAAACTTTACTACTTTTGTACTGTTAACATGTTTTGTAGTTTATAATTACCTGTTGTCAAACTTTGTTAGTTGTGGTGGTGGTACGTAGATGACGGAAAACTTGTGCCATTAGACAATCATTTATAATAAATTTTAACTCATTTATCACTCGCAAATTATAATTATAGTAACCACACCCATCATTTATTTTTTTAATAACAACTGTATCTTTCACACTTCCACTGATTGATAAATGAATAAGTCATCAATAAATGAAAAAAAAGCTGCTGCTTCACACTTTCAATTAATAGGTGAAATAAGTGAGGTATGTGATAAATGGTCAACAAAGTGAGGTATGTGATAAATGGTCAACAATGAATATACTCAGTTCTACCGATAGATAGTTATGTGAAATAGGAATAAGTCGTCAATGAATGTACTTAACTTGTGAAGAAAAAAACTATTGCTTCACACTTCCACTGGGGGTACTCCAAACTGCTCACACAAATGAAACCTGTGAAGTGAAGTTAGAATCATGTCATCAGGCACATGGAGCATTGAAGGATGAAAACCTGGATGTTTCAAAAGGACACATTGCTTCATGAAGTGGTAATATGTGTTTTCCTCTTTCTTTGTTAATTTGAGTTCCTGAGATGTGGGATCTCGATAATATCTCCTTTCTTTAAAACGAAGAACTATGACTGAGTAGATCGATGTAGACAGCCATCACTGTGCACTGAAGATTCGTACCACGAGCAGTTATTTTAATAACTATTAAATAACTTTTAATAATTAATAATAGTGATAGTTCCATTCCGTTCCTGGTTCCGTTCCGTTCCTGGTTTTATAAATACCCCACGCATACGTAAACCAGAGGAATCAACTACTCAGTTTGTGGCAGAATTAAGAGCACTTGCCCAATATTCGTAATTTTGGAGCGTCACTGACTGACTTATTGAGAGATAAAATTGTGTGTGGAATTAACAATGATCATGTACAACGAAAGCTACTCTCGGAGAAATCACTCACGTTTGAGAAAGCTCTAGAGCTGGCATTAAGCTTAGAGACGGCAAGGAAGAATGTGTCAGAATTGCAGGTTTCGGTTACGCCGCATACCACGGTAAACAGACTCGTAAAAGCTGTGTGTTACAGATGCGGGAGAGGAGGACACCAGCCAGACAAGTGCAGATTCAAGCAAGCCAAGTGTGACAAAGTAGGTCACATTCAAAGAGTTTGTAGAACCTCCCAGAAGCCAGACAGGTCCATCCTAAAGAAACCCCAAAACCACAAGCCTCAACCCCATAAAGCAAATAACTGAGAAAGAGGAGGATCCAGTTGAACTTCCACATAGGAGAGGGAAATAATCCAATATAAATGACTAATTACATTGAAGGGAAACTTGTACTAATGGAGTTAGATACAGGAGCAGCAGTCCCCATTCTGTCATCAGCAACCTGGACCACATTGTTCCCCAGTCGTCAGCTGAAGAAGACAAATACAGTATTGAAAACAATTGATAGGCTGTGCCGATGATAATGTTCAATATAAATCTCAATACAGTACCCTACCGATTTTAGTGCTGGAGGGTGAAGGACCTAATCTGTTTGGATGCAATTGGCTCAGACACATCCAGATTGACTGGAAGGGAATATATAAAGTAGAAGAGGATAGATTGCACACAACATTGGTTCGTCACGAGAAGATATTTCAAGAAGGGTTAGGGAGAGTGAAGGATTTTAAAGCAAAGATACATGTTGATTCCGATGCTACTCCGAGGTTCTTTAAAGCACACCCTGTTCCATACTCGATGAAAGGAAGAATTGGACAGACTACTGTCGTTGGGAATTTTAAAACCTGTACAATTCACAGAGTGGGCCACACCAATTGTACCTGTACTGAAATAGGACTGTTCCGCAAGAATCTGTGGTGACTTTAAGGTCACTGTAAATCCTGTAGCAAAACTGGATCGTTATCCTATTCCTTGTATAGAAGACCTCTTAGCTACTCTAGGAGGAGGTAAATCATTAGTAAATTTGACATGAGTCAAGCGTACCAACAAGTTGAACTAGACGAATCATCTAGACAATTTACTGTTATAAATACTCATAAGGGACTCTTTCAGCATACCCGACTGCCTTTTGGCATCTTGTCGGCACCAGCAGTATTTCAACGGGTAATGGAAGGACTTCTACAAAATATCCCAGGAGTTGTTGTTTATATTGATGATGTCTTAGTCACTAGCAAGACAGATGCAGATCATTTAAAATCGCTAGAGACAGTGCTCAAAAGAATGGAGGAAGCGGGGATGCTACTGAAGAAGGAGAAATGACTAAATCAGTCTCATATTTGGGATACACTATAGATGAAGATGGGCTACACCCCACTGAGGAGAAGCTACAAGCTATTAAGATGCCCCTAGCCCTAAAAATGTGACTCAATTAAAATCCTATTTGGGACTGCTGTCATACTATAGCAGATTTTTACCTAATTTGTCAAATGTTCTTTTTCCTTTATATAGGTTGCTCAGGAAGCATACACCATGGAAGTGGTCAATAACAGAAGAGGAAACGTTCCAAAATTCCCAAAAATTATTATTGATGTCATCAAATTTATTGCTCCGTTTCGATCCCTCTCTCGAATTAATCCTAGCGTGTGATGCTTCGAATTATGGAATTGGAGCAGTTCTGGCTCATCGTTTACCCAATGGGGCAGAGAAGCCAATAGGTTTCGCATCTCGTACTCTCACAGAGACCGAAAAACGATATTCTCAACTCGAAAAGGAAGGATTAGCTTGTATTTTTGGAATAAAAAAATTCCATTCGTATCTATTTGGACACTCTTTTACACTGTATACAAATAATCTACTACTGAAATCACTCTTTTGTGAAAAGCGACCAGTACCTCCCCAAGCAGCTGGACGAATTCAGAGATGGGCACTGATACTAGCCAATTATGAGTACAAGATATTATTCCGTCCAACTCACTCACACAGTAATGCAGATGCGTTGAGCAGATTGCCAAGTCCAACAGTGTCGTTGGAAGAACCAGTACCAACTGAACAAATTTTGCTAACTATGGAAAAAAAGCCAATTACTGGAGAAAGTATCCAGAATGGGACACAAAAGGATTCAATCTTATCTTGTGTCTACAAGTATATTCAAAATGGTTGGCCAAATCAATGTCCAGAGGAGTTGCAGCAGTTTGTGAGATGGAAGTCAGAGTTATCTACCTTAAGTGGGTGTATTTTGTTTGGTTCAAGTGTCTTAGTGCCGCCACCAGGACGAAATCAATTATTGCTAGAGTTACATCAAGGACATCCAGGAATTAGCCGAATGAGAAGTCTAGCCAGGATGTACCTTTGGTGGCCGGGGATGGATGCAGAGATAGAGAATGTAGTAAAAGGGTGTGTGAAATGCCAAGAGAATCAGAGAGACATACCATCAGTACCTTTAAAGCCGTGGCCTTGGCCAAGCAGACCGTGGAATAGACTTCATATCGATTATGTAGGTCCATTTTTAAACTCCATGTTCTTACTTATTATTTATGCTCATTCAAAGTGGGTAGAGATATTCAAAACCTCTTCCACTACTTCAGCTTCCACCATTCAATTGTTAAGGAGTACATTTGCTCGATTTGGTATTCCTCAAACGGTAGCTGCTTTACAAGCAGTGAATTCAAGCAGTTTTTAGAGCTAAATGGTATTAATCATTTAACAACTGCACCTTACCATCCTCAGTCTAACGGGCTAGCAGAAAGAATGGTTCAAGCTTTCAAAGGTGGGATGAAGAGATTATCCGAAGGTACAATAGAATTGAAACTAGCAAGGTTTTTATTCAATTATCGAATAACACCTCATAGTACCACAGGCATGCCTCCCTCAGAGTTAATGTTTGGCAGACAATTACGTACTCGTTTTGATTTGTTACAACCCCAGTTGAAATCGAAAGTTGTCGAAAAACTACAGAAGCAAAAGCAGTTATTTGATAGGCACACTAAGGATAGAGATTTTGTTATCGGTGATCTTGTCTATGTACGTAATTTTTCTAAGGAAACTCCAAGATATTGGATACCTGGTACTGTCGTGGAACGTCAAGGAAATGTAACTTTCGTAGTGCATCTTCAAGATTCAAATAACAATGTGAAAAGGCACAAAATCAAATACGTCATCGTATGTGTGATTATATTCCAGAAATTGAAGTTTCACCGGAACAGACACCTATTCCAATGAAACAACCTCATAACAATAGATACCCTACTAGGAATAGACAACCTCCACAACATTTTGATGAAGAGGCCTGGCATTAAGAGAGGGGAGAACTATGATAACCTGATACATGTGTATGGTATTTTCTGTATTTATGGTATAATGGTATTTGTATTTGTATATGGTTGTAATGTTATTTAAGCGCTGATTTTATTAGTTTTTAATAGAATATAGTGAGATAGTGAAAATCTAGTTTAATCAAATAAGAAAGTTATAACGTTGCACATGGACAGTTCAGTATCATCTGTGTTTATACATGTTGCTCACATATTAAAGTATTACTATAATCTTAGGACTTATTGCACGTATATTAGCTATGTAAATAATTGTAGAACACCATCTTAAAACTAACGGGTGTGGTTTATTACAAATGGCGTTCTATCGGAAGTATAGCATGCTGTAGTGGCAGAATGGTGTGAAGTTTGTTCCCCTGAATTAACTTCAAATAAATTTGTATTTGTGCTAAAGCTACTATAAATAGCTCTAGAAACGCAAAAATCTATTTCAGTTACCAGTCAAGTTTTGCTAATTTCTGGATCTAATAGATATTGTTAGTCATAAAAACACTATTATTATAAGTTATATGTATATTTTAACTTATATGTTTATATCAGCAATTGAAATGCATGGGCAGCCCTTTTCTTTCCAGGCCATTCCTACATACAGAATACTACCATACATTCTGATACATGCATGTTTAAATGTTTGTAATAATTATTATATAAACATACAATGTATAATATACACATTTTGTACATACCCTTACAAGTAACCTCATCAAGGTCTAGAAGATAACCATTAATACATCCACATGTGAAGCTTCCATTAGTGTTAGTACATATTTGAGAGCAATTGTGTGTTCCATCACTACACTCATCAGTATCTGAAAGAATGGAAACGAATGTATACACATAATCGTTAATATGTAACAAGTATAATTATATGTATATATATTGTGTACTTATTATAACTATAATTATATTGAAGTATATACATAAAATTGCTTGTATTGTGAATAAATGTTACAAACTGCATACCGTTACAAGTAGCTCCATCAACATCTAGTAGAAAACCACGATTACATCTACAAATGAAACTTCCATTAGTGTTTGTACATATTTGGGAACAACCATCTGTATCATCACTACACTCATCAATATCTAGGTTGATAGATATGTATGCATGTCTGTATGAAATATGTATGTAAATGCAAAATATTAACATCGCTCTAAATTATGTATGCATATGTATGTTTGTATGTAAATACTATATATGCATACCATTACAAGTAACTCCATCAGTATCCAGTAGATAGCCACTATAACATTCACAAATGAAACTTCCATTAGTTTTTGTACATATCTGGGAACAATTGTGTGTTTCATTGCACACATCAATATCTAATTGGAAGGAAAGTAAGTGTTTGTATGAATGCATGCATATATATTTATACATATAATCAATCAAATACATTAATTTTAATCATAAATCTATTGATATTTATAGCGTAGTTTTCCTGGTTTAGACCACATTGCAAAATTTGAGTGCTATAATTATTCAGACGTCCCTACTGTTTGAGGCAATAGCTAACCAATGCGATTGATTTACATACCATCATTATGCAGTATTGTTCATTAGATCAAGAGAAAGAGGGTGTGCTAAAATTTAGTTTTTGTACAGCTATTTAGTCTGATAGAATATGCAATTTGTCATATTACTGTGTGTAGTTTCAAGAAACTATTAAAGAGGAAAAGATATGTGAATCATTCAACAACTATGGAGACTATAAGTTGATATAGATCAAATGTGTCAGAAATGGTAGATAAATTATATATCTACCTCCAACTAGCAATGTAGCACCTATAATATTCTTTGCTCATTCCACAATCACTATCCAGTGGAAAGCTTATTCTATAACTATGCATTACTGAATATAATTGAAGGGTTGAGAGTAGTTTAACTCACAAAACAGTTTAAGGAGCCGGGAAAAATAAAAAATATTTCCTATTTCATAGTGCAGTATATTTAACTTTTACCCATTATTGTGCAATATGGACTGGTTGATTTTTTGGTTAGACAAATCTGGCTCTCAACCTTTCAATTATAATATGTTTGATGCATCTCGTGTATACCGTTGCAAGTAGTTCCATCAGCATCCAGTAAATATCCATTGTTACATCCACAAGTGAAGCTTCCATTACTGTTAGTACATATTTGAGAGCAATTGTGTGTTCCATCACTGCACTCATCAATATCTGTAAAATAATTTGCTATTAATGTTACATTTCATTTATAGTCACATTGTCTGTGCAATAGGTCCCTATATCATTGTCAGTACATACTGTAGTGCATGTACATGTCTACATTTTGTAAATTTGCATTGGCATATAAGCATGCACACAGTCTTTCCTTCAAGATAAATATTTATGTTACTTCATCAGTGGTCATGACACTAGGTAAACAATGGCACAATGTATTTCTGCTTACCATTACAAGTAACATAATCAATATCCAGTATATAACCACTATTACATCCACAAATAAAGCTTCCGATTATATTTGTACATGTTTGAGAACAATCATCTGTTTCATTAGTACACTCATCGATATCTGGAGAGATTGAATTTTATGCAGTATATCAATGATTGTATACAACAACTAGAGCTAACTGAGAGTATAATTATAACTATATAACATATATCAGTAGTATTATATACTAAATAATTATTATTTATTGCAATAATAGAAGTATCTACCATAGTAGTAACACATGTTTTATATATGATTGTTATTTCATTTACCACAACATCATTTTATTTTGATACTATCACAAGAAAGTTTTTTTACAATTAAGATTAAATGAAGATACTTTTGTCTGCAAGCTGTGTTCATGAAATACTATTGGAATACTAGAAACTGTGTTGGACTATAATAAAATGTCTTCTTAGATAACTGCTTCACAAATAGTTGTCTGTTTGTCACTGTTTCTTTTGCTCCATGCTCCAGTACATTAAAAAAAAAAAAACAAGCAAATCTTAGCAGAAAATCTAAATGGATAGCTTACATCTTTGTATATTTATATGACAAAAAGGTATTTGCATATTTAGCAAATCTTTGTTATATTATTGCCCAGTTCTGGTACGTACATACGTATATAAATATGATTATTTGAGATTAGAATTTTGAGGGAGCGCTTTCATTTTGCAAAATTTTCATTATTTAGCTGGAGTAAAAATTCTACAGAGCCTCATATGTAGAGTCCCTTTTGTAAATGAATTAATAGTTACAAACTTCAAATATAATTCTATCATTAAATTTTGTAAGATTACATAATTCTAGATCTGATATGTATGAATACATTTTTGTCTATACAATGTAATTCATCATATGTGCATATAAGTATGCTTGTATGTATGCATTTTTTAATTTGTTTTGTTTGTGCATTAATTACAAGTCACCCCATTTTTCTTTTAGATGCTATTGTTCTAAGTACATTATGCATTCTAAACCAAAACACTTGTTCTAAATAAAATATTAATCAATTTTGGTATGCAAATGTAGGTTCACGTAGGTGCCATGTAGCTGAATATTACTAATATCATTTGTAACATATGAAAAATAGTGACGTTTATAATGCTGTTTGAAACATACCATTACATGATATTCCATCTTCATCCAAAATATAACAATCATTACAGGAACAGAATAAACCTTCCGGAGAGAAGTTACATAGCTGTGTACAGTTGGAACACTCATCACCAGCTATTGGGGGTGGGTATTAAGTGTAATGTATATAGTCAACTATATATTACATGGGTTTTTTGTGTGAGGGTGTGATTGTCTGAGATATGAATTTAAATCTTTGTGGATACCATTAAACATTGTATCACTGCATAAATAGAATTGTTAAAATAACATATGTAATGGCTAGTAAAGTTGTAAGAATGTAAATTATAATTTAATTGATCATACAAGGTTACATGATAAAAGATACTTGTACTATAATCAATTATCACGTCCAATATATCATATTACATGCACAAAGAAGGTATTGAATCCTAAAATAATTTAATTAAAAGGTTATTCTGCTTTTTTATGGCCCGCAGGGCCATCCCTATGATTGCTTTCCCACGGGTTCGATGTATGTTTATATTATATATTTTCTTGTGTCCACTTACGCGAGTATGCGTTGTATACGTAGTTAAGGAAGTTACATCATTCCCGGGGGCTCGGTCAATTAATGGGCGTGGCGCGTAAAAGAACGCGCGATCAAGCTCTACAGACCAGCAGAAAGAAAGCTGTGTAGTTTACGTAGAAACTGGAACTAATAGCTAGCTATTCTACCTGAAATATATTCTACAAGTTCTACAAGGTTCTTTAAAAGGTAAACAGAGTAGATAATCAAAATAATAACTATAATAGGCTGATGTGTTTCAGGCATCATAAAGTTAGCCATGATTACTGAATGATGGACACCACAAAGCAGTCATAGGGATACTTTTTTCTCTATATACCTTGTTGTGTATCTAATAGGAAGTATAAGGATAATCGATTATAGTTACATGCACGTCACCATGTAGTCATGACAACCCAATAACTGATTAAATTACAATTTACATTATTTCATGCAACTGTACTGACCAATATAATTTATTACTAATAATTACGCTTGTGGTTTATAATTATGTTATTGACAGGAGGAAGACTACTCTTTTACAATTCAGATGAAGTCATTTACCAATTTGCCCCAAAGAGAACATGACCTTTTCAATAAAAACAATGTTCCTCATGAAAATCAACTATAAATATATTATTATTGCTGTAAAAATTTAATAGTATGCTTTGTATGTCTATTTGTCTCTTTATGCACGTGCACAATTTATAATTTCCTGGGTGTGCCACTGGTTGGATGAATTTGTTACTGTAAAAAAACAAAATTGTTAAAATACCTCATTGATTGGTTATTGCATATACAGTTACAAAACTTTAAACTTCTATGGTCATGCTGTTCATGCTATAACATTTACTTAAAGTCCTATTATATTATCCTACCCATATAATAATTATTTCATGTCACTTATAAAACTTAAAAGTAACTGGCCATCAACAAATGGCTGAAATGTTTTGTAAAACTTGAAGCAGCATAATTTAATTTACCAAGAAACACCACAAAAGATTGTACCTATAATTATTTGACCAATATGCATATGCACTGTAACTGCTCTCTGTTGTATCAGACTGCATGGATTTCATAACAATCATTTAAAATAAACTGTGAGTAACATGGAATCCAAGTTGTCAGATATATTATATGAGTTAGTAATAACTATCAATAAATGTAAGTGATCATTATGAATAACAACATTATAGCCTGCTACCATGTTGTTGCTGTGAGTTTTATTTCGAATATTGGATTGAAAACATGCAGTGTGCAAAAGACTAAAGATTGCAATGACACAAAATGAATCAGCACCACATTATTTTAGTAATATAACTGTTAAATTTATTAAGCTATGAGTAAAATATTATAGTAACTGTTAATAGTAATAGTTTAATCAATAACTAAATAATCTCTGATAAAATTGTATAGTACTCTCATATGTTAACTTACGTGGAGGACAGATTTGCGGCAAATCAGAACAGCAATCGTTTAACTGATAACAATGTATATCACAATAGCAATCTCCGACCTGGCAAGTATCAAGACGACTATATATACAGCAATCAGTATAATTAGCAGTGCAAGAACCTGTATGAAATATAACACAATTTAAGGAATTATATAAATTGTAAAGAAATGCATTGAAATAGCTGACATAGGCTAGAGTAAATCTATATGCCCAATCTTAAATAGTGTGCAACTATATATTCCATTATAAGTACATACATTATGTGATCAAAGTGTCATTAACCTTGAGCTGAAATCACAGGGAACTCAAGATACAACAGTATCATAAAGAGTAGGAAACATTTGGAATTCATCTGTTTGACAAAAGAGAAATTAAATCATGATTATAATTATTATAAACTATGAATATTGAAAAAGATTATTTTTTGTGTATGGATTATTATTCACATGACCTTTAATTAAGTTTCATAGATGTAATGTATAATGTTTTCTGAATGTGTAAACAAGGTATGTACTTTTCCATGATTAGTGTACCAGCCTGGTAAGATGACAAAGATTGTACATGATATAATTTTGTATTTGCATTCATTACTCTATTCAGGACACCCTTGGGACAAATATATGTGTTCTGATTACGGGGGTGTCATCATTTCTGGGTCATTGTTTTTTAGTTATCCTTAAATGTTTTTTGGCCTGATTGAAATGGTTAACTCTATAATTTTTACTAAAGTTAACAAAAGCCTGATCACTCATAAATGCTCCAGGTTTGTTGCCCCTGCTTTCAGTTTGCTGTTACCTCAAGCATGAGTACACATTTTCCACCCTGCCAGCATGACCCATCAAAACCTTGAGACAAAATGCATGTACATACATAAGCATTATTATGACAGATCATACCTTTCTCAAAACAAACTTTTATTTTAAAATCATATAAAAGACAAAGGGGTAGCTAAGTAGAAATTTTTATTCTCAGTTTTCAAACAAATCAATTCAAACTTTAAAAAATAGTTTTATCCGAATCAAGGTTCTAAAACTGTATGACAGTTACATTAGCTTCTCTAAAATGCATTTTCTTTTTGCATGGCAAATGCTCAAAGATGTGGCAGTATAATTATATTGCAATTTACTACAAACAAAGAACACACTCCGATATCGATGCGTAATCCATATTAACAATATAAAAAGGAATCCATGCAACACTGCCCAAAAAATTGTTAAAATAACTAATCTATTGGTAAGTACAGTTGCAAGGAATGGTGGAAATTGGATAATTTAATTGATCGTTTAGGTTGTTATGACTGACTGTATGGTGACATACATGTAATTATAATTGTTTCAATTATCCTTATACTGTCTATTAGATATACATAAAAGAAAAAGAAAATTTTAATTAAATCATTTTAGGTTTTTTGGTGTATCTAATATGAGATTTTGGACATAATAATTGAAGTATCTTTAATTTATCATGGATTGCAGTCATAACAATAACCTTGTATGACCAATTAAATTATAATTTGCATCTGAATATCAGAAATAACTAGCGATACTGCATATTGCAGTATTTGTTACAGAAGAAATTTTGAAAATAGTGCAGTTATTCATCTGCAATTGCATAAATTATATAGACTCCCAAAAGAATTGAATGTGAATTATAATAATTATAATAAATATAGGAAAATGTCATATTAATTTATGTTGCAGCAATTATATTACATATAACAACATGTTGGAGCTAAATATTTATCACTTGCTGCAAAATGAAATTTTAAAACCATACATCAGTCTATTGAAAAAAATTACTCTTGTGATCATTCAGTTTTGCATGGTGTTATTAGTGTATATAGCTATATTGCACATTTATATACATTCAGGATACAGAATAATTATACTGATGATACTCACGTTTTCACAGCTGTTATTCCAGTTCCTACTGCAATTTAATGCACAGTGACAGTGTTTTGCGAACTTAAAATGCTTTTCAAAGACAAAATGTGACTATAATTATGAATATGGATTGTTGCATATTTGTATACCCTATGGAGGAGTTTGAAGGAAGTGGGCGGTGCACTTGTCAGACATTGTATGTTGTAGTCTCGTCCCCAGCCGCGCCCCAAATTGTGCAATCAAGGGAAAAGAAAGGTTTTTTCAGGATACCTAGTTATTTTACACTAAAGTGAGATACCATTACTAGTGTAGATCATCACCATCGTCTTCAGTCCCGCTGACAAAGAAGAGATGTGCATGAAACTTCATCATTTGTTGAAGAAGTGTCAGAAGCAACAGGTACATATGTATACACTTACGTGTTTAATTGTGCATACACATTACCTTGTTTAACAGCTGCATGGAGTAACTCAGACTAAAATAACATTAGAAAGTAGAAAGATTACATGAATTTGTTGTAGCAAAAGTTAAGACTAAAATGGTACTAGACAAGTTGCATTTGATTCTAAACACTTTAGTGAATGACTCAAGGTTGTAGTCTTTTCCGTGGGCGGATGCTACTCCAATCAGTTTCTAGTCTGTCAAGTCAAGGTTATTTTCAGAAACAAACCTAAACACGCCCCACGATTGGTGGAGGGGGCGGTGGGTGGGAAACAATGGCGGGTTAACTGTAGTTGCTCTCTGAGAAAGATCGGAGTTTGATAGTGTCTAGAAAGGTAAATTTTATGGTTTCAGTGAAAAGCTACAGAATTCAGCTTTCTTCAGCCTCTTGTAACTATAAAAGTAAAATGAATTTTCAGAAAATTTGTTTTCTCAAAATACATTGTACTTGGTGCACGCCATGATTGGTGGGCGTGGCTTTCGTGGTTTTGCAATTGGAAAAATGGCGATTTTAACCATATTTCTTCAATTACAGGACAATATAAAGCTGATCAGAAGATATGAAGGTTGCTATTACACCAGGTTAGAGTCATATTATATAATATTCTATTTTGAAACTGATTGGAGTCGCACCCGCCCACTCCCTAGTACCACCTCAAATTCACTGAGATTTTACACAGGTAAAGTACTATAATTGTGTACTTAAATAGACACGCTGCTTGAAGATAATTGTGTGATTATGTCTACAAATCATTGTGTTTCTTATTAATTTTTTAGGAAACCGCATGAATATTAATGGTGTTAATGGTTTAGTGCATTATCAAAGTTTCCTGCTTTACTATGTTCGTAATGTTTTTCATGAATATACATCTAAACTTATATGACAAAGATATTGCACATAGATTTGATATACACAAATCAATAGTGTCAAGGTATTTTTAGAGGTGATGTACATCAAAAGAAAATCATTCATTCAATGGCTTGAACATGAAATCTACTTGCTAGGGCTCATGTCTGGAGCAACTATTCAGTTTCTCATAGGAATAATTCCACAAATGTCTGACTGCTGCATTACAGCTATAAGCTATAAAGATGTCTGGAAGCTGCCATACCTGAATATATGCATGGGTCTGGGTAGACAGCTCCAAATTAATATTGAATGCCACTATACACTGAGAAGGGTATGGTCGATGAACCATAGGGTGTAGGAGCACAAATTCACTGAAACATAGCAACTCTTATCGTTAGGATTTAAATATAATTGTAATCATCCTCATTGTTAGCAGAAGCACTCCTTTTATTTACCACGCTTACTAATGTCATTGTGGGTTCACTTCCTGCATTTTTAACCAAGCGCCTCATATTGTTGGTCGTGCATAAAGGAGCTCCAGTATATTTGCAGCGCATGAAGTACACCTTTGGCCACCAATCTTATTGATCAAATTAACATAAAAATGTTTGTATAATATAATATACGTAACTCTTGCTAAACATACCCTTTGCCCTTTACGAGTATGCACTGTCAGTGGCTGTTCAGTCACAGGCAGTTTGTTGAAGAGGTAATTTCAGCACCATAGTACCAGATGCATACTTATGACCAAATGAATATGATTGGCGCTACTGCCATAATTATGTTTTACCCACACCCACCATGATCACATATTGTAAGATGTTGCCCACTATCACATCAAAGCCTTTGCTGCAACTGAATGCAAATTTATGAACTTACTGAAGCAGTTGCCTCAACCTTGGTTACCAACTATTGCTAACACAGCATCATGAGAGTGCAAGTGAATGCTTTTTTAAATTTATTCTCCAAACATCCCTTTCTCCTTCACTAAAACTAGCAAGAAAGCAAGTATATGAAAGCTCCACCTGACCACAGAGAGTGTTTTTGACAACAGGATATGCCGCCACTGCATTAACTTAATCTACAGTAATTTGGGGTGCACTACATTGAAGTCACAGTGTATTGCATAGTCTGGTGAGCCACACCCTTTGCTATGTATGTGCTTCTTTTCTGAGCATCTTATAATTTATAACATGAGCTTAGCCAGTATTAAAGTATTCTCTTTTTAATAGGTTATGTATTTGCGCATGCACTTTGAGCTATGAAATTAAATCGTAGCCTCTGCAAATCCATACATGTACGTATAAGTCTACTTAACTACTACAAGTTTCTGTAATACACGTTAGAGATGGGCAATATTTTGATTATCGTGATAATTGTGATTAAAATTTCCTGTGATAATCGTATCGTCTAAATATTGCCATATCGTGGTCACAAAAATAATGATTATTGTGCCATAACTTCAGGTTTTCAGTACTATCACATCTAAATCAGTTTTTCAACACCGTTTACTCAACAAATAAAAGGTATCAATTTGATTGTTGAATGAAATCTACATACATATGTAAGGTAGCCAATAATTGCAATAATCGTGATACTTGCACAGACAATAATCGTTGACTCATATTTTCATAATCGCCCATCCCTAATACACATGCTGTAAACAAAATTGTGTGCTCAATTACACACTAGAGTATGTGGTTGCCATGGAAACATATTAAAATTTATTTTTAGGAACACAGCTATAGTGTGTTAAACATAAACAGTAATCTGAATGCACAATTGAGTATGCAAGGATGAATTACATGTTTCAATAATTTTGATACTTAACGCACAACAACTTAATGAATATGTATTTGTTTATGAATTGGCTTGTTGACAACTCAAAACTGATGCTACTTATATGTAACTTTCACTTCCATCACAAAATCATTATTAATAAAATTGAAAGCCAATATAATTATTTACTATGAACATCATTTTTAACCATGCTATAATTATATAATAGTGAATGATAATTATATAAAATGATATGAGACCTTTATAATTATAACTTCATCAAAAGTACAATAAAATTGAAACATTTATGATAGTTTTAGACTTTTGTTTTCAGAAATATCAACACCAATCTGGTGCTTTGAGTGGACATAAAAGATATGCTGTATCATCATTTTCATCAGTCACATGTAAAGACTTCCCATAGTTTTTAGTATCACAACAAAGTTGATCTGAGTCTGTGAGTTGTGTGTTACAACTTGATGTACAATAAGGATTTCCTGTAATTAAATGTGTACAGATAGTTACATCATTAATTATCTTAAATTAAGTAAAGTTTTCACATTTTAATGCTCATATTATTATGTATAATGTAACAATAGGAGCACAGTTCCCTGATGCTTAATTAGCCATTCAATTATGAACCCACAAACCATTAACTGTAAATACATCAAACAACAGAGGGATATTATGTGTACTGAGTGCAACTATATCACGGGCAAGTCTCTTCAATTATGTACAATGCAGGCTTAAGTATTCAAAGGGAGTACATGCACTTTGTTTTTTATTTTTTACTTTTTTAATACACACACTTATTCTGTCGTTTCAACTCATGATCATTGTTTGTACACTGCTTTTCAGCACTCTTTCCACATAACAGAAATAAAGCAACAAGCTTAAGCTAGGCTGAGCCATAAATTTCCCCTTGGTTTAGTACTGTTTTACGACTCTCAATTTGTCGGCCCTGCCATCACTAAACACTCAAGTTACGCTACTGGTTAGCAGCAGCTACACCTGCAATATTGGGTTTTACAAATAGAAAAATGTCTCTGCTACACACGAAATTGTGTGGGACGGATCACTGATACCACAAATTGTGTGGGTGGAAAGGACATTAATGGAAGGACACCCCCTTTAAAATGCAATCCCTTCATACTATATATTTAGGCAAAAAAACATCAATTTAGCCATCTTCATGTGCTTGTCAAATTATGAACATCTTTCATAATGCACCCCCAGGTACATAGGGGTCAATTCTACTCGTTACTGGGGTTCAAAGAAGGAGAAGCCCCCTCACCGCACGCGCACTTTCCTTGCTGTAAAACCTGATATTTGGGGTGAAATTCTTAAAGGGGGTAGCCAACATGCAGTGGGGTTGTTTTGTTTGACCCAGTTACAGTTACAGTTGTCTAAGGATTAACTTAGAGTAAAATGTCAATTATCGGACACTACCGATACTTGGACACTATAGTGCTCCCTCTACCACTGCAACTGGAATTACTATACCCCAGAAAGAAAGTAATATCCCTGGATAACAAATTTCATGACGATCGTTTGCTTGTTCTTGGAGTTATAAGCTTGAAAAAATGAAATTCGGACACACTTGTGATCAAACAAATTAATATATTTACAGACAGCTATCCATACGTCTTATAGAACTGCTGGAAATAAATGGTTACTGTATCATCTGCTGCAACAACATCTACTCTAGTCATAAACTAAATCTCGTCTCTTACAGTTAATTGATTGATTTTTTTGCATTCAGTTATCTGGACCATTCTGAGCAATCAATAATCGACCATACCTTTTTGTAAATACATGTAATACAATGTTTAATTGGAAGTATAATTTTTTAGAATTTTGTGGTGACTAATAAATTAAAAGAATTTATTATTTCCAATTGAACTATATACTTAAAAAACAATTTTCAATAATGTTTTTGCTAAAAACGATTTTTAAAAGTCAAACTTGTTTGATTGCATTTATCATGCAAACATCCAAACATCATGGGATAACATTTGTTAGACCACTACTATAAATACTTAACTATATTATAAATTATTAGTTTTAGTATTAGTATACCAACATTCTACACCCCTTACTAAATACTTTTAGTTTAATATTTAATATGGTACTACCAAAACAACACAAGAAGTTTATACATACCAATACAAGTAGTTCCAATCCGTTCATAACCACTACTACATTCACAAGTGAAGCTTCCAGGTTTATTCACACATGTCTCTTCTGGCGGAGAGCAATTATGTGTTTCATCACTACACTCATCAACATCTACATGGTTAGAAATGTATGCATGATTTTGTACATATATATTGTGTTTCTTTGTATGAACATATGTGCTGTAAGTAAAGCTTCTACATTTTAATGCTCATAACATTATTTATAATGTAACAATAGGAACACACTCAGAATGCAGTAAGACCTTGCAGTTGTGGAGATCAAGCTGTAACACACACACATAGACACACACACAGACACACACACACCAGAAGACTATATAACCCTCTGCCTACGCACTCGGGTTGAAAATGGCTGAAACATAAGACTGGTTTTCACAGAGCCAGTTATATCTGCACATGATTATATACACATGTACATACCATTACAAGTAGCCTCATCATCGTCCAATACAAAGCCACTATTACATTCACAATAGATATTTCCTTCAGTGTTGATACATGTGTGAGAGCAACCACCGTTATTAACATTACACTTATCTGAATGGAGAGAAGGTACATGTATGTTTGCATATTTTAATAATTACAAGAATTAAAAACACATTTTTTAAAAATAAAAGAGTATGAAGGTATATATATCAAAACCAAAAAATGTACAGGAACAGGATTGGGATGGTACAGTGTACCTTGCTTTGTCAACAAAATTAAATACTACTTCCACATTAAATACCACTTCAACATAACAATCATAATATATACGTATCTCTTCTTTGTGTTTTGCCTTCACTCTAGCTATATATACTTATGTGAGAAGCTAAAAATGCTACATGTGTGTTCAAGTACCTTCATTAAGGAGGACGGACAAGTGGTCTTTAGTTGGGTTTATAAAACCATCCTCACAGCATTGTTGCAGTTATAGAACTCTTCTCTGCATGATACATGTAACTTTGTTGTGAGTTTGCAATTAGGCCCCCAGGTACTCTAATTAGGCCTAAACAGATACCATACAATATGGGAGAGTCCTTTCAGGTACTAGTAGCACTAATTTGTTGAGGTAGAGGCAAACAAGAGGTAGTTTCAGCAAGTTTTTTTTTAGCTGTACTGTATGTGACATTTCACCCTACATGGTTCGCAGTGTGTTCCTAGCTTTAAGAAGCTCTCCAAATGCTTGTAATTGGCGTCAGGCACAAGCCCATGAAAATGGCTAAAAAAAAAGTGATGGTTTTTCGGCCGCCCTTTGGCCTAAATAACAAGTATGACGAGGATTTTAAAGGGGGGCATCCCCCCGTTAGTGGGGGCTCAAAGGAGGCACAGCCCCCTCCCTACCCATGCAACTTTGTGGGTAATTGAGACATTTCCCTTGCTGTAAAACCTGAAATCTTGTGTGTAGCTGGTGCCAACATGCAATTGGGTCATTTTGTTTGCCCCAGTTCCAGTCAAAAGAGGGAGAGCACTGCATTTGAATTAATCCTACGAAGCACTTGGACACCTGGTAAGCAAGTTAGTAGAAGTAGTACTACAGGTCAGAAAAAGATGAATGTTTGGGATAGAGAAAGTTAATAGCGGCCAAAATATATGCAGCAGAGATGCCAGCATTGGAAATAAGAAGAATTTTGAAAAACAAGCTTAGTCCTCTAAGGGTTAATTAATTAATTAAAGATTTAATTGAAATTTAACACCTTTTGAGGAGAAGGCTAGTGACTTTTCTCAGATTAAGAATCATTCATCTGCAGGATATGTTGCTAACTCTGAAGAAGGTTTAGCCACCCAAACAGAAACAACATTTCTTTTCATTCAGTGGTGGATGGATTATTTATTTGTTGTAATAAGTATTTTAAATAAAACACTAGAGTATTGGTTTTGAATTTTATGTAGTTGCAAACGTGCTTGAGCCAGTGCTTGGTACATTTTTAAAGCAATCTCGGGTTTCATGTTAGTCGTTTTTATCTTCCACTTTCCTCTCCACATGACACCAAATACCTCTGATTCTTTATCTTTAGCGAAACCAGAAAGTTCTCATTGATTCAGTGTTGATGCATCTATACTCTCCTCACCTTCTTCTGTCTTAAACCCTCTCTCTTCATTTTCTGATTATTTCCCTCACTTGGGTAAATTATTCCTTAGCCTACACGGTATGCAGCCTCTAGAAAATACTCTATCAATATAGTATTTGTCCCTTCCAGTCTCAGATCCAACCATGATGTCCTTTCTCCAGTATTAGTCTCTATTTTTCCAGTTACTCCTTATTTCAAGACATCCTACTCCCCCTCAAAGAAAACGCTGGATCTACCATAAAGCGGACTTTAACCTAATTAGTCTTCCACCCCATGGGATTCCTTAATTTCTACTAATGTTAACTCCTCTTGGAAGGCCTTTGAAGATTGCTTCTACTCTCTTTACCTTTTAAAGAATCTTGTAGAACTTTAGGAGTATATTTCAGAGTTAGCTAGTAGTTCCAGTTTCTAATTCTATGTAAGCTGCTGAGTTCGAGCGCGCGTTCTATTACGCGCTACGCCCATTAATTGACCGAGACCCCGGGAATGACGTAACTTCCTTAACTACGTATACAACGCAAACTCGCGCAAGTGGACACAAACCTAATATAAAATATAATATATATATATATATATAATTATATAGTACGAACCCGTGGGAAAGCAATCATAGAGATGGCCCTACGGGCCATAACAATGTTTCGAAAATCTAAGTTGCTCTCAACTCATCTTCTCATTTCCTCCTGCAAGCTCCCGTGTAACCAAATTGTTGGATGGCATCACTTCAATGAATGCATCTCGTGTATATTACATAATTCTCTTTATCTCAACAAGCATCTTACTGTCACCTGCGAAACACACTCGTATTACACCTATCCCTAAAACCTCTTCACCCTCTTCATCTCCACTAAACTATTGCCCTATCTCACTTCTCTCTCTGGTATCCAAACTACTCCTCTTAGATTTTAATAACCTACATCAGATCAGTTCTCCTATCATCGCCATAATCAATTCCCTAAATTCTAAATTCTCAACTCTTCTACATAATGTCATGTCTGGTGTCCCCCAAGCCTCATTCATGGGACCTCTCCCGTTTCTTCTTTATATAGACATTAGACAACGTTTGCAATATTCAGTTAATTAACTCAAAGCTCTAAGCTACAAGTAACGGAGTTGTATTATAATGTCTGTTCATTTTTAAACAGTATAAAGAAGAATATCTACAAACTTCAAATATAATTATATAAATTTTATAAGACTGCATAATTGTAGGTCTGGTATGAATACATTTATGTATGTTGTTTCTATAAATGTGACCGAATTTGCGAAAATCAGGCTTATGGGATGATTATTAGTTTTGAGATACGAGTGAAAATAGACAGTTATGGCTTACTCGGGTGATCACTGTTTTACTACATAAAAAGCTTGATTAACACCTTATTCACTCATACCTTCAGAGAAGTTTGGGGACATCTCTGTGCTTCGCTAGCCACGCCTAAAAATGTTTTATTCATTACGTTTAATGATTAAATAATTGCGTTTTTCTCAAAATGGATTTGTGACTACAACGGTTTAATCCCCCGCTGTAGCTTTGTCTTTTGTGTAATTGGGATGTATCATATATCATTCTGGAGCTAATTAAATACTCTATGCAGGTAAAAAAAAATCAATTTTGAAATTTTATCCCATAAGCTTGATTTTCGCAAATTCCGTCACATATGTACATGAAAACTAGTATGTCTGCATATGTGCATATTGGTAGGTGGTATGTTTTTATGTATGAATAATTTCATCTCTTTTTTTTTTTTTTGCATATCATTACAAGTCACCCCAGCTTTTTCTTCTAGATGCTAATTGTTCAAACCAAATTATGCTTTCCAAGTACATTTTATAATCATTCTAAACCTAAACACTCATTCTAAATTAAATATTAATCATTTTTTGTATGCAATCTTGGGTCACATATGTGACATGTAGTTGAATGTTACTAATATTATTTGTAACAAATAATGAATAGTGATTTCGTGACAATTTATAATGCAGTTTTACTATACTGAAACATACCATTACATGATACTCCATCTTCATCCAAAATATAACCATCATTACACGAACAGAATAAACCTCCCGGAGAGAAGCTACATAGCTGAGTACAGTTGGAACACTCATCACCAGCTATTGAGAGAGGATATTAAGTATAATAATTATATATAGTCATCTATATATTACACGAGTTTTTTGTGTGTGGGTGTGATTGTCTGTGAGATATCTTTCTGGATACTATTAAACATTGTACCACTGCATAAATACAATTGTTAAAATAACGATACTTGTACTATAATCAATTATCATATCCAATATCTCATATTACATGTGCAAAGAAGGTATTGCATCCTAAAATGTTATTCTGCTTCTTTGTATATCTAATAGACAGTATAAGGATAATTGAAATTGCAATTATTGGATTATATCAACCTACACGACCAATTAACTTACAATTCCCACTATTCCGTGCAACTATACTAACCAATAAATTAGTTATTTTAACAATTATATTTTGGCTGTGTAAAAACACCTTAGTTATGCACTTGGTTGCACAGCCGCAAAGGTACCCAATTTACTGATAATTAAACTTATTATGTTATTGACACAGCAGTTAGATCTTTACTATTCCAGAATATTTTGATGGAGTCATTTAACAATTTACCACAAAGAGCACATGAACTTTGCAATAAAAACTATGCTCCTCATGTAAATCAACTATATATAATTATAGGTATAAAATATTTCATAGCATGTTTGTGCGCCCAATTTATAATAATTGCTTGTGTGTGCTACTGATTGCATGAATTTGTCACTGTAAAAGAACAAAATTGTTAAAATAACTCATTGGTTAGTTATTACATATAAACTTACAAAGATTTAAAGTTGTATGTTCATGCTGTTGATGCTATAACATTTACTATTTTATTATCCTTCCATATAAAACTTAAAATAGAATTGTTAAAACAAAAAATATATTGGCTAGTACGGTTGCAAGGATCCAAATTATAATTTAATTGGTCATACAGGTTGTTGTTATGACTGTATGATAAAAGATACTTACACTATAAAATCAATTAACATGTCCAATATAAATTATTATAATAGATGCCCAAAGAAGGTTTGGAAACCTAAAATGATTTAATTAAAATGTTATTCTGCTTCTTTGTATATCTAATAGACAGTATAAGGATAATTGAAATTGCAATTATTGGATTATAATTACATGCAGTCATATCATCCTACACGACCAATTAACTTACAATTCCCACTATTCCATGCAACTATATATACTAACCAATAAATTAGTTATTTTAACAATTTTATTTTGGCAGTGTAAAAACACTTAATGCATAATTTAATTTACCAAGAAACACCACAAAGGATTGTACCTATAGTTATTTGGCAACAAAGGTAATGAATACGCAGACATAACCAGCATCATGACATTTTGAATTATCCTTCGCAACTGCAAACTTACCAATGAATGAGTTATTTTAACAATTTTGTTTTTGCAGTGTTATAACTGCTCACATGAGGTTGTATCAGACATCATGGTTTACTTAAAACTCATTTTTATGTAACATTAGTGGGAGAGGTACTGGCTAAAATAAACTGTGAGTATCTTGGAATCCAAGTTGTCAGACACGTTTAGTCAGCAATCACTATCAATAAGTAATTGTGACTGATCATTGTGAACAACAATATTATATAGCCTGTTACCGTGTTGCTACTATGTGTTGTATTTCAAATATTGGAAGTTATAGACCAGTTTATAATTTCACAGTTTCCTGGCTGTAACAATGGCAATACAGTGCACAGTTCTTTTGACATTTGAAAGGTTTAATAGCCATAAAAAAAGAATACATTGTATTAGTAATGTAATTGCATGCTAGTGCAATTATTGATAATGTGGTATATAAACAACTGATGGATTAAAAACATGTTGTGTGCAAAAGACTAAAGCTTGTCATAACACAAAATGATCCAGTACCATGCTTATAGTAATATCATTATTAAGTTAATTAAGGTATGAATAGTTAATATGAAAAAGTTGCTATTATTGTATCTAATCTGAATGAGCAGTTGTTTATAGAAATTCATCTATATCTGATAAAATTGTAAAGTACTCGCATATGGTTACTTACGTGGATGACAGATTTGTGGAAGATCAGAACAGCAATCATTTAATTTAGGATGGTAGCACTCTAAATCACACCAACAGTCCTCAATCAGGCAACCATGAATACGAGTGTGTATACAGCACTCAGTATAATTAGCAATGCAAGAACCTGCAGAAAATATTGTATAAAATTTAATTATAAAGAAATTATATAAATTGTAAATAGAAATAGCAGGCACAGCAGGCAAGAGTGAATCTATTTGCAAATATTTAATAACTACTCCATTCTAAATTATGTGAAGTGTTGTTAAGGTTGTACTAGGGGGAGGGGTAGTTGAAACTCCAATCGGTTTCTAGTCTTGCCAGCTTCTTGCTGCATACAATCAGGTTCAATTCTGTATCTTTTGGAAGCCACACCCACCCGGGGGTATAATTATTGGGCCTAAATGTTTTGACTGATACAAAGCTAAACACACCCTTCGGGTGGTGGAGGGGGCGGTAGGTGGGAAACCCTGGCAGGGTAACTGTAGTTGCTCTCTGAGAAAGATAGGAGTTTGATAGTGTCTAGAAAGGTAGATTTTATGGTTTCAGTGAAAAGCTGCAGAATTCAGCTTTCTTCAGCCTCTTGTAAGTATAAAAGTAAAATGAATTTTCAGAAAACGGCTCTATTTGTTTTCTCAAAATACATTGTACTTGGTGCACGCCATGATTGGTGGGCGTGGCTTTCGTGGTTTTGTACTTATTGCGATTGCAAAAATGGCGATTTTAACCATATTTCTTCAATTACAGGACAATATAAAGCTGATCAGAAGATATGAAGGTTGCTATTAGACCAGGTTAGAGTCATATTATATAATATTCTATTTTGAAAGTGATTGGAGTCGCATCCGCCCACTCCCTAGTACTACCTTGACCTGCACCTGCCGTGTGTAGGTTGTAGTTATAATCCAATAACTGTAATTTCAATTATCCTTATACTGTCTATTAGATATACATAGAAGAAGAATAAAATTTTAATTAGATCATTTTAGGTTTCCATTCCTTTTTTGTGAGATATTGGACATGATAATTGATTATAGTATAAGTATCTTTAATTTATCATGCATTGTAGTTATAACAACAACCTTATATGACCAATTATATTATGTTGCATCATTGCAACTACTAGAGTAAAGTGTCAATTATCGGACACCACCCATATTCGGACGCTATAGCGCTCTCTCTACCACTGCAACTGGAATTACTACACCATAGTAAGAAAGTATACTAAGTAATATCTCTGCATACCAAGTTTCATGACGATCGCTTGCTTGGTCTTAGAGTTATAAGCTTGCAAAAATGAAATTCGGACTCGCCTATGATCGGAAAAATTAATATATTGACGGACAGCTATCCATACGTCTTATAGAACTGCTGGAAATAAATGGTTACTGTACCATAAGCTGCAACAACATCTACTCTAGTCATAAACCAAATCTCGTCTCTTAAAGTTGCTTGACTGATTTTTTGTATTCAACCATCTGGGCCATTCTGAGCAATCAATAATCTGCCACGCCTTTTTGTAAATAGTACAGTGTTTAATTGGAAGTATAATTTTTAGAATTTTTTGGTGACCAATAAAATTAGAAGAATTTTATACCGTAATTGATACCTGGACCTAAAAAAAGATCAAAATTTTTTGCTAATTATTTATTCATGATGGGCGTGTCAATTAATAATAATGACATGAATAACGTAACCAAGAAGTTAATAAACGGACAGTTCTACTGCGACATCGTCAGGAACTTCGCCAAGAACTTGTACATGCAACTGTTATAAATCATCATTGGTGGTCCTGATATCGTTACTTTCCCTGTTCATCACTATGCTGCAGCCTTTGTCGCTTAGAAGCAGAAGAATCTAACTGATTCACTTCTAAACAGTCAAAAATAGTCCTCTGTCTACCTTTACTTTGCTTCTGAAAGGCCATCACAAATAAACAAACTTGACAAGTGTCGGAATATATATAATTGTTATTAATTTTAATAATAATCAGCATAATTAAAATTCGAATTTCATTCTGATGCCTGGGCCTGGCCCGCCAGGCCCGGGTGTAGCTACGCCACTGCAACACACTAACCTTGTATGTTATCCACCAAAGTCTTTTTAATTTAACAACGTATAAGAGTACATGTACTACATGGAAAAAGAAGTGTGTAATTAATGAAAAGAGGTACTCGAATTTGACTCCTTGGTTTCTTTACTGATTATGGCTAGCACAAAGTACATTATAGACACTTAGATTTGAGTCTTATATTACTTGCTTCAAATACACATCTGTTCTGAATGGAACAGAGGTAGAGTGGATGTTTCTTTTGTTGTTCACAGATATGCACTCAACACAATATACTTATTCAAATTTGAGTCATAGGTTTGAATATACAGATGTACTGAATCGACTGACACACTCAAATTTGAGCCCCTTGATCCTTTCACTGTTCATAGCTACGGTGTAACGCAGATGATATACATTTTATTGGATTGTTCAGCATTGGATACTGAGATAGCATTAGATTTGGAATCGCATAAATTTGAATGTAGTGACTCAAGAACTTGCAATTAAACGAAATCCAATTTTTGAAAATGTCTCGATTTTTTTGTTGTGTAACTTGGAACTGACGAATTAGCATTATTTTTTGCTTGCTATTTTATTAAACTATGTATAATATGAGTGATTCTTAGCACTGGGACAGTTTAGTTGGCATAGTGTTGTTTGTGAAGTAACCGCCCAGCATTATCTTCATGCATTTTGTGTTGGTGGGGCATTTTGTATTTATTATAAAATGCCCCACTGACACAATGTTCATGAGACTAAGTTACTTTGCGAAAGTAGTAAAGAAAACAAAATTATTTGGAAGACACCACATAGGTTTGCATATTACCTTAAAACTATCAAGGGGACTTTCCAATCCAAAATAATGTAGAATATAAAAGTAATATAATGACAATTATTTCTAGGTTTTCATTAGCCTGTTCATTGCTATATTTGTGGCTGAATAAATCATTTCACTATTCATCCATTTTGTACGAAAAATTTTCTAAATATCCTATGTAATGTTACTGCTAATATATTTTTTCTTACTGTAGGTAATCAATGTGCGTCAGAAATGGTGGATCAAACTCATATTGATGCTCGAATTCATCAAATAATTAACATGGAAGATGTTGAATTATTGCAGATTTACGTACCTTAAACACTGGCGTAACTTCTAAGTACGACTGGTTTTGGGAAGATTGTCATAAATTTCTTAATGAGAAAACTGCAGCAGATGATAGGAGACATGGTTATATCACACATTTAGCCTGTGCATTATCAGTGTGTGATTTGGTAGATCAAGTAAAGTTAGATGCTTAGATGATATTTTCATTCCATCTAATGAATGGGTACGGCTACAATTTTGGCCCAAAAAACCTACTGCCAAGGTAGCTTTACAATATACTGAAAGACGTGGAGTAAAGTTTAAAGTGCAGCAACAATAATGGAGTCGTGATCTCATATACAGACACTTTGCTGCTGCCTGTTTTCGATACATGAGAGAGTATGCACTGATGTTGAGATACTATTGCTATTTTGTTTGCCTCGACAACAAGCATTAAATTAAAGTTAGGGAGCCCAATTTTCCCATTGCCTCAGCATAAAGACATAGAAGAGTGTTAATGACAGATGATCAGATATTAGCAGTTGGGTATCATGGAATCATTCCGGCTGTAGTATGTTAATTGAGATACCAAAAGAAATTTGTGATTCTTGGCACACTATGGAAATATTCGTGGCACCAAAAGATTCTGCTTATGAACCTTCGTCGCCATTATGTCATGCATGTGAGTTATATGCATGGTGTACTTCAATCTATATCTTTCTCTAAACCTGTCCTATTTGTTTAATGAGATAGTGGCCCAGGCCACAGATTTATTTACATTTCTGTTCAACTGAGTCTTATTTGTCCGGGCTATTGAAGTTAGATCTTGATTATCTATGTTCTGGTAGGACAGCATGTAATAGACTAGTCTTTTTCTAACTTTATCTTAACTCAACAACATACAATACAATACAATGTCTGCTTTTATATCCAACTATAATTCTAGAAAGATCTAAACTATATTAAGAACCACATGTACAATTCCAGAAAGTTCATAACAAAATGACATCACACATTAACACCTAGACAAATCACAACCCAAATTCAGAAATAAAAACACCTATTTTAAGAATTACAATATTATCACAAAATTATCCATGAAGTACATGAAAATCCCTTACACAGCACCATATCACAGTTGGACAATTCTGCTAGAGCACATCATGTCCCTCTTGAATTTAAGGTTTACAGTGTGTTGCCTTAGCTAGAACTGAAATGCCTGAAGAAGTTGAAGTTGAAATAGCTAATTGGCCAAAAAGATATGTAGTAATTGTAAAAGATATATTCTCTCGTTTGAAATGGAATGATAAATTCATTAGTATGTTTAGTTCAGCAACATCAACGACCCACCAAAATTGAATATCGATCAAAACACGAAAATTAGACCCCACGAAAATATCCCGCTATATAGTATAGAAAAATAAGTATCTCTATGACTGCTTTGTGGTGTCCAACATTGTGTCTGACTTTATCATGACTGAAACTAGTCTGCCAACATACTGTCACTACTCCTCTATGCGAAGGGTGTGGCAACGCCTGAGCTGCAGCCTCGGTCATATTTCAATTCTTCAAAGGAGAGGAAAAAAATTTACGCTTAGAGGACTGATTTGGAGTGTGTTCCTAGCATTACAAAGCAAATGCTTGTAATTGGTGTCAGCGACAAGTCCATGAAATGGCTAAAAACGTTTATGGTTTATTGATCTTTTTGGCCAAAATAAGGAGTACGAGGGGAATATTAAAGGGGGTGTCCCCCACCGCCCACACAATTTGCGTGTTCAGTGACCACACCCACGCCCTCTTGTGGGGGTACCTGAGGCATTAAAATCTGAAATCGAGGGTGTAGCTGGTGCCAACATGCAGTAGGGTCATTTTGTTTGCCCCAGTTCCAGTCAAAAGAGGGAGAGCACTGCATTTGGTTTAATCCTATGGAGCGCTTAGGGACTTTCGAGTCCCTGTAAGCAAGTTGGCAGAAGTTGTACTCCATGTCGGAAAAGGAGCCATGTGTGGGGTAGAGAAAGTGAACGGTGGGGCCAAAATATATGCAATGGAGTTGCCAGGGTTGAAATTGGGAAGATTTTTGAAAAACAAGCTCAGTCCTCTAAGGGTAAATTAATTAATTGCAGCTACTTTCAGCTGAGATAATAGATGTTTTATACCATAGCTACATGCTATAGCTGCAATTGATGAAAAACTGACTCATGTAACTTGTAAACAAAAGTAGAATTACACACAATCAATGGCATAAGCAAATGAACATGTACAGTTTATTCAAACACGCTACCTTTAACTTCACTAATTATATAGCTAATATCAGAGAGTACGGTAGTACTCTCTATGTAGGGATGGCACGGAAAAAAAATGGCCGCCCATACAATTTCAATTGCAAGTGATGAGCTGAAATCTCTGGTAATATATACAGATATGTTTTAATACACACATACCTATTCATATCTAGTGTTTTTATGACTACCAACACCTTCTAGATTACCAAAGATTGTCTTTAAGGTAGAGAACCGGCGAATAGCAAAACTGGCAAAATCTTCATATTATTATTATTTTTTTTATTTTTCAGACAAATCATTTTTTTGTTTGTTGAAATATCACAATGATTCTAGCACCATTCCAGTCGCATTTATAATAAAATTCTGGTCTACAAGTATCGAGATGATATCTACAGATACTATGAAAGAAGACAGTCTCAACGACCACAAAGAATTGATCTCGAATTGGACGCCATTTTGGTAGGTGTGCCCATTAATCAAGTCATTTGTATACTCAGAACATGGAAGCTGAAAAGGAGAAAGTGATTGTTGCAGTTATAAGCATATATAGTAATAAAATGTGTGAGCAAATAATAATGAATATAATTATTAAGCTATTATAGAGTAATATTATATACTATCATAACATTGGAATGCCATGTGATTGATATAGAGACTGACACTACTTCTTGTATGACTGCAGATAGTGCTGTAAGTGAAATAGTAGGCATCATCTGTAAGTGAAAAAGAATGATAAACAATTCATAAATAAGTGATATATATATATATATATATATATATATATATATATATATATATATATATATAGATATATACAAAAGACTGACCTTCATTGATTAACAAACTTTAATGCATTTATGATTATATGATACATAACCTACACCAGTATTTCTGCAATGTGCAAAATATATTCACACTATTCAAGAAAAAAAAACAATGGAAACAAGAATAATAAAAAACATTTTCAATAAAAATGAAGGAAGATGTAGGGATGTCAAAACCCAAAAAGCATGCGAACAAGGTTAGATGGGACCCAAAATTAAACAAACCACTTCCATATAACCCTACATAAGTACTTACACCACTATAAAGCAAAATACAAAGAGCTGTACTTATGTAGGGTTATATGGAAGTGGTTTGTTTAATTTTGGGTCCCATCTAACCTTGTTCGCATGCTTTTTGGGTTTTGACATCCCTACATCTTCTTTCATTTTTATTGAAAATGTTTTTATTATTCTTGTAATTATTACACTTATCACACTTAGTTTTTCATTTCAGTTGCCATGGTAACCTTTCATCTGCTGTGGAAGTTATATATATGCCCATACACCATACTGTATTTAACTATATAGTTCAATTATCTTACATAAAAGGGTTACTTAATTATTCTGGGTTCAAGTGCTTACCATAACTAATTTATAATACTACTATTAAAAAACTAAAGAAATATAGAAATGTCCTTTAAAAAAAAGATTTTTGGATTGTACAACAATTATATAATTATAATTATAATTATATATAAAGTACTTCAGTTAATATATATTATGTTTAATACATTAATATTTTCTTTAATTTCACACAACTGCGGCTACATAATTACAATTACTATAATTATAATATAAAAATGTTCAAATGTATAAAATTATATACATGTAGTTTATAAATTAAAAGAAACAATTTTCATTGTTTGAACTTAATGATATGAATTTCATTTCTTTTAGATATGTGCTTCTTCACTTTCATCAGGTGATTCTTTTTCTTGGTCTCCTTCTTCAAAGTCGTCCTCTTCTTCACTATCATTAACATCTGCAAGTTTCAGTGTCATACTGTGCACCGATCCTACATATTCACAAAAAATGTCAATTAATATCATTACTAGTATTGTCTAATGGAAGTTTTAATCAAAATTTAATACACTACAATATGTTTTAATGGTCCCAATTTGGCTATGTATATATATATATATATATATATATATATATATAATATGATGGTGACATCATCCCTTTGTTGTGGTGAGTTCTATATATTGTATATAGGCCTTCTTTTTGTACACTATGCAGGAGATCTCACCATCATACAATATATTGTATATAATAATATAGGACCTGAGTTTTGTGTCCGAGGATGTGATATAGCCGGAACCTGCGAGGGCTATATCACATCTGAGGACGCAAAACTGTTAGCATACTATATATACTATAAAACTGTTAGCATATTACATATATTATGTCTGCATTACACTAATGAATATAAAAATGTATAATCATGCTTTTTTATAAATTGATAATATTTATAAGAATATAGAAGTTTCATCTCTCATATATGGATGGTCAATGGTGTAATAATCTTCCTGTACCTTGAAGGCTAAGTTCTAATTGGTGCACATTTTCTAAACTGATATCAGATGTTTTCTTAGCGCTTTTCTTAATAAATGAGAATCGTCCATTCACGTGATGCATCCTATATAGATATAATTTATATGCAAGAGATTTATTATTACAGACACGCACACACACAGACATACACACCCACACACCAGAGGCAATAGCCCACTAGCACACTAATAGTAACTAGTAGGAGTGTTCCTACTGATACTCCAATAGCAATTCCAGCAATCTGACCAACAGACAACACCTCATCATCCTCATCTTGTGGAGTAGGAAATGCTAACATAATATTAGTGACTGTAAATCCAAAAACACCATCATCTCTCGCTTGCTACAATGTAAAGCATAATATTTATGATATTCTAGTGATCAATGCTTAAATAATATACAATGTAGAACATATTTCTATGTATTAATAATAATAGTTGCTATTATTATTACAAGTATCTCGTATTTAGCAGGGTAGTATGTAAGATTGTTGGCCAACAATGTCAACAAACAGCATGTGGTATAACCACAGCAACCACAGTGCCTCATCTGCATCAAGATGTCATTCCTCAATCAACAGCCTTTACATGTTCATAGACCAGTCCAAAAGTACTGGAAATTCCATGCTACAAAACAGATATAGTATACCTCTTCATGCACACATGGAATATAGCATTTGACACTGTGATGATGAAAGCATGTCATCAGTCACAGCACTAATACATGTATGTATGTATAATAGGTATGCTATTTCTATTATATATAAAACCAATAAAGTATGTAAGCAAGGTAAAGGAAGGTAATGTAGCAACAAATTTTAACTAACCATTTATATACGAACCTATTATAATCATTTACATAATAATTAAGCCTTTTGATATTTACTGTAATTATAATAGCAGAAGTGTATCATTGAAAAAAACAAAGGATTGGAGTGTGCAACAAACTAAACAGCCATATATACACTAAAATAAAATTATATTGACCCACCCATAATGTATAGTGATGCTGTGTCAGGTAAAAAAATTATGTGTACACTAACTGGATTTGTGGCTCTAAGTCTTGCTGTAATTCAAGGAGACCTTCTTGGAGTTAAGTTAAGACATCTTCACTTTTCTTAATATTTAACACATCAATATTATTCCAGCTCTGTTATGCTTTTTAAGGTTGTTGCCTTTTGAGTGGGAGGATGCTACTCCAATCAGTTTCTAGTTTTGCAAGCTTCTTGCTGTATTCTTTTGGAAGCCACACCCACTCGGGGGTATAATTATAGGGCCTAAATGTTTTCACTGGGGTGGTGGAGGGGGTCGTGGGTGGGAGACTCTGGCAGAGTAACTGTAGTTGCTCTCTGAGTAGATCGGAGTTTGATAATGCCTAAAAAGGTAAATTTTATGGTTTCACTCAAAAGCTACAGAATTCAGTGTTCACTTACAGGACAATACCCAGGTGATCAGAAGATATGAAGGTTGGTATTATACTAATATTATATTATATTGTATTTTGAAACTGATTGGAGTTGCATCCGCCCACTCCCTATAGTACCACCTTAATTATTTACTGGAAGCTGCATGTTCTAACACTTAGTTTTTTCATTAATGTGCTCCTGATTATAGCTACTTACATAATGATGAAACAAAAACAAGTAGTCCACCTTATAATGATATAAGCATTACAATACAGTTGCTTAAGTTACTTAAATACATATTATCTGTAATCTACTAATTGAAGAGCTGACAGCCAGAGTGATCTAACTAAAAAACAGTACTATACTCTGGTTAACACTTCCAGAAGCAAAGAAAAATGTAAGAAATCACCATATTTCATAGTGGGTATATAAATGTTTTAATCCATTATTGTGTAACATGAACAATTTCCAGTATTTGATTCAGTTTCAGTTAGATCATGCAATTCTAACTTCTAAACCTTTCAAATATATTTACTTGTATAGCCTCCGCAACAGCTTGTGCATTTATCACTTCTCCATTCATTCTTATTACAAAGAAGGTCACTTGAAGTCCATCAGTTGTATCTTCTATGTTAGTAATGATGATACCATTTGCTGACACAAATGTATCTTGTCTATATAGATAAAAGAGAAACATGTGTGTTAGGATAGATTCAGAAAGTGTTAGCATGACAATGTTGTAATTTTTTTCATAATAATTATGTAACATTTTTCACAGCTCACAGGGTCATTCCAAAGGTTTTTTCCATGGGTTCAAACTGTATGATATATAATGAAATGTTTGTTTCACGTATGCATTGTTTACACAGTTAAGGAAATTGCATCATTCTGAGAGGCTTGGTCAGTGTGGCATGTAAAATTAATGAATGTGTACTCAAGCATACTTTTTTCTTCATTTATCTTGCATGTCTATTATAATAGTCTATTTTTTAGGGCAATACTTTCCATAGAATTTCCTAAAGATCTATATCGCATACTGTATAATTGAAATTAAGAATTATTGTTTTAGGAATATGTACCAACTATTGAACTATAAGTTAGGTTATTATTAATTACCCATGCATACCAACAGAAGTATATTGTTAGATTTCTTTCCATTGATTTTGTAGCTAGCTAGCTAATAAGTAAGATTTCAGGCTTAAATTACTGTTAGCTAATGTTCTCAGACAATTACTATAATATATTATATTATATTATTATAGAGAAAGAATTGAAGATGTTTCTATCATTGTGGACTCTAACTCAAGTACAGGTGAAGCTGAAGTTCTTGTACTAAGTTCTGATGATGAACGATCACAATGTGAAAGATACTCCTATCAATGTAGAGTCTGACTCTAATACAGGTGAAGCAGAAGTTCTTTCGCTAAGTTCTGATGACTCCGCTGATGAACTTTGCAACGTCAAACGAATAAAAAGGTGAGCTAAGTACTGTAGTAGTTACATTCATGACACAAATTAAAGAAAAAAACCTAATTTTATATTGTTTTACAGGGACCAAACAACATGTGATAATAATCAACTAGTGTATGAGTATCCCCCTCCAAAGTATTCAGTTGAAAGATTATTTGAAATATTACTTGATCCAGATATACCATATCACAAGGTGTGCAAGGAAAAGCCAAGTGGGGTCAGGTGCAGTGCTGTTGATACAGGCTATTTAAAATGTATTGATGACATTAAAAAGGATGAGTTCGGTATTTGGAATTACTCTGGGTCACATCCAGTAGCCTACAGCGTTCACTCTGACAATGGACACATGGTAATAGAAAAGTGTAAAACAGGTACTGTTGGAAAACGCATTTACCATTTACGACGTATACATTGCACTCATCCATCAAATCCAGGGGTTAAGAGGATGATCTGCTTTTTGTCTGGTAACCCTACATAAGTACTTATAAAGTAAAAAAACAAAGAGCTATACTTATGTAGGGTTATATGGAAGTGGTTTGTTTAATTTTGGGTTCCACCTAACCTTGTTCGCATGCTTTTTGGGTTTTGACATCCCTACATCTTCTTTCATTTTATTGGAAATGTTTTTTATTATTCTTGTTTCCATTGTTTTTTTTTTTGAATGGCCTGAATATTTTTTGTAGATTGCAGAAATACTGGTGTGAGTTTTATATATATCATATCAAAACATTCAATCATAAATACATTAAAGCTCGAAGGTCAGTGTTTTGTATATATCAATTATTTATGAATTGATTATCATTCTCTTTCCTTTACAGATGATGTTTAGTCTGTATTTCACTTGCAGAGCTGTCTGCAGTCTTAGAATTAGTGTCAGTCACTGTGTCAACAATTCACTATTCCAATGCTTATCATAGTATATAATATTATTATACAATGGCTTTAATATTAATAAGTTTTATATTCATCATTATTATAATATATTACTGTATTTTCTCACAAATTTTATTATGATTCCAGCACTCCATCTTCGAGTATAGAATTGCGCATGCGCAATTAAATACCACGATGGCACTCCTACTTCTACTGGGACCTGAAAACATGGCGAATGTTTGACTTTCAATTTGTGTTAAATCTGTTATTTAACAGTATAGAGTCTTTCAAATTCGTTCTTTCTCCCAAATGATTGTTCATATAGTGTTCCATATTTTGTTTTGGAGCGTAATTTTTGCTACGATAATGGAAAACCTAAATTCATATGGAGTAAGTACCAACTTATCCAAGTCTGAGTTTATCGATATTCTATCTTGTTTTTCATCTCTCGAATTAAAATCATTAAGAGCTGACTTATTCACTGAATTATCTACCCTGAATTTAATGCCCAAAGAGTTTAAAGGTATCCCCTTAGTAACCCGTCGTGATTCGGTAATTAGACCTATTTCAAAGATACTTAGTGAAGATTGCTGGGCTTTAGCTGACTGCATATCGAATAACACGTATATACATAGAACACTATTAAAAAATGGAAAACGTAATGTATCGTTTGTGGCTAGTCAACCTCGCTCAATTCTAAGCCAGTCTAATGTCGACTCCATCGAAACTACCTGTATCCAAGAAAATGAACCTTTCCATAGTCAACAGAAACAGGTTAATAATGCTCGATCTACACCTACCTCTCCATGTCAACTAGAACTGTCTGTCTCAGAACCATGTAATGAGAATCATCTGTCTACTCTTGACACCATCACTACCAGACTACCATCACGTAATGACATATCAAGCCGACTTATTGCCCGTGAATTGTCTTCTCTGAGAACTGATATAATGCAAGTGAAATCAGATATATCTTTCCTTAAAAAAGAAATCCCTACTCCTCCATCTGATTTACACGTAAGTCATGAAATTTCATCTGTGAAAGAAGAACTTAGAATACTTCATAAAAAAATAGAGCAGCTCTCTCCAAATTATCAACTCGGTATTAGTGATGTACCTCCTGCTCAAAATCTCCAAAGGAATGAAACCTCCCTCAAGATTACTGCGTGGAACTGTCGTGGTCTTTCTAGTGCTATTCCCTATATTACACATCTAATGGAAACTGGTTCAGATATTATAGCTCTGTCCGAGCATTGGTTATGGCCATACAACATTAACAACTTATCTACCATACATCCCAGCTATGAAGGTTTTGGTTCGTGTGATAAAAGATTAGACGAACATTGTACCTTATCCCGTGACTGTGGTGGTATTGGCCTTTTATGGAAAAAATCTCTCAATGTTACACCTTTAACACAAGTTGTTTCTGACCGTTTTTGTGCTATTCAAATCTATCTGAATAACTCAGAATCTCTGATAGTGATTGCAGTCTACTTGCCTTGTTCAAATTACTCCAGTAATGAATATCGGAGCTATTTTCAAGATCTACAGAGTGCTGTCAGTGCCTATGAATCCTATGGCCCTGTGATAATTACTGGTGATTTCAATGTTAACCTTGCTGATGTAAATCATCATTGTGATCGAAAACAACTCGTTATGGATTTTATTGATGCCCATTCACTTTATATAGTCTCTCAAAGCTCTCTGTGTGGTGGTCCAAATTACACTTATTTCTCCACCTCGTGTTGTTCTACATTGGATTACGTCATTGCTAATTCGTCTACGGCAAACAAAATTCTGAGCTGCCTTATTCACCCGTTACATCCCCTAAATCTATCAGATCATTTGCCCGTCTCGGTTTCATTAAATGTTACTTGTGAATCGACTAATTCTACTGAAAACCATTTACATAGGATTAATTGGACTCAAGCTGTTGAATCGGATTCGATAACCCTGTATTCGGAGGCTGTGTCACTTGTCACCAAACCTTTGATTGGCATAGCTGGTCAATCTATCAGTGAGTTAAATAATGAGATTGTGTATGTTAGTAATGTCATGAAATCTGCTGCCCTAAACTATCTTCCTCTTGTTAAAAATAAGAAGAAATTGAAACCTAGATTTGATAGCCCTGAGTTGAAAGATTTGTGTGATGTTAGTAAAAGTGCATGGAAGCGTTGGAATGCAGGTGGTAGACCAATATCGGGCCCTCTATATGAGGTTAAGAAAAATGCAAATAAAAAAGTACGTAGTTGTGTTATGAACTGTTATGCTATTTTAGAGCGTCAGAATATTCGGCGAAGAGATAGGATGTTTAGAAATGGTGATAGATCTCGTTTTAAATTATTCAGTAAGCAGAAATCAACCTGTAAAAAGCTTTTCGTAGAAAACGAGACAATTACTGACCAGACTGAAATTGTTGAAGAGTTTCGGAAATACTTCTCTACTCTTGCATCCTCTTGTATTGATCCTCAGTTGAGTTCTTCTGAAATTGAAGCATATCACAGTTCATCTTACCATAATGATGATGAAATTCTTAAAAATGAAATTAGTGTTAAGGAAGTCACTGCAGCGATTATAAAGTTAAAAATGGGTAAATCAGCTGGTCCAGATGGTTTGTCATTAGAGCACTTTCGGTATGGTGGTCCTTTCCTAACTTTATGGATCACTAAACTTCTAAATGGAATTATTGTACTCGAGGAAATTCCCTCCTGCATGAAAGAAGGGATCATTACTCCCATCTATAAAAAACAAGGAAAAGATCCTTTACTGGTTAATAGTTATAGAGGAATTACTGTGTCATCTGTTTTCTCGAAACTATTCGAAGTTACCATTCTAAATCGTTTGTCTGGTACTTTGGAAGATCTCCAACTACCCGATGTCCTACAAACTGCCTATCAGAAAGGATTGTCTTGTTCTGATGCTGTCTGTCTACTCAAGAGGCTTTGCTTATTCATTTACGTGAAAATGGTCACCCGTACTTATGTCTCTTTGATCTGGAAAAGGCGTTCGATTCCATCGAGTTATCAGTCCTTTTAAGAAATCTATTTAATATTGGTATAAATGGTAAATGTTGGCGTATTATTGAAAGCTGGTACACTGCAGCATATAGTAGGATTCGTGTGGATGGTGCAATATCCAACCCTTACCTTATTTCCAGAGGTGTTAAACAAGGATCTGTATTGTTCCCAATATTATTCTTAATTGTCATTGACCCACTGCTTAAAACCTTGAGAGATAATAATGCTGGATTATCTGTATATGGTACGTATATTGGTGGTGCTGCCCATGCTGATGATCTTCGCACTGCTACTGCCACTAAGAATTCTATTATTCAACAGGTCGACATCATTGAAGAATTCACTTCAGCCAATCACTTAAAGCTCAATTCATCCAAAACTGAAATAATTAAAATTTCTCGTAATTTCCCAGATCCAGAACCTATTCAAGTATCGAATTGGGACGTGACAACCGTAGCAAGTGCTAAATGTTTAGGCGTCTGGTGGCAGTTTAATCTATCTGCTTTGAGAGCCGTTCAAGAAAATATCAGTAAAGCTAGAAGAGCCTTTTTTGCACTGGTGCATTTCAGGGGAGTTTAAACCCGTTATCTGCCAGTAGTATTTATGAATCTTGTGTTATTTCCATCTTGTTATATGGCTGTGAAACATGGCTATTGGATTCATCTTGTATTTTTTTACTTGATCAATTTCAGTACGAAATCGGCCGTCGCATACTAAAATTACCAAAGCACTTTTCTGGTCATGTTGTCAGAATTTGTTTATGTTGGCCTTCTATGTCATCTCGAATATTAGCTCGTAAATTGAGTTTTCTCGCCAAATTATTGCAATCTGAGAAGAGTACATTAAGCTCACAAATGTTCACCTCGGTAGCTATTATTGATGCCTATGATGTTTCAATTATCCAACAGTGCAGGATGCTGGAATCCAACATTGGTACTAGTGTTCTAAAGTTATGTTTGGAATGTCTAGAGGATGCTATTTCAATTGTTCGCTCTGAGAAATCTAACATATTTGATAGAGATATTGTTAACCTTATCACCTCTTCACTTACCCACCCATCTGCTCATTTAGTGGCTTCAGTTGCACAAAGTGTTTCCTGGTATCGTTTATGGGATTTGGCTTTGGATAGAGGAGTGCGAGGTACCAATCAACTACAACGAATTGTATACCACTTAAGTCGTCCAATTTTTTCGAATTTCTCGTGTCCTTTATGTGATACTACCTTGACTCCGACAACAACATGGCTATCACATCTCTGCAACTCTCACTCAATTACAAATGGCCCCATTCATCTGTCTGTTGAGGAAGTAATTTATGCCCTTAAAAGTGAAAGTGTGGACACTATCTTTAACCTTTATTTTCCTACATAATTCTTAATTATTATCATTAATTTTATTATCATTAGCGTAATTATTATTCTGTTTGTTTAATTTATGTGCTATACTCTGTGAACCTTTGAACCTTTGAACCACGTGGGTTAATTAAGAAAATGGTGTCCGATTCGACATCAAATCTTTGTAGTCGTTGAGACTGTCTTCTTTCATAGTATCTGAAGATATCATCTTGCTACATTAAGACCAGAATTTTACTATGAATGCGACTGGAATTTTGCTAGAATCAATGTGATAGTTCAACAAACAAAAAAATAATTTGTCTGAAAAATAAATTATTAATAATATAATGAAGATTTTGCCACTTGCCGGTTCTCTACCTTAGCGCCAATTTTTGGCCATCTAGAAGGTGTTGATAGTCATAAAAACACTAGATATGAATAGGTTTGTGTGTATTACAACATATCTGTATATATTACCAGAGATTTCAGCTCATCAGTTGCAATTGAAATGTATAGGCGGCCATATTTTTCATGCCATCCCTACATAGAGAGTACTACCGTACTCTCTGTTATACATACATAGTCAATAATTATTAATAGAAGATATACCTTTTCAGTAAGTTTTGTTGATTATTTCTTTTTCTAAGTGAACTGGAATCATTATTAATTGTAACACATTTTTCAGGAGTTTCCCTACAATTGATAGCCACTGCAGTTGCCATTGTGAAATTATCTTGTCTTTCCTTGAACTGAGTGAATCAATAGTAAATAAGTATGTATGTATATATGATTATAACTAAGATGTGAAAAGGGGTCCTTCGTTTTTAAATGCTTCAGATTAGCTGCTCTTTCAGATATCTTGTGTAATAAACCAACACAATTTGGGATATAGGTGGGGCTACAACTTGTCTTCAAAGATTGAAAGTTTAATTTGTTTTTCTAATAAGACATCTGAAAACAAGCAGTTGAAAAAATCATTTTAGAAAAATTAAAGAAGAAATAAGACCTCTTTTCCTAGCTATGCATGATTATATGGAAGCTAGATAGGGCTAGATAGATTGATCAATAGATGGATTTATTATGAAAGGAAGTGTGAATAAAAAAAAACCATGTACATGAGCAGCAAAAAATGAAATAATAAACGTCACCATGTATGTTATTTGTGCAATAAACATTTTGTCAAACACTTATATTTAAACTCTCACTATTCAGCCATTTTGTACAGGAAGATATCATTCTTCTTGGATACCAAATTTGGTTGATTGCCAATACAAAATGGCTGAATACCAAGTATGCATTAAGCTTGATAAAAAGTATTTTCCAAATGACTCATTTTCACATTTCATTCATAAAACTCACTGTTGATGTTGTTAAATTACTTAGTGTCACATTAAGACTATTCTGACGTTCTACTTCAGAGATTGCTAGAGATGGTATAACCAGTGAATAAATAAATAGAGAATACTTATCAGAATAGTTGCAGGGTTTACAATCATAGTGGACTAACACAATAATCAACTACTGGAGTTTGTCTATATTGCGGAAAGATGCATTAAAAATTGGACATTATCAAATTTGAAATATTCTTAATTTTATCTGCTACTGAAACACATTTTGAAAGCGTCTTCATGTTAACCTGAGTATATTACTGTTTTCTGGGTTACTCCAATAAGGTTCTCAGTCCTTAAACTTATTAATGATATATGTATTTGTATGCTGGGAATATAAACTCACAATGTTAAGGTTGGACAAATTATTATTATATACTTGCTTATTTTTCCACTCTTTTTAATTTTAACAGTTCTTGTGTAAGTTTTGTATTGATAACAACTAGTCATTACAAGCTGATTTCATTCTGCTAGCTCCAGCATGTGTTCATATATGTGCCAGCTCAAGTCCTCTGGAATGCAACTACCCCACAATGCATACAATATACATGTATATGTGACATATAAACATATAAACAATTATATATAGATTTAACCACTGTGTATAAATACATGTATTATACAAGTTGTGTCTGCATACCATTGCAAGTAATTCCATCAAAATCTAGCCAATAACTACTATTACATCCACAATAGAAGCTTCCATTAGTGTTTGTACAATTTTGAGAGCAATTGTGTGTTCCATCACTACACTCATTAGTATCTGAATGAAAAAAAATGCATACAATAGTTAATTACATTATCTTTATACCCGGGGGTATAATTATTGGGCCTAAATGTTTTCTTTATAAAAATATGGAAATGATACAACTTTCATTATTTCAAGTGATAATGTTTTGACATAAATACTAAGTTAAAAAAAGACATCAAATAAATAACTCATTAATTATTCATGATTTGTATCCCGTAACCTTTAACTCCTTTGAGTAGGGATTTTAAATTATAAAGTAATAACTCTGGCAAATAATGGCCATTTTTGGTTAGTTTCCTGAAAGTAACTTTGTTTAGTATGCCTAATTTTACTCTAGCTGATCAACTGTAACTATAACTATGAGAAACTAGACATATACTACCAAAAGCGCATACATACATACGTACATGCGTACATACATGTATAACATTATTTCTTTACAGGAGAACTGCTTAAAAATACTAATAATGTATTTATGCTACAACTACTTTGCACATTACAATTGTGAGAAGAATAAGAACAAGATCAAGATATATTTTTATGAGTGCTTTCTTTCAGCATGGTATGGTGTATGACATTCAGTAATCTGGCATGCATAGTTGACTTTCTAATGCCTGAAACACAACAGTGTATTAAAGTTATTAGTTTCATTATTACTCTACTTACTTTTATAGATTGTAAAACATTAAGAATATATATCAACAGCTATTAGTTTCGGTTCCTACATAAGCTACAGGCAAGCAGTGAAGCAAGCAAGCATTCTATTACCTGCCTCACCCATTAATTGTCTGAGCTTCTGGGAATGATGCAAATTCTCTAACTATGTACATGTATACAATGTAGTTGACAAAAACACATGCATAGTTATAATATACATTAAACCCCATGGAAAGCAATAGTAGGGAAGGCCCTGTGGGTCATAAAACGAATGCATGTGAGATAAGGAATATAAGATCACATCACAACACTTCCATTAAAATCTATAAACAACCATTTTTTAGCACATAGATCTAACATAGTGCATGTATCTATTTCCCTTTCACATACAATTACAAGAAACTCCATCATTGTCCAGTATATAACCACTATAACATCCACAAATGAAGCTTCCATTAGTGTTTGTACATGTATCTGAGCAACCATCTATTCCTTCACTACACTCATCAATATCTGGACAAAAACATAATTTTACGTATGTAGACAGGACTTCGTAATAATTTTATTGTGAGTTTGGAACATGCACGCTCTTGATCAGAATTAGTAGCTATGAATATCATTTTAAATATTAGTTGCTAATATGCACTTAGTATAATTTATAATTCATAGGTACATGTATGTAATAAACTTACCAGTAAAATTATATATAATGATTATTTAATTATAATGTACATAATGAAATAATGTTGATGTTTATAATCAATGCATTGGAATGTATGATGCAATATTGATAAATTATGAAATTATTTATGGTTTTTGATCACACTGTTACGTTATGTCACTTGGAATTGAAATGCATGGACGGCCATTTTTTTTCATGCCATCCCTACATAGAGAGTGCTACCGTGCTCTCTGATAAAGTCACAAGGCTAATTACATAAGGACGTTTTTATGATATGCAGGCATAAGAGAAATAGATGCAAAGAAAAAAGTGAAAAGTATTTAGGTCTTTGAGGGAGTTAGAAACAGATAGGTTTGGAATTGGTAGAATCCAACACTCCACTGCATCAAGGAGTCTGGTGGCTCTAAATGGTAAAAGTGCCTGACTAGATATCTGAAGTTCCTGCCTAGTTGGGGTCCATTTTTCCATTGTTTCTAATTATCATAACAATGTATGATTGTATGCATTTATGTGATTGTGTAGGAACAAACTTTTATAAGTACTGAAGTTCCTGCCTAGTTGGGGTCCATTTTTCCATTGTTTCTAATTATCATAACAATGTATGATTGTATGCATTTATGTGATTGTGTAGGAGCAAACTTTTATAAGTACTGAAGTTCCTGCCTAGTTGGGGTCCATTTTTCCATTGTTTCTAATTATCATAACAATGTATGATTGTATGCATTTATGTGATTGTGTGGGAACAAACTTTTATAAGTACTGAAGTTCCTGCCTAGTTGGGGTCCATTTTTCCATTGTTTCTAATTATCATAACAATGTATGATTGTATGCATTTATGTGATTGTGTGGGAACAAACTTTTATAAGTACTGAAGTTCCTGCCTAGTTGGGGTCCATTTTTCCATTGTTTCTAATTATCATAACAATGTATGATTGTATGCATTTATGTGATTGTGTAGGAACAAACTTTTATAAGTACTGAAGTTCCTGCCTAGTTGGGGTCCATTTTTCCATTGTTTCTAATTATCATAACAATGTATGATTGTATGCATTTATGATAACATTTTTTTCCACATGTAGATAGATTTACGTGCATTTGTGTTGGTGCTATTGAAAACAGAGTTTGTTCCTGTGAAAAGTGTCAAACAAATCGTCTATTTCCACCTAAAGCACCATTACACCCTTGGGAATACCCTAGTAGACCTTGTGCACATCTACACATTGATCATGCTGGTCCATTCTAGGACACACCTTTCTTATTGTAGTGGACCAAGTCACACGTAGTAAACTCTACTTCATCCGAAGCAACAATCAAAGTGCTTTGTAATCTGTTTGCTACCCATGGCATTCCAGATCATGTAGTTTCAGACAATGGTTCAGGATTACCAGCCAAGAATTTAAACAATTTATGGAACAGAACGGTATCAAATATACAACAACATCACCATATCATCCCTCTTCAAATGGACTAGCTGAACCTGCAGTACAAACATGGAATCAGTAAGCTAGAAGGTACTATTGAGTGTAGACTTGCTCGTTTTCTATTCAATTACCATGTAACTCCCCTATCAACTACAGAGTTATCACCTGCAGAACTATTGATGGGATGGAGATTACGTATTCATTTGGATTTAATACATCCAGACACAAAACAAAGAGTCATAAGGAAACAAGGAAGTGTTGAGAACTCTTCTACTCCCCGACATTTTAAAGTTGGAGACAAACTGTATGCTAAGGATTTCTGTGGAAAAGGAAAATGGATCCCTGCCTCAGTTATTAAAGTAACTGGTCCCATATCTTACAAGCTCAAGACACAGTCTGGACATTTTATACGTTGTCATTTAGATCACTTACGTGTTCGTTATCTTCCAGACGATAATGTCACTGATCCTAGAACTGATCATGATGACTGGTCAGTATCAAGTAACTATACTAGCCCTATTACAGAAGGTCCTCTTAATGTTTCACCACGTTCTACCTCATCTGCTCCTCGAGGACTCGCACAACAGTCTGTTCATCGGTCAACCCGAATTCGTAACCCTGTGGATCGTTACACCCCAGTATCAACTTAAAAAGGGAGTGTGGTAACTATGACATCATAAAAAAACTTATAATAAATTATGTGTATAATTATAAAGCGATGATTTACAGTTTTATTCAGTTGTTGATAAGTCTCTGTCTTCCTATTGTTTTGTCATTAGTTTATGGTACATGTGTGTAATTATATACAGTTTGTAATAATTATATAAACATACAATGTATATATAGCTGTATGTATATACATATTTTGTACATACCAATACAAGTAACCTCATCAAGGTCTAGTTGATAGCCATTTTTACATCCACAAATGAAGCTTCCATTAGTGTTAGTACATATTTGAGAGCAATTGTGTGTTCCATTATTACACTCATCAACATCTGAATAGAAACAGATGTACATAATTATGTGTAATTATATACAGTTTGTAATAATCTATATAATAACACCGTTGTCTGTCACAAATTCACTGAACAAAGACCCAGAAAATTAGACGTAGACGTAGACGCGACGCTTTGATTGACGTGACATAATAATAGAAGGCGTTGACAGTAAATTTGACATTTATGCGACAGAATTAGATAGAGAGAAGAGCTTAGGAGACAGTAGTAGAAAGAGAGTTCAGGAGATCTTTGGATAGAGAAAGACATAGACAAACACATACAACACTAACTGATATAGAGGAGAAACGCAGCTAACATCTGAGATAGAGATTCTCTTGCGCACACGTAGACGTTTGATGTGCACAAGACTAGAGAGAGAAGCCCAGCTAATATCTGATGAAGATTCTTGTGCATGTAGACGTTTGACGAACAAGAAAAGACAGAAATAGACATAGACAAAGACGAACAAGACTAGAGAGAGAGGCCATCTAACATCTGATAGAAATAGACATAGACTAACATAGTCTCGCATAGCCAGACCCTTACTAACAAGACTAACTAATATAAAGAGAGAAGCCCAACTAACATCTGATAGAGATAGACATATAATGAGTACTACACTTAGAAGGTACTATGCATGCCTAGCTTAAACTACTGAAGACAAGTACAGAGAAGACTGAACAGAGTCAGAGAGACATAACATATATATAGTTCATTCATTTACTAAAATAAAAATTATAATACATTCATTCGTAGTATGTAAATTTAATTATTGTTATGATTCTAGATAATAATTCTTTCAATGACTATACTACACTACAATGCGTAGGGCATACTATGCTTGCCTAGCTTAAACCGCTGAAGGCGGTACTAATTAACATATAATTACCGTTGTCTGTCTGTCTGTCACAAATCCCTTACAGCACAAGAAAATTAGACGTTGACGTGGGGCGTTGACGTGACGTAGTAAAAGGAGGCGTTAACAGTGCCAAAAGCAGGATGATCAGCGACAGAAGAGAGAGAAGAGCTTTGGAGACAGTAGTAGAAAGAGACATAGACAAACACGGACAACACTGGAGGAGAAGCCCAGCTAACATCTGATAGAGATTCTCGTTCAGGTAGAAGTTTGACGTTCACAAGACTAGATAGACATAGACTAACACAGACATAGACTAACACAGACAAGATCAACTGATATAGAGAGAGAAGCCCAACTAACATCTGATAAAGATAGACAAATGAATGAGCCTGTAGTGTGCTACACTTAGAATGTACTACGAGAGTGAGTTTGGGAGATTTGTGGATACAGATAGACAGAGAGAGTAGTAGAAAAAGAGTTCAGGAGATCTTTGACACTAACTGATTGAGAAAGAAGCCCAGCTAATATCTGATAGAGTTAGACATAGAATAAGAAGCCACAGAATAAGTCATGTTGCTATAGATACAGTATATTACTTGCGATAGACACAGACAAACACATTGGAAGTATATTTCACAAATTGTGTGAACTAGAATAGAAGATTAAGTTTCGAAAAATTCGCAGTATGTAGTGTCTATGTCCATAATTGCTTGACAATTTTGACACAGTCGGCGAGAGAGACGTAACATTTAGTTTATTCATTTATTAAACAAAAATTATAGTACATTCATTTGTAGTATAAATTATGAAATAAGCCATTATTTCACTACTTATTATATAATTAAATAGCTATATAATGTATAGCTGTATGTAAATCCACATTTTGTACATACCATTACAAGTAACCTCATCAGTGTCTAGTTGATAGCCATTTTTACATCCACAAGTGAAGCTTCCATTAGTGTTAGTACATATTTGAGAGCAATTGTGTGTTCCATTATTACACTCATCAATATCTGAATAGAAACAGATGTACATAATTATGTGTAATTATATATTATACATGCATGTTTGTAATAATTAATAAACATACAATGTATGGCTGTATGTATGTACTTATTTTGTACATACCATTACAAGTAACCTCATCAGTGTCTAGTTGATAGCCATTTTTACATCCACAAGTGAAGCTTCCATTAGTGTTAGTACATATTTGAGAACAATTGTGTGTTCCATTATTACACTCATCAATATCTGAATAGAAACAGATTTACATAATTATGTGTAATTATATACATGCATGTTTGTAATAATTAATAAACATACAATGTATAGCTGTATGTATGTATATATTTTGTACATACCATTACAAGTAACCTCATCAGTGTGTAGATTATAGCCATTTTTACATCCACAAGTGAAGCTTCCATTAGTGTTAGTACATATTTGAGAGCAATTGTGTGTTCCATTATTACACTCATCAATATCTGAATAGAAACAGTTGTACATAATTATGCGTAATCGCATAGGAGTTTGTAATAATTATTATAATTATATAAACATACAATGTATAGCTGTATGTATGTATATATTTTGTACATACCATTACAAGTAACCTCATCAGTGTCTAGTTGATAGCCATTTTTACATCCACAAGTGAAGCTTCCATTACGGTTAGTACATATTTGGGAGCAATTGTGTGTTCCATTATTACACTCATCAATATCTTAATAGAAACAGATGTACATAATTATGTGTAATTATATACATGTATGTTTGTAATAATTAATAAACATACAATGTATAGCTGTATGTATGTATATATTTTGTACATACCATTACAAGTAACCTCATCAGTGTGTAGATTATAGCCATTTTTACATCCACAAGTGAAGCTTCCATTAGTGTTAGTACATATTTGAGAGCAATTGTGTGTTCCATTATTACACTCATCAATATCTGAATAGAAACAGTTGTACATAATTATGCGTAATCGCATAGGAGTTTGTAATAATTATTATAATTATATAAACATACAATGTATAGCTGTATGTATGTATATATTTTGTACATACCATTACAAGTAACCTCATCAGTGTCTAGTTGATAGCCATTTTTACATCCACAAGTGAAGCTTCCATTACGGTTAGTACATATTTGGGAGCAATTGTGTGTTCCATTATTACACTCATCAATATCTTAATAGAAACAGATGTACATAATTATGTGTAATTATATACAGGCATGTTTGTAATAATTATTATAATTATATAAACATACAATGTATAGCTGTATGTATGTATATGTTTTGTACATACCATTACAAGTAACCTCATCAGTGTCTAGTTGATAGCCATTTTTACATCCACAAGTGAAGCTTCCATTAGTGTTAGTACATATTTGAGAGCAATTGTGTGTTCCATTATTACACTCATCAACATCTGAAAAGAAACAGTTGTACATAATTATGCGTAATTGCATAGGAGTTTGTAATAATTATTATAATTATATAAACATACAATGTATAGCTGTATGTATGTATATGTTTTGTACATACCATTACAAGTAACCTCATCAGTGTCTAGTTGATAGCCATTTTTACATCCACAAGTGAAGCTTCCATTAGTGTTAGTGCATATTTGAGAGCAATTGTGTGTTCCATTATTACACTCATCAACATCTGAAAAGAAACAGTTGTACATAATTATGCGTAATTGCATAGGAGTTTGTAATAATTATTATAATTATATAAACATACAATGTATAGCTGTATGTATGTATATGTTTTGTACATACCATTACAAGTAACCTCATCAGTGTCTAGTTGATAGCCATTTTTACATCCACAAGTGAAGCTTCCATTAGTGTTAGTGCATATTTGAGAGCAATTGTGTGTTCCATTATTACACTCATCAACATCTGAAAAGAAACAGTTGTACATAATTATGCGTAATTGCATAGGAGTTTGTAATAATTATTATAATTATATAAACATACAATGTATAGCTGTATGTATGTATATGTTTTGTACATACCATTACAAGTAACCTCATCAGTGTCTAGTTGATAGCCATTTTTACACCCACAAGTGAAGCTTCCATTAGTGTTAGTACATATTTGAGAGCAATTGTGAGTTCCATTATTACACTCATCAATATCTGAATAGAAACAGTTGTACATAATTATGCATAATTGCATAGGAGTTTGTAATAATTATTATAATTATATAAACATACAATGTATAGCTATATGTATGTATATGTTTTGTACATACCATTACAAGTAACCTCATCAGTGTCTAGTTGATAGCCATTTTTACACCCACAAGTGAAGCTTCCATTAGTGTTAGTACATATTTGAGAGCAATTGTGAGTTCCATTATTACACTCATCAATATCTGAATAGAAACAGTTGTACATAATTATGCATAATTGCATAGGAGTTTGTAATAATTATTATAATTATATAAACATACAATGTATAGCTGTATGTATGTATATGTTTTGTACATACCATTACAAGTAACCTCATCAGTGTCTAGTTGATAGCCATTTTTACACCCACAAGTGAAGCTTCCATTAGTGTTAGTACATATTTGAGAGCAATTGTGAGTTCCATTATTACACTCATCAATATCTGAATAGAAACAGTTGTACATAATTATGCATAATTGCATAGGATTTTGTAATAATTATTATAATTATATAAACATACAATGTATAGCTATATGTATGTATATGTTTTATACATACCATTACAAGTAACCTCATCAGTGTCTAGTTGTTAGCCATTTTTACACCCACAAGTGAAGCTTCCATTAGTGTTAGTACATATTTGAGAGCAATTGTGAGTTCCATTATTACACTCATCAATATCTCAATAGAAACAGTTGTACATAATTATGCATAATTGCATAGGAGTTTGTAATAATTATTATAATTATATAAACATACAATGTATAGCTGTATGTATGTATATGTTTTGTACATACCATTACAAGCAACCTCATCAGTGTCTAGTTGATAGCCATTTTTACACCCACAAGTGAAGCTTCCATTAGTGTTAGTACATATTTGAGAGCAATTGTGTGTTCCATTATTACACTCATCAATATCTGAATAGAAACAGTTGTACATAATTATGCATAATTGCATAGGAGTTTGTAATAATTATAATTATATAAACATACAATGTATAGCTGTATGTATGTATATGTTTTGTACATACCATTACAAGTAACCTCATCAGTGTCTAGTTGATAGCCATTTTTACATCCACAAGTGAAGCTTCCATTAGTGTTAGTGCATATTTGAGAGCAATTGTGAGTTCCATTATTACACTCATCAACATCTGAAAAGAAACAGTTGTACATAATTATGCGTAATTGCATAGGAGTTTGTAATAATTATTATAATTATATAAACATACAATGTATAGCTGTATGTATGTATATGTTTTGTACATACCATTACAAGTAACTTCATCAGTGTCTAGTTGATAGCCATTTTTACACCCACAAGTGAAGCTTCCATTAGTGTTAGTACATATTTGAGAGCAATTGTGAGTTCCATTATTACACTCATCAATATCTGAATAGAAACACTTGTACATAATTATGCGTAATTGCATAGGAGTTTGTAATAATTTTTATAATTATATAAACATACAATGTATAGCTGTATGTATGTATATGTTTTGTACATACCATTACAAGTAACCTCATCAGTGTCTAGTTGATAGCCATTTTTACATCCACAAGTGAAGCTTCCATTAGTGTTAGTGCATATTTGAGAGCAATTGTGTGTTCCATTATTACACTCATCGACATCTGAAAAGAAACAGTTGTACATAATTATGCGTAATTGCATAGGAGTTTGTAATAATTATTATAATTATATAAACATACAATGTATAGCTGTATGTATGTATATGTTTTGTACATACCATTACAAGTAACCTCATCAGTGTCTAGTTGATAGCCATTTTTACATCCACAAGTGAAGCTTCCATTAGTGTTAGTACATATTTGAGAGCAATTGTGTGTTCCATTATTACACTCATCAATATCTGAATAGAAACAGATTTACATAATTATGTGTAATTATATACATGCATGTTTGTAATAATTATTATAATTATATAAAAATACAATGTATAGCTGTATGTATGTATATGTTTTGTACATACCATTACAAGTAACCTCATCAGTGTCTAGTTGATAGCCATTTTTACACCCACAAGTGAAGCTTCCATTAGTGTTAGTACATATTTGAGAGCAATTGTGAGTTCCATTATTACACTCATCAATATCTGAATAGAAACAGTTGTACATAATTATGCATAATTGCATAAGAGTTTGTAATAATTATTATAATTATATAAACATACAATGTATAGCTATATGTATGTATATGTTTTGTACATACCATTACAAGTAACCTCATCAGTGTCTAGTTGATAGCCATTTTTACACCCACAAGTGAAGCTTCCATTAGTGTTAGTACATATTTGAGAGCAATTGTGAGTTCCATTATTACACTCATCAATATCTGAATAGAAACAGTTGTACATAATTATGCATAATTGCATAGGAGTTTGTAATAATTATAATTATATAAACATACAATGTATAGCTGTATGTATGTATATGTTTTGTACATACCATTACAAGTAACCTCATCAGTGTCTAGTTGATAGCCATTTTTACATCCACAAGTGAAGCTTCCATTAGTGTTAGTGCATATTTGAGAGCAATTGTGTGTTCCATTATTACACTCATCAACATCTGAAAAGAAACAGTTGTACATAATTATGCGTAATTGCATAGGAGTTTGTAATAATTATTATAATTATATAAACATACAATGTATAGCTGTATGTATGTATATGTTTTGTACATACCATTACAAGTAACCTCATCAGTGTCTAGTTGATAGCCATTTTTACACCCACAAGTGAAGCTTCCATTAGTGTTAGTACATATTTGAGAGCAATTGTGAGTTCCATTATTACACTCATCAATATCTGAATAGAAACACTTGTACATAATTATGCGTAATTGCATAGGAGTTTGTAATAATTTTTATAATTATATAAACATACAATGTATAGCTGTATGTATGTATATGTTTTGTACATACCATTACAAGTAACCTCATCAGTGTCTAGTTGATAGCCATTTTTACATCCACAAGTGAAGCTTCCATTAGTGTTAGTGCATATTTGAGAGCAATTGTGTGTTCCATTATTACACTCATCGACATCTGAAAAGAAACAGTTGTACATAATTATGCGTAATTGCATAGGAGTTTGTAATAATTATTATAATTATATAAACATACAATGTATAGCTGTATGTATGTATATGTTTTGTACATACCATTACAAGTAACCTCATCAGTGTCTAGTTGATAGCCATTTTTACATCCACAAGTGAAGGTTCCATTAGTGTTAGTACATATTTGAGAGCAATTGTGTGTTCCATTATTACACTCATCAATATCTGAATAGAAACAGATTTACATAATTATGTGTAATTATATACATGCATGTTTGTAATAATTATTATAATTATATAAAAATACAATGTATAGCTGTATGTATGTATATGTTTTGTACATACCATTACAAGTAACCTCATCAGTGTCTAGTTGATAGCCATTTTTACACCCACAAGTGAAGCTTCCATTAGTGTTAGTGCATATTTGAGAGCAATTGTGTGTTCCATTATTACACTCATCGACATCTGAAAAGAAACAGTTGTACATAATTATGCGTAATTGCATAGGAGTTTGTAATAATTATTATAATTATATAAACATATACAATGTATAGCTGTATGTATGTATATGTTTTGTACATACCATTACAAGTAACCTCATCAGTGTCTAGTTGATAGCCATTTTTACATCCACAAGTGAAGCTTCCATTAGTGTTAGTACATATTTGAGAGCAATTGTGTGTTCCATTATTACACTCATCAATATCTGAATAGAAACAGATTTACATAATTATGTGTAATTATATACATGCATGTTTGTAATAATTATTATAATTATATAAAAATACAATGTATAGCTGTATGTATGTATATGTTTTGTACATACCATTACAAGTAACCTCATCAGTGTCTAGTTGATAGCCACTTTTACATCCACAAGTGAAGCTTCCATTAGTGTTAGTGCATATTTGAGAGCAATTGTGAGTTCCATTATTACACTCATCAACATCTGAAAAGAAACAGTTGTACATAATTATGCGTAATTGCATAGGAGTTTGTAATAATTATTATAATTATATAAACATACAATGTATAGCTGTATGTACATGTATGTATATGTTTTGTACATACCATTACAAGTAACCTCATCAGTGTCTAGTTGATAGCCATTTTTACATCCACAAGTGAAGCTTCCATTAGTGTTAGTGCATATTTGAGAGCAATTGTGTGTTCCATTATTACACTCATCGACATCTGAAAAGAAACAGTTGTACATAATTATGCGTAATTGCATAGGAGTTTGTAATAATTATTATAATTATATAAACATACAATGTATAGCTGTATGTATGTATATGTTTTGTACATACCATTACAAGTAACCTCATCAGTGTCTAGTTGATAGCCATTTTTACATCCACAAGTGAAGCTTCCATTAGTGTTAGTACATATTTGAGAGCAATTGTGTGTTCCATTATTACACTCATCAATATCTGAATAGAAACAGATTTACATAATTATGTGTAATTATATACATGCATGTTTGTAATAATTATTATAATTATATAAAAATACAATGTATAGCTGTATGTATGTATATGTTTTGTACATACCATTACAAGTAACCTCATCAGTGTCTAGTTGATAGCCACTTTTACATCCACAAGTGAAGCTTCCATTAGTGTTAGTGCATATTTGAGAGCAATTGTGAGTTCCATTATTACACTCATCAACATCTGAAAAGAAACAGTTGTACATAATTATGCGTAATTGCATAGGAGTTTGTAATAATTATTATAATTATATAAACATACAATGTATAGCTGTATGTATGTATATGTTTTCTACATACCATTACAAGTAACCTCATCAGTGTGTAGATTATAGCCATTTTTACATCCACAAGTGAAGCTTCCATTAGTGTTAGTGCATATTTGAGAGCAATTGTGTGTTCCATTATTACACTCATCGACATCTGAAAAGAAACAGTTGTACATAATTATGCGTAATTGCATAGGAGTTTGTAATAATTATTATAATTATATAAACATACAATGTATAGCTGTATGTATGTATATGTTTTGTACATACCATTACAAGTAACATCATCAGTGTCTAGTTGATAGCCATTTTTACATCCACAAGTGAAGCTTCCATTAGTGTTAGTACATATTTGAGAGCAATTGTGTGTTCCATTATTACACTCATCAATATCTGAATAGAAACAGATTTACATAATTATGTGTAATTATATACATGCATGTTTGTAATAATTATTATAATTATATAAAAATACAATGTATAGCTGTATGTATGTATATGTTTTGTACATACCATTACAAGTAACCTCATCAGTGTTTAGTTGATAGCCACTTTTACATCCACAAGTGAAGCTTCCATTAGTGTTAGTGCATATTTGAGAGCAATTGTGAGTTCCATTATTACACTCATCAACATCTGAAAAGAAACAGTTGTACATAATTATGCGTAATTGCATAGGAGTTTGTAATAATTATTATAATTATATAAACATACAATGTATAGCTGTATGTATGTATATGTTTTCTACATACCATTACAAGTAACCTCATCAGTGTGTAGATTATAGCCATTTTTACATCCACAAGTGAAGCTTCCATTAGTGTTAGTGCATATTTGAGAGCAATTGTGTGTTCCATTATTACACTCATCGACATCTGAAAAGAAACAGTTGTACATAATTATGCGTAATTGCATAGGAGTTTGTAATAATTATTATAATTATATAAACATACAATGTATAGCTGTATGTATGTATATGTTTTGTACATACCATTACAAGTAACATCATCAGTGTCTAGTTGATAGCCATTTTTACATCCACAAGTGAAGCTTCCATTAGTGTTAGTACATATTTGAGAGCAATTGTGAGTTCCATTATTACACTCATCAATATCTGAATAGAAACGATTGTACATAATTATGCGTAATTGCATAGGAGTTTGTAATAATTATTATAATTATATAAACATACAATGTATAGCTGTATGTATGTATATGTTTTGTACATACCATTACAAGTAACCTCATCAGTGTCTAGTTGATAGCCATTTTTACATCCACAAGTGAAGCTTCCATTAGTGTTAGTGCATATTTGAGAGCAATTGTGTGTTCCATTATTACACTCATCAACATCTGAAAAGAAACAGTTGTACATAATTATGCGTAATTGCATAGGAGTTTGTAATAATTATTATAATTATATAAACATACAATGTATAGCTGTATGTATGTATATGTTTTCTACATACCATTACAAGTAACCTCATCAGTGTCTAGTTGATAGCCATTTTTACACCCACAAGTGAAGCTTCCATTAGTGTTAGTACATATTTGAGAGCAATTGTGAGTTCCATTATTACACTCATCGACATCTGAAAAGAAACAGTTGTACATAATTATGCGTAATTGCATAGGAGTTTGTAATAATTATTATAATTATATAAACATACAATGTATAGCTGTATGTATGTATATGTTTTGTACATACCATTACAAGTAACCTCATCAGTGTCTAGTTGATAGCCATTTTTACATCCACAAGTGAAGCTTCCATTAGTGTTAGTACATATTTGAGAGCAATTGTGTGTTCCATTATTACACTCATCAATATCTGAATAGAAACAGATTTACATAATTATGTGTAATTATATACATGCATGTTTGTAATAATTATTATAATTATATAAAAATACAATGTATAGCTGTATGTATGTATATGTTTTGTACATACCATTACAAGTAACCTCATCAGTGTCTAGTTGATAGCCATTTTTACACCCACAAGTGAAGCTTCCATTAGTGTTAGTACATATTTGAGAGCAATTGTGTGTTCCATTATTACACTCATCAATATCTGAATAGAAACAGATTTACATAATTATGTGTAATTATATACATGCATGTTTGTAATAATTATTATAATTATATAAAAATACAATGTATAGCTGTATGTATGTATATGTTTTGTACATACCATTACAAGTAACCTCATCAGTGTCTAGTTGATAGCCACTTTTACATCCACAAGTGAAGCTTCCATTAGTGTTAGTGCATATTTGAGAGCAATTGTGAGTTCCATTATTACACTCATCAACATCTGAAAAGAAACAGTTGTACATAATTATGCGTAATTGCATAGGAGTTTGTAATAATTATTATAATTATATAAACATACAATGTATAGCTGTATGTATGTATATGTTTTCTACATACCATTACAAGTAACCTCATCAGTGTCTAGTTGATAGCCATTTTTACACCCACAAGTGAAGCTTCCATTAGTGTTAGTACATATTTGAGAGCAATTGTGAGTTCCATTATTACACTCATCAATATCTGAATAGAAACAGTTGTACATAATTATGCGTAATTGCATAAGAGTTTGTAATAATTTTTATAATTATATAAACATACAATGTATAGCTGTATGTACATGTATGTATATGTTTTGTACATACCATTACAAGTAACCTCATCAGTGTCTAGTTGATAGCCATTTTTACATCCACAAGTGAAGCTTCCATTAGTGTTAGTGCATATTTGAGAGCAATTGTGTGTTCCATTATTACACTCATCGACATCTGAAAAGAAACAGTTGTACATAATTATGCGTAATTGCATAGGAGTTTGTAATAATTATTATAATTATATAAACATACAATGTATAGCTGTATGTATGTATATGTTTTGTACATACCATTACAAGTAACCTCATCAGTATCTAGTTGATAGCCATTTTTACATCCACAAGTGAAGCTTCCATTAGTGTTAGTACATATTTGAGAGCAATTGTGAGTTCCATTATTACACTCATCAATATCTGAATAGAAACGATTGTACATAATTATGCGTAATTGCATAGGAGTTTGTAATAATTATTATAATTATATAAACATACAATGTATAGCTGTATGTATGTATATGTTTTGTACATACCATTACAAGTAACCTCATCAGTGTCTAGTTGATAGCCATTTTTACATCCACAAGTGAAGCTTCCATTAGTGTTAGTGCATATTTGAGAGCAATTGTGTGTTCCATTATTACACTCATCAACATCTGAAAAGAAACAGTTGTACATAATTATGCGTAATTGCATAGGAGTTTGTAATAATTATTATAATTATATAAACATACAATGTATAGCTGTATGTATGTATATGTTTTCTACATACCATTACAAGTAACCTCATCAGTGTCTAGTTGATAGCCATTTTTACACCCACAAGTGAAGCTTCCATTAGTGTTAGTACATATTTGAGAGCAATTGTGAGTTCCATTATTACACTCATCGACATCTGAAAAGAAACAGTTGTACATAATTATGCGTAATTGCATAGGAGTTTGTAATAATTATTATAATTATATAAACATACAATGTATAGCTGTATGTATGTATATGTTTTGTACATACCATTACAAGTAACATCATCAGTGTCTAGTTGATAGCCATTTTTACATCCACAAGTGAAGCTTCCATTAGTGTTAGTACATATTTGAGAGCAATTGTGAGTTCCATTATTACACTCATCAATATCTGAATAGAAACGATTGTACATAATTATGCGTAATTGCATAGGAGTTTGTAATAATTATTATAATTATATAAACATACAATGTATAGCTGTATGTATGTATATGTTTTGTACATACCATTACAAGTAACCTCATCAGTGTCTAGTTGATAGCCATTTTTACATCCACAAGTGAAGCTTCCATTAGTGTTAGTGCATATTTGAGAGCAATTGTGTGTTCCATTATTACACTCATCAACATCTGAAAAGAAACAGTTGTACATAATTATGCGTAATTGCATAGGAGTTTGTAATAATTATTATAATTATATAAACATACAATGTATAGCTGTATGTATGTATATGTTTTGTACATACCATTACAAGTAACCTCATCAGTGTCTAGTTGATAGCCATTTTTACACCCACAAGTGAAGCTTCCATTAGTGTTAGTACATATTTGAGAGCAATTGTGAGTTCCATTATTACACTCATCGACATCTGAAAAGAAACAGTTGTACATAATTATGCGTAATTGCATAGGAGTTTGTAATAATTATTATAATTATATAAACATACAATGTATAGCTGTATGTATGTATATGTTTTGTACATACCATTACAAGTAGCCTCATCAGTGTCTAGTTGATAGCCATTTTTACATCCACAAGTGAAGCTTCCATTAGTGTTAGTACATATTTGAGAGCAATTGTGTGTTCCATTATTACACTCATCAATATCTGAATAGAAACAGATTTACATAATTATGTGTAATTATATACATGCATGTTTGTAATAATTATTATAATTATATAAAAATACAATGTATAGCTGTATGTATGTATATGTTTTGTACATACCATTACAAGTAACCTCATCAGTGTCTAGTTGATAGCCACTTTTACATCCACAAGTGAAGCTTCCATTAGTGTTAGTGCATATTTGAGAGCAATTGTGAGTTCCATTATTACACTCATCAACATCTGAAAAGAAACAGTTGTACATAATTATGCGTAATTGCATAGGAGTTTGTAATAATTATTATAATTATATAAACATACAATGTATAGCTGTATGTACATGTATGTATATGTTTTCTACATACCATTACAAGTAACCTCATCAGTGTCTAGTTGATAGCCATTTTTACACCCACAAGTGAAGCTTCCATTAGTGTTAGTACATATTTGAGAGCAATTGTGAGTTCCATTATTACACTCATCAATATCTGAATAGAAACGATTGTACATAATTATGCGTAATTGCATAGGAGTTTGTAATAATTATTATAATTATATAAACATACAATGTATAGCTGTATCTTTGTATATGTTTTGTACATACCATTACAAGTAACCTCATCAGTGTCTAGTTGATAGCCATTTTTACATCCACAAGTGAAGCTTCCATTAGTGTTAGTGCATATTTGAGAGCAATTGTGTGTTCCATTATTACACTCATCAACATCTGAAAAGAAACAGTTGTACATAATTATGCGTAATTGCATAGGAGTTTGTAATAATTATTATAATTATATAAACATACAATGTATAGCTGTATGTATGTATATGTTTTCTACATACCATTACAAGTAACCTCATCAGTGTCTAGTTGATAGCCATTTTTACACCCACAAGTGAAGCTTCCATTAGTGTTAGTACATATTTGAGAGCAATTGTGTGTTCCATTATTACACTCATCGACATCTGAAAAGAAACAGTTGTACATAATTATGCGTAATTGCATAGGAGTTTGTAATAATTATTATAATTATATAAACATACAATGTATAGCTGTATGTATGTATATGTTTTGTACATACCATTACAAGTAACCTCATCAGTGTCTAGTTGATAGCCATTTTTACATCCACAAGTGAAGCTTCCATTAGTGTTAGTACATATTTGAGAGCAATTGTGTGTTCCATTATTACACTCATCAATATCTGAATAGAAACAGATTTACATAATTATGTGTAATTATATACATGCATGTTTGTAATAATTATTATAATTATATGAACATACAATGTATAGCTGTATGTATGCAGATATTTTGTACATACCATTACAAGTAACCTCATCAGTGTCTAGTTGATAGCCATTTTTACATGCACAAGTGAAGCTTCCATTAGTGTTAGTACATATTTGAGAGCAATTGTGTGTTCCATTATTACACTCATCAACATCTGAAAAGAAACAGTTGTACATAATTATGCGTAATTGCATAGGAGTTTGTAATAATTATTATAATTATATAAACATACAATGTATAGCTGTATGTACATGTATGTATATGTTTTCTACATACCATTACAAGTAACCTCATCAGTGTCTAGTTGATAGCCATTTTTACACCCACAAGTGAAGCTTCCATTAGTGTTAGTACATATTTGAGAGCAATTGTGAGTTCCATTATTACACTCATCAATATCTGAATAGAAACGATTGTACATAATTATGCGTAATTGCATAGGAGTTTGTAATAATTATTATAATTATATAAACATACAATGTATAGCTGTATCTTTGTATATGTTTTGTACATACCATTACAAGTAACCTCATCAGTGTCTAGTTGATAGCCATTTTTACATCCACAAGTGAAGCTTCCATTAGTGTTAGTGCATATTTGAGAGCAATTGTGTGTTCCATTATTACACTCATCAACATCTGAAAAGAAACAGTTGTACATAATTATGCGTAATTGCATAGGAGTTTGTAATAATTATTATAATTATATAAACATACAATGTATAGCTGTATGTATGTATATGTTTTCTACATACCATTACAAGTAACCTCATCAGTGTCTAGTTGATAGCCATTTTTACACCCACAAGTGAAGCTTCCATTAGTGTTAGTACATATTTGAGAGCAATTGTGTGTTCCATTATTACACTCATCGACATCTGAAAAGAAACAGTTGTACATAATTATGCGTAATTGCATAGGAGTTTGTAATAATTATTATAATTATATAAACATACAATGTATAGCTGTATGTATGTATATGTTTTGTACATACCATTACAAGTAACCTCATCAGTGTCTAGTTGATAGCCATTTTTACATCCACAAGTGAAGCTTCCATTAGTGTTAGTACATATTTGAGAGCAATTGTGTGTTCCATTATTACACTCATCAATATCTGAATAGAAACAGATTTACATAATTATGTGTAATTATATACATGCATGTTTGTAATAATTATTATAATTATATGAACATACAATGTATAGCTGTATGTATGCAGATATTTTGTACATACCATTACAAGTAACCTCATCAGTGTCTAGTTGATAGCCATTTTTACATGCACAAGTGAAGCTTCCATTAGTGTTAGTACATATTTGAGAGCAATTGTGTGTTCCATTATTACACTCATCAATATCTGAATAGAAACAGTTGTACATAATTATGCGTAATTGCATAGGAGTTTGTAATAATTATTATAATTATATAAACATACAATGTATAGCTGTATGTATGTATATGTTTTCTACATACCATTACAAGTAACCTCATCAGTGTCTAGTTGATAGCCATTTTTACACCCACAAGTGAAGCTTCCATTAGTGTTAGTACATATTTGAGAGCAATTGTGAGTTCCATTATTACACTCATCGACATCTGAAAAGAAACAGTTGTACATAATTATGCGTAATTGCATAGGAGTTTGTAATAATTATTATAATTATATAAACATACAATGTATAGCTGTATGTATGTATATGTTTTCTACATACCATTACAAGTAACCTCATCAGTGTCTAGTTGATAGCCATTTTTACACCCACAAGTGAAGCTTCCATTAGTGTTAGTACATATTTGAGAGCAATTGTGAGTTCCATTATTACACTCATCAATATCTGAATAGAAACGATTGTACATAATTATGCGTAATTGTATAGGAGTTTGTAATAATTATTATAATTATATAAACATACAATGTATAGCTGTATGTATGTATATGTTTTGTACATACCATTACAAGTAACCTCATCAGTGTCTAGTTGATAGCCATTTTTACATCCACAAGTGAAGCTTCCATTAGTGTTAGTGCATATTTGAGAGCAATTGTGTGTTCCATTATTACACTCATCAACATCTGAAAAGAAACAGTTGTACATAATTATGCGTAATTGCATAGGAGTTTGTAATAATTATTATAATTATATAAACATACAATGTATAGCTGTATGTATGTATATGTTTTGTACATACCATTACAAGTAACCTCATCAGTGTCTAGTTGATAGCCATTTTTACACCCACAAGTGAAGCTTCCATTAGTGTTAGTACATATTTGAGAGCAATTGTGTGTTCCATTATTACACTCATCAATATCTGAATAGAAACAGATTTACATAATTATGTGTAATTATATACATGCATGTTTGTAATAATTATTATAATTATATAAAAATACAATGTATAGCTGTATGTATGTATATGTTTTGTACATACCATTACAAGTAACCTCATCAGTGTCTAGTTGATAGCCACTTTTACATCCACAAGTGAAGCTTCCATTAGTGTTAGTGCATATTTGAGAGCAATTGTGAGTTCCATTATTACACTCATCAACATCTGAAAAGAAACAGTTGTACATAATTATGCGTAATTGCATAGGAGTTTGTAATAATTATTATAATTATATAAACATACAATGTATAGCTGTATGTATGTATATGTTTTCTACATACCATTACAAGTAACCTCATCAGTGTCTAGTTGATAGCCATTTTTACACCCACAAGTGAAGCTTCCATTAGTGTTAGTACATATTTGAGAGCAATTGTGAGTTCCATTATTACACTCATCAATATCTGAATAGAAACAGTTGTACATAATTATGCGTAATTGCATAGGAGTTTGTAATAATTTTTATAATTATATAAACATACAATGTATAGCTGTATGTACATGTATGTATATGTTTTGTACATACCATTACAAGTAACCTCATCAGTGTCTAGTTGATAGCCATTTTTACATCCACAAGTGAAGCTTCCATTAGTGTTAGTGCATATTTGAGAGCAATTGTGTGTTCCATTATTACACTCATCGACATCTGAAAAGAAACAGTTGTACATAATTATGCGTAATTGCATAGGAGTTTGTAATAATTATTATAATTATATAAACATACAATGTATAGCTGTATGTATGTATATGTTTTGTACATACCATTACAAGTAACCTCATCAGTATCTAGTTGATAGCCATTTTTACATCCACAAGTGAAGCTTCCATTAGTGTTAGTACATATTTGAGAGCAATTGTGAGTTCCATTATTACACTCATCAATATCTGAATAGAAACGATTGTACATAATTATGCGTAATTGCATAGGAGTTTGTAATAATTATTATAATTATATAAACATACAATGTATAGCTGTATGTATGTATATGTTTTGTACATACCATTACAAGTAACCTCATCAGTGTCTAGTTGATAGCCATTTTTACATCCACAAGTGAAGCTTCCATTAGTGTTAGTGCATATTTGAGAGCAATTGTGTGTTCCATTATTACACTCATCAACATCTGAAAAGAAACAGTTGTACATAATTATGCGTAATTGCATAGGAGTTTGTAATAATTATTATAATTATATAAACATACAATGTATAGCTGTATGTATGTATATGTTTTCTACATACCATTACAAGTAACCTCATCAGTGTCTAGTTGATAGCCATTTTTACACCCACAAGTGAAGCTTCCATTAGTGTTAGTACATATTTGAGAGCAATTGTGAGTTCCATTATTACACTCATCGACATCTGAAAAGAAACAGTTGTACATAATTATGCGTAATTGCATAGGAGTTTGTAATAATTATTATAATTATATAAACATACAATGTATAGCTGTATGTATGTATATGTTTTGTACATACCATTACAAGTAACATCATCAGTGTCTAGTTGATAGCCATTTTTACATCCACAAGTGAAGCTTCCATTAGTGTTAGTACATATTTGAGAGCAATTGTGAGTTCCATTATTACACTCATCAATATCTGAATAGAAACGATTGTACATAATTATGCGTAATTGCATAGGAGTTTGTAATAATTATTATAATTATATAAACATACAATGTATAGCTGTATGTATGTATATGTTTTGTACATACCATTACAAGTAACCTCATCAGTGTCTAGTTGATAGCCATTTTTACATCCACAAGTGAAGCTTCCATTAGTGTTAGTGCATATTTGAGAGCAATTGTGTGTTCCATTATTACACTCATCAACATCTGAAAAGAAACAGTTGTACATAATTATGCGTAATTGCATAGGAGTTTGTAATAATTATTATAATTATATAAACATACAATGTATAGCTGTATGTATGTATATGTTTTGTACATACCATTACAAGTAACCTCATCAGTGTCTAGTTGATAGCCATTTTTACACCCACAAGTGAAGCTTCCATTAGTGTTAGTACATATTTGAGAGCAATTGTGAGTTCCATTATTACACTCATCGACATCTGAAAAGAAACAGTTGTACATAATTATGCGTAATTGCATAGGAGTTTGTAATAATTATTATAATTATATAAACATACAATGTATAGCTGTATGTATGTATATGTTTTGTACATACCATTACAAGTAACCTCATCAGTGTCTAGTTGATAGCCATTTTTACATCCACAAGTGAAGCTTCCATTAGTGTTAGTACATATTTGAGAGCAATTGTGTGTTCCATTATTACACTCATCAATATCTGAATAGAAACAGATTTACATAATTATGTGTAATTATATACATGCATGTTTGTAATAATTATTATAATTATATAAAAATACAATGTATAGCTGTATGTATGTATATGTTTTGTACATACCATTACAAGTAACCTCATCAGTGTCTAGTTGATAGCCACTTTTACATCCACAAGTGAAGCTTCCATTAGTGTTAGTGCATATTTGAGAGCAATTGTGAGTTCCATTATTACACTCATCAACATCTGAAAAGAAACAGTTGTACATAATTATGCGTAATTGCATAGGAGTTTGTAATAATTATTATAATTATATAAACATACAATGTATAGCTGTATGTACATGTATGTATATGTTTTCTACATACCATTACAAGTAACCTCATCAGTGTCTAGTTGATAGCCATTTTTACACCCACAAGTGAAGCTTCCATTAGTGTTAGTACATATTTGAGAGCAATTGTGAGTTCCATTATTACACTCATCAATATCTGAATAGAAACGATTGTACATAATTATGCGTAATTGCATAGGAGTTTGTAATAATTATTATAATTATATAAACATACAATGTATAGCTGTATCTTTGTATATGTTTTGTACATACCATTACAAGTAACCTCATCAGTGTCTAGTTGATAGCCATTTTTACATCCACAAGTGAAGCTTCCATTAGTGTTAGTGCATATTTGAGAGCAATTGTGTGTTCCATTATTACACTCATCAACATCTGAAAAGAAACAGTTGTACATAATTATGCGTAATTGCATAGGAGTTTGTAATAATTATTATAATTATATAAACATACAATGTATAGCTGTATGTATGTATATGTTTTCTACATACCATTACAAGTAACCTCATCAGTGTCTAGTTGATAGCCATTTTTACACCCACAAGTGAAGCTTCCATTAGTGTTAGTACATATTTGAGAGCAATTGTGTGTTCCATTATTACACTCATCGACATCTGAAAAGAAACAGTTGTACATAATTATGCGTAATTGCATAGGAGTTTGTAATAATTATTATAATTATATAAACATACAATGTATAGCTGTATGTATGTATATGTTTTGTACATACCATTACAAGTAACCTCATCAGTGTCTAGTTGATAGCCATTTTTACATCCACAAGTGAAGCTTCCATTAGTGTTAGTACATATTTGAGAGCAATTGTGTGTTCCATTATTACACTCATCAATATCTGAATAGAAACAGATTTACATAATTATGTGTAATTATATACATGCATGTTTGTAATAATTATTATAATTATATGAACATACAATGTATAGCTGTATGTATGCAGATATTTTGTACATACCATTACAAGTAACCTCATCAGTGTCTAGTTGATAGCCATTTTTACATGCACAAGTGAAGCTTCCATTAGTGTTAGTACATATTTGAGAGCAATTGTGTGTTCCATTATTACACTCATCAATATCTGAATAGAAACAGTTGTACATAATTATGCGTAATTGCATAGGAGTTTGTAATAATTATTATAATTATATAAACATACAATGTATAGCTGTATGTATGTATATGTTTTCTACATACCATTACAAGTAACCTCATCAGTGTCTAGTTGATAGCCATTTTTACACCCACAAGTGAAGCTTCCATTAGTGTTAGTACATATTTGAGAGCAATTGTGAGTTCCATTATTACACTCATCGACATCTGAAAAGAAACAGTTGTACATAATTATGCGTAATTGCATAGGAGTTTGTAATAATTATTATAATTATATAAACATACAATGTATAGCTGTATGTATGTATATGTTTTCTACATACCATTACAAGTAACCTCATCAGTGTCTAGTTGATAGCCATTTTTACACCCACAAGTGAAGCTTCCATTAGTGTTAGTACATATTTGAGAGCAATTGTGAGTTCCATTATTACACTCATCAATATCTGAATAGAAACGATTGTACATAATTATGCGTAATTGTATAGGAGTTTGTAATAATTATTATAATTATATAAACATACAATGTATAGCTGTATGTATGTATATGTTTTGTACATACCATTACAAGTAACCTCATCAGTGTCTAGTTGATAGCCATTTTTACATCCACAAGTGAAGCTTCCATTAGTGTTAGTGCATATTTGAGAGCAATTGTGTGTTCCATTATTACACTCATCAACATCTGAAAAGAAACAGTTGTACATAATTATGCGTAATTGCATAGGAGTTTGTAATAATTATTATAATTATATAAACATACAATGTATAGCTGTATGTATGTATATGTTTTGTACATACCATTACAAGTAACCTCATCAGTGTCTAGTTGATAGCCATTTTTACACCCACAAGTGAAGCTTCCATTAGTGTTAGTACATATTTGAGAGCAATTGTGTGTTCCATTATTACACTCATCAATATCTGAATAGAAACAGATTTACATAATTATGTGTAATTATATACATGCATGTTTGTAATAATTATTATAATTATATGAACATACAATGTATAGCTGTATGTATGCAGATATTTTGTACATACCATTACAAGTAACCTCATCAGTGTCTAGTTGATAGCCATTTTTACATGCACAAGTGAAGCTTCCATTAGTGTTAGTACATATTTGAGAGCAATTGTGTGTTCCATTATTACACTCATCAATATCTGAATAGAAACAGTTGTACATAATTATGCGTAATTGCATAGGAGTTTGTAATAATTATTATAATTATATAAACATACAATGTATAGCTGTATGTATGTATATGTTTTGTACACACCATTACAAGTAACCTCATCAGTGTCTAGTTGATAGCCATTTTTACATCCACAAGTGAAGCTTCCATTAGTGTTAGTACATATTTGAGAGCAATTGTGAGTTCCATTATTACACTCATCAACATCTGAAAAGAAACAGTTGTACATAATTATGCGTAATTGCATAGGAGTTTGTAGTAATTATTATAATTATATAAACATACAATGTATAGCTGTATGTATGTATATGTTTTGTACATACCATTACAAGTAACCTCATCAGTGTCTAGTTGATAGCCATTTTTACATCCACAAGTGAAGCTTCCATTAGTGTTAGTACATATTTGAGAGCAATTGTGTGTTCCATTATTACACTCATCAATATCTGAATAGAAACAGATTTACATAATTATGTGTAATTATATACATGCATGTTTGTAATAATTATTATAATTATATGAACATACAATGTATAGCTGTATGTATGCAGATATTTTGTACATACCATTACAAGTAACCTCATCAGTGTCTAGTTGATAGCCATTTTTACATGCACAAGTGAAGCTTCCATTAGTGTTAGTACATATTTGAGAGCAATTGTGAGTTCCATTATTACACTCATCAATATCTGAATAGAAACAGTTGTACATAATTATGCGTAATTATATACATGCATGTTTGTAATAATTATTATAATTATATAAACATACAATGTATAGCTGTATGTACGCAGATATTTTGTACATACCATTACAAGTAACCTCATCAGTGTCTAGTTGATAGCCATTTTTACATGCACAAGTGAAGCTTCCATTAGTGTTAGTACATATTTGAGAGCAATTGTGAGTTCCATTATTACACTCATCAATATCTGAATAGAAACAGTTGTACACAATTATGCGTAATTGCATAGGAGTTTGTAATAATTATTATAATTATATAAACATACAATGTATAGCTGTATGTATGTATATGTTTTGTACATACCATTACAAGTAACCTCATCAGTGTCTAGTTGATAGCCATTTTTACATCCACAAGTGAAGCTTCCATTAGTGTTAGTACATATTTGAGAGCAATTGTGAGTTCCATTATTACACTCATCAACATCTGAAAAGAAACAGTTGTACATAATTATGCGTAATTGCATAGGAGTTTGTAGTAATTATTATAATTATATAAACATACAATGTATAGCTGTATGTATGTATATGTTTTGTACATACCATTACAAGTAACCTCATCAGTGTCTAGTTGATAGCCATTTTTACACCCACAAGTGAAGCTTCCATTAGTGTTAGTACATATTTGAGAGCAATTGTGTGTTCCATTATTACACTCATCAATATCTGAATAGAAACAGATTTACATAATTATGTGTAATTATATACATGCATGTTTGTAATAATTATTATAATTATATGAACATACAATGTATAGCTGTATGTATGCAGATATTTTGTACATACCATTACAAGTAACCTCATCAGTGTCTAGTTGATAGCCATTTTTACATGCACAAGTGAAGCTTCCATTAGTGTTAGTACATATTTGAGAGCAATTGTGAGTTCCATTATTACACTCATCAATATCTGAATAGAAACAGATTTACATAATTATGTGTAATTATATACATGCATGTTTGTAATAATTATTATAATTATATGAACATACAATGTATAGCTGTATGTATGCAGATATTTTGTACATACCATTACAAGTAACCTCATCAGTGTCTAGTTGATAGCCATTTTTACATGCACAAGTGAAGCTTCCATTAGTGTTAGTACATATTTGAGAGCAATTGTGAGTTCCATTATTACACTCATCAATATCTGAATAGAAACAGTTGTACACAATTATGCGTAATTGCATAGGAGTTTGTAATAATTATTATAATTATATAAACATACAATGTATAGCTGTATGTATGTATATGTTTTGTACATACCATTACAAGTAACCTCATCAGTGTCTAGTTGATAGCCATTTTTACATCCACAAGTGAAGCTTCCATTAGTGTTAGTACATATTTGAGAGCAATTGTGAGTTCCATTATTACACTCATCAACATCTGAAAAGAAACAGTTGTACATAATTATGCGTAATTGCATAGGAGTTTGTAGTAATTATTATAATTATATAAACATACAATGTATAGCTGTATGTATGTATATGTTTTGTACATACCATTACAAGTAACCTCATCAGTGTCTAGTTGATAGCCATTTTTACATCCACAAGTGAAGCTTCCATTAGTGTTAGTGCATATTTGAGAGCAATTGTGTGTTCCATTATTACACTCATCGACATCTGAAAAGAAACAGTTGTACATAATTATGTGTAATTGCATAGGAGTTTGTAATAATTATTATAATTATATAAACATACAATGTATAGCTGTATGTATGTATATGTTTTGTACATACCATTACAAGTAACCTCATCAGTGTCTAGTTGATAGCCATTTTTACATCCACAAGTGAAGCTTCCATTAGTGTTAGTACATATTTGAGAGCAATTGTGTGTTCCATTATTACACTCATCAATATCTGAATAGAAACAGTTGTACATAATTATGCGTAATTATATACATGCATGTTTGTAATAATTATTATAATTATATAAACATACAATGTATAGCTGTATGTATGCAGATATTTTGTACATACCATTACAAGTAACCTCATCAGTGTCTAGTTGATAGCCATTTTTACATGCACAAGTGAAGCTTCCATTAGTGTTAGTACATATTTGAGAGCAATTGTGAGTTCCATTATTACACTCATCAATATCTGAATAGAAACAGTTGTACACAATTATGCGTAATTGCATAGGAGTTTGTAATAATTATTATAATTATATAAACATACAATGTATAGCTGTATGTATGTATATGTTTTGTACATACCATTACAAGTAACCTCATCAGTGTCTAGTTGATAGCCATTTTTACATCCACAAGTGAAGCTTCCATTAGTGTTAGTACATATTTGAGAGCAATTGTGAGTTCCATTATTACACTCATCAATATCTGAATAGAAACAGTTGTACATAATTATGCGTAATTATATACATGCATGTTTGTAATAATTATTATAATTATATAAACATACAATGTATAGCTATATGTATGTATATATTTTGTACATACCATTGCAAGTAACCTCATCAGTGTCTAGTTGATAGCCGTTTTTACATCCACAAGTGAAGCTTCCATTAGTGTTAGTACATATTTGAGAGCAATTGTGTGTTCCATTATTACACTCATCAATATCTGAATAGAAACGGTTGTACATAATTATGCGTAATTGCATAGGAGTTTGTAATAATTATTATAATTATATAAACATACAATGTATAGCTATATGTATGTATATATTTTGTACATACCATTGCAAGTAACCTCATCAGTATCTAGTTGATAGCCGTTTTTACATCCACAAGTGAAGCTTCCATTAGTGTTAGTACATATTTGAGAGCAATTGTGTGTTCCATTATTACACTCATCAATATCTGAATAGAAACGGTTGTACATAATTATGCGTAATTGCATAGGAGTTTGTAATAATTATTATAATTATATAAACATACAATGTATAGCTATATGTATGTATATATTTTGTACATACCATTGCAAGTAACCTCATCAGTATCTAGTTGATAGCCGTTTTTACATCCACAAGTGAAGCTTCCATTAGTGTTAGTACATATTTGAGAGCAATTGTGTGTTCCATTATTACACTCATCAATATCTGAATAGAAACGGTTGTACATAATTATGCGTAATTGCATAGGAGTTTGTAATAATTATTATAATTATATAAACATACAATGTATAGCTATATGTATGTATATATTTTGTACATACCATTGCAAGTAACCTCATCAGTGTCTAGTTGATAACCGTTTTTACATCCACAAGTGAAGCTTCCATTAGTGTTAGTACATATTTGAGAGCAATTGTGTGTTCCATTATTACACTCATCAACATCTGAAAAGAAACAGTTGTACATAATTATGTGTAATTATATACATGCATGTTTGTAATAATTATTATAATTATATAAACATACAATGTATAGCTGTATGTATGTATATGTTTTGTACATACCATTACAAGTAACCACATCAGTGTCTAGTTGATAGCCATTTCTACATCCACAAGTGAAGCTTCCATTAGTGTTAGTACATATTTGAGAGCAATTGTGAGTTTCATTATTACACTCATCAATATCTGAATAGAAACGGTTGTACATAATTATGCGTAATTGCATAGGAGTTTGTAATAATTATTATAATTATATAAACATACAATGTATAGCTGTATGTATGTATGTATATATTTTGTACATACCATTACAAGTAATCTCATCAGTGTCTAGTTGATAGCCATTTTTACATCCACAAGTGAAGCTTCCATTAGTGTTAGTACATATTTGAGAGCAATTATGTGTTCCATTATTACACTCATCAATATCTGAATAGAAACGGTTGTACATAATTATGCGTAATTGCATAGGAGTTTGTAATAATTATTATAATTATATAAACATACAATGTATAGCTATATGTATGTATATATTTTGTACATACCATTGCAAGTAACCTCATCAGTATCTAGTTGATAGCCGTTTTTACATCCACAAGTGAAGCTTCCATTAGTGTTAGTACATATTTGAGAGCAATTGTGTGTTCCATTATTACACTCATCAATATCTGAATAGAAACAGTTGTACATAATTATGCGTAATTGCATAGGAGTTTGTAATAATTATTATAATTATATAAACATACAATGTATAGCTGTATGTATGTATATGTTTTGTACATACCATTACAAGTAACCTCATCAGTGTCTAGTTGATAGCCATTTTTACATCCACAAGTGAAGCTTCCATTAGTGTTAGTACATATTTGAGAGCAATTGTGTGTTCCATTATTACACTCATCAATATCTGAATAGAAACGGTTGTACATAATTATGCGTAATTGCATAGGAGTTTGTAATAATTATTATAATTATATAAACATACAATGTATAGCTGTATGTATGTATATGTTTTGTACATACCATTACAAGTAACCTCATCAGTGTCTAGTTGATAGCCATTTTTACATCCACAAGTGAAGCTTCCATTAGTGTTAGTACATATTTGAGAGCAATTGTGTGTTCCATTATTACACTCATCAATATCTGAATAGAAACGGTTGTACATAATTATGCGTAATTGCATAGGAGTTTGTAATAATTATTATAATTATATAAACATACAATGTATAGCTATATGTATGTATATATTTTGTACATACCATTGCAAGTAACCTCATCAGTATCTAGTTGATAGCCGTTTTTACATCCACAAGTGAAGCTTCCATTAGTGTTAGTACATATTTGAGAGCAATTGTGTGTTCCATTATTACACTCATCAATATCTGAATAGAAACGGTTGTACATAATTATGCGTAATTGCATAGGAGTTTGTAATAATTATTATAATTATATAAACATACAATGTATAGCTGTATGTATGTATGTATATATTTTGTACATACCATTACAAGTAATCTCATCAGTGTCTAGTTGATAGCCATTTTTACATCCACAAGTGAAGCTTCCATTAGTGTTAGTACATATTTGAGAGCAATTATGTGTTCCATTATTACACTCATCAATATCTGAATAGAAACAGATTTACATAATTATGTGTAATTATATACATGCATGTTTGTAATAAACATACAATGCATAGCTGTATGTATGTATCTATATATTTTGTACATACCATTACAAGTAACCTCATCAGTGTCTAGTTGATAGCCATTTTTACATGCACAAGTGAAGCTTCCATTAGTGTTAGTACATATTTGAGAGCAATTGTGAGTTCCATTATTACACTCATCAATATCTGAATAGAAACAGTTGTACATAATTATGCGTAATTGCATAGGAGTTTGTAATAATTATTACAATTATATAAACATACAATGTATAGCTGTATGTATGTATATGTTTTGTACATACCATTACAAGTAACCTCATCAGTGTCTAGTTGATAGCCATTTTTACATCCACAAGTGAAGCTTCCATTAGTGTTAGTACATATTTGAGAGCAATTGTGTGTTCCATTATTACACTCATCAATATCTGAATAGAAACGGTTGTACATAATTATGCGTAATTGCATAGGAGTTTGTAATAATTATTATAATTATATAAACATACAATGTATAGCTATATGTATGTATATATTTTGTACATACCATTGCAAGTAACCTCATCAGTATCTAGTTGATAGCCGTTTTTACATCCACAAGTGAAGCTTCCATTAGTGTTAGTACATATTTGAGAGCAATTGTGTGTTCCATTATTACACTCATCAATATCTGAATAGAAACGGTTGTACATAATTATGCGTAATTGCATAGGAGTTTGTAATAATTATTATAATTATATAAACATACAATGTATAGCTGTATGTATGTATGTATATATTTTGTACATACCATTACAAGTAATCTCATCAGTGTCTAGTTGATAGCCATTTTTACATCCACAAGTGAAGCTTCCATTAGTGTTAGTACATATTTGAGAGCAATTATGTGTTCCATTATTACACTCATCAATATCTGAATAGAAACAGATTTACATAATTATGTGTAATTATATACATGCATGTTTGTAATAATTATTATAATTATATAAACATACAATGTATAGCTGTATGTATGTATATGTTTTGTACATACCATTACAAGTAACCTCATCAGTGTCTAGTTGATAGCCATTTATACATCCACAAGTGAAGCTTCCATTAGTGTTAGTACATATTTGAGAGCAATTGTGAGTTCCATTATTACACTCATCAATATCTGAATAGAAACAGTTGTACATAATTATGCGTAATTCCATAGGAGTTTGTAATAATTATTATAATTATATAAACATACAATGTATAGCTGTATGTATGTATGTATATATTTTGTACATACCATTACAAGTAATCTCATCAGTGTCTAGTTGATAGCCATTTTTACATCCACAAGTGAAGCTTCCATTAGTGTTAGTACATATTTGAGAGCAATTTTGTGTTCCATTATTACACTCATCAATATCTGAATAGAAACAGTTGTACATAATTATGCGTAATTGAATAGGAGTTTGTAATAATTATTATAATTATATAAACATACAATGTATAGCTGTATGTATGTATATGTTTTGTACATACCATTACAAGTAACCTCATCAGTGTCTAGTTGATAGCCATTTATGCATCCACAAGTGAAGCTTCCATTAGTGTTAGTACATATTTGAGAGCAATTGTGAGTTCCATTATTACACTCATCAATATCTGAATAGAAACAGTTGTACATAATTATGCGTAATTCCATAGGAGTTTGTAATAATTATTATAATTATATAAACATACAATGTATAGCTGTATGTATGTATGTATATATTTTGTACATACCATTACAAGTAATCTCATCAGTGTCTAGTTGATAGCCATTTTTACATGCACAAGTGAAGCTTCCATTAGTGTTAGTACATATTTGAGAGCAATTGTGTGTTCCATTATTACACTCATCAATATCTGAATAGAAACAGTTGTACATAATTATGCGTAATTGCATAGGAGTTTGTAATAATTATTATAATTATATAAACATACAATGTATAGCTGTATGTATGTATATGTTTTGTACATACCATTACAAGTAACCTCATCAGTGTCTAGTTGATAGCCATTTTTACATCCACAAGTGAAGCTTCCATTAGTGTTAGTACATATTTGAGAGCAATTGTGTGTTCCATTATTACACTCATCAATATCTGAATAGAAACGATTGTACATAATTATGCGTAATTGCATAGGAGTTTGTAATAATTATTATAATTATATAAACATACAATGTATAGCTATATGTATGTATATATTTTGTACATACCATTGCAAGTAACCTCATCAGTGTCTAGTTGATAGCCGTTTTTACATCCACAAGTGAAGCTTCCATTAGTGTTAGTACATATTTGAGAGCAATTGTGTGTTCCATTATTACACTCATCAACATCTGAAAAGAAACAGTTGTACATAATTATGTGTAATTATATACATGCATGTTTGTAATAATTATTATAATTATATAAACATACAATGTATAGTTGTATGCATGTATGTATATATTTTGTACATACCATTACAAGTAACCTCATCAGTGTCTAGTTGATAGCCGTTTTTACATCCACAAGTGAAGCTTCCATTAGTGTTAGTACATATTTGAGAGCAATTGTGTGTTCCATTATTACACTCATCAATATCTGAATAGAAACAGTTGTACATAATTATGCGTAATTCCATAGGAGTTTGTAATAATTATTATAATTATATAAACATACAATGTATAGCTGTATGTATGTATGTATATATTTTGTACATACCATTACAAGTAATCTCATCAGTGTCTAGTTGATAGCCATTTTTACATGCACAAGTGAAGCTTCCATTAGTGTTAGTACATATTTGAGAGCAATTGTGTGTTCCATTATTACACTCATCAATATCTGAATAGAAACAGTTGTACATAATTATGCGTAATTGCATAGGAGTTTGTAATAATTATTATAATTATATAAACATACAATGTATAGCTGTATGTATGTATATGTTTTGTACATACCATTACAAGTAACCTCATCAGTGTCTAGTTGATAGCCATTTTTACATCCACAAGTGAAGCTTCCATTAGTGTTAGTACATATTTGAGAGCAATTGTGTGTTCCATTATTACACTCATCAATATCTGAATAGAAACGGTTGTACATAATTATGCGTAATTGCATAGGAGTTTGTAATAATTATTATAATTATATAAACATACAATGTATAGCTATATGTATGTATATATTTTGTACATACCATTGCAAGTAACCTCATCAGTATCTAGTTGATAGCCGTTTTTACATCCACAAGTGAAGCTTCCATTAGTGTTAGTACATATTTGAGAGCAATTGTGTGTTCCATTATTACACTCATCAATATCTGAATAGAAACGGTTGTACATAATTATGCGTAATTGCATAGGAGTTTGTAATAATTATTATAATTATATAAACATACAATGTATAGCTATATGTATGTATATATTTTGTACATACCATTGCAAGTAACCTCATCAGTGTCTAGTTGATAGCCGTTTTTACATCCACAAGTGAAGCTTCCATTAGTGTTAGTACATATTTGAGAGCAATTGTGTGTTCCATTATTACACTCATCAACATCTGAAAAGAAACAGTTGTACATAATTATGTGTAATTATATACATGCATGTTTGTAATAATTATTATAATTATATAAACATACAATGTATAGTTGTATGCATGTATGTATATATTTTGTACATACCATTACAAGTAACCTCATCAGTGTCTAGTTGATAGCCGTTTTTACATCCACAAGTGAAGCTTCCATTAGTGTTAGTACATATTTGAGAGCAATTGTGTGTTCCATTATTACACTCATCAATATCTGAATAGAAACAGATGTACATAATTATGTGTAATTATATACATGCATGTTTGTAATAATTATTATAATTATATAAACATACAATGTATAGCTGTATGTATGTATATGTTTTGTACATACCATTACAAGTAACCTCATCAGTGTCTAGTTTATAGCCGTTTTTACATCCACAAGTGAAGCTTCCATTAGTGTTAGTACATATTTGAGAGCAATTGTGTGTTCCATTATTACACTCATCAACATCTGAAAAGAAACAGTTGTACATAATTATGTGTAATTATATACATGCATGTTTGTAATAATTATTATAACTATATAAACATACAATGTATAGCTGTATGTATGTATATGTTTTGTACATACCATTACAAGTAACCACATCAGTGTCTAGTTGATAGCCATTTCTACATCCACAAGTGAAGCTTCCATTAGTGTTAGTACATATTTGAGAGCAATTGTGAGTTTCATTATTACACTCATCAATATCTGAATAGAAACGGTTGTACATAATTATGCGTAATTGCATAGGAGTTTGTAATAATTATTATAATTATATAAACATACAATGTATAGCTGTATGTATGTATGTATATATTTTGTACATACCATTACAAGTAATCTCATCAGTGTCTAGTTGATAGCCATTTTTACATCCACAAGTGAAGCTTCCATTAGTGTTAGTACATATTTGAGAGCAATTATGTGTTCCATTATTACACTCATCAATATCTGAATAGAAACGGTTGTACATAATTATGCGTAATTGCATAGGAGTTTGTAATAATTATTATAATTATATAAACATACAATGTATAGCTATATGTATGTATATATTTTGTACATACCATTGCAAGTAACCTCATCAGTATCTAGTTGATAGCCGTTTTTACATCCACAAGTGAAGCTTCCATTAGTGTTAGTACATATTTGAGAGCAATTGTGTGTTCCATTATTACACTCATCAATATCTGAATAGAAACAGTTGTACATAATTATGCGTAATTGCATAGGAGTTTGTAATAATTATTATAATTATATAAACATACAATGTATAGCTGTATGTATGTATATGTTTTGTACATACCATTACAAGTAACCTCATCAGTGTCTAGTTGATAGCCATTTTTACATCCACAAGTGAAGCTTCCATTAGTGTTAGTACATATTTGAGAGCAATTGTGTGTTCCATTATTACACTCATCAATATCTGAATAGAAACGGTTGTACATAATTATGCGTAATTGCATAGGAGTTTGTAATAATTATTATAATTATATAAACATACAATGTATAGCTATATGTATGTATATATTTTGTACATACCATTGCAAGTAACCTCATCAGTATCTAGTTGATAGCCGTTTTTACATCCACAAGTGAAGCTTCCATTAGTGTTAGTACATATTTGAGAGCAATTATGTGTTCCATTATTACACTCATCAATATCTGAATAGAAACAGATTTACATAATTATGTGTAATTATATACATGCATGTTTGTAATAATTATTATAATTATATAAACATACAATGTATAGCTGTATGTATGTATATGTTTTGTACATACCATTACAAGTAACCTCATCAGTGTCTAGTTGATAGCCATTTTTACATCCACAAGTGAAGCTTCCATTAGTGTTAGTACATATTTGAGAGCAATTGTGAGTTCCATTATTACACTCATCAATATCTGAATAGAAACGGTTGTACATAATTATGCGTAATTGCATAGGAGTTTGTAATAATTATTATAATTATATAAACATACAATGTATAGCTGTATGTATGTATGTATATATTTTGTACATACCATTACAAGTAATCTCATCAGTGTCTAGTTGATAGCCATTTTTACATCCACAAGTGAAGCTTCCATTAGTGTTAGTACATATTTGAGAGCAATTATGTGTTCCATTATTACACTCATCAATATCTGAATAGAAACAGATTTACATAATTATGTGTAATTATATACATGCATGTTTGTAATAAACATACAATGTATAGCTGTATGTATGTATCTATATATTTTGTACATACCATTACAAGTAACCTCATCAGTGTCTAGTTGATAGCCATTTTTACACCCACAAGTGAAGCTTCCATTAGTGTTAGTACATATTTGAGAGCAATTGTGAGTTCCATTATTACACTCATCAATATCTGAATAGAAACAGTTGTACATAATTATGCGTAATTGCATAGGAGTTTGTAATAATTATTATAATTATATAAACATACAATGTATAGCTGTATGTATGTATATGTTTTGTACATACCATTACAAGTAACCTCATCAGTGTCTAGTTGATAGCCATTTTTACATCCACAAGTGAAGCTTCCATTAGTGTTTGTACATATTTGAGAGCAATTGTGTGTTCCATTATTACACTCATCAATATCTGAATAGAAACAGATTTACATAATTATGTGTAATTATATACAGGCATGTTTGTAATAATTATTATAATTATATAAACATACAATGTATAGCTATATGTATGTATATATTTTGTACATACCATTGCAAGTAACCTCATCAGTGTCTAGTTGATAGCCGTTTTTACATCCACAAGTGAAGCTTCCATTAGTGTTAGTACATATTTGAGAGCAATTGTGTGTTCCATTATTACACTCATCAATATCTGAATAGAAACAGTTGTACATAATTATGCGTAATTGCATAGGAGTTTGTAATAATTATTATAATTATATAAACATACAATGTATAGCTGTATGTATGTATATGTTTTGTACATACCATTACAAGTAACCTCATCAGTGTCTAGTTGATAGCCATTTTTACATCCACAAGTGAAGCTTCCATTAGTGTTAGTACATATTTGAGAGCAATTGTGTGTTCCATTATTACACTCATCAATATCTGAATAGAAACGGTTGTACATAATTATGCGTAATTGCATAGGAGTTTGTAATAATTATTATAATTATATAAACATACAATGTATAGCTATATGTATGTATATATTTTGTACATACCATTGCAAGTAACCTCATCAGTATCTAGTTGATAGCCGTTTTTACATCCACAAGTGAAGCTTCCATTAGTGTTAGTACATATTTGAGAGCAATTGTGTGTTCCATTATTACACTCATCAATATCTGAATAGAAACGGTTGTACATAATTATGCGTAATTGCATAGGAGTTTGTAATAATTATTATAATTATATAAACATACAATGTATAGCTATATGTATGTATATATTTTGTACATACCATTGCAAGTAACCTCATCAGTGTCTAGTTGATAGCCATTTCTACATCCACAAGTGAAGCTTCCATTAGTGTTAGTACATATTTGAGAGCAATTGTGAGTTCCATTATTACACTCATCAATATCTGAATAGAAACAGTTGTACATAATTATGCGTAATTGCATAGGAGTTTGTAATAATTATTATAATTATATAAACATACAATGTATAGCTGTATGTATGTATATGTTTTGTACATACCATTACAAGTAACCTCATCAGTGTCTAGTTGATAGCCATTTTTACATTCACAAGTGAAGCTTCCATTAGTGTTAGTACATATTTGAGAGCAATTGTGTGTTCCATTATTACACTCATCAATATCTGAATAGAAACGGTTGTACATAATTATGCGTAATTGCATAGGAGTTTGTAATAATTATTATAATTATATAAACATAGCTATATGTATGTATATATTTTGTACATACCATTGCAAGTAACCTCATCAGTGTCTAGTTGATAGCTGTTTTTACATCCACAAGTGAAGCTTCCATTAGTGTTAGTACATATTTGAGAGCAATTGTGTGTTCCATTATTACACTCATCAACATCTGAAAAGAAACAGTTGTACATAATTATGTGTAATTATATACATGCATGTTTGTAATAATTATTATAATTATATAAACATACAATGTATAGTTGTATGTATGTATGTATATATTTTGTACATACCATTACAAGTAACCTCATCAGTGTCTAGTTGATAGCCGTTTTTACATCCACAAGTGAAGCTTCCATTAGTGTTAGTACATATTTGAGAGCAATTGTGTGTTCCATTATTACACTCATCAACATCTGAAAAGAAACAGTTGTACATAATTATGTGTAATTATATACATGCATGTTTGTAATAATTATTATAATTATATAAACATACAATGTATAGTTGTATGTATGTATGTATATATTTTGTACATACCATTACAAGTAACCTCATCAGTGTCTAGTTGATAGCCGTTTTTACATCCACAAGTGAAGCTTCCATTAGTGTTAGTACATATTTGAGAGCAATTGTGTGTTCCATTATTACACTCATCAATATCTGAATAGAAACGGTTGTACATAATTATGCGTAATTGCATAGGAGTTTGTAATAATTATTATAATTAGATAAACATACAATGTATAGCTATATGTATGTATATATTTTGTACATACCATTGCAAGTAACCTCATCAGTATCTAGTTGATAGCCGTTTTTACATCCACAAGTGAAGCTTCCATTAGTGTTAGTACATATTTGAGAGCAATTGTGAGTTCCATTATTACACTCATCAATATCTGAATAGAAACGGTTGTACATAATTATGCGTAATTGCATAGGAGTTTGTAATAATTATTATAATTATATAAACATAGCTATATGTATGTATATATTTTGTACATACCATTACAAGTAACCTCATCAGTGTCTAGTTGATAGCCGTTTTTACATCCACAAGTGAAGCTTCCATTAGTGTTAGTACATATTTGAGAGCAATTGTGTGTTCCATTATTACACTCATCAACATCTGAAAAGAAACAGTTGTACATAATTATGTGTAATTATATACATGCATGTTTGTAATAATTATTATAATTATATAAACATACAATGTATAGTTGTATGTATGTATGTATATATTTTGTACATACCATTACAAGTAACCTCATCAGTGTCTAGTTGATAGCCGTTTTTACATCCACAAGTGAAGCTTCCATTAGTGTTAGTACATATTTGAGAGCAATTGTGTGTTCCATTATTACACTCATCAATATCTGAATAGAAACGGTTGTACATAATTATGCGTAATTGCATAGGAGTTTGTAATAATTATTATAATTAGATAAACATACAATGTATAGCTATATGTATGTATATATTTTGTACATACCATTGCAAGTAACCTCATCAGTATCTAGTTGATAGCCGTTTTTACATCCACAAGTGAAGCTTCCATTAGTGTTAGTACATATTTGAGAGCAATTGTGAGTTCCATTATTACACTCATCAATATCTGAATAGAAACGGTTGTACATAATTATGCGTAATTGCATAGGAGTTTGTAATAATTATTATAATTATATAAACATAGCTATATGTATGTATATATTTTGTACATACCATTGCAAGTAACCTCATCAGTGTCTAGTTGATAGCCGTTTTTACATCCACAAGTGAAGCTTCCATTAGTGTTAGTACATATTTGAGAGCAATTGTGTGTTCCATTATTACACTCATCAACATCTGAAAAGAAACAGTTGTACATAATTATGTGTAATTATATACATGCATGTTTGTAATAATTATTATAATTATATAAACATACAATGTATAGTTGTATGTATGTATGTATATATTTTGTACATACCATTACAAGTAACCTCATCAGTGTCTAGTTGATAGCCGTTTTTACATCCACAAGTGAAGCTTCCATTAGTGTTAGTACATATTTGAGAGCAATTGTGTGTTCCATTATTACACTCATCAATATCTGAATAGAAACAGTTGTACATAATTATGCGTAATTGCATAGGAGTTTGTAATAATTATTATAATTATATAAACATACAATGTATAGCTGTGTGTATGTATATGTTTTGTACATACCATTACAAGTAACCTCATCAGTGTCTAGTTGATAGCCGTTTTTACATCCACAAGTGAAGCTTCCATTAGTGTTAGTACATATTTGAGAGCAATTGTGTGTTCCATTATTGCACTCATCAATATCTGAAAGAAACAGATTTACATAATTATGTGTAATTATATACATGCATGTTTGTAATAATTATTATAATTATATAAACATATAATGTATAGCTGTATGTATGTATGTATATATTTTGTACATACCATTACAAGTAACCTCATCAGTGTCTAGTTGATAGCCATTTTTACATCCACAAGTGAAGCTTCCATTAGTGTTAGTACATATTTGAGAGCAATTGTGTGTTCCATTATTACACTCATCAATATCTGAATAGAAACGGTTGTACATAATTATGCGTAATTGCATAGGAGTTTGTAATAATTATTATAATTATATAAACATACAATGTATAGCTATATGTATGTATATATTTTGTACATACCATTGCAAGTAACCTCATCAGTATCTAGTTGATAGCCGTTTTTACATCCACAAGTGAAGCTTCCATTAGTGTTAGTACATATTTGAGAGCAATTGTGTGTTCCATTATTACACTCATCAATATCTGAATAGAAACGGTTGTACATAATTATGCGTAATTGCATAGGAGTTTGTAATAATTATTATAATTATATAAACATAGCTATATGTATGTATATATTTTGTACATACCATTGCAAGTAACCTCATCAGTGTCTAGTTGATAGCCGTTTTTACATCCACAAGTGAAGCTTCCATTAGTGTTAGTACATATTTGAGAGCAATTGTGTGTTCCATTGTTACACTCATCAATATCTGAATAGAAACAGATGTACATAATTATGTGTAATTATATACATGCATGTTTGTAATAATTATTATAATTATATAAACATACAATGTATAGCTGTATGTATGTATATGTTTTGTACATACCATTACAAGTAACCTCATCAGTGTCTAGTTGATAGCCATTTCTACATCCACAAGTGAAGCTTCCATTAGTGTTAGTACATATTTGAGAGCAATTGTGAGTTCCATTATTACACTCATCAATATCTGAATAGAAACGGTTGTACATAATTATGCGTAATTGCATAGGAGTTTGTAATAATTATTATAATTATATAAACATACAATGTATAGCTGTGTGTATGTATATGTTTTGTACATACCATTACAAGTAACCTCATCAGTGTCTAGTTGATAGCCGTTTTTACATCCACAAGTGAAGCTTCCATTAGTGTTAGTACATATTTGAGAGCAATTGTGTGTTCCATTATTACACTCATCAATATCTGAAAGAAACAGATTTACATAATTATGTGTAATTATATACATGCATGTTTGTAATAATTATTATAATTATATAAACATATAATGTATAGCTGTATGTATGTATGTATATATTTTGTACATACCATTACAAGTAACCTCATCAGTGTCTAGTTGATAGCCATTTTTACATCCACAAGTGAAGCTTCCATTAGTGTTAGTACATATTTGAGAGCAATTGTGTGTTTCATTATTACACTCATCAATATCTGAATAGAAACGGTTGTACATAATTATGCGTAATTGCATAGGAGTTTGTAATAATTATTATAATTATATAAACATACAATGTATAGCTGTATGTATGTATATGTTTTGTACATACCATTACAAGTAACCTCATCAGTGTCTAGTTGATAGCCATTTTTACATCCACAAGTGAAGCTTCCATTAGTGTTTTTACATTTTTGAGAGCAATTGTGTGTTCCATTATTACACTCATCAATATCTGAATAGAAACAGATGTACATAATTATGTATAATTATATACATGCATGTTTGTAATAATTATTATAATTACAAGAATAATAAAAACATTTCCAATAAAAATGAAAGAAGATGTAGGGATGTCAAAACCCAAAAAGCATACGAACAAGGTTAGATGGGACCCAAAATTAAACAAACCACTTCCATATAACCCTACATAAGTACAGCTCTTTGTATTTTTCTTTATAGTGGTGTAAGTACTTATGTAGGGTTATATGACTAATTGTTGTAATCAAATTATGCTTTCCATTTTATAAACATTCTAAATAAAATATCAATTTAATTTTGATATGCAAATGTAGGTTCACATATGTGCCATGTAGTTGAATGTTACTAATATCATTTGTAACATATGAAAGTGACTCGGTGACATTTATAAAACTGTTTAATTATACTGAAACATACCATTACATGATATTCCATCTTCATCCAAAAAATAACCATCATTACATGAACAGAATAAACCTTCCGGAGAGAAGTTACATAGCTGAGTACAGTTGGAACACTCATCACCAGCTATTGAGAGAGGGTATTAAGTATAATATATATAGTACAGTTTTATGTGTGTGTGTGTGATTGTCTGAATCTTTCTAGGTACCATTAAATACTGTATCATTGCATAAATAGAATTGTTAAAATAAAAAAATTATTGGCCAGCAAATTTGTAAGAATGCAAATTATAATTTAATTGGTCATACAGGTTGTTATTATGACTGCATGATAAAAGATACTTATACTATAATCAATTATCATATCCAATATCTCATATTACATGCGCAAAGAATGTGTGGAAACCTAAAATAATTTAATTAAAATGTTATTCTGCTTCTTTGTACATCTAATAGTAAGTATAAGGATAATTGAAATTACAAATTATAGTTACCTGTACATCACCACTACAATTTGCACTATTACATGAAAATCAGTTTAAGGAGTTGGGAAATATTTCAGAATAAAACAAATTCCCTTTTTCATAGTGCGGTAAATTCAACTTTTACCCATTATTGTGCAATATGGACTAGTTGATTTTTTTTGTTAGACAAATCTGGCTCTCAACTTTTATGTTTAATGCATCTCGTGTATACCGTTACAAGTAGCTCCATCAGCATCCAGTAAATATCCATTATTACATTATTTTTGCAGTGTAAAACATTTGGTTGCATGATAACAGGGGTGCCCAATTACAGAGACAAAAATTACTGATAATTACACTTGAGGTTTATAATTATGTTATTGACAGTACTAGGAAGACTACTTTCTCTCATGATTATGTCACAGCAGTTTCTTCTTTACAATTTAGATGTATTCATTTACCAATTTGCCCCAAAGAGCACATGAAGTTTACAATAAAAAGTATGCTCGTCATGAAAATCAATATAATTATTGCTGTAAAAATTTAATAGTATGCTTTGTGTATCTATTTATCTCATTAGGCACAATTTATAATTTCCTGGGTGTGCCCCTGGTTGCATGAATTTGTCACTGTAAAAGAACAAAATTGTTTGGTTATTGCATATACAGTTACAAAGATTTAATGTTGTATTGTCATGCTGTTCATGCTATAACATTTACTTGAAGTCCTTTTTTATTATCCTTCCCATATAATATTTCATGTCACTTATGAAACGTAAAAGTAACTGGCCATCAATCAACAAAATTAATGGTTGAAATGTTTTGTAAAACTCGCAACTGCATTATTTAATTTACCAAGAAACACCACAAAAGATTGTTCCTATAGTTATTTGGCAACAAAGGCAACTATATGATATCAGCAATCATGTATGCACAACCAGCATCTTAACAATAAATTATTTGAATTCACACTATACTTTGCAACTGTATACTTACCAATGAATGAGTTATTTTAAAAGTTTTGTTATTGCAGTGTAACCGCTCACTGTTGTATCAGACTACATGGTTTCCTTAACAGTCATTTTTACATAACTTATTAGTGAGAGAGGTAGCTACTGGCTAAAATAAACTGTGAGTACCATGGTATCCAAGTTGTCAGATATATTATATGAGTTAGTAATTACTATCAATAAATGTAAGTGATCATTGTAAATAACAACACTATAGCCTGTTACCATGTTGTTACTGTGTGTTGTATTTAGAATATTGGAAGTTATAGAGCAGTTTATAACTTCCTAGTTTCCTGGCTGTAAGTATGCTAATAGCTTCCACATGCAGTTAATATCACATTGGGTGTAAATTGAATGCTCACTCTATTTTACTGATGCTTAGTCTATTTTACTGAAAATATAATTCTTTGCACTCAGATGTAGACATTCTGCCCTCACAATTTTATTTTAGCAATAGACCATGAGCACATCCTATAACTATAACTTCTAACATCAATTTAAATGTTCAGGAAACAAACTAACCTGAATTGCTCTTTGACATTTGAATGTATTTGAAAATGTAATAGTCATAAATATAAGATACTAGTAATTCAATGCTATTGTAATCATTGATAATGAGGTATATAAACATCTGATGGATTGAAAACATGTAGTGTGCAAAAGACTAAAGTTTGTAATGACACAAAATTAATCAGTACCATATTAATTTTAGTAATATAACTGTTAAATTTATTATGTTATGAGTAAAATATTATAGTAACTGTTAGTAATAGTTTAATCAATAACTAAATAATCTCTGATAAAATTGAATAGTACTCTCATACATTTACTTACGTGGAGGACAGATTTGTGGAGCATCAGAACAGCAATCGTTTAGCTGATAACAATGTGTATCGCAATAGCAATCCCCGACCTGGCAAGTAGATAGACGACTATATATACAGCAATCAGTATAATTAGCAGTGCAGGAACCTGTATGAAGTATTGTATACTACAATTTCACATGACAAATGAATTATGTAAAGAAATGCATTGAAATAGCAGACATATAGGCAAGAGTAAATCTATATGCCTAATCTTAAATAGTGTGCAACAATATATTCCATTATAAGTACATACATTATGTGATCAAAGTGTTATTAACCTTGAGCTGAAATCACAGGGAACTCAAGATACAACAACAGTATCATAAAAGGTAGGAAACGATACAACAGTATCATAAAGGGTAGGAAACATTTGGAATTCATCTGTTTGACAAAAGAGAAATTAAGTAATGATTATAATTATAAACTATTTGATACAATATTTGTGTTGTCAAAAATGATTATTTTTTGTGTATGCATTATTATTCCCATGGACTTTAATTATTATACACCTGCACCTGTTTTCTGAATGTGTGAACAGGGCATGTACTTTTTCATGATTAGTGCACCAGCCAGGTAAGATGACAAAGATTGTACAAGGCATAATTATGTACTTGAATTCTTTATTCGAATGTTTCTTCATATTTCTTCATATTTATCACAGAAAAAATGTAATTTTGGTACACTTAGAAATTGAAAGTTATATCAGTAGTATAATTTATCGACATACAATTAATCCTGCCGTAGCATTACAGTGGAGCCCCTCTATTCCAGACACCCTTGGGACAAATATAAATGTCCTGATTACATAGGGTGTCCGCATTTCTGGCCTATTGTTTCTTTGAGTTAACCTTAAACGTTTTTCAGCCTGATTGATATGCTTAACTTTAACAAAAGCCTGCCCATTCAAAATGCTCCACTTTTGCTGCCCATGCTTTCAGTTTGCTGTTAGCTGAAGCACGAGTACAAATTTTCCACATGCCTGACCCATTTAACTCTTGAAGACGAAATGGGCTTCTATGCTGTACATACTTATTTAAGCATAATTATGCCAGAACATTTCTTTCTTAACATGAAATTTTATCTTATTATATTTATATTATATAAAAGACAAAGGGATAGCTAAGTTGAAATTTATTCTCAGTTTTCAAACAAACCAATTCAAACTTTAAAAAATACTTTTGTACACATCAAGCTTCTTAAATTGTATGACAGTTACAATAGCTTCTCTAAAATGCATTTTCTTGTTGCATGGCAAATGCTCAAAGGCGTGGTTACTACAAACATAAAAAAAAACATTCCACTACATCATCCACATTAGCAATATACAAAAAGAGTACATGCAACATTGCAAAAATGAAATTAAATTGTTAAAATAGCTAATTTATTGGTTAGCACAGTTGCAAGGAATAGTGGCAATTGTAATTTAATTGGTAGTGTAGGTTGTTATGACTGCATGGCCATGGTAACATACATATATTATAATATAATCCAATAATTGCAATTTCAATTATCCTTATACTATCTATTATATATACATAGAAGAAGAATAAAATTTTTATTAAGTCATTTTAGGTTTCCAAACCTTCTTTGTATGTCTAATTTGAGATAATTGATTATAGTATAATTTATCATGCATCACAGTCATAACAACCTTATATTATAATTTGCATCCTTACAACTGTACTCAGTGATCAATTTTACTACTGATTTGTTTTAACAATTTGCAGTGAATGCCTCATTATTCCATTTGCATGAGTGAATCTACTGGATTTCTAACATTGATGATGGTAGTGATGTATTCCAAGTTCTCTAACTCTTCTGTTCCGTCTTCTTGCTCTGAAAATTGAAGGCACGGGTTCCGTTCTAATTCTAGTTCTCTAACTCTTCGACTTCTCCATTTGCAAAATTGTGGGCTCGTGTAACTTGACCTTTGAACCGTGACGTACGTTACAGTTGTCTCGTATATAGCTCACTTGCTGCAAAATGCAATTTAAAACGATGCATCACTCTATTGCTCTTGTAATTATTCAGTTTTGTATGTTGTATATTTATATTGTACATTTATATTTATTCAGAATACATAATAATTATACTACTGATGATACTCACTTTTTACAGCTGTAGTTCCAGCTACTGGAATATGATGCACAGTGATAGTGCTTTGCTACCTTAATCTTTTTTAGAGACAAAATGAGATATGAAAAGGATGCTTGTATACCGTCAGGAGCCCATAAGAAGATGGAGCGCTTACTAATGTTTTACGTTTCGTATATATTAGGCAGTTGCTGTCTAATTACTTTGAAGTGGGTGTGGGTAATTATTAATTTCAATCACACGTGAAAAATATGGCTGTTCCAAAGCGTGCCTAGCTATAGTCTCGTGCGCGCAGACGCCTTATCGAAAGTCTGCACGCACGAGACTAGCCTAGCTAGAATTGAAGAAATGAGAGTAGTTTGCCCCAGAGTTTTTACTCTTTGAAGTAAACTGTGTAATTCAACAAGGGATTCTAAAAGCAGCAGCAAGCCAAATGAGTTGTAAGTTAGTCTTATAAGTCCGTTATAAAGTTAAATAATCTCTTCAAAAAAACTCTATGACTCACCTTTTTCACTTCTTTAATAACAAATACCTCCAAACAATTTTTATCAGGTTTCTTCAGTCTGCCACGCTATATCTTCAATTTGAGCTACAGAAAGTTTCTTACAGCCATAATTATTGTCTGAACCAGCTCATTTTGAGCTCGACTAACATGGGTTAATTAATGGCATCTATTCGAAATACTACAAGAATTGGATACTGTCACACAAAAGAGGTACAGAGAGAAGTTGAATATAGCAGTGTTAATATTAATGTAGAGGTAATGCTGCAAATGGTGAAATGATTGGTTGTGGTAGTGATTTATACTCAATTATGTGGTTTCATATGGACTGTTTGAACATTGATTCCACTCCAGATGGAAAGTGGTTTTGTCCTGATTGCCAGACTGCCACATGAGTCTATAATTATACATCCCTGAATTTCAATATAACAGTTATAACTATACTGTTATTATTATTATAATGCATGATTAATCAAATAGAAACAGATTCGCAACAATTACACAAACAGTTACAATAAATTCAGATTCTTCATCACACATTATTGTATTTATAGGTAACGTTGATGCTAACATTGTATACTTTTGCCTTAGACTAGAAACCCAATCACCCTTTCTATGTGGATCTGTACTCTAGAAAGTTGACAAGAAGTATTAACCTCTAATTTGCTCCGTTGTTTCTTGCCTATACTTGTATATACATTATATAGTACTGGTAAATTCATTACCAATTGTACATGTATCTGATGACCTGTTGCTGACACATTCTTGCTGCTTCTATTTTCATCACTTGATTCTATACTTTCATCATCACATCACACTGCCTAACACTATCATCTTCTATCTCAAATTCTGATTCAAAGTCAGCTTCAACTAATATACTTTCACTGGCAACACCAATGTTTAAACACGTTTTCTTGGACAGTGTTCTTTCTTACACACAACTTCTGCTCACTTTTTCTTTTGAGTGGACTATCAGTAAAGCTAAAAATGCTAGGAGTATAGTCAGGAGAGAGTGGATCATCGCTTTTTTCTCTATTAAACAATCTGAAGTTAACCTTTTAATAGTTATAAGAGTCACACACATAAATGACCAATGATGTTATACATCTTTGGTAGTATTAGGTTTATAAATAATTATTGTTTTACACATGTAATATTACTTTGCCATGTAGGTGTGATCCTGTCCCTACAGCGCTCGTTGTATGTGTATGTATTCATATTAAAATTCAAATGTTTTAGCACAAACATTTCCTCATCTACAGCTTATACCTAACAGTATATATAGATGTTACTTGTACATACCAATACAAGTAGTCCCATCATTGTCTAGATGATAGCCACTATTACATCCACAAAGAAAGCTTCTTTCAGTGTTAGTACACATATGGTCACAAATGTGTGTTTCTGTATCAGGATCACACTCATTAATATCTGGAAGGATGGATATCAATGTATGCATATTCATTAATAAGTAAATAAGTATACATAATAATAATTATAATTGTGCATGTGTGCACAGAATATGTATGATGTTCGATTATATGTATCTAAGTACAATTCACGCCTCATTTAGAAGATTTGTCTAAGGAGGACAAAAGTTCAATTTGAAAATCTGAAAGACTATGGGGCGGCAACGTACAGGGCTATTGTGCTGCTCATATTGGCAAACTAAATGCCTTTCCTCCATCCCCTCTTAATGAAACCTTGCTATATACTTATGTTTATATGTATGGTTAATGCTATATACAGCTTCTACATACCATGACAATTAACTCCATCATCATCCAGTGTATAACCATGAGTATAACATCCACAAATGAAGCTTCCAATAGTGTTTGTACATGTTTGAGAGCAACCACCTGTTTCATCAGCACACTCATCAATATCTGGACAGACTGAATTTTATGTGTAATCTCAGTGATTGTATATAGCTAGAGCTGACTGAGAGTATAATTATAACTACATAATATACCAATAGTATTACTATATAATTAAATTTATTATATAAAATAATGAAACTATCTACCACATAATTTGTTTTACAAGATTATGAAATGCAATAATATTGGAATACTAGAATCTGTGTTGGACCATAATAAAATATCTTCTTAGTTATTATCAAAAGCCATTACATACACCAGTGCTGGTTATGTTTTTGTGAAAAAGCAAATCTTAGCAGAAAATCTAAAGTGATAGCTTACATTTGTGTATGTTTATACAGTATTATATATGGGAGACGAAAACGTATTTGTATATAATTACTTATCAACTCATTGTCATAATATTGCTCAGTTTTAGTACATAAATATATGAATATGATTTTAGGTTAGAATTTTGAAGGTGTGCTTTCAGTAATTTTAACAACAATTTGATTATTAAAATGGAGTAACACTTCTACAGTACCCCATACGCAGAGTTCCTTTTAAAATAATAATTATGAAGAAGATAATATCTACATACTTCAAATATAATTACATCAATTTTCTAAGACTGCATAATTGTAGGTTCGATACGAGTACATTTAGTATGTTGTTTCTATACATATACATATTGATTAGTATGTCTGCATATGTGTATATAGGTATGCGTGTATGTATGCGTACTTTAGTTTGTTTTGTTTTTGCATAAGTTACAAGTCACCCCATCTTTCTCTTCTAGATGCTAAACCTAAACACTTATCCTAAATGAAATATTAATCAATTCTTGTACGTAAATGTAGGTTCACTAATATCATTTGTAACATGAAAATTATGGACATCTATAATGCCTACATACCATTACATGATAGTTCATCTTCATCCAAAATAAAACCATGATTACATGAACAGAAAAAACCTTCCGGAGAGACGTTACATAGCTGAGTACAGTTGGAACAATCATCACCAGCTATTGGGAGAGGTTATTAAGTATAATTAATACAGTCATCTATATATTACACGAGTTTCATCTGTGTGGATCTGTTCGCCTGTGAGTTATGAATTTAATCACTTCTAGGACACATTAAATACTCTACACTGCAAAAATAGAACTGTTAAAAACAACAAACATATTAGATAGTACAGTTGCACGGATGCAAATTATATTTTAATTGGTCATACAGGTTGATGTTTTGACTGTATGATAAAAGACACTTACACTATAATCAATTGTCATGTCCAATATCTCATATTTGATGCACAAAGAAGGTTTGGAAACCTAAAATGATTTAATTAAAATGTTGTTCTGCTTCTTTGTATATCTAATAGACAGTTTGAAATTGCAATTATTGGCCTATGTATGTTACCTTGACAACATACGTCCAATAAAATTGCAATTTCCCCTATTCCATGCAACTGTACTAACCAATGAAGTATTTTTAACAATTTTATTTTTGTAGTATAAAAACATGTTAATTATTCACTTGGTTGCACACACACAGGGGTGCCTAATTTACTAAGTATATACAGACACATATATAGTTAAGCTTGCTGTTTATAATTATGCTATTCACTCTAGATCTAGAAAGACTGCTCTTTCTCACCATTATGAGACAGCAGTTGTATTTTTACAGCTCCAGGTGGAGTCATTCAACAACTTGCCACAAAGAGCACATGAAGTTTTCGATTTAAAATATGTTCTTCATGAAATCATAGCTGTAAAACTTTTGCAGGATGCTTTGTGTGCTCATTTATTGTTATGGACTTTGTAGATTTAAACGCATCTCCAAGAATGAAGCTGAAGAAAATACTTAGGTGTTTTGATGCTGGCCAAAATCATAGTTGATTCATCACAGATCAGTGTTCTTTTAATTTGTATATAACTATTCTTCTTCACTTACAGCATTGTCATTACAGAGGAATATGGTGGTAAAAGATAATAAAGATGGAGCTATAAACTATTATAATACTTTTATATAAAAATTAATAAAATATAATACATTTATTATAAGTGCTGTTAGTGGCTAAAAGTATTTGTTGAGTAGGTCAAGAAACAAAACAGTATGAAAATTTGATTAAACTGAATTTTACTTAAAAGAAATTTTTATTTGTCCTAAATGTGCTTTGATAGCTTCCCAAACATAGAAATGTATTTATGTTTCTTGAAAAGAATATTATGAGGAACAATGTAGCACTCCATGGTTCTCAACTTTAGCAATACCTTCTAGCCATATAGTAGATCTTGTGAATCATGAAAACTCTTAATATCAAAAGACTTACCAGTAAATATTAGCAAAGATTTCAGCTCATCACTTGCAGTTGAAGTGTATGGCCAGCCATTAGCCATCCCTACATAGAGAGTACTACTGCACTCTCTGATACTTCCAATGTAATATTTCATGTCACTTATTAAGTAACTGGCCATCAACAAATGGTTTAAAGTTTCGTTAAACTTGCCACTGCATAATTTAATTTACCAAGAAACACCAAAAAAGATTGTACCTGTATTTATTTGGCAGCAAGGGCAATTACAAATATATGGTATCAGCAATCATGTAGGCACATGACCATTTGAATTTACACTGTTCTTTGCAATTGTATACTTAACAACGAATGAGTTAATTATTTTAACAATTTTGTTTTTGCAGTGTAACTGCTCACATGAGGTCGTATCAGACTACATGGTTTTCTTAACAGTCATTTTTATATAACTTATTTGTGGGAGAGGTACTGGCTAAAATAAACTGTGAGTATCATGGAATCCAAGTTGTCAGACATATATTAGTCAGTAATTACTATCTAAGTAAATATTGTGAATAACATTATAGCCTGTTACCATGTTGTTGCTATGTATTGTAATTTTGAGTATTAACTGTTTATACATAATTTCTGATAAAATTGTATAATACTCTCATATGCTTACTTACGTGGGGGACAGATTTGTGGAAGATCAGAACAGCAATCATTATTTTCATAGCAATCTCGATTACAAAAGCAATTCCCAACCTGGCAACTATGAGTACTAGTACAGCAATCATTAAACATAGAAGTGCAAGAACCTGTATGAAGTAGTGCATACTACAATTTGATATGACAAATGAATTATATAAATGCAATGAAATAGCATACACAAGCAAGAGTAAATCTATATACCCAATCTTATTATCGTGCAACTATTCCATTATAACTACATAATTAATTACATGTATGTGAAGTGTTGTTAACCTTCAGCTGAAATATACTATATTCTCAACGAAGAGTGCTCTAAGCACTTATAACAACTGAGTAGAGTGTAACTCAAGATAATAACTAACTCACAACTAAAGAAAATATATCTACTTATATACAAAACCAAAAACCATAAGACAAATAACAAAGATGAGGCTAGAGCTAAGAATGAGCAATAAATAAGTACAATGAACAATGATAAGGATAAAGATAAAGATACAAGCAAAAATGTATTAACACATGAAGGTGAAATAAGTATATCAGGCAAAGATAGCTGATCAAAGGAAACATTATTATAATATATACATACATACACACAATATACTCAATTAAGTCAAAGTTCAATCTATCACAGTAACCACAAGCTGAATGAGCCAGCTATATAATTATGCTGAAGTGCTGCAAAGTATGTACATTAGTATTATGTATTTTAGCTCCAACTTCCAACCCAACCCCCCCTCATTTCTTGAAACATTGATTTGCCCCCCTGAAATGTTTTTCTAAAAAAATCCCTGCTTATATAGCTTTCGGAGGTGTGAGCAGGGCATGTACTTTCCATGATTAGTACACCAACCAGGTAAGATCACAAAAATTTTACATGCGTATTGGCATTCTTTATTTTCATATTTATAATAGCAAAAATGTTTACACTTTTTAAGTTATCTCAGCAGTATATCGACATCTATTTAATCTTGTCATAGCATTACAGATATAAGTGTCCTATGTGTCTTCATTTCAGGCCCATTGTTTTATTTATAATTAGTTAACCCTTTTTTCAAATTGATTGACATGCATGTTTAACTCTATTAACAAACGCCTCACCACTCAAAAATGCTTCAGTTTAGTTGGCCCTGCTTTTTTTTTTGCTGTTAATCTGAAGCATGAGGGAGGACACATTTTCTACCTGCCTGACCAATCAAACTCCTGAAGATGAAATGGGGTTCTATGCATGCACATACATAAGCATAATTATAACAGAACATATCTGTGTATTTCCTTTCTCAATGAGAAATTTATTTTACAATCTCATAAATGACAAAGGGATAGTTACGTAGAAAGTTAATCAATTCAAACTTTAAAATAATTGTTTATACAAATCAAGGTTTTAAAATTGTATGATGGTTACATTAGTTTCTCTCAAATACATTTTCTTGTTGCATGGCACATCCTCAAATATGTGGCAGTATAGTCATACTGCCACATCTATTATACTCTATTACACTCTATTACATAATCCACATTACAATACTGAAAAAGGAATCCATGCACTGCAAAAAATAAGATTGTTAAAATAACTAGTTTATTGGTTAGTGCAGCTGCAAGGAAAAGTGTTAATTGGTCGTGTAGGTTGTTATGACTACATGGTGACATACATGTAATTATTGTCCTTATACTGTCTATTATATATACATAGAAGAGAATAAAATTTTAATGAAATCAATTTAGGTTTTCAAACTTTCTTTGTGTATCTAATATAGACATGATAATTGATTATATTACAATTCATCATGCATGCACTGCAGTTATAACAATCTTGTATGATCGATTATATCATAATTTGTAACCTTGCAACTGTACTAATCAATACAATTTTTATTTTAATAATTGTATTTTTGAAGTGAATGGCAGAAATATTGATCTAGTGATACATACATTTTGCAGTAATTGTTACCAAACAAATCTTAAAAACAGAATTATAATAATAATTAGTATACTAAATTTAAATAAAGTAGAATGTCATATTAATTTATGCTGCAGCAATTATATTATACATCAACAATTATTTTAATTGGAGGTAAATATTTATCATTTGCTGCAAAATACCATGTATCACTCTATTGAGAAACATTACTCCTGTGATCATTCAGTTTTGCATGGTGTATACTGCACATTTATACAATTAATTCAGAATACATAATAATTATACTGAGGATACTCACGTTTTCACAGCTGTAATTCCAGATTGTACTGCAGTTATGCACAGGACAGTAACTTAAACTCTTTCAGAGATGAATATGCACATTTTTATACCTATCATTATAAACACACCCACCTTAAAATCACTTTGTGTGAGGTGTGGCTTAGGATCACTGTTGCAACTGAGCACAAGCACGGCATCCACTTAGGTCTGCAAGTGAACGCTGTTTTTCATTTGTTCTTCCAACATCCCTTTCTCTCTCACTAGAACTAGCTAGAAAGCAAGTCTATACATCACACATACATCAACATGCCCCTTTAATCTCTTTTGGTTTTTTAAAGCTAACTTCAAAGGCAGACACCTGAATCGAAGCACTGTTTGACCACATCCAACAAAGCGTGAACAAATGAATGCCGACATGCTGCCACCCCATTGATATACTCTCGTTAGCTACAATAATTTGGGGTGTGGTATATCTAAGATCCAATGAATTATAGTATTCTATCTGGCAGGAAGTTGTAAAATTACAACCTTATAAAACTCAAAACGAAATGGGTATCTATAGAATAACCACACCATAACCGTACCATATTATGTACATGTGAATATGTATACTTCTTTACATACCATTACAGCATCCAGTAGATAGCCATTGTTACATTCACAATGTCAATTTTAGTATACAAGCTTAGGTTTGCATTTGTATGTACTATGTAGATGTAGTTGAATGCTGATAATATAATTTGTAACATATGGAAAATAATGACATCTACAATGTTGTTTGACTATGTTGAACCATACCATTACATGATAATCCATCTACATTCAAAATATAACATCATTACATGAAAAGGAAAAAAACTGCTCAGTTGGGACACAAATCACCGTCAGCTATTGAGAGAGGGTATTTAGTATATATGGTCATGTCTTATGTTAGTGTGTGTGTGTGTTGTCTGTGAGAAATGAATTTAAATGATGTACTCAACACTTCCTGAGACCATTAATACACTATAATAAACCTTAATTATTCACTTGATTGCTGCATAGACACAGGGAGCTCAATTTACAGAGTACAGTTAGATCTTTACAACTTCATGATATTTTGTTGGAGTCATTTAATGATTTGCAATAAAAACTACACCCCTCATCAATATAATTACTATAAATATATCTTTAAACATTTCGCAGCATGCTTTAACCAATGTGCATGCTGTAAGAGCAAAAGAGCAAGATTTAAAGTTGTATGGTATGCTGTTCCTGTTGGTCATCCTTCCCATATTTCATATCACTTATCAAACAAATAATTGGCCATCAACGAAATTTTGTGATAACCTGCAACCACATATAAGTTAATTTAGCAAGAAACACCACAAAAGATAATACCTATCATTATTCGGGAACTGTATGGCATCAACATTCATGTAGGCACAACCGGCATCATGACAATTAATTTATAGCTATTATTTGCAAATGTACTTTCTTTCAATTTTAACAATTTTGTTTTTGCTGTGTTATTGCTTACATAGAATCCAGATTATTCAAGTTGTCAGACTTATATTAGTCAACAATCACTATCAATAAGTAAATGTACGTGATCATTGTGAATAACAACATTATAGCCTGTTACCACATGGATGTTGTTGTTATGTTTTGTATTTCGAATTTTTGAAGTTATAGACCAGTTTATAACTTCCCAGTTACCTGGCTGTAACAATGGTAATTGTATGTGCAGTTAATAACGTCCAGCCTGTAAATCATTTATAGAATGCTTCCTCAGTCTATTTTACTGAAATATAATTCTGTGCATTTAGGTATTCTGCCTTTGCAATTCAATAGACAGTGAGTGCATTCTATAACTATAACTTTTAACATCAATTTAAAGGCAGGCATCAATATGGATACTAGTAATGTAATTGCATGCTAGTACTGATGGATTGAAAACATGTAGTGTGCAAAAAGACTAAAGTTTGTCATGACACAAAATGAATCTGTACCATGCTTAGTCAATTAAGCTATATGATGTGAGAAACTTTTTATAATTGTAACCAATTGTAGTGAGCAGTTGTTTATAGGAACTCAGCTACCTAAATAATCTCTGATAAAATTGTATAGTACTTTCAAATGCTTACTTACATGGACAGATTTGTCGAAGATCATACTCGGAACAACAGGTTTTACAGCAAGGGAAATGCCCCCCAGAGGGCGTTGGAGGGGTAACTTAATCCCCAAACTGGGCGGGCGTCAAAGGAGGCACAGCCCCCTTTGAACCCACTATATACAAACAGAAAAGACACTCTATTACATAATCCACATTAAGGATATACTACAAAAGTAATGCATGCAATGTCAGAAACAGCTAGTGATACATGCATGGGTTACATCGATCTGTCTTACCTTTGTAAATAAGATGTACTGGAGGGATGAAAGATCCACAGTAAACTGCTTTTTTTCACTTATACTAATCATCTCCATACATCCTCCCTGCCCCTTGTTGATCCCTTTTTGATAGAGAGCATGGCACAATCTTGATTCTAGTAAGAACCCAGTTAAGGATCAACATCATCCAGAAATGATTTCTTAATTTATTTGTAGGAAATTGGTAGATGTATATTTGCTCTATATATGCTATAGTTGCTTTGCTTCGCACAAACTTAATACACTTCACGCGAAGTGTATTAAGTTTGTGCAAAGGATCGAGTGTTGTTAAAAACAGGCACGATGATAGCTGAAACAATAATTTGCAAACGTATTTTATTTTTTCGATAGGAGTACAGAATGTGAATCACCTGAAGTACCTGATGAAGTTCCCTGTTATAATAATTTTATATCTTGAAATGTACACCAAATTTGCATTATTAATGCAGTTAACAGCTGCATTACGTTCAAAGCTATGAGATGCCTGGAGAAACAGTCACTTTGAAACTCAATATGTGGAAGCTGCTACACCTAATCTATGCACGGGTCTAGCCACTATGTACCGAGAAGCTAGTCTGGCGTCGCCGCCCCTTCGCATAGAGGAGGAAGGGTCTGGTGAACTGCGTATACTGCATGGAAGAAGCGATAACAAATTCAGTGAAAGGACTTGGATATATACAACTTAAAGATGAACAGTTCAAGATAGTGAAGAGGTTTTTGAGTAGAAATGATGTATAAGGAGTCCTACCAACAGGGTATGGGAAGTCTCTGTGCTATGCTTGTTTATCACTGGCATTTCATAAGCTGGAGTACAAGTATAAAATCTATTGTTATTGTAGTGATTCCCCTCACTGTTATAATGAAGGATCAGGTTTGATATGTATAATTATATCACTCTATTATTTGTCTTCAATATGAACTCTGTATCACATGTCAGTTGACTATGCATGCTGATTGTAAGATAATTGCGCCAGGGGAAATATTTCCAATCAAAGGGACTTTTAACAGGATTTGTTTGTGGAGAAAATGATGACGAATATGCAAAAATGAAGGATAGAATCTGTACTGGAGGGTATCAATTAGTTTTTTTTACTCCTGAGCACCACCAAATACTGGAGAGTTTTTTTGAGACATTCTTCAGCAATAGCCAAACAGCTCCTACGAGCAAGTGCCTTTCCCAGTCTTTTTCATTTAGGGGTCAGAAAATATGTTTTTTTTTGGTTGTTTACCACCACCTACATTATTATACTTACTTACATAAGTATGCTAATTAATGCATGGTCATATAATATTATATAGAATTATAATTATATCTATTTATTTCTTTATTACTTTAATATTTGAGGTAAGAAACTCACAGCAACATCAGGAGATATAACATCCTGTGAACTTGCAAAATTAATTAAGACATGTAGTACAGGGATAGCTTGAGGTAAGCACAACTTCCTTAGTCCGCTTCCTACACACCCTGGAAATGGACCACTAACTATAGAGTCAATAGCATTTGTCAGGTTAGAGTTCACACTTCTCTCTAATTTATCAAGCCTCTCGAAGGCAGAAACACATGGTCTACACATTCTCTGTCAGCTTTCAGCACTTTATCAATGTTGATGTTGAGACGTTTTGAATGGATAACATCATTAAACTTTTTCTTCCATCTCGAGCACATGATGAACTCCTATGTTATATCTATTTGTACATTTTGCTGTGTCCACAACCATAACAATAAACTCTGTCGTCCATCATCACCTACTTATCCAGCTCCACCTATGAAGGCAGTTCCACCCGAATAGCATTCCATTTGGACAACTGTGGTATACCCAGTTCACCAGACCTTTCCTACTCAATGCGAAGGGGGGGCAACACCAGACTACCAGTGTAGGAGCACAAATTGACGGAAACATATGGACTCTAGTCAGAACAAAGTTGATGTAATTGTAATTGTAATTGTATTTGTAATAGTAATTGTCCTCATCCTATACAAAATGGTGTGCTCACATTACATACTGGAGTATGTGGTTGCTATGGAAACATTGCAAAGTTTCCTTTTAGTAAAACAGCTATAGTTTGCAAGAAAAAAAAATAGATAAACTAAATTTTTCAATAATTTTGATACTTGAAACACAACAACTTTAATGAGTATGTATTTGTTTATGAGTTGGCTAGTTGACAACTCAAAAATGATGCTACTTGTATGTAACTTTCCCCTTCATCAAAAAATCATTATTAATAAATTTTGTATTAAAAGCCAAATGCAATTATTACTGTAAATGAATATTATTTTTAACCATGCTATAATAGTGAACGATAATTATATAAAATGATATGAGACCTTTATAATTATAACTTCATCAAAGTACAATAAAATTGAAACATGTATGATAGTTTTATGCTTTTTGTTTTTGGAAATATCAACACCAATCTGGTTCTTTGAGTGGACATAAAAGATACGCTGTATCATCATTTTCATTAGTCACATGTAAAGACTTCCCATAGTTTTTGGTATCACAACAAAGTTGATACTGTGATTCTGTGAGTTGTGTGTTACAACTTGATGTACATGAAGGATTTCCTGTAATTAAATGTGTATGCATAGTTACATCATTTAATTATCTTTAATCAAGTAAAGTTTTCACATTTTAATGCTCATAATATTATATATAATGTAACAATAGGAGCACAGTTCACTAATGCTTGGTTAGACATTCAGTTATGAACCCACAAACCATTAACTGTAAATACATCAAACATCAGAGGGATATTATGTGTACTGAGTGTAACTACATCACGAGAAAGTCTCTTCGAGTAAAGATATATATTATTATAAGCATTTACATTATTGCTATATGTACAATTATAATTATTTCTGATGCATACTATTACAAGTAGCTCCATCAACATCCAGTAGATAGCCACTATAACATCCACAATTAAAGCTTCCATCAGTGTTTGTACATGTTTGGGAGCAATTGTGTGTTCCAACACTACATTCATCAACATCTTCTATAAATGTGAAAATGTATTCATGTTATGTACGTATGTATGAATATTTTAATATGTATATGTACATACATATAATATGTTTAATAAGTAAGTATGTATATACATTTGTATGGGTATGTATGTGTAAATTAATAGTCATAATGGTACACACATTGTGCTTACCATTACAAGTAAACCCATCAATGTCCAGTAGATAACCACTCATACATGTACAAGTGAAGCTTCCATCAGTGTTTTTACATGTTTGGGTACAAACAGCATCACTACACTCATCAATATCTTGATAAATAAAAGCGTATGTACAATAATATACTTTAGCACATAATGTGTAATTTAATAATCATAATAGTACAGCTTACCATTACAAGTAAACCCATCAATGTCCAGTAGATAACCACTCGTACATGCACAAGTGAAGCTTCCATTAGTGTTTTTACATGTTTGGGTACAAACATCAGTACCATCACTACACTCATCAATATCTTGATAAATAAAAGTGTATGTACAATAATACACTTGTCATTAGCACATCATTATATACATAATGTGAAGTAGTAACATGTGTACAAATACACATATGCACAAACATGTTTGTATTTATGAAATAATTATATGTTACTTTTATAATATCATAGTTTTGATTTGGAAAATCAATTAATTTTAATAGTCTACTTTATAGTTTTTTTGCTTTTGGTAATATTAATGTAATTTTGGTATTATTTTAGTAATATGTAAATATCCAGAATGTTCTTATAAAAGTTACTGAACTGAATACAATAATTTACATGTACATGATAATGACTATAAATACATGTAACATTTAACTTCTTTAGTTTTAGTATTAGCATACCAACATTCTACACCCCTTACCAAATACTTATAGTTTTAGTTTAATATGGTACTACCAAAACAACACTAGACATTTGTACATACCATTACAAGTAGTTCCATCAACATCGAGTTGATAACCATTATTACATCCACAATTAAAACCACCTTCAGTGTTTGTACATGTTTGAGTACAAACACCATCACCACACTCATCAATTTCTAGATGGTTAGAAATTAATGTATGTATTGTGAACTATTGTACTATTGGCATGTAATATCCTAAGATGTTAGTGTGCATGTAGTTCATCTACTGTTGATATCTCTGTTAGTCTGTCATATTGTAGCCTCTCCTAATGTCAAACATTATGTCTAGACATGTGAATCTATTAAAATTATATAAACAGTGTATACTACTTCAATTCAAAAATTGTTATGTTTGATAAAAACACATCACTATACAGGAATAGTGATGTACAATATGTACAAGTGCTATTTTACATATTTAAATATGTACAAATTCAATTGTACATATATATGTGGCTTTGTGAAAACTGGTCGGAGGGATTAGGATAATGTTTATGAGACATCTACATTTGAAACATATAGCATATTGGTGATTTTGTACTGGAACCAAACTAAATTTGGTATCAGAGCAAGACTAAATCTAGTCTACTTCTGGACAAAAACTGCTAATGCTGGTTTTCACAGAGACAGTCATATATGCAAATGTTTGTGTACATACCATTACAATTAGCTCCATCATCATCCAATACAAAGCCACTATTACATCCACAATTGAAACTTCCTTCAGTGTTTGTACATGTTTGAGAGCAACCACCATTTTCATCAATACATTCATCAATATCTGGACGTAGAGAATGTATGTATGCATATTTTAATAAATATATAGGTGTGTACATAAGTACAGTACATGCATTTTGTACATACATATTACGTGTCCTTTTATGAACATGTGTATGTTTCGTTTAATATTCACCATTACAAGTAGCCCCATCATCATCCAATATAAAGCCACCATTACATCCACAGTGGAAACTTCCTACAGTGTTTGTACATGTTTGTGAGCAACCACCATTGTCATCACTACACTCATAAATATCTGGATGAACGGAATGTATATATGAATATTTTAATAATTATATAGGTGTGTGCATAACATGCTTAAGTATTCTTAAGACATAGGGAGTACATGCATTTTGTACATACATATTATGTGTCCTTTTGTGAACATGTGTATGTTTCATGTACTATTCACCATTACAAGTAGCCCCATCATCATCCAATATAAAGCCACCATTACATCCACAGTGGAAACTTCCTACAGTGTTTGTACATGTTTGTGAGCAACCACCATTGTCATCACTACACTCATAAATATCTGGATGAACGGAATGTATATATGAATATTTTAATAATTATATAGGTGTGTGCATAAGTACAATACATGCTTAAGTATTCTTAAGACATAGGGAGTACATGCATTTTGTACATACATATTATGTGTCCTATTATGAACATGTGTATGTTTCATGTACTATTCACCATTACAAGTAGCCCCATCATCATCCAATACAAAGCCACTATTACATCCACAGTGGAAACTTCCTACAGTGTTTGTACATGTTTGTGAGCAACCACCATTGTCATCACTACACTCATAAATATCTGGATGAACGGAATGTATGTATGAATATTTTAATAATTATATAGGTGTGTGCATAAGTACAATAAATGTTTAAGCGTTCTTAAAACATAGGGAGTACATGCATTTTGTACATACATATTATGTGTCCTATTATGAACATGTGTATGTTTCATGTACTATTCACCATTACAAGTAGCCCCATCATCATCCAATACAAAGCCACTATTACATCCACAGTGGAAACTTCCTACAGTGTTTGTACATGTTTGTGAGCAACCACCATTGTCATCACTACACTCATTAATATCTGGATGAACGGAATGTATGTATGAATATTTTAATAATTATATAGGTGTGTGCATAAGTACAATACATGCTTAAGTATTCTTAAGACATAGGGAGTACATGCATTTTGTACATACATATTATGTGTCCTTTTGTGAACATGTGTATGTTTCATGTACTATTCACCATTACAAGTAGCCCCATCATCATCCAATACAAAGCCACTATTACATCCACAGTGGAAACTTCCTACAGTGTTTGTACATGTTTGTGAGCAACCACCATTGTCATCACTACACTCATAAATATCTGGATGAACGGAATGTATATATGAATATTTTAATAATTATATAGGTGTGTGCATAAGTACAATACATGTTTAAGCGTTCTTAAAACATAGAGAGTACATGTATTTTGTACATACATATTATGTGTCCTATTATGAACATGTGTATGTTTCATGTACTATTCACCATTACAAGTAGCCCCATCATCATCCAATACAAAGCCACTATTACATCCACAGTGGAAACTTCCTACAGTGTTTGTACATGTTTGTGAGCAACCACCATTGTCATCACTACACTCATAAATATCTGGATGAACGGAATGTATGTATGAATATTTTAATAATTATATAGGTGTGTGCATAAGTACAATACATGCTTAAGCGTTCTTAAGACATAGAGAGTACATGCATTTTGTACATACATATTATGTGTCCTTTTGTGAACATGTGTATGTTTCATGTACTATTCACCATTACAAGTAGCCCCATCATCATCCAATACAAAGCCACTATTACATCCACAGTGGAAACTTCCTACAGTGTTTGTACATGTTTGTGAGCAACCACCATTGTCATCACTACACTCATAAATATCTGGATGAACGGAATGTATGTATGAATATTTTAATAATTATATATAGGTGTGTGCATAAGTACAATACATGCTTAAGTATTCTTAAGACATAGAGAGTACATGCATTTTGTACATACATATTATGTGTCCTTTTGTGAACATGTGTATGTTTCATGTAGTATTCACCATTACAAGTAGCCCCATCATCATCCAATACAAAGCCACTATTACATCCACAGTGGAAACTTCCTACAGTGTTTGTACATGTTTGTGAGCAACCACCATTGTCATCACTACACTCATAAATATCTGGATGAACGGAATGTATATATGAATATTTTAATAATTATATAGGTGTGTGCATAAGTACAATACATGCTTAAGCGTTCTTAAGACATAGGGAGTACATGCATTTTGTACATACATATTATGTGTCCTATTATGAACATGTGTATGTTTCATGTACTATTCACCATTACAAGTAGCCCCATCATCATCCAATACAAAGCCACTATTACATCCACAGTGGAAACTTCCTACAGTGTTTGTACATGTTTGTGAGCAACCACCATTGTCATCACTACACTCATTAATATCTGGACGAACGGAATGTATATATGAATATTTTAATAATTATATAGGTGTGTGCATAAGTACAATACATGCTTAAGTATTCTTAAGACATAGAGAGTACATGCATTTTGTACATACATATTATGTTTCCTTGTGTGAACATGTACATATGCACAAATATTTTTGTATTTATGAAAATACATGTTGCTTCGATAATATCATAGTTTTTATTTGAGAAATCAATTAATTTATTTAGTACTGACATTTTTTGCTTTTGGTAATATTAATGCAATAGTTTACTTTTGATATTATTTTAGTATCAAGTAATATGGAAATAACAATAACAAAATTATTATCTAGAATGTTCTTATAGATACATAATTATACTTATAGATTTATTATGGTACTACCAAACCAATAATATTTAGTTTGCACATACCATTACAACTAGTTCCATCAACATCCAGTAGATAACCACTATTACATTCACAAGAAAAGCTTCCGTCAGTGTTAGTACATGTTTGGGTACAATCATCCGTACCATCACTACACTCATCAATATCTAGATAAATAATAGTGTATATATAATAATATACTTGTGTATGCCCATAAGTACATAATTATAATATTATTGTGAAGTAGTAAAGTGTGTACAGATACACATGTTTGTGTTTATCAAAATACATGTTGCTTTGATAATATCATATTTTTGATTTGAAAAATCAATTAATTTTGATAATCTACTTTGAATTTTATTAGGGATATTTTTTTTGGCTTTTGATAGTATTAATGAAATTGATATTATTTTAGAATCAAAAATTATTATGTATGTAATACTTTAATTATAATTATGTGTGTGTACATGTAAGTATACATGTATCTTTGTATGTGTATGAATTATTTTGTTACATTGCCCGACGAAAACCATTATTGACAGCCATCATCGTCAGCTCTGCCTCCAATTTGCCAAAAAGTACAAGACATGGACTAACGAAGACTGGAAAAGAGTGGTATGGAGTGATGAGTGTAAATGTAACCTGTTTAGAAGTGATGGTAGGACGTATATCAGGAGACGAGTATCAGAAGAGTTTATAGATGATTGTGTGTTTCTGACAGTAAAGCATGGAGGTGGAATGGTAATGATATGGGGATGTTCCATGGTGATGAAACTGGAATGATGGTGAAGGTAACAGGTAATATGAACTCGGAAAATACTGTGAATTAGTTAGTAATGTTCTTGTACCATCTACATGGTCAATTCATGGACTGGACTAATGCTCCATTTCACGAGCCAAGATTGTTCAACAATGGCTCTACGAGAAAGAAGTTGAAACGTTAGAATGGCACAACTTAAATTTTACCCTGCTACAACTGTAACTCAGTTATTACAACACATTGAATTAATTTGGTCCTAGATTCCAGCAGAGTTTTTGAAAGGACTTACATACTCTATGCCATCTACAATTGAGGCAGTAATCAAAGCACGAGGTGGCCATACGAAATATTGAAGATGTATAATCATTGTAATAATAATCTTTACTTTAGCCTGTCATAAAATCATGATTATAATATTACTAATATATATATTACTAATAATTCTAGATGAAATACCTTCTTATATCTTCCTAATAAATGTCAGAACTATAGTCTATTCACGTTCAGAAGTTGCGAATGTTTGCGGTTATAACTTCCTTATACGTTGTCGTATTGACACGCAGCATTCTACTTATCGTAACTTGCTGAATCCAACAATGGGTGAAACGATCGCAAATCATAAACTATACGAATTGCACCATTAAGCTCCATGCTTAAGCACAGCAATTCCTAAGACCACAAGGAATTTACAAGATACTTGAAAATAAGTGGCTTATAAGTAGATACTATGTAAACAATGACAATTCATACACTGCAATTAATTATATATCTATTCTCCATCACTACTGATGTTGCCATCTGATTCTGAATTGCTTCTTTCTTCCTCTGATAACTCATCTGATTCTCCTCCAAAATGAATAATAAACTCCTCTATGTATTCTTGTAAATTATCAGCAATCCAATAATGGTCTTCTACTTTATTTTTAACATGGCTGATGTTCTTTCTCCATTGTTCAGGTCCTACTCTCTTCATATGTAAGATCTTTCACAGTTGACAGAGTGAATTTCTGATTATACCTTTTAATATGACCTTTTACTTGCGACCAACATAACTCTATAGGATTCAATTCACAATGGTATGGAGGTAAACGTATAACTTCATGTCCAGATGCTTTGGCAAGTTCATCAATTACATATTTAGGCTGAGGATTACTTAAACGAATTAAACTTAGAAGTTCACGCTTCAGAGCATGCTCTGGAAACTGTATGTGATGAGCTGTTAACCAGTCCTGCATCTCACCCTTCCTGGTATTTGTTGTCAGCACTGCTTCAAGTCTTCTGCTGTGATAGGTGGCATTATCTATAACTATAAGAGTGTTTGGTTGAATATTAGGCATCAGTTGGTCACGAAACCACTCTTCAAATCGCTCAGAATTCATTTCATCATGATAGTCTCCGGTAGATTTCTTACTCTGAAACACCAAATCTGCTCCTTCAATCCATCCAGCATGCAGAATTATCAGTCTGCTGTTACCTTTACGTGTTGGCTTGCGTATGCCTCCTTTCGTTCCACCTGTTATATCATCATGCTCCACCATGTCTTCTCATGTCCATCATGTGAATTTGCCCAGGTTTCATCTGTATACACAACAGGTCTTTCTTCTCTTATATTACGTCTCATTCTTATCAGAAACTGGTGTCTTTGCTGTTTTTGTTTTTTTTGTGGCTGTTTATAAACATACCGCTTGTCATTTACTTTCTTGTATCTAAATCCGTCCTCCTTTAAATAATATCTTCTCCTTTAGAACCTGCAATAGCTTGTTCAGTGTTGGATACTCTTTTTTCTCATAAAACTCATGTACAGTACGACGAAATAGCATCAGTATCAAAGGCATCAACATCTACACATTCTCTGCTTTCCTTATATCTCTTATTTGGTGATGTAAAATAACTTCCATCCAGCTTTCTTTTCTCCAGTAGGACACGGTTGACAGTTAGTCTCACGTAGCCAGCTCTAAACGAGGGAGAGGGTCTGGTACATTGCCATTTGTGTCTCGTTCCGAGAGCTCCCGGATTTCCGGTAGAACTCGAGTAGTTGCTAAGAAGGTGTTGTTCACGTGTTAAATATAAAATGGAAAAAAGGAGCTGCAATTGCTGAAGCTATTCGTCTCTTTGGCTTAGAAAATTAAAGGATAGACAGATGGATACAACTCACCCATTTTTAGACTGGCATTTGTTCATCTATTAGAGCTAAGGAGTTTAATCCCTTCAAATGTTAATGTAATTGCAAAAAAAAGTTGTGATGTTTGTATTCGTATTTGTGAATGTAATAAATTGCAATACCTATGCTATTAATGAACTATTATTATTATCATAAATTTATAATGATACAATACATTCAATGATTTGTCCATAATCCAATAAGTAACTTCATCTTTATCAATTGAACAAAGAAGTCCTTTCTTCCATTTCACACTACTGTGTGATCTAGTGAGGGTAGAGTTGATAAGAAACACATTACTGTCTTCTAACTGCTTAATGAGCTTTTCAAGATATTTCCCATAAGATGGAGTTTTATGGGCAGCTGACTCTTATGGTGTAATTCGTCTTCAAAAGTACTACAAACTTTGTGTACAACTCCAATAGATTTAGATGCTCGGACAATAGAGTGAGAATGTATATTAGCTTTATGCTTACATCCACAGCTTCTACCATTAATACACACTTGTGACAAACATAATCAGCAACTATGAAATTTGTTGCTCTGATGTCTATTCCAAGCTTCTTCTGACATGTACTTTCTATAATATTTACAGTCTTCGTGTTTATGTCACTATGTGTCTTTCTTCTCTTTGTCTTACCCTTCGTTAAATTTCTTTGACAGAGCCAACAAGACGTGCTCAACGGTAACACGTGAGCAACACCTTCTTAGCAACTATTCGAGTTCTACCGGAAATCCGGGAGCTCTCGGACGAAACACAATATGGAAATGTACCAGATCCTCACTGCACCCTCGTTTAGAGGGGAGGGGCTGGCTACACAAGACTATAATTGAGAGTGCACTCTGAGAAGCCAGTGGCTTCAGCAGTTTTCTTACATAACGTTGGTCAATAATCAGAGCAACAGTAATTGCCTAATTGACTATGTGCTTGTACAGGAAGAGGGTAGGGCTAAGAGGTAAGGTTTTCTCCAAACCGTAATTGCAATAAAATTACGCGGGTGTACAAACTCTTTCTGGCGCCACTATATTATGTGGCTCTGTGAAAACTGGTCTGATGGATTATGATAATTTTGATAAGATGCTTATGTTTGAACACTTGCTATTGATAATTTTGTACAGAAACCAAACTAAATTTGGTATCAAGATAAGCAACACTAAATCTAGTCTGAAAGGTAAGTCTGGTTTTCAGTGCCACTCATGTACAATGCTGATTTCGCTATGTAATGATTACAAGTAGTAATAATTTATTTCTTTTCATCTTGATCTATATTGACTAGTACAAAATACATCCCATAATAAGGAATACAATTTTACTTCAGTTATAAATATACAGATATACTATCCATTGGGAACATAATGAATTACCACCGTAAACATGATTATTTATGTTCCTAATGGATAGTACATCTGTACATCCCGTTAGGAACATAATAAATATGTTCACAACAGAAAGTAAACATTGAAATTTCAATTGAAAGAATTTATAGTATTGGCTACTTCATATAAAACATATGAAAAAGCACTATTAAGCAGATGAAACTCATATGACCAATTGAATTGATTAGAACAACCAATCAGTTTTTACAGTGTGCAGTTTATAGCTATAATACTATGCTGTTTATATAGCTACATATTTGTTGCTGTATGGTTCATTATGACATGTATCTTATATAGATCAAGATCAAATGAACTATGACTTGTAAGCCGTTACTTAACAGGAAAAACAAATCAACATTCAGGAAAATACTCCTGTAACCAACTGAAAGTTAAAATAACCTATTATTTTTTACAGTGATGTACATACATATTATATTATGTTTCTCTGTGTGAACATATGTCATGTAATATTCACCAATACAAGTAGCTCCATCATTGTCCAATTCAAATCCAATGTAGCATTCACAATAGACACCTCCTCCAATGTCAATACATATTTGGGTGCAACCGCCTAATCCTACGCTACATTCATCCAAATCTGAAGAGAGGAAAGCAGTTGTAAATGTGTAGGAATGCGATACTCAATTAGTGCATTTATGTATAAGGGCAACAAATTATTATATGTATAATATAATTATTACGATTATTATGGTGTTTTGTTTTGATGTTGATTGTGAAATTTTGTTGCTAAAAATTTTAGCTGTTTCTACTTATCCACGAAATTGTAATTTTAAAATTTCTCTGATATTCATAAAAATGTTTTACCACAAACAAATTTCCCATTTACAGCATATAACTAACAGTATATATAGATATCAATGTACATATTCATTAATAAGTAAATAATTATAAGTATATAATTATACTTAATAATGTATTCATGTATGTCTGTACACATTTCAATAAAAGTATGAATTTTCATATATAAGTATCTAAGTGCAATTCAGGTCTTCATTTAGGTCTTCATTTAGAAAATTTGTTGAGGGCAGACAAAAGTAGAATTTGAAAATCAGAAAACCTATGAAGAGGGGACGTACAGGCTGCAGTGGCATAACTGAGTGTTTAGTGATTGCAGGGTCAAGAAGTTGAGAGTAGTAAAACAGGGGGTCTGGGGGGCACAGCTCCACAGAAACTGAGGGATTTTCAGAGATAAAAAGACCAAACTGAGGGGAAATTCTGGCTTGTGGCTTTATTTCTGTTATATAACTCTGGCGGAAAGAGTGCTCAAAAGCGGTGTACAAACACTGATCATGAATTAAGATGACAGAATAGGTGTGTATATTAAAAAAAAAAAAAATAGTTGTGTTGCACAGGCCCCTGCTCGTGTGGGCCTGGGTTCACTTATGCCACTGTTGTGCTGTGCATGTCGGCAAATTAAATGCTTTTCCTTCATCTAGTCTTAATGAACCCTGCTACATATGTGTTTATATATATGCATGGTTAAATGCTATAATTACACAGCTTCAGCATAATATACATAATTATAATTATAAAGTGTTGTTAACCTTCAGCTGAAATTACAAGGAACTCAAGATACAACAAGAGTATCATAAAGTTTAGGAAACATCTGGAAATCATCTGTTTGACAAAAGAGAAATTAAATCGTGATTATAATTATTAACTATTTTACACAATATTAATTTTGTTGTCAAAAATGATTATTTTTTGTGCATGTAATTATACATTTCATCATATTATAGTGTTGGCTCCATAGTGGTAATGTTGTGAACAGGGAATGTACTTTCCATGATTATAATGCACCAACCAGGTAAGATCACAAGATTGTTCATGCATATTGGTATTCCAATATTTATCACTAAAAAAATGTAACTAGGTACACTTAGAAATTTTAAGTTATATCAGCAGTATATCGACATCCAATTAATCCTGTCATAGCATTACACTGAAGCCCATCTATATTCCTGACAACCTTGGACAAATATAGGTGTCCTCATTACAGTGGTGTCCTTATTTCAGGCCTATTTGTGTTTAGTTAACCTTCAACTTTTTTCGGAATGATTGACATGTTTAACTCTATTAGCAAAAGCCTGATCACTCAAAAATGCTTGAATTTATCTGGCCCTGCTTTCAGGTTGCTGTTATCTGAAGCATGAGTACACATTTACTACTTGCCTGACCAAGTCGAAAAGTCGAAATGGTGTTCTATGCATGCAAATAGTATACATAAACATGATTATAACAGAATATATCTAAATGTATTTCCTATCTCTATGAGAAATTTTATTTTACAATCTTATAAAAAGCAAAGGGATATCTAAATATAAAGTTTATTCTCAGTTTCCAAACAAATCAATTCAAACTTAAAAAAACAGTTTTAGATAAATCAAGGTTCTAAAATTATATTATAGTTACATTAGCTTCTCTCAATAGCATTTTCTTGTTGCATGGAAAATAACTAATTTTTTGGTTAGTACAGTTGCAAGTAATAATGGAGATTGTAATTTGGTCATGTAGGTTGTTATGACTGTATGATGACATACACGTAATTATAATGCAATTTCTTCATCCTTATACTGTCTATTAGATATGCATAAAAGAATAAAAATTAATTGTAATTAAATTATTAAACTGTCTTTGTGTTCTAATTGGACATGATATAATTGATATATTACAAGTATCTTTAATTTATCATGCGTTGGAGGCATAACAACAACCTTGTATGACCATTTATATTTTCTTATAATTTGCATCCTTGCAACTGTATACTAATATTAATACATTTTTAAAATTCTATTTTTTGCAGTGAATGTCCGAAAGATCTAGTGATACATGCATATCACAGATTTATCCTGTTTTTGTTACTGAGTATTTATTTTTTAGTTTTTATCTGCAATTGCATAATGTTAACATGTTGCTTATAATAATTATTATTAAGTATTACATCAAACAATATTCTAATTGGAGTTAAAATATATATCACTAGGTGCAAAATTTTAAAAACATAATATTATATACATCACTCTATTGAGAAAAATCACTCTTGTGATTATTCAGTTTTGCATGATGTATATTGAACAATTGGATATCGTATAATAATTATTGTAATTATTCAGAATACATAATAATTACACTGATGATCATGATACTCACATTTTAACAGCTGCGATTCCAGATTCTACTGCAGTTTGATGCACAGTGTTTTGCTTATCTTTTTCAGAGACAAAATCTGACTATATTAAGATGGTTGTTGCATATTTGTATGCCGTATAGCTAGCCCTAAATTTTCGCAGGTAAATGTTTCGCATTTTTACGATATCAGATCTGTATCAATCATCGCGCGCGACGATTGACCATCGAGGTCGTCCAGCCACACCCACTAGTTTAATTGCAGTAGAATGTTGTGTCACTCGCATTTCACTTTACTGTTCTTCACAGTTAGTCTGGCGAGCAGACCTTTCGCTTCCGCATTTACATTAGGACGGGGCGGAGGAAAGGTCTGGAGACTCTTGACACGTTTGCACGAGCCGTATGAATGCCATGTGTCACATGATCTGATTTCACCACGCCTTGCGCCTCAGCGCACTGCTTAACGCGTACGTAACGTTTATAATTTATCGTCGAGTCACGATGAAATGCTGTCTCTGTTTGGTGAGCTTGCCGTCTGCAAATAAAAGAAGGAGGTTGTACGGAGCATCATCTTGTACAGTTCTAGAATTATTTAAAGTCGAAGCTACTAGACTAGGCGAGAGACTAGGCCTTGCTGGTGTAGTACCTTCAAACAGCTGTTCCTCAGATGGACCATTCCTTTGTTTATCTTGCTTTCAACAATTTGAGAAGCTATCGAAAGTAAGGCTAAATAAACAAGAGTTGGAAAGTCAACTGAATGCCAAAATTACCAAAACTGCTGCTGCCTTGAAAGTAGTTAAAGAGATATATATAAATTATGCTCATTATAATATAATTATATAAATGATTATAATTATATATTATAATTATTATATTTTTAGAGCCAATTGCTACTTTCACAACACCAACACGTAAGAGGTTTGTTGGGAATGATAATTGTGAGGCCACTCCAAAGAAACAAAAGAAGAGGGAATTTCTCTCCACACCAACACTTGGCATACTCGACTTGGCTGTTGTTGAGTCTTCTGCTGCTGTTGCTGTGAGTATACACTATTGAACATTTATAGATGTTTTAGATTTACTTAATTATATAGATTGTGGAAAAACCTCCTCCAGGTTCAAGGCAAAGTAGACATCGTGTTAGTTTTCTAACAAAATCTCTTTAAAAGATTGGCAAGAGTGTGGCAAGAAAGCTATTGCTAATCGGGTTATGTCTCATCCTAAAATAAAAAAAGGAATCCTGAAGGTTTTAAGGAAATTGATTGTGAAGGAAATGAAGCAAGTCTGTCAGAAGAAAACATCATCTATGCTACGTAAAACTTCAGCAGAGGCTTTGAAATCATTTTCATGGGATGACCTGTTAGCAGATCTAGAATTGGAAAAGACTGCCCCAGTTTTCTGTCAAATTCTTAAAGAGTGTGTAAATGTAAAACGAAGAAATGGTTCAGCAAAAAGAAGATTTTATTCTACAGACAGTGCTACTATTATAGGAGTGGTCGCTGCAATTTTACTCCACCATCACAATGAGCATTTAAATCTAGTGCAACGTATAATTTCGATTTTACTTTATTCTGGACATGCACCTAAGCAGGTATTGTTTAACTACTGTTTTTTTTACATTACAATAATTATTACTGTGCATCTTGATAGGTTTTCAAGCGTTTACAAAAACTAAGAATATGCCTTTCTCATAAGGCAATGATCAGAACGATTGATAATCTTGGCAAAGATCACGATGCTACTGCTTGTAAATGGAGAGGCCAGCTGAAACAAATGATGACAGGCAACAATGAGGTATCTGTAGTTATCTATTATTAACAGAAGTTTGAGAGATAGTTTGTTTTTACAGACTCAGCCTAACACAAGTACAGAAAGCAACACAGTTGTCACTGACATATCTAAGGAAGTACTACAGGTGATTATTACTATTCTGTACTGTAGTAATGAATATGTTTATATTCTGAGCATGCTCAGTAGCATGCTGTGTATCTGTATATCCTTTATTGTTATAATAGTCTTCTCTTTGTGTTATCCACATTAATCTGGGTGACAGTTCGTAAAGTCATCACATTGGCAACGAAGGATGGCATTCAAAGGAGCATATGGGCATATACAGGAGTTTGATCCTGCTGTCGATTCGTTTTCGCTCTATATTGAAAGAGTAGAGTTGTTTTTTTCTGGCTAATGAAGTACCAGAGAATAAAAAGGTGCCTGTCTTTCTGAGCATAATAGGTAAAAAGACCTATTCCTTAGTAAGGGACCTAATGATGCCTGATGTTCCTAGTGAAAAGAACCTAAGAGATATTATAGCCATGTTAAAGAAACATTTTCACCCCACACCCTCGGTGATTGCCGAAAGGTTCCAATTTCACAAGCGGGATCAGAGAGAAGGAGAAACGGTGGCAGAGTTCGTGGCTGAACTGAAACGATTATCTACCCATTGCAAGTTTGAGAACTATTTGGATGACGCCCTCAGAGATCGTTTTGTCTGCGGGTTGAGGAAAGAGCCCATGCAGAAAAGACTACTAGCAGAAACTGACCTGACATTTGCAAAGGCAGTCGAAATAGCCCAAGGTATTGAATCTGTGGACAAACAAGCTTTAGCAATGAAGAATGACACTGTCGGCCAGAGTAATGAAGTTAATAAAGTATGTCAGAGTATCTCTTGTTATAGGTGTGGCAAATCAAACCACACAGCTAATTTCTGTAAGTATAAAGATATGGAATGCCATAATTGTGGTAAACGAGGACATCTTAAGTCTGTTTGTAGGAGTAAGAAAACGTTTCAAGATAACAGACCTAGTAATCGACATTTTAAACTCTCATCGTCACGATCCTCCAGTAATTCCAAAATGGCACACAAATATGGGAAAACAAAATATTTAGAAACAGCACAGGAAGTACCTGAAGAAATACCAGATTCTAAAGATGTAGCACTGTTCACGATTTCCAGAGAAAGTAATAAACCAATTCGTGTATCTGTCACTATTGGTGGTGAAGTGTTACCAATGGAAGTTGACACTGGAGCTGCTGTCTCATTAATCTCAGAGGTTGAGTATCAAGATAAATTTTCGAAGTACCAGTTGCATAAATCTAATGTAAAACTTAAAACCTATACCTCTGAAAGTATGATAGTAGTTGGGGAGTTTAATGCCCAGGTCACATATGAAGACCAGAAGGATACACTAACCTTAGTAGTAGTTAAAGGTGATGGGCCAGCCTTAATGGGAAGAAATTGGCTTACTTGTTTGAAATTAAATTGGCATAAGGTATTTCATACCTCACTCGTTACAGATCCCGTTGAAACTTTAATTAAGAAGTATGGTGATGTTTTTAGTAGTAAACTCGGAACAATGACCCAGTATAAAGCAAAGTTAAAACTTAAAGAAGGAGCTAAACCAAAGTTCTGGAGGCCTCGTACAGTTCCTTTTGCTCTTAAACCAGGTATTGAAAAAGAACTTGATAAACTTCAATCTGCAGGGATAATAGAACCTGTCATTTATAGTGAGTGGGCAGCCCCGATTGTCCCAGTTCCAAAAAAAGATGGTGGAATTCGTGTATGCGGAGACTACAAAGTGACCTTGAATCCCCTGCTCGAAATTGACCAATATCCACTACCCAAGCCAGAGGAGTTATTTACAGCAGTCACTGGTGGAAACAAATTTACCAAATTGGATTTATCCCAGGCATACCAGCAAATGTTATTGGATGACGACTCTAAAGATTTAGTTACTATAAATACACATCGTGGGCTTTACAGATATACCAGACTTCCGTTTGGGATTGCCTCAGCACCTGCTGTTTTTCAACGGACAATGGACATTATATTGCAAGGCATTCCTCGAACCATTTGTTACATTGACGACATATTAGTAACAGGAGCAACCGATCAAGAACACATATCAAATCTCGGAGAAGTCCTAAGGAGACTAAAGTATCACGGTATAACGCTCAAAAAGGAGAAGTGTAAGTTTATGTGTGATAGCGTTGAATATTTAGGTCATGTGATTGATGCTCAGGGGTTACATGTTAAACAAGATAAAGTAGATGCTATTGTTAATGCCCCCAAGCCCAGTAATGTAACTGAATTGAGAGCCTACCTTGGCTTAATTAATTATTATGGTAAATTTATACCAAATCTTGCCTCTATATTACAACCTCTTAATAATCTTTTGAAGCACTCATCAAAGTGGGAGTGGTCACTAGCCTGTGATGAAGCTGTAGACTTAGCTAGAGAAAAATTAATATCATCTGAAGTATTAACACATTATGATCCTTCACTACCAATTCAACTAGCAACTGACGCCTCTCAATATGGACTAGGAGCAGTCCTTTCTCATCGTTATAGTGATGGTAGTGAAAAACCCATAGCCTTCGCCTCTAGGTCATTGTCAAATGCTGAAAAAAACTACTCACAAATAGAGAAAGAAGGACTATCCATTATATTTGGCATTAAAAAGTTTAATCAGTACCTTATTGGTAGGGAATTTACCTTAATAACCGACCACAAACCTCTAACATACATATTTGGCCCAAAGTCTGGCATTCCTTCCCTTACTGCTGCTAGGTTGCAGAGGTGGGCATTACTACTGTCAGCATATCATTATAAAATTGTCTTTAGGTCAACTAAAGCACACAGTAATGCTGATGCCTTGTCTAGGTTACCCCTAAAATTAGTACACGACGAATCAACCTGTTCAGAGGGAGCTTCAACAATTTTTAATATGTGTCAAATTGACACTGTACCAGTTACCTTTTCCCAATTGCAATCAGCTAGTCGTAATGATATTCTTATCAGCAAAGTTCTAAATTATGTTATAAATGGATGGCCTAAAGAAGTGCCAATAGAATTGAAGCCGTATTATAATAGATGTAACGAGTTAACAATACAGTCTAATTGTCTTATGTGGGGAATAAGAGTAGTTGTACCTCAGAAGTTTAGGAGGAAGGTCCTAGATGAATTACACACTAGTCATTTTGGCATTACCAAGATGAAGCAATTAGCAAGAGGATATATTTGGTGGCCTGCTATTGATCAGGACATAGAGAAATTAGCTAAATCATGCCAGGCATGCATGTCTGTTAAGAATTCACCCCCATCATCTCCCTTGAGCCCCTGGGTTTGGCCAGCTAAGCCATGGCAACGAGTACATGTGGATTTTGCTGGACCCTTGTTTGGTAAAACCTATTTGGTATTAATTGATGCACATTCAAAATGGCCTGAAATTTGGGAAATGAGTTCCACTTCAAGTTCAAAAACTATAGATGTGTTAAGGCAGATATTCTCTATATTTGGGTTACCTGAGCAAGTAGTAACTGACAACGGACCCCAGTTTGTTTCTGAAGAATTTTCTACATTTTTACGAAATAATGGTATAAGGCATTTTAAATCAGCCCCCTATCACCCTTCCACTAATGGAGCGGCTGAACGATTAGTGCAAACTTTTAAGAATGCAATTAAAAAAGGTAAACAAGATGGATTATCATCTCAGCATTCTCTCTCTAATTTTCTACTTCGTTATCGTTCGATACCTCATTCTACTACAGGTAGACCCCCTTGTGAACTAATGCTAAAACGATCCTTACGTACAAGACTAGATCTTCTTAAACCTAATGAAGAAAGCAATGTATTAAATCAACAAGCAAATCAGAAATATAATCATGACTCTCATTCTCGTTCAAGAATTTTTATCGTTGGTCAAAACGTAATGGTTCGAAGTTATCGTAACAGTGACCCTAAATGGATACCTGGAATTATACTTGAAAAGAAAGGTAATTTAACATACTTAGTGAAAGTTGATAATTCTATTATCTGGAAGAGACATGTCGATCAAATACTGGAATGTAATTTAAAGATACAGGATGTTGATTCTAACGACTGGGAGTACCCAACTATGAGAAGTACAATTGACATTGTTCCACCTGATTCGTCTACTAATCACCAATCAAATGATCATCGTAACACTACGAATGACAATAGTTCTGTCTGTCGTTATCCTCAAAGAGTACGGTACCCACCTGAAAGATCCCACCCTTATTTATCTCATTGATTCTAATAACAGGACTAACAGTAATAGTAAATGTGTTGATAATTTTTTTTGTAAGGGGGAGGATGTGTAGTAATGAATATGTTTATGTTCTGAGCATGCTGTGTATCTGTATATCCTTTATTGTTATAATAGTCTTCTCTTTGTGTTATCCACATTAATCTGGGTGACAGTTCGTAAAGTCATCATATGTACATGTTAATCGAATTATAATTGCATGCTTGCATTAACACTTCTTTAATTTGATGAAGAAGTCAGTGAAATAGATTCAAGCTCTTCTATTAAATCAAGCGCATTGAGTATTAACTCTTCCAGTACAACTTGCAGCAGTCCATCATCATCTGAATCTGAATGTATATCTCCTCCTGTGTATTCTTCTTTATCTGAAGACAGTGAAAATGAAATTTCAGTGTCAAACATACGCTTATATGATATTCCCAGGTTCAAAATTGTTGGAGGTAACATTGACAAACATGTCAAACCCAGAGAGATGAGACTGGATGTTCAAGCCCAATCTCTGAATTTTTTCAACTCGTATGCTGCTAAGGCAAGACTACATTCCTCTCATTTGGAGAACACACCATGCCTTCCTGATTTCACATCTTTTCAGGCTGAAAAGTTGCTACCAACACTAGATGATGATAACGCCATCAACTCTAAGCAGAAGTTTACAAAATACCTGGTAAGATCATAATTGATTTCCTTACAGCTGCGATAGTAAAATTCACAAAAGCAGCCAACATGATTACTGATTAGATCTGCTTTGACTGCATGGATTTATTAAAGCTTTTTTTAGTGAGTATGTAATTTCCATGCAATAATTGTAAGCTAATGAAGTTTGTAGTTTTAAAATGCTGTTGGGTCTTTCCAAACTAATTTTTGTGGTTGTAAATTCAACATTCAAGTAGATGAAATTAAAGTGAAAGAAAAAACAACTACCTGCAATGTATACTGATACTGTTTGCACAGGTGAACGGTTTGGTCATACATCCAGCAGGCACTATACATACGCATGTGTTAGTAATGTAATATATTACTGGAATCAGTGATAAGTTACGTTGACAATCTTACAAATGCACTGATAGAATTTGAAACTCGGAATAATTATTTGAATTCTAAACAACTATTAACTTGAAAAAGAGCAGCAAACATGCCATTGGCTTTTAGCAGCAATGCACTGTGAGAACAAAACAGCCAAACCGGCCTTCCCTATTATGTATAAACAGGTGTATACAAGGAGGTAGAGGAGATAGAAAGAAATTTTTCACGATTCCAAGTAATTAAGAACATGATTATTATAGAGGCAAATTAGCAAAACAAACTTTTTTACTATAATTTGAGTTGCATACTTTGTAGTACCTTCTGACAACAGTTACAGTAACTATACTGAATTAATAACTAGCTATAATTCTATTATTATCAAATGTTTTGCATGTTTCATTTCTAGTTGATTACAGTATTATTATTATTATAATGATATACAAAATCATGATCAGATTGTATATCATATAGCTGCATATAGCTGCATCTATAGAATTAAAATATAAAATGTTTCCAGTGCTAGCTGTTTAAACATTTTGTTCTATCGTCTTGCTCATTGTGTCCTTATCCATGTTATATTGTTGCTCTTCATCATCAAATTATCACTGTACTCTGTAATGTTGATTGAAAACTTTAACATACATAGTGAATCTTGGCAGAGGGGATGGTAATTGGGCTTGTTGAGTCAATTGTTGTAAATGTAATGTACACGACACAGATAGTGTAAGAACAAACAATCATGTTGAAGGCTGGCATAGTCGCCTCAAAAGAATTGTAGGAAAACCATATCCTAACATCTATGAGTGTGTACAAGTATTTCAGAGAACAAACAGCAACTGAAGTTGCAATAATTCAAATACAATCTGGAGCACACCCTTCACAAAGAACAAAACGAGCAATCCTGAAAGATCAGAAGACTATGTTATAGTATGTCAGCACACACAAATATATAGATTTAGAGACATCTTATTTTATTTTTTTAATACATACATACACGTTATCATAATTATTAAGTCTTGCTGTAATTCAAGGAGACCTTGGAGTTATAGAAGACATCTTTAGTTTACTTAATATTTAACACATCAATATATTCCAACTGTTCTGCTTTTTAATTATTTATTGAAGTTGCATGCTCCAACACTTTGTTTTTTCCTTACTGTGCTCCTGATTATAGCTACTTACATAATGATGAAACAAGTAGTCCACCTTATAATAATATAACCATTACAATACAGTTGCTCAGTTAAGTTACAGTGTATATAGAAAATATAGACAATCTGCAATCTACTAATTGAAGAGCTGACAGCCAGAGTGATCTAACTAAACTTGAAACAGTACTATACTGTGGTGAACACTTCCAGGAGCAGAGAAAAATGTAAGAAATCACCATAATTCATAGTGGGTATATAATCCATTATTGTGTAACATGAAAAATTTCCAGTATTTGGTTCAGTTTGAGTTAGACCACTTATCAGCCCTTCAAATATACTTACCTGTATAGCCTCTGCAACAGCTTGTGCAGTTATCACTCCTCCGCTCATTCCTCTTACAACAAAAGTCACTTGAACTCCATCAGTTGTATCTTCTATGTTAGTAATGATAATATCATCTGCTGACACAAATGTATCTTGTCTATAATTATAGATAAAAGAGAAACATGTGTATATTGGCATGTGTCAAAGGTTATGATAGAATCAGAAGGTGTTAAATTCCATTAGAAGAATTTACATTTGAGCTTATATGACAACATTATAATTCTTTCATAGTATGTAACATTTTTCACAGCCCACAGTGTCATCCCTAAGGTTTTGCCATAGATTCGAACTGTAATATATAGTAATATGTTTGTTTTACAGTAATAAGTTGCATCATTTCAGTGTGGCATGTGAAATTAATTAATATGTGCTCAAGCATACTTTTTCCTTCATTTATCTTGCATGTCTATTGTAATAGTCAGTTAAATCCCTTTTTAGGACAATACTTGATAATATAGAATTTCCTAAAAATCTACATCACAAACTGTATATATAATTGAAATTAAGAATTATTGTTTTGGAATATGTACCAACTATAGGTTAGGACTATTATTAATTACCTATGCATACTAACACAAGTATATTGCTAGATTTCTTACCATTCATTTTGTGACTGAAATTAACGATAAACTTTTATTGTCATACTGAAAGCAGACAAAGGTCATTCACATTCACCTTGACCTCAGACAAAATTTCATAATTTTAGTTTGGAACGAGCAACAATCTTTTCACCTGCACCATTTACATTAAGTTATCATTACCATTCTTTTTAGTAAAAGAATAATAAAAAAACATGTATATAGTACATTTGCAATAAAAATGAAAGATGTAGGGATGGCTATTTATGTCAAAACCCAAAAACCATGCGAACAAGGTTAGGTGGGACACAAAATAAAACAAACTATATACTTCCATATATATAACCCTACATAAGTACATGTACAGCTCTTTGTATTTTGCTTTATATATAGTGGTGTGAGTACTTATGTAGGGCTATATGGAAGTGGTTTGTTTAATTGTCCTTAAATATAGACTACAGGGGCATTTTAAAGGGGTGTGAAACCCAATATCGTTGGTGTCCAACTTGCAGTGGGGTTGTTTTGTTTGCCTCAGTTGCAGTGAGAAGAGGGAGAACACTATAGTCCTATGAAGTGCTTGTCCTGGTAAGGATGTTGCTAGAAGTATTACTCCATGTTGAGAAAGGAGCCAAGTTTGGGGCACATATATACAGTTAATGGTGGCCACGATATCTGCAGCAGAGTCACCAGTGTTAGAAATTGTAAGAATTTTGAAAAAAAAGCTCAGTGCTCTAAGGGTTAATTTGCTAATTTATAAAGCTATACAATAACTAAAGAATTTTGGCTCATGTCCTTTTCAAATAAATTGATCATACAATAATTATATTTGGGGTATGTACTATTGATGAAAAATCCATATAATTATAAAAAGTACAGTTAATATTACGTTTAATACATTAATTGTTTTGAATTTCACCCATCTGTAGCTACATAATCACAATTAGTGTATACTATAAAAATGTTCAAACATAAAATTATATAGTTTGTAAATTAAAGGAAACGATTTTCATCGTTTGAACATAATCAATGATGGGAATTTCATTTAGAAATGTGCTTCTTCACTTTTATCAAGTGATTTTTTTCCTTTGTCTTCTTCTTCATAATTTTACTATCAACATCTGTAAATTTCGGTTTCGTACTGTGCACTGATCCTACATAATCAAAAGAAATGATAATCAATATCATTACTAGTAGATTGGATATACATCTAGTATCAGTCATATAGACAAAATTTTATTCGATCTATATTATCATTGCATCACACTAATGATGAATGAATATGTGTTATTGATAAAAGTTATAAGATTTATAGAATTTTGATGCTACATATACAGGTAGTTAATTGTGTATTAATCTTCCTGTACCTTGAAGGCTATGTTCCAATTGGTACACATTTTCAACATTGGAATCTGAATGTTTCTGAGCACCTTTCTTAAATGAAAATCGTCCACTCTTATGATGCATCCTATATAGATATAATTTATATGCAAGACATTTATTATAATTTTTTATAAACTTTGACAGGTATATGAATACTTACAATGTATGCATTTACATACACACAAACATATACACACATACCCAAGGCAATAGCCCACTAGGACACTAATAATAACTAGTAGGAGTGTTCCTATTGATACTGCAATAACAATTGCAGCAATCTGAGCAATAGACAACACCTGATCATCCTCATCTTGTGGAGTAGGAGATGGATAGACTACTAACATAATATTAGTGACTGTAAATCCAGCAGTAGAAAAAACACCATCATCTCTCGCTTGCTACAATGTAAACATAATATTTATGATATAATTGATATTCCAGTGATCAATGATTAATTAACATTTTAAGTATTATATAGGATATATTTCTATTTAATTATAATAGTATTACAAGTATAATAAAACAAAACAGTACTTGTATATAGCAGGGTAGTATTTAAGGTTGGACTCTAGGGAGGGGGAGGATGCAACTCCAATGAGTTTCTAGTCTTGGAAAGTTGTAGCTGCAATTCAATATGGTTCCAAATCTGCATCCTTTGGAAGCCACACGGGAAGCCAGGGGGTATAATTATAGGACCTAAAAATTTCTTGTGATTTTCAGAAACAATTTCTCTGGCAGGGTAACTGTGATTGGCGCTTGATAATGCCTAGAAATGCAAATTTTATGGTTTCATTTACAAACTACAGAATTCAGCTTTCTTCAGCCCCTTGTAACTATAAAACTAAAATGAATTTTCAGAGAACGGCTTCATTTGTTTTCTCAAAATGCATTGTACTTGGTGCACGCCATGTTTGGTGGATATGACTTTTTTGGTTTTGTACTTATTGTGATTGGAATAATGGAGATTTTAGCCACATTTCCTCACTTACAGGACGATATAAAAGTCTCCAGGAGATATAAAGGTTGGTATTACACAAAATTAGTATGATATTATATCATATTGTATTTTGAAACTGATTCGCCCAGTCCCTAGTACTATATTAAAATCAAGGGCCCACAATGCCAAAAAGCCGCATGTGGCACAACCACAGCAACCACAGTGCCACACCAGAGATGTTGGCATCAAGATGGCATTCTTCAATTAACAGCGTTTTCTTTCTACGACAGGAAGCACATTCATAGGCCTGTCCAAAATTACTGGATATTACATGCTACAAAACAGATATAGTATACCTCTTCATGCACACAAGGAATATATGATATATTGACACTGTGATGATGCTATGTCATCACAGCACTAATATATCCATGTTGCACTTGGAGGAATGCTATTGCTATTACATATATTACAAAGTAACTTAGCAACAAATTTTAACTAACAATTTCCATACGGACTTATTATACTTAAGTATATAATAATTATTATATAGTTACATAATAATTAAGCCTTTTGATATTTACTGTAATTATAATAGCAGAGGTGTATAAATGAAAAACCAAAGGACTGGAGTGCGCAATTCCCGCGTATAAAAATTAAAAAACTAAACAGAGCATGTACTAAACAAGTTACTATTTTTAGAATACAATTATATTGACCACACTCATACTATGCTGTGTTACGTAAAAAAGAACAAAGTCTAGATACAGACTAACTGGAGTTGTTACTGTAAGTCTTGCTGTAATTCAAGGAGACCTTCTTAGAGTTATAGAAGACATCTTTACTTTGTCTAATATTTAACACATCGATATATTCCAACTCATTCAGTATATGCTCTGTTTTGCTTTTTAAATATTTATTGGAAGTTGCAACTTCATTTTTTCATTAATGCACTCCTGATTATAACTGCTTACATAATGATGAAACAAAAACAAGTAGTCCATCTTATAATGATATAACCATTAGCTACAATACAGTTAAGTTACACTATAGAAAATATATTCTATCTGCAATCTACTAATTGAAGAGCTGACAGCCAGAGTGATCTAACTAAAAAACAGCACTATACTGTGGGTAACACTTCCAGGAATAGAGAAAAATGTAAAAAATCACCATATTTCATAGTGGGTATATAAAATGTTTAATCCATTTTTGTGTAACATGAACAATTTCCAGTATTTAAATTAGTTTCAGTTAAACTACTTATCAGCCCTTCAAATATACTTACCTGTATAGCCTCTGCAGCAGCTTGTGCAGTTATCACTCCTCCACTCATTCCTCTTACAACAAAGGTTACTTGAAGTCCATCAGTTGTATCTTCTATGTTAGTAATGATAATATCATCTGCTGACACAAATGTATCTTGTCTATAATTATAGATAAAAGAGATACATGTGTGTATTGGCATGTATCAAAGGTTATGATAGGTGTTAAATTTCATTAGAAGAATTTATTAATTTTCAGCTTTCTACAATTATATTTGAGCTTACATGACAATGATATAATTCTTTGATAGTATATAACATTTTTCACAGCCGACAGGGTGATCCCTAAGGTTTTTCCCAAGGGTTCGAACTGTAATGATTTTATATAATAATATGTTTGTTAAATTTCACATATGCACTATATACATAGTTAAGGAAGTTGCATTATTCTGAGAGGGCTTGGCATGTAAAATTAATGAATGTGTACTCAATCATACTTTTTTCTCCATTTATCTTTTGCATGTCTATTATAATAGTTATGAGGTTCTAGTTCCGAGAACCCCCTAATAGTGTGCAAGGCATGCAAGCATGCCATGCATCCTAGTATATATCATAGAAGTCTTCAGCTTGCATGCCCTGCACCCTATTAAGGGGTTCTAGGGGCATGCACCGCGAGGAAAGGTTTAAATTTGGATTTTTCTGGTGCAATCTCAGAGTAAAATCAGGATGCATGATCATATGAAAATTAATACTAGCAATCATACAGCAAGGAGTACAGCTAACTATTATCAACATGCACATTAGTGTAGTAATGTATAATATTATTATGAGGTACATGAGAATTATTTAGCTCCTAAACTTTTGGGATCTGCATTGGGCTAGCCCCCTCTGGCCCCCTGTTTTCTCCTTCCCTTATATAGTACGTAATCACATCCTAATTTTGAGGTCATCATGAATATGAACAGACATGTATGTGCTTTATTAATGTCCCTGTATATCAACCTCAACCATAATTATTTTATAACATAATAAAAATAGTCTTCAACAAATCTATAATATACGTGTTATAATGATATTTACAATTTTGACATTCGTACTACCTACAATTACTTGTTCCATATAAAGAGAAATATATTTATATATGTGACCGAATTTGTGAAAATCAGGCTTATGGGATAATTATTAATTTTGAGATACGAGTGAAAATAGACAGTTATGGCTGTTTTACTACATAAAAAGCATCATTAACATCTCACCTATTCACTCATACCTTCAGAGAAGGTTGGAGACATCTCTGCGTTTCTCCTAAAAAAGTTTTTAGTCATTACGTTTAATGATTGATTTGCGTTTTTCTCAAATGAAGAAGGATTTGTGACTACAACGGTTTAATCCCCCGCTGTAGTTTTGTCTTTTGTGTGACTGGGATGTATTATATATCATTCTGGAGCTGTTTGAATACTCTATCCAGGTAATACAAAAAATCCAATTTGAAATTTTATCCCATAAGTCTGATTTTCGCAAATTCAGTCACATATACATATATATACAGTCAATAATAATTATTAATTATAATATATTATTAGTCAATGATTGTTATATAATATATATATATATATATATATATATATATATATATATATATATATATATATATATATATATATATATATATATATATAATTATGTATATGATATAATTTATACATACACAGTCAATAATTATTAATAGAAGATATACCTTTTCAATAAGTTTTGTTGATTGTTTCTTTTTCTAAGTGAACTGTAATCATCATTAGTTGTAACACATCTATCAGGAGTTTCCCTACAATAATTATTGATAGCCACTGCAGTTGCCATTCTGAAATCATCTTGTTTTTCCTCAGTGAACTGAATTAGTGAATCAAGAGACAAGTATACACATTTGTATGTACATGTATATATGTATATATCATCATAACTACTATGTGAAAAGAGGTATTCAATTTTATAAATGCTTAAGATCAACTGCTTGTTTCAGCTATCTTGTGTAAGAATTTGATATGTAGGTGGGGCTACAACTAGTCTTCAAGGATTGAAAGTTTAATTAATCAAGACATCTGAAAACAAGTACTTGAAGATATCATTTTGGAAAGATGAAATAAGACCTCTTTTCCTAGTTATGCACGGTCACAATTACATAGAATCTAGACAGAGAAACATATGGATAGATAGATTGATCAATAGGTGGATTTATTACGAAAGGAAGTGTGAATAAAAAGCATACATACAAGCAGCAACCGATGAAATAATAAATTTGACAATGCATGGATGCAAAAATCAGTTACTTGTGCAATAATAATTTTTGTGAAACACTTACATTTAAACTCTCACTATTCAGCCATTTTGTACAGGAAGACAACTAAATGTGGTATCTAAGTGAAGCATTAGTTATTTTTCTTGGATATTTATTGCCTATACAAATGGCTGAATACCAAGTATGCACTATGTTGATGAAAATTATTGTCCAAATGACTGATATTTCACATCCACAATCATAAAACTCACTGTTGATGTTGTTAAATTACTTAATGTCACAATAAGTGTATTCTGACATTCTACTTCAGGAACAACAGGTACTATAAATGGAGAATACTTATTAAAATAGTTGAAGGGTTCACAACTATAGTGGACTAACACAAAAATCAACTACTGGAAATTCTCCATATTGCAGAAAAATGCATTAAAAATTGGGTATTACAAAAAATGAAATAATTTAAATTTGTATCTGCTAATCTGTATAATTATGTATAGAGAGGTGTAATTTGCATAAAGAATCGTGTCTAGGCCTGATCATGATCAAGCACATTATGCTGGCAAAAGTTTGAGAATAATAGGTGACTAAATATAATTAATCGAGGTCAGCTTTTGCTCGTGAATAAAATGCCCAAAACAGCATGTCCTAGACATACTGTATGAGGTGCAATTTTATGCCAAAAATCATCATTTATAAATGAGATGCAATACTTATAAATGTTGTTTTTAATTGCTTTTTGGCACAAACGCCTCATATACATGTGCATATACATTTGTATATGCATTTGTATAATTTTACTAAAGTTTCTTTAAGGTTACGATATACAGTTTGATGTTAATTGTTCATGAGATACTTTTTCCATTGTATCATAAACTGCAGTTGTTTTTATAAAACTGTACAACAAACAATGAAAGGTTTACTGTAAAAAGTCACGATTTCTTAGGCACTTGTTTCTTGCTGTCTTAAACTGAGCTACTGATGTCGATCTCTAATCTGCCAGATCTTCTGCATCAAATCTAGCCACCAACAGTGCTTCTATTCTTGTCCTCTCATCATTTCCGACTACTTTAGGACTTACTTGAGGGTAACTGGAGATATAATGTCACTTGTCTCTTCAGACACCATGACCACAAAAAGCTTCGTTTCTTGCCAATTTTTCGTTGTCTTTGCGAAAACTCTTCGAGCCGCCCTGCCCACACCTGACTATAATTAGATAACACACAGTATACAGCAGGAATTTCGGTAACCAGGGAAGAAACTGACACAGCTGTAAGTGACTCACCTGCGCATCACACGCATATTGCATGGCAAACACTATACCGTAACCTTAATACTTGTGCTGTAAAAATTGGTGTGCTCACATTACACACTAGATTATGTAAAATTTTCATGGCAACCTTTTAATAACACAACTATAGTAAAACAGTAATCTGAGTAAATAATTTGAGAAGTTAAACGTTTCAATAATTTTTATTCTTGAAACACAACAACTATAATGAGTATATATTTACTTATGAGTTGATAACTCAACAATGATGCTACTAATAACTTTCATTTACATCACAAAATCACTATTAATAAAATTGTATATTGAAAGACAAATATTATTATTATTATGAACTTCATTTATAAACAGGTTATAACAGTGAATAGTAAATTGATAACATTTTTAAGGTTGAAAACATTCTACCTTTGATTGGGTTTAGGGTTTGCTATTTAATAATATTAATTTGTTTTACAGTCAACTGTTAATTGCTTTTGTTATTGTCTCCAATTAAGATAATAATATTAGCGGTGCTGCATTGAACTAATATTAATAGCAAACAATCATTGTGGCATGTAATGGTAATTATAAATATTGAGATCTTTATATAACATCATCAAGTTTTTACATTTTAATACTCATCAAACATCAGAGGAAAATATGGGTACTGAATGCAACTATATCATGGAAAAGTCTCTTCAAGTAAGGATACGTATTATATATAACATAATATATATATATATATATGTATATATGCTAATACGTCATATATACAAAATATAGGGCCTGAGTTTTGTGTCCAAGGATGTGATATAGCCTGAGCCTGCGAGGGCTATATCACATCCGAGGGCAAAAAACGAGGGTCCTATATTCAGTATATAGGACCTATTAGCATACTATATACAATATATTGTATGATGGTGACATCTCCTGCATAGTGTACACAGAGCAGTCAGACAGGTCTATTCATCATCATACTATATATATATAATTATATATAATTATATATATATATATATATATATATATATAATATATATATATATATATAAATATAAATTGTATCGTAATAAATTATTGCTATATATATGCATATTATTATAATTATTTCTTCTGCATACCATTACATGTAATCCCATCATTATCCAGCTGAAACCCAGTGTTACATCCACAAATGAAACTTCCATTTGTATTTGTACATATTTGGGAGCAACTATCTGTTCTGTCACTACACTCATCAATATCTGGAGGAATGAAGTATTCAGAAATGAAAAAAAATATAATTATGTTTACTTGTAGTTACATGCATGAATAGACATCGATATATTTGCACATACCACTGCATGTAATCCCATTAGTCTCCAGTAGAAATCCAGTATTACATCCACAAGTATAGCTTCCAATACTGTTTGTACATGTTTGGAAGCAATTGTGTGTTCCATCACTACACTCATCAACATCTACAAAGGTGAAAATGTATTCATGTATGCATATACTATAAATGTGTATGTACATGTATATGTATTTATTTATATTGTTTAGCAAGTATGCATGTAGATATGCATATATGTTTGTATGGGTATTTTAGTACGTGTAAATTAATTATTATAATGGTACACAAGTTTGTGCTTACCATTACAAGTAAACCCAGTAGAAATCCAGTATTACATCCACAAGTGTATGTATAATGATGTACTTGTGTATGTCCATCAGTACATAATTATAATTATACATAATATGAAGTAGTAAAGTGTGTACAGATACACATATGCATGAGCATGTTTGTATTTATGAAAATACATGTTGCTTTAATAATATCATAGTTTTGATTTAGAAAATCAATTAAATTTAATAATTTATTTAGTATGGATATAGTTAGTTTACTTTTTGTATTAATTTATTATCAAATATTATAGAAATAACAATAACAAAAAATTATGACTTAAAAAGTTTTTATAGAAGTTACTTAACAGAACACAATTTACAAGTGCATTTTAATGACTATAATGTTTTCGCTAAAAACAATTTTTAAAGGTCAAACCTTTAAAATGTTTGATTGGGTTTATCATGCAAACATCCAAACATCATGGGATAACACCACTACTATAAACAATACATGTAGCACTTAACTTTATTATAAATTATTAGCTTTAGTGTTAGTATACCAACATTCTACACCCCTTACCAAATACTTATAGTACATACCATTACAAGTAGTTCCATCACCATCCTGTACATAACCACTGATACATTCACAAGTGAAGGTTCCAAGAGCGTTTATACATATATGGAAGCAACCACCATTTTCAACACTACACTCATCAATATCTAAATGGTTAGAAATGTATGTATCATAATTATACAGGAGTGTTTATATGTATTGTGAACTATTATACTGTTGGCATGTAATATCATGTAGTTCATCTACTGTTCATATCTCTGTTAGTCTGTCATATTGTAGCCTCTTCTATGTCAAACACTATGCCTATAATTAACACGTGTATGTGAATCTATCAAATATTAATAGTGTATGGTACTTTATTTCAAAAATTGTTTTGTCTGATTGACACATCACTACACAGGAATAATGATGTACATTATTACATATGTACATGTGTTATTTTACATATGTAACATAACAACATATCAACACTTGCTATTGATGATTTTGTACAGAAACTAATCAGGAAGACCAACACTAACTTTAGTCTAATTCTTGTAAAAAATGGCTGAAAGTTAATACTGGTTTTCACAGAGCCAGTCATATATGCACATGTTTGTATACTAACCATTACAAGTAGCCCCATCATGATCCAATACAAAACCACTGGTACATCCACAAATGAAAGTTCCTGCCATGTTTGTACATGTTTGATAGCAACCACCATTTCCGTTATTACACTCGTTAATATCTGGAGGGAATGTATGTATGAATATTTTAATAATTAAATAGGTGTGTGCATTAGTACAATACATATAACTTATGTAGGGTTATATAGAAGTGGTTTGTTTAATTTTGACTCCTATGTTAGCCTCCTGACATTGTTTGTATACTTTTTGGGTTTTGACGTCCCTACATTTTTCTTCCATTTTTGTGCTAATGTGAATTGAATCATGCAAAAAATGTCGCTTTTACTTATCTACGAAATTGAAATTTTAATATTTCATTGATATTAAAAATGTTTCATTAAAATGTTTCACCACAACGTTTTCCATCTACAGCATATAACTAACAGTATATATAGATGTTACTAGTACATACCAATACAAGTAGTCCCATCATTGTATATGTAAAAGCCATTATTACATCCACAAACATAGCTTCCAATAGTGTTTGTACATGTATGAGAGCATTTGTGTGTTTCATCACCCAGACACTCATTAATGTCTGGAAGGATGGATATCAATGTATGGACGTTCTTTAATAAGTAAATAATTACAAGTACATAATTATGCATAATAATGTATTTAGAGCTGGGAATTTGCTGTAACTATGAAATCAATTATCAATAATTTCAAATCGATTTATAATCAATTAAAATTAGTGGAAGTAATTAGGCCAATTAAGTCAATTAATGCAGGAAACTAGCTTAATTTGATGACAGATTTATAGTTGATAATCAGAAGAAATTTCTATATCGATTGATTAATTAATTAATCGATTAATCATCCCAGCCCTAATGAATATGTATGATGTTCGTTTGTAAGCATCTAAGTACAATTAGGCCTTAATTTAGAACATTTTTCAAGGGAGGACAAAGATTAAATTTTAAAAACTGAAAGACTATGGAGAGGGGGTGTACAGGTCTATTGTGCTGAATGCCTTTCCTCCATCCCCTCTTAATAAAACCCTGCTACATACTAATGTTTATATGTATGATAAATGCTATATACACCTTCTGCATACCAAGACAAGTAATCCTATCATTATCCAGTATATAACCACTATAACATCCACAAATGAAGCTTCCAATAGTGTTTGTACATGTTTGAGAACAACCATCTGTTTCATCAGCACACTCATCAATATCAATATCTGGACAGATTGAATTTTATGAGTAATCTCAGTGATTGTATGTAACTAGAGTTGAGTGAGTATTACCAACAGAAAAGTACAATTGAAATGCATGGCTGCCCATGCATTTCAATTGCAAGTGGTAAATATTTGTATATGCATAATTATAAGTTATAATATTGAGTATTTTTATGACTAGCAGTACCTTTTAGATGCCCAGAGATTGTCGTTAAAGTAGAGAACAAGGGAGTAGCAAAATTGGCAGTATTCATAAAACTTATTTCTATGTTTCTGGAGCTATTAAAGTAGTTTTACCACAAATACAGACCTAATTTAAGTTAAATTCAGGGGAACAAATTTCTTACTGCTTTGTTCTCTTGACCTAGACATTAGACAACGAATACTTTCAGCAACTATAGTACTTAGCTACAATAAGACGCCATTTGTAATAAACCACACCCATTACTTGATGGATATGGATGGTGTTCTACAAAACATAAGTTGTATAAAGTATTATACATATTTACATAGCTAATTTTTGTGTAATACACACAAATATTACACCAACACTTCCACAAATAAGCAAAATGTGTGAACCCAAATTATACTGAACTGTTCATCCAAACAATGTGCTTCTGTACTGATGTGTTAGTTGATCACAGTCAGATAAGAAATTTTCATTATGTTTATCATAATTATGCTAATAATTCATTGTATATAATAATTATAATAATTATAATTACATATTGTAATTATTAATTTAAATAAGGAATATAATATAAATAATTATAACATTGCAGTAAATTTTGAGTACTGCCTCCTTGACACAATTCCTGTAAAAAAATATCAATGGTGTAAAGGAAAGAGAATAGTCATCTCATATTAGTCTCGAGGCCAGACGTTAGTAAGGAAGGACAGAACATCTGGACAAACTCATTGCGGTTCTGCACCGATTTTGCATGTTAACTCCGCTTACTTACATGTGCAATAATATATTATAATAGCTACCAAAAGAAGGGAGAATGACAGTAGAGAGTGTGCAAGAAAGAAGAGAAAAGAAAATAGAACACAATGTATTGTCAAAGAAGTTATTCAAAGTTTATGTTACGAAAGTCTTAGACCTGAGCAGGAAGCAGTCATTGCAGGGTTTTTAGGCAATCATGATCTATTTGTTTGTTTGCTTACTGCCATTGATAAATCGCTCTATTACTACTGCATACCATTAATATATGATAAGTTTTACCAGAGAGATACCTCAACTGGAATAGTAATAGTGGTGAGTCCTTGATTGCACTGATGAACGATCAAACAAACACACGACCATTTCAAATTTGCACATGTTGCAATGTACACATTGAATATTTATAATAGTATGCAAAGAAAGTCAGGTGACTTTCTGTGTGAGTTTGTCCAGACATTCAGTCCTTCCTCACAAACGTCCGGCCTTGAGATTAATCAGGTATTTAGTATTTGATGAATAACTTACCTGAGTTATTTAAAAATAGAAGAATAATAAACAACATTTTAAAAAATGAAAGAGTATGTAAGGATGTATATCAAAACCAAAAAAAAAGCACAGGAAGAAGATGGCTTTGGGAACAAAATTAAACACCACTTAACATGAGTATAAATAAATATATATTATATATCTATATCTATATATATATATATATATATATATATATATATATATATATATATACCATAGTTAACAGAAACATCAAAGAGCCGACAGGGCGTATATATGGCATATATCCCCGACCACAGAGCAGTTATACAACTGCAGGGAAGTTATACAACCACAACAAAGTTCGTTCACGAGTACAGCAGGGATATATGCCATATATCATCCCTGGTATGACGTCATGGTTTTGCACATGCGCAGTCACCGAAAGTCTAAAGAGAATGAAGGCTAGGAAGCATGTTCGACAAGTAAACACAGAAAAGAAGCTCTCTTTGTCTCTTAAACCAATAGATGGGCGTTTCACCCAGGAACTATTCATTTGATTGCCCCATATCGCCGAAAGTGTAAGTTGTGTTAGCCTGTTACTCATGTCCATTGTCCTGTTCTTCGAATATAAGACCCTCATACCTCGATATTGGCCCTCGGCTTCGCCTCAGGCCAATATCTCGGTGCTCGGGTCTTATATTCGCCATATATCCCTCGACGCCATGGTATATATATTACATATATATATATATATAGCTAGAATAAAGGCAAAACAAACTGTAGTTGCTTTCTGACAAAGATCGGAGTTTGATAGTGTCTAGAAAGGTAAATTTTATTGTTTCACTGAAAAGCTACAGAATTCAGCTTTCTTCAGCCTCTTGTAACTATAAAAGTAAAATGAATTTTCAGAAAACGGCTCTAATTGTTTTCTCAAAATACATTGTACTTGGTGCACACCATGTTTGGTGGGTGTGGCTTTCGTGGTTTTGTACTTATTGCGATTGGAAAAATGGAAATTTTATATACATTTCCTCACTTACAGGACAATATAAAGGTCATCAGAAGATATAAAGGTTGGTATTACACCAGGTTAGTGTCATATTATATAATATTTCGTTTTGAAACTGATTGGAGCCGCATCCGCCCACTCCCTACTACCATCTTAAGGTGGTACTAGGGAGTGGGCGGATGCGACTCCAATCAGTTTCAAAATAGAATATTATATAATATGACTCTAACCTGGTGTAATGGCAACCTTCATATCTTCTAATCACCTTTATAGGGTCCTGGAAGTGATAAAACATATATAAAATGTCCATTTTTGTAATCGCAATAAGTACAAAACGGAGAAAGCCACGCCCACCAATCATGGCATGCACCAAGTACAATGCATTTAGAGAAAACAAATAGAGCCGTTTTCTGGAAATTCATTTTACTTTTATAGTTACAAGAGGCTGAAGAAAGCTGAATTCTGTAGCTTTTCACTGAAACCATAAAATCTACCTTTCTAGGCACTATCAAACTCCGATCTTTCTCAGAGAGCAACTACAGTTACCCGCCATTGTTTAAGGTTGTAGTCTTTTCCGTGGGCGGATGCTACTCCAATCAGTTTCTAGTCTTGCAAGCTTCTTGCTGCATACAATCTGGTTCCATTCTGTATTTTTTGGAAGCCACACCCACCCGGGGGTATAATTATTGGGCCTAAATGTTTTCACTGATAGTTTATTTTCAGAAACAAACCTAAACACGCCCCACGGGTGGTGGAGGGGGCGGTGGGTGGGAAACAATGGCGGGTAACTGTAGTTGCTCTCTGAGAAAGATCGGAGTTTGATAGTGCCTAGAAAGGTAGATTTTATGGTTTCAGTGAAAAGCTACAGAATTCAGCTTTCTTCAGCCTCTTGTAACTATAAAAGTAAAATGAATTTCCAGAAAACGGCTCTATTTGTTTTCTCTAAATGCATTGTACTTGGTGCATGCCATGATTGGTGGGCGTGGCTTTCTCTGTTTTGTACTTATTGCGATTACAAAAATGGACATTTTATATATGTTTTATCACTTCCAGGACCCTATAAAGGTGATTAGAAGATATGAAGGTTGCCATTACACCAGGTTAGAGTCATATTATATAATATTCTATTTTGAAACTGATTGGAGTCACATCCGCCCACTCCCTAGTACCACCTTAACAGTTAAACTTAGCAGTATCCTTAATTAAGAAAGTTAACATATTAAGTAGGTTGCTGTAGTGGCTGAAAGTATTCGTTGCCCAGGTCCTTTCATTAGTAAGAGGTTACCATTATTGAAGTGCTCATTCATTTCTGATAATATGACATCAATTAATTGTGGGAAATACATAGATATCTTGTAGCTTTCACTGGAAGATTCAGGCTTTCAATACAATCACCTGTTAAGAAATAGTTATCAAGTGAAGGAGGATGTCGTTGTCGTTGAGGCCGTGTAGAAGACAGCATCTCTATATCATGATGTTTAGCAAATGCTTCAATTTCTTGCCACAGCAAATCCCATTTGCCATCAGACCTCAGGTCCTTGAAGGTATGAATTGTTGCCTAAATGAGGTCAGCAGCAGTTGCTAAATCCAATGACTGAGACTGTAGAACATCAGATAGTTTTGTTGATATGCTGAAGATCTTCTTGTATACCACAAGAGCAACTATGTGAAGTCAAAGGATTTTATGCCACTCAGAATGCCTCTGGCTTCAATTGCCCTGTCTCGATCTCTTCCATCAATTGTGTCTTGAAGAGTTTTTAGCACAGCTGAAAAAAGTAGAAAGTATGGCAGTGATCAAGTCTATACAACAGGACCACCTAGCGTCAGAAAGCTTCTTTAATCTAATTTCCCTACCCTCACGAGATTGTTGGTTTGAAAGGCAAAGTTCGTAACACTTGGAGGCTGATAGAAACACATGCAATGCGGAAAAAAAGTCTGAAGCTGCTCTTACATGTTTAGCAACATCCACTAAAACCAAGTTCAGTCGATGACCACAGCAGTGAATGTAAACAGCTTGCGGACCTTTTGTCTTTCATGAGTTTCTGAACTCCTGCATTTCATCCTGACATAACTGATGCTCCATCAAAGCACTGTGAAACAAGGTGTTCATTTTTAAGCTCCAACTCTGTCATTTTGCTTGTGATGTAATCTGTAAGAGCTCCAGCATTCAACTCAGTTGTCATACAATACCCAGTGAATCTTTCCACTGTCTTACACTTGTAAACATACCTAAAAGCAAAGGACAGCTGCTCATGTTTACTTACATCCTCCGTTTCATCTGCAAGCAAGGTGAAATACTTAGCTTCATGAAGCTCTCGTTTAATTAAACCTAGAACTTTGTTGGCAAGAAGTTTAATTATTTCGTTTTTGGAAACAATGGAACTAGCCAAGTTGCACTCGAACTATATTCTTGAAGTCGATGGCTCACTTCAGGAGAATGACGGGAAAGCAGTGTCATCAGGGCCCTAAAGTTACCAGGATGCGAACAAAGTTAGGTGGAACCCAAAATTAAACAAACCACTTCCATATAACCCTTCATAAGTACTTACATCGCTATAAAGAAAAATATGTATGTCTGCACAAATTATATATAAATTTGTATGAATGTTGGTTTATAAGTATCTAAGTATCAATTGTTGGACACTACCAATACTCGGACGCTATTGCCCCCTCTGTACCACTGCAACTGGAATTACTACACCATAGTAAACAAGACATACCTATGATCGATCAAATTAATATATTTACAGACAGCTATTCATACATCTTATAGACCTGCTGGAAATAAATGGGTACTGTATCATCTGCTGCAACAACATCTACTCTAGTCATAAACCAAATCCCATCTTTTACAGTTGCTTGACTGAAATTTTGTATTCAACTATCTGGACCATTCTGAGCAATCAATAGTCGGCCACGCCTTTTTGTAACTAGTGTTTAGTATAATTTTTAGAATTTTGTGGTGACTAATAAAATTAGACGAATGTATCTATACTAATTACAAAAAGGCGTGACCAATTATTGATTGCTCAAAGTGGTCCAGATAGTTGAATACAAAAAATCAGTCAAGCAACTGTAGGATCGAGACGAGATTTGGTTTGTGACTAGTCTCGCGAGCAGACATTTTGCGTGGCGGAGGAAATGTCTGGAAACTTTGTGTAGAAAAGGTTGGGAGAATGGAATGTTGACGTCATCCGTTAATTTTTAATAGAACGTGTTTCGTCACAGAAGATTGCAGTCAAATATTTCTACTTGCATTACTTGTACTGCAAGTGTAGAAAAGCCTCTGCCTTCCAATCCACTCACCTGGCCTTTCATCAATGAAACTAATGGGCTAACAACTAATATAACAGAACTTAGACTAATGTGCGCGTTCAATCTATCAAAAATCAACGGAAGTACACTGCAAAAAAAAAAAGTTAAAATAACTAATGTAATGGTTAGTACAGTTGCAAGGATTTAACAATTAGTTGGTAGTTAGGAATACAAACACCTTATACCACAGATACTTTGTACAAATTATATTCAATTATACTTGAATCACTATAATTTTAGGGTTCTGTCTACTCATATTTCATGTCAAAGATTTAGTATAATTTATACTGAAGTACATGTAATTGTATCTGTCTATCAAAAAGTTTTGTAAACCTGAAAACACATAATTTACTTTATACCTTCCAATACTTGGTGCACATTATGTTATGGAAACATACATGCATGTAGCCATGGCCACTATATCCTCTATGATAATTGAAAAACTAATTTGAAATCCATGATATTCCAATTTGCAACTGTACTAACCCAAAAAAATGGTTATTTTAATGATTTATTTTTTGCAGTGTAAAATATAACAAAGAGATTTCCCGTATCCAAATGGAAGGCACACAAAAATATCTTTCCCAGACAGAAATTGAAGAAGTGCAGTCTTTTGTTTGACACGAAGACTGGAGTATCCAATCGAAAATGCAACTTCATCAGCTATAGACTTGACGTCCGTTTGCTTTCACACTACGTATGATGATGAATTTAATTATTTCATATACTCGACTTTGATTTGATCTTCTAACAATATCTTCTGCAATAATAATAATTATGTAGAAGATAATATCTACAAACTTCAAATATAATTATATCAATTTTATAAGACTGCATATTTGTAGGTCTAGTGTGAATACATTTATGTATGTTGTTTCTATACATGTACATAAAGATTAGTATGTCTGCATATGTGCATGTATATGTATGTTTGTATGTATGCATATTTTAATTTGTTTTTTTTTTGCATACATTACAAGTATCCCAATCTTTCTATTCTAGATGTTAATTATTCTGATCAAATTATGCTTTCCAAGTACATTTTATAATCATTCTAAACCTAAATGCTCGTTCTAAATAAAATATTAATCAATTATGGTATGTATGCATAGGTTCACATATGTGCTATGTAGTTGAATATTACTAATATTATTTGTAACATGAAAAATAGTAACATCTATATTGCTGTAAGACCATATTGAAACATACCAAGACATGTTCCTCCATCATCATCCAAATCATAACCACTATTACAAGAACAGTAAAAACCTTCCGAAGAGAAGTGACATAGCTGAGTACAGTTGGAACACTCATCACCAGCTATTGAGAGAGGGTATTAACTATAAATTATATAGTCATCTATATATATTATATACGTATACACTGTAAATTACAAATGTTTTGGCTATATAGTACAAGCTAGGTTGTTAGTATGACTGCAAGATAGAAGACACTTACACATGTATACTATAATCAATATCTCATATAAGATGCACAAAAAAGGTTTGGAAACCTAAAATGATTTAATTATTCTGCTTCTAATAGACAGTATAAGGATAATGGTAATTATTGGATTATAATTACATACATGTCACCATGTAGTGATAACAACCTATACACAACCAATTAAATTACAATTTCCACTATACATGTATATTCCTTGCAACTGTGCTAGCCAATAAATTAGCTATTTTAACAATTTTATTTTTGCAGTGATATAAAAACACCATAAGTATTATTCACTTAGTTGCACAACCACAGAGGTGCCCAATTTACAGAGTACAAACACAACATTATTGATAATTACACTTGCGGTTTATAATTATGTTATTGACAGCAGGAAGATTGCTCTCTCATGATTACCCTCGCCGTGAAGCGTAGGTGGAAGGGTACGGTAATCATATTGTGTCTCTGTGTGTGTTCGCAAAATTTTGGAAAAACTATGAACATTGGTGGCTCCAACGAGCAACTGGCAGACTTCAAATTATACAAGGATCAAAATTAACAAGAGGCTCTTGCTAAAATCCTTCCGTTATAAAGTTATTACAATTTTTGTAACTCACGGTTACTGTTTCCATACTTTTGGGGGCATCTAGACACATCAAAATATAACTACCCTTGTATCATGACTATCGCTAACAAAGCACTACATAAAAGCAAACAAAATTTGTGTAGTGGTTGCTAAGACTTATAGTATAGACAAGGAAGAGACTAGTATAATCATACTAAAGGCTTTCAGTTATAAAGTAATAAGTAAGTACTGACATGTTAGTTATTTATATAATATATAATATATAAATAACTAACATGTCAGTACTTACTTATTACTTTTAATTATAATTATAACTATATAATATATATCAGTAGTATTATATTATAATACTACTGATATATATTATATTATCTGGAGCTAATTGATTACTCTATTCAGGTAATACAAAAAATCAATTTTGAAATTTTATCCCATAAGCCTGATTTTCGCAAATTCGGTCACATATTAATATATATTATAACTATTATAATAATATTATAGAAACTAACATGCCAGTACAATTTTATTACTTTATAACGAGCAATGATATATATCTACATAATTATAGTCTTTTGGGATATTATATATTTATAAGAAATTATAGTTTGTATTACTTTGCCATGTCGGTAACGGTCCCATCCTGACGGCGCTCGTTATGATACAGCGGTTAGATCTTTACAATTCCAGGATATTTTGATGGAGTGATTTAACAATTTGGCACAAGAAGCACATGAAGTTATCACTATGCTTATGATTCCAATGTGTTGCATTTTCTCCTTTTCAGCTTCCATGTTCCGAGTATACAAATGCGCTGCATAATTAAATTTCACGTGGCTCGATTAATGAATACACTTATGAAAATGGCGTCCAATTCGAGATCCAATCTTTGTAGTCGTGGGGACTCTCTTCATTCATTGTATCTGAAGATATCATCTAGATATTTGTAGACCAAAATTTTACTATGAATGCGACTGGAATGGTGCTAGAATCAATGTGATATTTCAACAAACAAAAAATGATTTGTCTGGAGAATCATAATAATAATAATATGATGATGATGAACATTCAAACGGTTTTGCCAAACGCCGGTTCTCTAACTTAACGACAATCTTTGGCCATCTAGAAGATGTTGGTAGTCAGACTACATGGTTTTATTACCAATCATTTTTATATAACTATAACTTATTAATGGGTGAGGTACTGGCTATAATAAACTGTGAGTATCATGGAATCCAAGTTGTCAGACATATATTAGTTAGCAATCACTATCAATAAGTAATTGTAAGTGATTATTGTGAATAACAACATTATATATAACCTGTTACCATGTTGCTGCTATGTGTTGTATTTTGAATATTAAAAGTTATAGACTAGTTTATAACTTCCCAGTTTCCTGGCTATAACTATGGAAGATGCATATGGATTTAATAACACACACTGTAAATCATTTATAGAATATTCCCATAGTCTATTTTACAGAAATATAATTCTGTGCACTCAGACATTCTGCCCTCATAATTATATTTTAGCAATAGACCATGAGTGCATTCTATAACTATAACTTCTAACACCAATTTAAAGGTTCACGACACAAACTAACTTGAGAAATTTGAAAATTTAAATAGTCATAAATACAGAATACTAGTAATGCAATTGGATACTAGTGCAATTATTGATCACGAGGTATATAAACAACTGATGGATTAAAAACAATGTAGCATTTGTCATGAAACAAAATGAATGAGTACCATGCTTAGTAATATAAATGTTAAGTTAATTAAGCTATGAATAGAATATTATAGTTAATATGAGAAAGTTGCTATTATTGTAACCAATCTGAATGAGCAGTTGTTTCTAGGAATTCATTTACAACTAAATAATTTCTGATAAAATCATATACTACTCTTATATGGTTACTTACGTGGAGGACAGATTTGTGGAAGATCAGAACAGCAATCATTATTTTCAGGTTTGTAGCAATCAGAATCACAATAGCAACCCCCAACCTCACAATTAAGAGTACTAGTACAGCAATTAGTATAATTAGCAGTGCAAGAACCTGTATGAAGTATTGTATCTACATTTTGACAAAGGAATTACATAAATTGGAAAGAAATGCATTAAAATAGCAGACACAGGCAAAAGGAAATCTATATGCTCAATCTTAAATAATCGGGCAATATTAACTACATAATTATGTGAAGTGTTGTTAACCTTCAGCTGAAATTACAGGGAACCCAAGATACAACAACAGTATCATAAAGTTTAAGAAACATCTGGAATTCATCTGTTTGACAAAAGAGAAATCAAATCATGATTATGTAACAGCCCTGAATAAACATTTATTGTCTGTGTATGTCTTGTCTTTATTGTTCTTATGGAGCCGTATCATGTTTCTGTTCTGTATATAAGTAGTTGCAACCTTTTGATTCTTTGCTGATAATAATAAATACTTCTCAATCAGAGAGAACGCTATAATTATATAAACTATTTTAGTGGTAATGCATACATTATATTTTTATAGCTTTCTGAAGGGGCATGTACTTTCCATGATTAGTGCACCAACCAGGTAAGATCACAAAGATTGTACATGATGTAATTATATATTTTTATTCACTTGTTTCCACTGAAAAAATGTAACTGTGGTACACTTAGAAATGTTAAGTTATTTTAGCAGTTGACATCCAATTAACCCTGTCATAGCAATGTTACAGTGTATTCTGGACACCCTTGGGCAAATATAAGAGTCCTGATTACAGGGGCATCTTCATTTCAGCTCTATTGTTTTTTTAGTTAACCTTCAATTTTTTCGGATTGATTGAAGTGTTTAACTCTATTAACAAAAGCCTGACCACTCAAAATTGCTATAGTTTATCTGGCCCTGCTTTCCGTTTGCTGTTATCTGAAGCATGAGTACACATTTCTTATCTGCCTAACCCATCAAACCCCTGAAGACAAAATGGTGTTCTATACATGCACATATATAAGCATAATTATAACAGAACATACCTGTGTATTTTCTTTCTCAATGAGAAATTTATTTTACAATCTTATAAATGACAAAGGGATAGCTAAGTAGAAGGTTTATTCTCAGTTTTCATTCAAATTTAAACTTTAAAAAATTGTGTTATACAAATGAAGGTTCTGAAATTGTATTGTAGTGACATTAGCTTCTCTAAAAAGCATTTTTTTTTTTGTTGCAAGGCAAATGCTCAAAGAATATTTACTACAAACATAAAAGACACTCCAATACATAATCCATATTAACAATATAACAAAGGAATACATGCAACACTGCAAAAATAAAATTGTTGAAATAACTAATTTATTTGTTAGTACAGTTGCAAGGAATAGAGAAAATTGTAATTTAATTGGTGGTGTAGGTTGTTGACATGGTGATCGACATACATATATCTATAATCCAATAATTGTAATTGCAATTATCCTTATACTGTCTATTACATATACATAGAAGAAGAATAAAATTTTAATTAAATCATTTTAGGTTTCCAAACCTTCTTTGTGTATCTAATATGTGATATATGGACATGATATTTGATTATATTACAAGTATATATATCTTTAATCAACCTTGTATGACCAATTATATTAGAATTCGCAACCTTGCTAATCAATATACAATTTTTGTTTTAACAAATATATTTTTTGAGTAAATGTCAGAAATATTTAGTGATACATGCATGTTGCAGTAATTGTTACTGAAACAAATTTGAAAATAATGCAGATGATAAGTTATTTATCAGTAACTGGATAGAACTGCAAAAGAATGAATTTTAATTGAATGTGATATTACATATTGCTAATATAGTATAATTATAATAATCAATACAGGAGAATGCCATAATAATTTTTGTTACAGTAGTTATAATACATAAAATATTATCAATCGGAGGTAAATATTTATCAGCGACATGCTGCAAAATGGAATTTAAAACCATGCATCACTCTATTGAGAAAAATTCCACTTGTGATCATTCAGTTTTGTATGGTGTATAATTATATATTGCACATTTATACAATTATTATAAAATTGTAATTACAGAACAATTATACTGATGATACTCACGTTTTCCCAGCTGCAATTCTAGTTTTCACTGCAATTTGATGGACAGTGACAGTGTTGTGCTAACTTAATCTTTTTCAGAGTGACAATATGAATATACATATTTGTATCCCACCCAAAATTATTCGGGAATGCTAACATGTACGTGCGGGCCTGAAATTTAGAATCGCGTTATATTGTGATAACCTACCACGACCTTTCATTAATAAATTCATATGCAATAACTGTGTCGATTTTAAACCTTTTAGTGATTGAATATTACTTTCATAGAAAGTCATAAATTTGTTATGGCCCATAGGGCCATCTCTAAGGTTGATTGCTTTCCCACGAGTTCGAACTATATACAGAATTAAAGTGGGTGAAGATATCATTTTGAAAACAGTCTAAATATTTATTTAGATGCTATGGTCACTGTGCTTTTACAAATTGCAAATATCATTCTGTTTTTCTGTTTTGGATACAAAAATTAAGCCCCAAAAACAATGTAGAAATTTATTATAAAGGTATATAGTCCTTTTCATTTAAAGATAAGAAACATTCTCGATCAATCAAAACGTCAGAATGTTCTTTCCATAAGGGACTTTGGACTTTTGAATATTCTTTAGTAATAATATATATTCGGTATATAAAAGAACTCAACTCAACAAGCAAGAACGATAACACAATGATAAGGATTAAAAGTACATGTATTAAACATGAGGACATATAGTAATTTACACCACCTAAAATCTATTAACACATAACTTGACTAAACAGTACATTGACAATAGTATCTTTGTTACATAAGCATTCATTGAAGTTCAATTCATCATCTTCCATTTATATGAAAAGGTTCTCCAAACTCACAGAAATAGAAATAACTTAATTCAAGAAATAGGGATAGAGTGGGATGTAGTCCGTCTGTCTTACAAAAAATTTCCTTTGAGGGTAAAAATGAGGAATAGAGAGATGTTGATTTCAGTACCTCTCTTCACATACTGAAGTGTGAATTTGATGGTACTCACTGAGCTGGAGCATGTGCTGAATACATTCAAAGAATATGTGCGTTCCCTTTCGCTTGTATCCTTACCTTGCCAAAGACAGTATGCTATTTTGTGATGCTACTGGAACAATTGTATTTATGAAAGATCAGAATTGTAAGTATCAAAGACAAAGCTTTGTATTTTGCCTTTTGAGACATCCTTCAGGCAAGCATTTTCCAGTCCCCTTTGCTGAACATTTATTAAACGAACACTCTGTTCTTTGCTGTTTTTTTTCCGAAATCATGAAAGAAACATTTATGTCCAAAAATACCTACATATATCTAAAAACATGTGGTCATTAACAAAGGCTTAGTTTTACTGTTGAGCTTTCTAAAAATTTATAATTCTGAGTCTCTTTCTGATTATGTACATTGGTGTTTTAGAATAGTGATTGGGTGTGCAGAGACAGGTGATCACAACTTAATGTTCATCAATGCATGTGTGAGTCATGTGATGAAAAGTGCTAGGAATGATTTCAAAAAGGTCTTGTAAGTGTACAGCTACTGAAACAGAAAACCGAGAAATAATAAATTATCAGTAATTGGAGTCTCTGCAGCTGTACTTTTAAAGTATAGATATAAACAGTTGCATGTATTTCAGAAGATAATGGCGCTAGTTTTATAATATTATGCTGGATATTGCTCGAAAAAGGTATAACACTTGTTGAATGTGCAATATGCTATTTATAATTATTGTGTTGTGCATATAATTATTTATATAATTATTACTATGTGATGTATTGTGTCCATGTTTGTCAATACATATATAGGTCTTTTCAGATTTTCTCCACTTTAGCTATCTGTATCTCACTCCACTGTAATCAAGTTAATTAAACAACTTGGAGAAAAGCATGATGTCATGTGAAAGAGTGGCGTAATAATATTGTATCTGCACTTTTGGAGAGAAATGTGTGTATGTTATATTTCAATCAAAAGCAGTTTCAATTATTATACTTTGTACAGGATGATGACTTACCTTTAGGATCATTACTTTCATGTAACTTGACAGTAGGTGCAGAAAATGAATTGAACAAGTCTAGTAGAACATCTAGTAGTAGTGATACTGAGGAAAATTTCACTGATTCTGATGACAATTCATATCAATTGATATATCTTCTTCAGAGCCCGAAGATAATTCTACATTTTCCAATAATACAACAGATATCGATAATGATATAGAAGAAACTGAACCAAATGAATTCTAACATACATCTGAAGCTGATAAATTTCATATATCAGATAGTTCTGAACAGAAAGTACGTGTAGCTGTGGCAGTTAATGCCATAATATTAACACATTGAGTGAGGATGCTACGTATCTCACCCACTTTTAATGAAATGTACTTCACCTAATAATATAATTATAGCTATTTGTAGAGCATTTACTCACCATTTTTTCACAGTATATGCAAGTGTATCGAAATGCCAAAGCCAAAGAATACTGTAGAGATGGATAGCCCAGAAGATCTGTGATCTTCTGGGCCATTCATCCCTGCCGATTCTAGTAAAATATCTAGTAGTAGTGATATTGAGGAAACATTCACTGATTCTGACGACAATTTATATCAATCGACTATTCTCCAATTTCTTCTTCAGAGCCTGAAGACACTTCCATTAATACTATATCAATAATATTAATATTGTAATAATATTAATATAGTATATATTCCTACATTTCTCATGTGATGTTTATTATACCTGATACCAAATCAAAGTAAATAAATTAATAATCCAGCATCACTGACTGCTTGAAGATATTTATCCCATTCTCCTATAATAATTAAATGAGAAGTAACTTGTTGACCTGATGACGTAGTATTGATGATACTACTTGCAAGAGAATTCTTACTGTGAGGCCACTTAACTGCAACATCATCAGATGGTTTAACTATTTTCCAAAAATCCTATAGTATTAGTAATAAAAATAATATACATGTGATTATTAAATAATTAGTGTATAATTATAATTACAATTATCAATAAAACATTTGCAGCACCTTTAGTACGGGCACTCGAGTCAGTCGGGTGGCCGGGGCCAATAAATGTCTCAAATGTCTAATGCACTAGCTTAACTCAAGCAATATGTAATCTTGACGACTTTCATTTGGCATGTAGTGCGATTTTAGCACTAATTGCTTTGTAGTGTGTGTATGTGAGTTTCTATTTATTGAATTGTGTATATATTTGCATTCGGGTATTTAGGTTGTACAAGTGGCCTATTAGTTAAAGTGCTGGCCTGCAAATTGGAAGGTTGCAGGTTTGAGCCCCACTATATAGTTGCAGGCTTTTTTTCGTCCATGAGTATACTCAACTGCACCCTAAAAATGAGGAGGTGTTTGTCACCACATCGTTTGGAGGGGATGTAAAGCTGTCGGTCCCCGGGAGCAGGTTATTATTTCTAATTTTTGCTATTCCAGCTTCTTCGTTAGCCACATTTGGTAAAAACTCTTTAGGTTGCATCCTAAGTTGGGAAGGGTTAATACTAAACACTTAACTTACTAATGTATTGTCAGATTACTAAAATAGGTAAAGGTCAATAACACAATACAAATAATTCCCTTCATTAATAGTGAATCCTCCAATAACACCTCTGTTACCAGGAAGTGTGTTCATTGCGAAATAGACATATGGTGGTGGACGAGCAACTGTTGTGACAGGAATATCTCTGTATAACAATGGAGATTTTAAAACATTTTTGTAACAGTTGTAAAACATGCATACACTTTTCATTAATACAGGTGTGTGTGATCTTCATCTCATTTTTTCAAAGGTTTGGTGTGTCACAAATTTGTGACTGTCATCCTCTAATGGTTAATTATACTGCACAAAAGTGAACATACATCAATTGATTTGGCTCTACACAAAAGAGAAAGCTGTGTTGAAGGGAGACTAGAAACAGAAGTTGCAGGGATCAATCGACTATATGCACAGGAATGAAACCACGCCTACAATTCTGGAAATGGAGATAAGCGTACGCAAGTATGAGTCATCAATTTTAAAATGGATGCTTTCATAATAAGAAAATATCAAAAAGAAAGACATGGAAAAGGTATATTTTATATAATTATAAATACATAATTTATAATAAACAAGATGTTATTATAATAAAGTTTAATATGCATTTAAAAAAATGGATTTTACAATTGCTTCTCTATGCAGGTATATATAATACAAACTGATTTTTCAAATTTTCGACAAAAGCCCTATTTTCTCATATCCAGTAACATATATGCACACAAGATACTTTCCTCAGCATAGTCATGGATTGAAGTGGCTCACTTCTAGGAGGCACATTCTCAATCGGTAATGTAAACAATATGTTGTTCAATTCTAATAAGGAACTACCATACTGTTAAAATTCATCGCCTTTCTACTTGCAGTAGAGAGAACGCAGTAAGTAATGAACACCGCTGCACTGTACGTTTTATAGGACTGAAGATCCTTTTGCTGGAAAGAAGAGTCCTGGTTACTTGTACAACTTCATTTTTTTGCACTACCTAAGCACATAGTAGACTGTTTTGTGAACAAATCTGGTCTTCAAAAACTTTGAAACATTTCATGTTTGTAAATGTCAACAGTTGTGAAGGGTTAAATTTATATGAGAATTGTCGTGAATTAATTTTTGTGATCACACGAAATCACGAAATTGAAAAAGCTCTATAATTATACTAATTGATTAAAAGTAGGAAGTGGTTATTCGTCCGTGACCGGATTCGCTCCATTCAAGAAAGGGCCTAGATATGCTTGTACTAGGCTAAAGTTATAAGGGTTCACCACATAGTGATTAAATCCTAGATGATAAAAATACTAGCTCAAAGCACTTGGTAGCTAGAGGGCTTTAGCCACTTTTATGAACTGCTCATGCTGTGCGTTTGTCCCTCGTAACTTAATTGTAACAATTGTCACTATGTAGCACAGGTTGAGAGATGTAACCTTCATCATGCATTTTAACTTCATTTTTGAACTTGGTGAGTTCTTTAACTTTGTCTTGAAGCTCTTTTATTTCAAACACAATTAGCCATTTAACGTTTATAACCACAAGGCTCCTCCCATTACCAGACGAATAACTACTTCCTTAAAAGTATGCATTTGCCCACTAATTTGGTTTGAGGCAATAACACTTTGGTTAGTGGGTGTTTCCCTATAATTAAAAAGAATATGTATTAAAAAGAAATGGTAATAACTGACAATTATGCAAATAAAAACATGCGTAGTGCGTGCAGATATTCCAGCTATAAAGTCACCTAAACATTTGTATGTAAGGAGGTCGGTATGGATACTTTCGATGAACAAAATAAACTATATACTGTATGTCTATAAGCATGTATGTAATAGAAACTGAATGAAATAATATATTTATTGATAAATAGTCCACTTGGTACTATGACTTAGTCAAGACATTGTAAGAGTGTTTGTTGGCAAGCTGAGCTTTTCAACTTCTTCACGACATTTTCTGCTAAAGTGTATTCACTCAGTGTTTTTGAATACAGTACTTTGAGGATAGTAGCCCATGTGAAATCTGATGTCTTCATTGCTTTCCATGCATTAAATATATGAATAAATCGAATTTTACAATCGTGGTGTTCATCACGAAGACAATCTAAATAACTTTGTTGTAGTCTCACTTGCACTCCAAATAATTCCCACTTTGCTGGTATCTCAGCACCAACAAGATCACTCAACTTTGAAATATCAGGTGCACTCTGTAATAAGGAATCTGTGGTAGAGATAATTAGAACAATCTTAGAAAGTAAGAGTGGAAATTCAGGAGCAAATTTAACACACTGCATTAATGACAATTCTGTAGACAATTAATGAGAACTGAACTGGTAACAAATTGCAATTCCTCATACTTTTGGTATTTAAAGTCTAGTTCCATCTAAATCACACTATTTTGCACAATAATTGAAACTTGGAGTGTTAATGAGAATAGGAATGGATTGTGACATGATCTAAATATGAGCACCATATAGGGGTCCTATGTGGGCCAAACATTGTGCTTATAACATTCAGCTAAATGAAACAAGAGTGATAGCTAACTAATATATAATGGAGTACTTGTGACATACTTGGGATATCGGTAAGTAAATCATGTATTTCAAATTCAGTGTAGTCTAGAGTCTCCAGACCATGAGTACACTGACAAATTTGACATAATATAGGACCAGAATTTGTATATTGTTTAGTGACAATAGCAGAGAGCAAGTATAATCCAGATAGTTCAAGTGCCTTGGCTATTGGCACCCATGATGCAGCTGGATTTAATTTTCTCCACAAAAATAATACTTGTCTTGTACAGCGATCGCTAGCTTGACCATCTGTCAATTCTATTCCATGAAGCTCTTCCATTGGAATTTTCAGATGATGACCAAAGCGGTACCAATTTGATTGGAGTTTTGATTCTAAGAATTTCATTAGGTCAATGATGAAAGTATCAGTGCCTACAGACATGATGAAAATGAAGTATTCAGTACAATATAAATTCATTACATTGTCTTACCATGCGAACAAGTGACAGAATCATGAAGGGATGGTGTTGTAGAGGAAACATTTGAAGCACCTATAACATATATTATACATGAATGTTACACATTAAGATGTGTATATATATTAATGTACCTGAATCACAGCCTGAAGTGTTAGAAGAAAGTGAAGTAGATGAGACTGGAGTTGTTGTATATAATAAACCTGTGTAGTATTAGAATAATTTTCATTCTCTTCATGTACATTAAGTATGATTTTAAAAGGAGGGAAGCAAATCATGCATAATTATGCAAGTGGTAACATAATTAGTGATGTACCAATAAGACATTTTACTGATATTCTGATAAACCACTCTAGGATATGTAGTCTAGGGTTGGGAATCAGCTGAGATCCTGTACTTCAAGTCGATTAATAATCGATTAAAATCAGTGGAAGTAATTAGGCCAATTAAGTCAATTAATGCAGGAAACCTCCCTCATTAGATGATCAAATTTGATTCCTGTCACTTCTCTATAGATTGTACATTAGTTGCTGTCACATGCTTGAAAAGTATGTCTTTTGGAAAAATTAGCATAATCAATATCACAGACATACAATCAATAATCAGAAGAATTTTCAATGTCAATAGATTAGTCGATTAATTAATTAATCATCCCAGCACTAATATGTACCAATCCAATATTATATCTACCTTCTAGTTTCTTATTCTTTCAATGAAAATGAGCATTTTTGTAAGGGTATCACAAAAGCAATAAATGATGTTATAATCATAAATTACATTACCAGTACACTTATTACAATATTGGTTACATCTTTGAGAAATAACCAGATATCAATACTAGTTGACAATAAGTTAATAACCGATACCGATTACTGATCTTATTAACAGTGCATCACTACATAAATTGTGTAATATACATCAGAACTACATTATAAAGGTAGACATACATATATGATGTCTATACCTGACTTTTCCTTGTTCAATCTAACTATTATAGGAGATACATTATTCACTCCATGTAAATATAATTTCACTTGAGTGTTTTCATTTTCTGGACCAATGGGAGAAAACTGGAGTTTCAAACGTGGGGGATATGACTCTACTCTCTCATGAGTCTTAAGATTTTCAATATCATCATCAGTCAGTGTATCTGGAGTACAACCCAGTACTTTGTAGAAGTCAATCAAGTCTTCAGTTATCTATATATTAATAATGGCTATATATCACCGATTTATTGCAATCATTATTACATGTTACTTGTACTTACTTCAGTATAGTTAATACCTCTGCAACCAATTAGCCAACCAGGAGTGGAATCAAATGTAACACTCATACCATTACTATCATCACTGAAGGAAACACAACCAAGATGAAATAGTTTATAATCCTTGAACTGTTCTTCAACAATCTGAAATTTAAAACAAGTTTTAAAATACAATGTGATTGTCATTATATATTACCTGTAGGCATTTGACAGAATATGTAATACATATATCAACATATAAACTGCCATCTTCAATCTCTTTTTCAGCATACAATAAATAATACCTCTTTCGTGGTGTATTTTTAGCAGCAGCACAAAGTGAACAGAAGTGGCTTGTAAGAATTCTGGCTAATGATGGTGAGAAACTAACTTGAGCCAATTTGTCAGCTGTAAATACTTCAAAGTTCTCTTTTGTAGTTATGAGACATAATTTTTTCTTGTCTTCATCACTACTAACATCAACATAATGAGGAATATATAACTCGGCAGGTTTTGCCAACTGATTATCAATGTGGATCCATACAAAAGGAGAGACTGGAATAAAAGAGTCACTTGATCTAAAATGAGGAAGTAATAAACAAGCTCCAAACTGCAAAGTACAACATTGTAGAACTGCTCCAGGAGGTATAATGATTGTAATTCCATACTTGTAAGAATGGTAAAATAACCCATTTTCATCAAATGACATCTCAAGCATCTCATCAAATGAACCTATAATATTATGTTGAGACAAATGAAATATCTGACTAATAAATTTCAATTGCGATTACAAATTAATGGCTGCATATTCACATACACAGAATAAGATGCATTTCACCATAGTCAAATGACATGAGTGCTTTAATACAGTACTGCTTATCAAATTGGGATTCTTGGCAGTTGTGTGATCATCAGGAGTTCCTATTTACGAGTATGCCTTTCTCACAAATGGAAACAATACTTAAACTACTAAAAGTTTTGCATAGATTATTATATACCTGTGTATATGTATAGTTTATATAGTATTGTTATAGTTTATTGTAGTATTTGCATAGTTTAAAGAGGATTGTCATAATTTATTATAGTATTTGCATAGTTTGTAAAGGATTGTTATAGTTTATTATAGTATATGTATAGTTTATATATTAGGGATATAGTTTATATAGTAGTAAAATTTGTTCTGAGACAAATGGCACCCCATAATAAAGATGAATTGCAGGATGTAGCCATAAATTCAGTGATTGCTTATTACAATTATATACCTGTGTATTTTAACTCATATAGTAAAGTCAATTAATAGAACAAATGTTTGAATTCACATTCCAAACCAGATTTGAGATTCATAATGGTGTTCAGGTAACTTTTGAAACCAACTTGATATTTGTATGTGCAAATCCCATAATTATTAGAAAGGATCATTTCAATTTGCAGTGCTCCAATTTTATTTTACTACCTTGTTTCTTTCCTATTAAACGTCTTTTGTACGTCTTTATAATGCCATAATTTTAGGGTCTTGATAATAATTTCAGTGGCGGATTTAGAGGGGGGTTGCAGGCACACGCTCCCCCTAAATTGCATACACCCACATGGTAATGACTGATGGCTAAAACACAAGTAGATTTACTTCCAGTTTGTACAAGAAAGGTATTCATTTATACTTAGTATCAAGTAGTATTTTGAATACATAGTATATGTAATTATTTATATATGTAGTTAAAGAGCTGGTATGACAATAATAACTCCCACATTGCCTTATATTGCAATTTTTAGGGGTTCAAAATCAAAATTTTCCAAAGAGGGGGGCATGCCACACTCCACAACAACCATGGAAATTATACCACATCCCCCCCAATTTCAAATCCTGAATTCACCCTGAATTTATGAATTTATGACAAATAATAATTATATTGTAAGCTGTACCCAGGGCCGCTGAGAGGTTGAAAGGGGCCCATGGCTAGCTAATTAATTATTCATAGTGGGTGTGGTTAATTAAATAATTGCGTGTCATTAACAATAATTGCTCATAAGGTATAAATAATAATTATTATAACTATTATTATTGTTTTATGTAGCTCGTGTTTCCTATAATTGAGTAAGTTGCCCTTCTTTCTGTTTTGCACATTTCAATATCATAACAAAAATGATACAAGGTTAAATTTAAATACATACTTCCATGTGTGTATGTATGATTTAAACCTACACATATTATATTTCTCGTATTCTTCAGGAGCTTCTACATCAACATCATATGAAAATGATAGAAGAGGAAATACAATATCATCAGTGTCATTACAACTGGTAATAGAAACTCTTTGATGATCCAAATCAGACTGGATCTCATAGTTCAGTAAATTTAAATGTTCTGTCTCAGCAGTATTGGAATGTCCTTCAATATAGGCAACTATTAAAATATAGATACTTCTATCAGTTTAAAATACTAAATAAGTGCAACCCCACAAACACTATGAAGGGAGGAACAACATATTGATACTATACCCTACATTACAATTTGTATAACTAGGGTAATTAGATTGTGCACTTGGGTGAGAAGTAAGAAATGAATGACAATTATCTATAAATAAGGAGTGAATTGAAATGTTTACCAGAAACAAATACTCTCCCCTGAGAAATAAAAAAAGCAATAATTATTTCTTATTAACTATACTATATTATAGTAATATTTATGCTTACTTTTCAGATTTAATTGCTGTAAGAAATACAAGTTATAGGGTTTCATCCAGGATTTTTTGTTAGAGAGGGGAAAGAATCAATCATGTAAAGCATACTGTTCCTGGGAGTGCTCCAGGATATGCTTAAAATTCAGGCTCTCTGAGGTTGCTTCTGGTGGATTCATAGGCCACAGAAGGCTTATAGATGAGATGTTGTTGCGTGTTGAAATAAGTTTGGTATGAAATCTAATTACACAGTCTTGTTTGTAACCTAGTTATAGTTAAATCTAACTAACAACTTCTGAGTTAGTATCAACAGTATATAACTGAAGTAATAGTCCTAATTCAAGATAATTGCAAACTTTCATGGAATTCAGATGAATGAGTGTATATCCTACTCTAGCCTAAACACACATGACTAACCTTGTGTATCTGATTCAGTTACATCAAATGGTGGATGATTAATAAGAAGTGAGTAATCATTGTCAGAAACTTCATTTTCAATAAAACTTGTTTCTTTTTCTGGAAAGCTTGAACTCATTTCCTCAAGTAGTTCCTCTGGGATATTAAATTCTTGATTCAATGCATCAATATGAACATGGTCAATTGTTAATATACCTAAAATAAATTGCAAAATTTATACACAACTGTTACAAAAAGCAAGAAGGAATTGTTTGAAATGAGAAGAATAAAAAGCAAGTAACCAATAATAATATTATATTGATGTGTTTGAGACAGGAGGAACTCATCAACAATGATCATGTATTAATTGGTCAAATGGCAATACTTTCTAATACTAGGGATACATGCAAACACCACAACATTTTTATACCATATCGGTTAGATGCATTCCTCAAGTTCATCTCAACAAGTCTAAACAAAATGAATAAAATTATTATAACATAATGATTTCATGTTCTCTTGGCACAAATGACTGATTGTAATGCTCACCTTGAATTAACTTTATTTCTCCAACGTTTTAATGTGATCAACAAAATAATAACCACAATTAATAGTATTGCAGTAATAGTTGTTACTGTAGTAATAATTACAGTTGATCGATCGACAGTGTCTTCAGTAAGACCTTGGGTTTCTAATAAATATATGTAAAAGACTAGTGAACTATATATAGTATACCAATGAATCATAGGATTGTGCACATAAGCATTTATACCATAATTTGGCAGAATTATTTGCATACCGCTGCAAGAAACCTTATCACTGCCCTGTTGAAAACCACTATTACATAAATATTTGAAGCTTGCACATATTTCAGAGCAACCACATGTTCCTTCACTGCATTCATCAATATCTGATGAAATTATATGATAAAGAATAATAAAAAACATTTCCAATGATAGAAGATGTAAGGATGTCAAAACTCAAGAAGCATGTGAACAAGGTTAGGTGGGACCCAAAATTAAACAAAGCACTCCTATATAACCCTACATAAGTACAGCTCTTTGTATTTTGTTTTATAGTGGTTTAAGTACTTATGTAGGGTTATATGGAAGTGGTTTCTTTAATTTTGGGTCCTATGTTAGCCTCCCAACCTTGTTCACATGCTTTTTGGGTTTTAATATCCCTATATCTTCTTTCATTTTATTGGAAATGTTTTTTATTATTCTTGTTACCATTGTTTTTTTTTTCATAATGGTGTGAATATTTTTTCATAGACTGCAGAAATACTGTTGCAAGTTTGTTCATCAATGAAGGTCTTTTGTATATATATCAATTATTTATGAAATGATTATCCTTCTCTTTCACTCACAGATAATGTCTATTCTCTATTTCACTTACACAACTGTCTACAGTCCCACAAGAAGTAGTGTCAGTCACTGTGTCAACAATTCACTATTCCAATGATTATCATAGTATGTAATATAATTATTATACAATGGCTTTAATATTAATTAATAAGTTTCTATTCATTATTATAAGAATGTATTTAGGATTCCTCACAAATTTTATTATGATTCCAGCACTTCCATGATCTGAGTATACAAATGCCCATGCGCAATTAAATACCAGGTGGTTTGATTAATGAAAATGGCGGCCGATTCGAGATCAAATCTTTAAAGTCGTTGAGACTGTCTTCTTTCATAGTATCTGGAGATAACATTTTGCTACTTTAAGACCAGAATTTTACAATGAATGCTACTGGAATTGTGCTAGAATCAATGTGATAGTTCAACAAACAAAATAAATGATTTGTATGAAAAAAATAAAATGAAAATAATAATTATGAACACTTTGCCACTCGGCCGTTATCCACCTTAAAGACAATTTTTGGCCATCTAGAAGGTGTTGATACACTACATATGAATAGGTAGGTGTGTATTAAAATTTATCTGTATATATTACAAAAGATTTCAACTCATCCCTTGCAATTGAAATGTATGGGCGGCCATTTTTTTTCAGTTCCATCCCTAAATAGAGAGTACTACGTACTCTCTGATAGTATAACGTTATTATTATGTAAATTATGTAAATTATGTACATAGATATGAACTAATGTTGTTTTAGCACAAGCATATAACTATAATTAAACTTACAAATAAAAAACATTATCAATAAAATGACAGAAGATGTACGAAGATGTATAAATGTAGGAATGTTAAAACCCAAAAAGCATGTGAACAAGGTTGGGAAGCTAACATAGGACCCAAAATTAAACAAATCACTTCCATATAACCCAACATAAGTACTTACACTGCTATAAAGAAAAATACAAAAAGGCTGTACTTAAGTAGGGTTATATGGATTTCGTTTGTTTAACCATAGGTCCTACATTAATCTTGCCACCTTGCTCGCATGCTTCTTGGGATTTACATCACTACATCCAGATCTCTTCCTCCATTTTTATTGAAAATGATTATAACATTTTTGTTATAATTATAACTATACAATCTATAGCAAAATCTATACACACATTTTGTACTTACCATTACAAGTAACATTATCGAAGTCTAGACGATAACCATTATTACATCCACACATGAAGCTTCCATCAGTGTCAGTACATATTTGAGAGCAATTGTGTGTTCCTTCACTACACTCATCAATATCTGAAGAGTAACAAATGTACATAATTACATGCAGGTGAAATTATATACATGCATGTATGTAATAATTGTTATCATTATGATTATAACTATACAACGTATAGCAGTATGTATACACACATTTCATACATACCATTACAAGTAACATTATCAAAGTCTAGATAATAACCATCATTACATCCACACGTGAAGCTTCCATCAGCGTTAGTACATATTTGAGAGCAATTGTGTGTTCCATCAATACACTCATCAGTATCTGAAGAGAAACAGATTTACATATAAATTTATACATGTATGTGGAATTGTATGCATGCTTGTTTGAATGTATGTAATAATTGTTATCATTATGATTAGAACTCTACAATGTATAGCATTATGTATACACACATTTCATACATACCATTACAAGTAACATTATCAAAGTCTAGATAATAACCATCATTACATCCACACGTGAAGCTTCCATCAGCGTTAGTACATATTTGAGAGCAATTGTGTGTTCCATCAATACACTCATCAGTATCTGAAGAGAAACAGATTTACATAATTACATGTATGTGGAATTATATACATGCCTGTTTGAATGTTTGTAATAACTGTTATCATTATTATTGCAATTGTACAATGTATAGCTGTATCTATGTATATATACATTTTGTACATACCATTACAAGTAACGTTGTCGAAGTCTAGATGATAACCATCATTACATCCACACGTGAAGCTTCCATCAGCGTTAGTACATATTTGAGAGCAATTGTGTGTTCCATCAATACACTCATCAGTATCTGAAGAGAAACAGATTTACATAATTACATGTATGTGGAATTATATACATGCATGTATGTAATAATTGTTATCATTATGATTATAACTATACAACGTATAGCAGTATGTATACACACATTTTGTACATACCACTACAAGTAACATTATCAAAGTCTAGATGATAACCATCATTACATCCACACGTGAAGCTTCCAATAGTGTTAGTACATATTTGAGAGCAATTGTGTGTTCCATCACTACACTCATCAGTATCTGAAGAGAAACAGATTTACATAATTACATGTATGTGGAATTATATACATGCCTGTTTGAATGTTTGTAATAACTGTTATCATTATTATTGCAATTGTACAATGTATAGCTGTATCTATGTATATATACATTTTGTACATACCATTACAAGAAACATTATCAAAGTCTAGATGATAACCATCATTACATCCACATGTGTAGCTTCCCTTAGTGTTAGTACATATTTGAGAACAATTGTGTCTTCCATCACTACACTCATCCGTATCTAAAGAGTAAGAAATTTACATATATACATGTATGCGGAATTGTATACATGCATGTTTGAATGTATGTAATAATTGTTATCATTATGATTAGAACTATACAATGTATAGCAGTATGTATACACACATTTTATACATACCATTACAAGTAACATTATCAAAGTCTAGATAATAAGCATCATTACATCCACACGTGTAGCTTCCATTAGTGTTAGTACATATTTGAGAGCAATTGTGTGTTCCATCAATACACTCATCAGTATCTAAAGAGTAACAAATTTACATATAATTTTATACATTGTATGCATGCATGTTTGAATGTATGTAATAATTGTTATCATTAACCCGAGCGCGTAGGCGGAGGGTTATAGTAATCGGTTTGTGTGTCTGTTTGTCTGTCTGTCTGTCTGTCTGTGTGTTACCACCTAATTTTTGCAAATACCTGGTGTTACCTGTTCATTGACACTGCTTTCCAAACGCTACTGACTGATAATTCCGAGATTTAAACGATTTGTGATAATCTCGTTGACAAATGAAATGACAATCTCCAGCTTTCATGGAATCGATACACTTTTCTCAGTCGCCATTTTCACTCCCTCTGTACGTTGCGCATGCGCATTGGTGTATATAGTTTTGCCTCGTATGCTTACTTCGTGAAGTTTGGTATCCCTCTCAATCATTTCTCAACATTTGGTATCCAGTTCTAACTTCATCACTGCTACACTATTGAAATCAACTATAGTTTGAACAGATTTATTGTGTATTGTGAAAGAATTCAACAGAAAACGCCATCTCTCAACATTGTTCAGTGATTCAACCACAGAAGAAATTTCTGACATTGACATTGGATATGTTGCAGAAGATAGTTTTGATACAGATACATTTAGTCACCATCAATTACACAATATATGGATTTTAGGAGTAAAGTACCTGATGAACTCAAGAAATGTCTTAATTAGCTGAAGGTAGTGGTCGGAATCGACAGTACATACCCTGAAATTGGTGAGTGTACAAAATGTCGAATGATGCAAAATACCGAGTCCTGTGAAACACTTCTCACTACTCATATTCTTGTCAAATCTTCTGAATTGTCATCACCAATGTCAGTAACAGCAACTGGTGACATGGTACATAAACTGTGCTGTAATGAAGACACCAAGACTACCAAGATGGCATTACTAACATGTCCACCTTTTAGCCTAACGTATAAAGATGACATGATACGTTCCATCTCAAGGTCATGAACTACTCACTCAGGGCTGTCTTTTGTGTTCATTTGATTCACTTTCATTAATTTTGGTTAAAATCATTTTTGTTAATTATTGCTGAAACGTGCTTGATTGCATGTTGTGAACATGTTCAATGAATGCACTAAAGTGCAGAACCCTTGGTGTAAAAATTTACATTTAAAGTTCTTCATTCTTCTCAACTCGGCTTAGACTCATATCACACAAACAAACCAGTCTGTCACACAATATTTTGTCCTAGGGATAAAAAATTGCTTGAAATTTTTTATCCCTAGGACTTTACTTTAAAGGTTTTTTAGTGTAAATTTTTACAGCGAGGGTTCTGCACTTCAGTGCATTCATTATGATCAGAACTCTACAATGTATAGCAGTAAGTATACACACATTTTATACATACCATTACAAGTAACACTATCAAAGTCTAGATAATAACCATCATTACATCCACACGTGTAACTTCCATTAGTGTTAGTACATATTTGAGAACAATTGTGTATTCCATCACTACACTCATCCGTATCTGAAGAGTAACAGATTTACATAATTGCAAGTAAGTGGAAATATATACATCAATGTATGTAATAATTGTTATCATTATGATTACCACTATACAATGTAAAGCAGTATGTATACACACATTTTATACATACCACTACAAGTAACACTATCAAAGTCTAGATGATAACCATCATTACATCCACACGTGTAGCTTCCATTAGTGTTAGTACATATTTGAGAGCAATTGTGTGTTCCATCACTACACTCATCAGTATCTAAAGAGTAACAAATTTACATATACACATGTATGCGGAATTGTATACATGCATGTTTGAATGCATGTAATAATTGTTATCATCAGAGAGTACAAAACTATACAACGTATAGCATTATGTGTACACACATTTTGTACATACCATTACAAGTAACATTATCAAAGTCTAGATAATAACCATCATTACATCCACACGTGTAGCTTCCATTAGTGTTAGTACATCTTTGAGAGCAATTGTGTGTTCCATCACTACACTCATTAGTATCTGAAGAGTAACAGATTTACATAATTGCAAGTAAGTTGAATTATATACATGCCTGTTTGAATGTTTGTAATAACTGTTATCATTATTATTGCAATTATACAATGTATAGCTGTATCTATGTATATATACATTTTGTACATACCATTACAAGTAACATTATCAAAGTCTAGATGATAACCATTATTACATCCACACGTGAAGCTTCCATCAGTGTTAGTACATATTTGAGAGCAATTGTGTGTTCCATCCCTACACTCATCAGTATCTGAAGAGAAACAGATTTACATAATGTGGAATTATATATATAAATGTTTGAATGTTTGTAATAATTGTTATCATTATTATTGTCATTATACAATGTATAGCTGTATCTATGTATATATACATTTTGTACATACCATTACAAGTAACATTATCAAAGTCTAGATGATAACCATCATTACATCCACACGTGATTCTTCCATTAGTGTTAGTACATATTTGAGAGCAATTGTGTGTTCCATCAATACACTCATCAGCATCTAAAGAGTAACAAATTTACATATAATTTTATACATGTATGAGGAATTGTATGCATGCATGTTTGAATGTACGTAATAATTGTTATCATTATGATTATAACTATATAATGTATAGCAGTATGTACACACACATTTTATACATACCACTACAAGTAACACTATCAAAGTCTAGATGATAACCATCATTACATCCACACGTGAAGCTTCCATCAGTGTTAGTACATATTTGAGAGCAATTGTGTGTTCCATCACTACACTCATCAGTATCTGAAGAGAAACCGATTTACATAATGTGGAATTATATACACGCATGTTCGAATGTTTTGATAATTGTTATCATCAGAGAGTACAGAACTATACAATGTATAGCATTATGTATACGCACATTTTGTACATACCATTACAAGTAACATTATCAAAGTCTAGATAATAACCATCATTACATTCACACGTGTAGCTTCCAATAGTGTTATTACATATTTGAGAGCAATTGTGTGTTTCATCACTACACTCATCAGTATCTGAAGAGAAACAGATTTACATAATGTGGAATTATATATATAAAAGTTTGAATGTTTGTAATAATTTTTATCATTATTATTGTCATTATACAATATATAGCTGTATCTATGTATATATACATTTTGTACATACCATTACAAGTAACATTATCAAAGTCTAGATGATAACCATCATTACATCCACACGTGATTCTTCCATTAGTGTTAGTACATATTTGAGAGCAATTGTGTGTTCCATCACCACACTCATCAGTATCTGAAGAGTAACAAATTTACATATAATTTTATACATGTATGAGGAATTGTATGCATGCATGTTTGAATGTATGTAATAATTGTTATCATTATGATTATAATGTATAGCAGTATGTATACACACATTTTATACCTACCATTACAAGTAACATTATCAAAATCTAGATAATAACCATCATTACATCCACACGTGTAGCTTCCAATAGTGTTAGTACATATTTGAGAGCAAATGTGTGTTCCATCACTACACTCATTAGTATCTGAAGAGTAACAGATTTACATAATTGCAAGTAAGTTGAATTATATACATGTATGTATGTAATAATTGTTATCATAATGATTATAACTATACAATGTATAGCAGTATGTACACACACATTTTATACATACCACTACAAGTAACACGATCAAAGTCTAGATGATAACCATCATTACATCCACACGTGAAGCTTCCATCAGTGTTAGTACATATTTGAGAGCAATTGTGAGTTCCATCAACACACTCATCAGTATCTGAAGAGAAACAGATTTACATAATTACATGTATGTGGAATTATATACATGCCTGTTTGAATGTTTGTAATAACTGTTATCATTATTATTGTCATTATACAATGTATAGCTGTATCTATGTATATATACATTTTGTACATACCATTACAAGTAACATTATCAAAGTCTAGATGATAACCATCATTACATCCACATGTGTAGCTTCCATTAGTGTTAGTACATATTTGAGAACAATTGTGTCTTCCATCACTACACTCATCCGTATCTAAAGAGTAAGAAATTTACATATATACATGTATGCGGAATTGTATACATGCATGTTTGAATGTATGTAATAATTGTTATCATTATGATTAGAACTATACAATGTATAGCAGTATGTATACACACATTTTATACATACCATTACAAGTAACATTATCAAAGTCTAGATAATAAGCATCATTACATCCACACGTGTAGCTTCCATTAGTGTTAGTACATATTTGAGAGCAATTGTGTGTTCCATCAATACACTCATCAGTATCTAAAGAGTAACAAATTTACATATAATTTTATACATTGTATGCATGCATGTTTGAATGTATGTAATAATTGTTATCATTAACCCGAGCGCGTAGGCGGAGGGTTATAGTAATCGGTTTGTGTGTCTGTTTGTCTGTCTGTCTGTCTGTCTGTGTGTTACCACCTAATTTTTGCAAATACCTGGTGTTACCTGTTCATTGACACTGCTTTCCAAACGCTACTGACTGATAATTCCGAGATTTAAACGATTTGTGATAATCTCGTTGACAAATGAAATGACAATCTCCAGCTTTCATGGAATCGATACACTTTTCTCAGTCGCCTTTTTCACTCCCTCTGTACGTTGCGCATGCGCATTGGTGTATATAGTTTTGCCTCGTATGCTTACTTCGTGAAGTTTGGTATCCCTCTCAATCATTTCTCAACATTTGGTATCCAGTTCTAACTTCATCACTACTACACTATTGAAATCAACTATAGTTTGAACAGATTTATTGTGTATTGTGAAAGAATTCAACAGAAAACGCCATCTCTCAACATTGTTCAGTGATTCAACCACAGAAGAAATTTCTGACATTGACATTGGATATGTTGCAGAAGATAGTTCTGATACAGATACATTTAGTCACCATCAATTACGCAATATATGGATTTTAGGAGTGAAGTACCTGATGAACTCAAGAAATGTCTTAATTAGCTGAAGGTAGTGGTCGGAATCGACAGTACATACCCTGAAATTGGTGAGTGTACAAAATGTCGAATGATGCAAAATACCGAGTCCTGTGAAACACTTCTCACTACTCATATTCTTGTCAAATCTTCTGAATTGCCATCATCAATGTCAGTAACAGCAACTGGTGACATGGTACATAAACTGTGCTGTAATGAAGACACCAAGACTACCAAGATGGCATTACTAACATGTCCACCTTTTAGCCTAACGTATAAGGATGACATGATATGTTCCATCTCAAGGTCATGAACTACTCACTCAGGGCTGTCTTTTGTGTTCATTTGATTCACTTTCATTAATTTTGGTTAAAATCATTTTTGTTAATTTTTGCTGAAACGTGCTTGATTGCATGTTGTGAACATGTTCAATGAATGCACTAAAGTGCAGAACCCTTGGTGTAAAAATTTACATTTAAAGTTCTTCATTCTTCTCAACTCGGCTTAGACTCATATCACACAAACAAACCAGTCTGTCACACAATATTTTGTCCTAGGGATAAAAAATTGCTTGAAATTTTTTATCCCTAGGACTTTACTTTAAATGTTTTTTAGTGTAAATTTTTACAGCGAGGGTTCTGCAATTCAGTGCATTCATTATGATCAGAACTCTACAATGTATAGCAGTAAGTATACACACATTTTATACATACCATTACAAGTAACACTATCAAAGTCTAGATAATAACCATTATTACATCCACACGTGTAACTTCCATTAGTGTTAGTACATATTTGAGAACAATTGTGTATTCCATCACTACACTCATCCGTATCTGAAGAGTAACAGATTTACATAATTGCAAGTAAGTGGAATTATATACATGCATGTTTGAATGCATGTAATAATTGTTATCATCAGAGAGTACAAAACTATACAACGTATAGCATTATGTGTACACACATTTTGTACATACCATTACAAGTAACATTATCAAAGTCTAGATAATAACCATCATTACATCCACACGTGTAGCTTCCATTAGTGTTAGTACATCTTTGAGAGCAATTGTGTGTTCCATCACTACACTCATTAGTATCTGAAGAGTAACAGATTTACATAATTGCAAGTAAGTTGAATTATATACATGCCTGTTTGAATGTTTGTAATAACTGTTATCATTATTATTGCAATTATACAATGTATAGCTGTATCTATGTATATATACATTTTGTACATACCATTACAAGTAACATTATCAAAGTCTAGATGATAACCATCATTACATCCACATGTGTAGCTTCCATTAGTGTTAGTACATATTTGAGAGCAATTGTGTGTTCCATCACTACACTCATCAGTGTCTGAAGAGAAACAGAGTTCATAATGTGGAATTATATATATAAATGTTTGAATGTTTGTAATAATTGTTATCATTATTATTGTCATTATACAATGTATAGCTGTATCTATGTATATATACATTTTGTACATACCATTACAAGTAACATTATCAAAGTCTAGATGATACATGTATGTGGAACTCTACAATGTATAGCAGTATGTATACACACATTTTATACATACCATTACAAGTAACATTATCAAAGTCTAGATGATAACCATCATTACATCCACACGTGAAGCTTCCATCCGTGTTAGTACATATTTGAGAGCAATTGTGTGTTCCTTCTCTACACTCATTAGTATCTGAAGAGTAACAAATTTACATAATTACATGTATGTGGAATTATATACATGCATGTTTGAATGTATGTAATAATTGTTATCATTATAACTATGCAATGTATAGCAGTATGTTTATACACATTTTGTACATACCGTTACACGTAACTTCATCAGAGTCTAGTTCATAACCATCATCACAAACACAAGTGAAGCTTCCAATAGTGTTAATACATATTTGAGAGCAATTGTGTGTTCCATCAATACACTCATCCGTATCTGAATACAAACAGATGTACATAATTATGTGGAATTATATACATGCATGTTTGAAGGTTTGTAATAATTATTATCATTATAATTATAATTCAGAGCTGTAAGTATATACACATTTTGTACATACCGTTACACGTAACTTCATCAGAGTCTAGTTCATAACCATCATCACAATCACAAGTGAAGCTTCCAATAGTGTTAATACATATTTCAGTGTAATTGTGTGCAGGCATGGGTCAAACACTAACATTAGCAAAGCACAAGCAGTTATAAAGGTGCTTCAAGCAGCAAGCAATTTTTCAAGCACTTGTACACAAAGTGCTTAAGTATTTTCTTAAGCCCTTTGAAGCACAATTTCAAGCATTTGTTGTAATCATGATTCTATAACTCAACATTTCACATGCAATTTTTAAAAACTTAATTATTCAATGATTCTCAACATAAATTTCATTAATTTATTGAATACTGTTGTTAAACACAAGTTTTTGAAAGTGATCATTGCTCAGTCTACATCTGTCGGGCCTAAAAAATAAAACAAAGCCTACAAAGAAAGTGCCTAGTGCTTTAAAACTGCTTAAGAAGCACATCACCAAAACTTGCTGAAGCACAAGCACAAGCACTAAGGCTTTGGTTGATAAAATTCTTGTAAGAACATCCAAGCACTTTTGAAAATGTGCTTAAAGCACTTTTAAGCACAAGCACTGAAGTGCTTGACCCAATCCTGATTGTATGTTCCATCACTACACTCATAAGTATCTGAATACAAACAGATGTACATAATTATGTGGAATTATATACATGCATGTTTTAATGTTTGTAATAATAATCATTATAATTATAATTTAGAGCTGTAAGCATATACACATTATGTACATACCATTACACGTAACCTCATCAGAGTCTAGTTCATAACCATCATCACAATCACAAGTGAAGCTTCCAATAGTGTTAATACATATTTGAGAGCAATTGTGTCTTCCATCACTACACTCATTCGTATCTGAATACAAAGAGATGTACATAAATATGTGGAATTATATACATGCATGTTTGTATGTTTGTAATAATTCTTATCATTATAATTATAATTTAGAGCTGTAAGCATTTACACATTATGTACATACCATTACACGTAACCTCATCAGAGTCTAGTTCATAACCATCATCACATTCACAAGTGAAGCTTCTAATAGTGTTAATACATATTTGAGAGCAATTGTGTGTTCCATCAATACACTCATCCGTATCTGAATACAAAAAGATGTATATAAATATGTGGAATTATATACATGCATGTTTGAATGTTTGTAATAATTATTATCATTATAATTATAATTTAGAGCTGTAAACATATACACATTATGTGCATACCATTACACGTAACCTCATCAGAGTCTAGTTCATAACCATCATCACAATCACAAGTGAAGCTTCCAATAGTGTTAATACATATTTGAGAGCAATTGTGTCTTCCATCACTACACTCATTCGTATCTGAATACAAAGAGATGTACATAAATATGTGGAATTATATACATGCATGTTTGAATGTTTGTAATAATTCTTATCATTATAATTATAATTTAGAGATGGAAGTACATGTATATACACATTTTGTACATACTATTACAAGTAACATTATCAAAGTCTAGATGATAACCATCATTACATCCACACGTGAAGCTTCCATCAGTGTTAATACATATTTGAGAACAATTGTGTGTTCTATATATCACTACACTCATCCGTATCTGAATACAAACAGATGTACATAATTATGTGGAATTACGTATATACATGCATGTTTGAAGGTTTGTAATAATTATTATCATTATAATCATAATTTAGAGCTGTAAGTATATACACATTTTGTACATACCGTTACACGTAACTTCATCAGAGTCTAGTTCATAACCATCATCACAATCACAAGTGAAGCTTCCAATAATGTTAATACATATTTGAGAGCAATTGTGTGTTCCTTCACTACACTCATCAGTATCTGAAGAGAAACAGATTTACATAATTATATGTATGTGGAATTATATACATGCCTGTTTGAATGTTTGTAATAACTGTTATCATTATTATTGCGATTATACAATGTATAGCGGTATCTATGTATACACACATTTTATACATACCATTACAAGTAACATTATCAAAGTCTAGATGATAACCATCATTACATCCACACGTGAAGCTTCCATCAGTGTTAGTACATATTTGAGAGCAATTGTGTGTTCCTTCACTACACTCATTAGTACCTGAAAAAAAACAAATGTACATAATTATGCGAAATTATATATAATTATGTATGTTTTAACGTTTGTGATAATTATCATTATTAACGTATAACAGTATGTATACACACGTTCTATACATACCGCTGCAAGTAACATTATCAAAGTGTAGATGATAACCATCATTACATCCACACGTGTAGCTTCCATTAGTGTTAATACATATTTGAGAGCAATTGTGTGTTCCATCACTACACTCATCCGTATCTGAATACAAACAGATGTACATAATTATGTGGAATTATATACATGCATGTTTTAATGTTTGTAATAATAATCATTATAATTATAATTTAGAGCTGTAAGCATATACACATTATGTACATACCATTACACGTAACCTCATCAGAGTCTAGTTCATAACCATCATCACAATCACAAGTGAAGCTTCCAATAGTGTTAATACATATTTGAGAGCAATTGTGTCTTCCATCACTACACTCATTCGTATCTGAATACAAAGAGATGTACATAAATATGTGGAATTATATACATGCATGTTTGAATGTTTGTAATAATTCTTATCATTATAATTATAATTTAGAGATGTAAGTACATGTATATACACATTTTGTACATACCATTACAAGTAACATTATCAAAGTCTAGATGATAACCATCATTACATCCACACGTGAAGCTTCCATCAGTGTTAGTACATATTTGAGAGCAATTGTGTGTTCCATCACTACACTCATTAGTACCTGAATACAAACAGATGTACATAATTATGTGGAATTATATACATGCATGTTTGAAGGTTTGTAATAATTATTATCATTATAATTATAATTCAGAGCTGTAAGTATATACACATTTTGTACATACCGTTACACGTAACTTCATCAGAGTCTAGTTCATAACCATCATCACAATCACAAGTGAAGCTTCCAATAGTGTTAATACATATTTCAGTGTAATTGTGTGCAGGCATGGGTCAAACACTAACATTAGCAAAGCACAAGCAGTTATAAACATGCTTCAAGCAGCAAGCAATTTTTCAAGCACTTGTACACAAAGTGCTTAAGTATTTTCTTAAGCCCTTTGAAGCACAATTTCAAGCATTTGTTGTAATCATGATTCTATAACTCAACATTTCACATGCAATTTTTAAAAACTTAATTATTCAATGATTCTCAACATAAATTTCATTAATTTATTGAATACTGTTGTTAAACACAAGTTTTTGAAAGTGATCATTGCTCAGTCTACATCTGTCGGGCCTAAAAAATAAAACAAAGCCTACAAAGAAAGTGCCTAGTGCTTTAAAACTGCTTAAGAAGCACATCACCAAAACTTGCTGAAGCACAAGCACAAGCACTAAGGCTTTGGTTGATAAAATTCTTGTAAGCACATACAAGCACTTTTGAAAATGTGCTTAAAGCACTTTTAAGCACAAGCACTGAAGTGCTTGACCCAATCCTGATTGTGTGTTCCATCACTACACTCATAAGTATCTGAATACAAACAGATGTACATAATTATGTGGAATTATATACATGCATGTTTTAATGTTTGTAATAATAATCATTATAATTATAATTTAGAGCTGTAAGCATATACACATTATGTACATACCATTACACGTAACCTCATCAGAGTCTAGTTCATAACCATCATCACAATCACAAGTGAAGCTTCCAATAGTGTTAATACATATTTGAGAGCAATTGTGTCTTCCATCACTACACTCATTCGTATCTGAATACAAAGAGATGTACATAAATATGTGGAATTATATACATGCATGTTTGTATGTTTGTAATAATTCTTATCATTATAATTATAATTTAGAGCTGTAAGCATTTACACATTATGTACATACCATTACACGTAACCTCATCAGAGTCTAGTTCATAACCATCATCACATTCACAAGTGAAGCTTCTAATAGTGTTAATACATATTTGAGAGCAATTGTGTGTTCCATCAATACACTCATCCGTATCTGAATACAAAAAGATGTATATAAATATGTGGAATTATATACATGCATGTTTGAATGTTTGTAATAATTATTATCATTATAATTATAATTTAGAGCTGTAAACATATACACATTATGTGCATACCATTACACGTAACCTCATCAGAGTCTAGTTCATAACCATCATCACAATCACAAGTGAAGCTTCCAATAGTGTTAATACATATTTGAGAGCAATTGTGACTTCCATCACTACACTCATTCGTATCTGAATACAAAGAGATGTACATAAATATGTGGAATTATATACATGCATGTTTGAATGTTTGTAATAATTCTTATCATTATAATTATAATTTAGAGATGTAAGTACATGTATATACACATTTTGTACATACCATTACAAGTAACATTATCAAAGTCTAGATGATAACCATCATTACATCCACACGTGAAGCTTCCATCAGTGTTAGTACATATTTGAGAGCAATTGTGAGTTCCATCAACACACTCATCAGTATCTGAAGAGAAACAGATTTACATAATTATATGTATGTGGAATTATATACATGCCTGTTTGAATGTTTGTAATAACTGTTATCATTATTATTGCGATTATACAATGTATAGCTGTATCTATGTATATATACATTTTGTACATACCATTACAAGTAACATTATCAAAGTCTAGATGATAACCATCATTACATCCACACGTGAAACTTCCATCAGTGTTAGTACATATTTGAGAACAATTGTGTGTTCCTTCACTACACTCATTAGTATCTGAAGAGAAACAAATGTACATAATTATGCGAAATTATATATATTTATATGTTTTAACGTTTGTGATAATTATCATTATTAACGTATAACAGTATGTATACACACATTCTATACATACCGCTACAAGTAACATTATCAAAGTGTAGATGATAACCATCATTACATCCACACGTGTAGCTTCCATTAGTGTTAATACATATTTGAGAGCAATTGTGTGTTCCATCACTACACTCATCCGTATCTGAATACAAACAGATGTACATAATTATGTGGAATCATATACATGCATGTTTGAATGTTTGTAATAATTCTTATCATAATAATCATAATTTAGAGCTATAAACATATACACATTTTGTACATACCGTTACACGTAACCTCATCAGAGTCTAGTTCATAACCATCATCACAATCACAAGTGAAGCTTCCAATAGTGTTAATACATATTTGAGAGCAATTGTGTCTTCCATCACTACACTCATTCGTATCTGAATACAAAGAGATGTACATAAATATGTGGAATTATATACATGCATGTTTGTATGTTTGTAATAATTCTTATAATTATAATTATAATTTAGAGCTGTAAGCATATGCACATTATGTACATACCATTACACGTAACCTCATCAGAGTCTAGTTCATAACCATCATCACATTCACAAGTGAAGCTTCTAATAGTGTTAATACATATTTGAGAGCAATTGTGTGTTCCATCAATACACTCATCCGTATCTGAATACAAAAAGATCTATATAAATATGTGGAATTATATACATGCATGTTTGAATGTTTGTAATAATTCTTATCATAATAATCATAATTTAGAGCTATAAACATATACACATTTTGTACATACCGTTACACGTAACCTCATCAGAGTCTAGTTCATAACCATCATCACAATCACAAGTGAAGCTTCCAATAGTGTTAATACATATTTGAGAGCAATTGTGTCTTCCATCACTACACTCATCAGTATCTGAAGAGTAACAGATTTACATAATTGCAAGTAAGTGGAATTATATACATGCATGTTTGAATGTATGTAATAATTGTTATCATTATGATTAGAACTCTACAATGTATAGTAGTATGTATACACACATTTTATACATACCATTACAAGTAACATTATCAAAGTCTAGATGATAACCATCATTACATCCACACGTGTAGCTTCCAATAGTGTTAGTACATATTTGAGAGCAATTGTGTGTTTTTTCACTACACTCATCAGTATCTAAAGAGTAACACACTTACACATACACATGTATGTGGAATTGTATACATGCATGTTTGAATGTATGTAATAATTGTTATCATTATGATTAGGACTCTACAATGTATAGAGTATGTTTATATACATTTTGTACACACCATTACAAGTAATATTATCAAAGTCTAGATGATAACCATCATTACATCCACACGTGAAACTTCCATCAGTGTTAGTACATATTTGAGAGCAATTGTGTGTTCCTTCACTACACTCATTAGTATCTGAAGAGAAACAAATGTACATAATTATGCGAAATTATATATATTTATATGTTTTAACGTTTGTGATAATTATCATTATTAACGTATAACAGTATGTATACACACATTCTATACATACCGCTACAAGTAACATTATCAAAGTGTAGATGATAACCATCATTACATCCACACGTGTAGCTTCCATTAGTGTTAATACATATTTGAGAGCAATTGTGTGTTCCATCACTACACTCATCCGTATCTGAATACAAACAGATGTACATAATTATGTGGAATCATATACATGCATGTTTGAATGTTTGTAATAATTCTTATCATAATAATCATAATTTAGAGCTATAAACATATACACATTTTGTACATACCGTTACACGTAACCTCATCAGAGTCTAGTTCATAACCATCATCACAATCACAAGTGAAGCTTCCAATAGTGTTAATACATATTTGAGAGCAATTGTGTCTTCCATCACTACACTCATTCGTATCTGAATACAAAGAGATGTACATAAATATGTGGAATTATATACATGCATGTTTGTATGTTTGTAATAATTCTTATAATTATAATTATAATTTAGAGCTGTAAGCATATGCACATTATGTACATACCATTACACGTAACCTCATCAGAGTCTAGTTCATAACCATCATCACATTCACAAGTGAAGCTTCTAATAGTGTTAATACATATTTGAGAGCAATTGTGTGTTCCATCAATACACTCATCCGTATCTGAATACAAAAAGATCTATATAAATATGTGGAATTATATACATGCATGTTTGAATGTTTGTAATAATTCTTATCATAATAATCATAATTTAGAGCTATAAACATATACACATTTTGTACATACCGTTACACGTAACCTCATCAGAGTCTAGTTCATAACCATCATCACAATCACAAGTGAAGCTTCCAATAGTGTTAATACATATTTGAGAGCAATTGTGTCTTCCATCACTACACTCATCAGTATCTGAAGAGTAACAGATTTACATAATTGCAAGTAAGTGGAATTATATACATGCATGTTTGAATGTATGTAATAATTGTTATCATTATGATTAGAACTCTACAATGTATAGTAGTATGTATACACACATTTTATACATACCATTACAAGTAACATTATCAAAGTCTAGATGATAACCATCATTACATCCACACGTGTAGCTTCCAATAGTGTTAGTACATATTTGAGAGCAATTGTGTGTTCCTTCACTACACTCATCAGTATCTAAAGAGTAACACACTTACACATACACATGTATGTGGAATTGTATACATGCATGTTTGAATGTATGTAATAATTGTTATCATTATGATTAGGACTCTACAATGTATAGAGTATGTTTATATACATTTTGTACACACCATTACAAGTAATATTATCAAAGTCTAGATGATAACCATCATTACATCCACACGTGAAACTTCCATCAGTGTTAGTACATATTTGAGAGCAATTGTGTGTTGCTTCGCTACACTCATTAGTATCTGAAGGGTAACAAATGTACATAATTATACGAAATAATATATAATTATGTATGTTTTAACGTTTGTGATAATTATCATTATTCAAGTATAGCAGTATGTAGACACACATTTTATACGTACCACTACAAGTAACATTATCAAAGTCTACATGATAACCATCATTACATCCACACGTGAAGCTTCCATCAGTGTTAGTACATATTTGAGAGCAATTGTGTGTTCCTTCTCTACACTCATTAGTATCTGAAGAGTAACAAATTTACATAATTACATGCATGTGGAATTATATACATGCATGTTTGAATGTATGTAATCATTATTATTATAACTATGCAATGTATAGCAGTATGTTTATACACATTTTGTACACACCATTACAAGTAACATTATCAAAGTCTAGATGATAACCATCATTACATCCACACGTGAAGCTTCCATCAGTGTTAATACATATTTGAGAACAATTGTGTGTTCTATCACTACACTCATCCGTATCTGAATACAAACAGATGTACATAATTATGTGGAATTATATACATGCATGTTTCAAGGTTTGTAATAATTATTATCATTATAATTATAATTCAGAGCTGTAAGTATATACACATTTTGTACATACCGTTACACGTAACTTCATCAGAGTCTAGTTCATAACCATCATCACAATCACAAGTGAAGCTTCCAATAATGTTAATACATATTTGAGAGCAATTGTGTGTTCCTTCACTACACTCATCAGTATCTGAAGAGTAACAGATTTACATAATTGCAAGTAAGTGGAATTATATACATGCATGTTTGAATGTATGTAATAATTGTTATCATTATGATTAGAACTCTACAATGTATAGCTGTATGTATACACACATTTTATACATACCATTACAAGTAACATTATCAAAGTCTAGATAATAACCATCATTACATCCACACATGTAGCTTCCATTAGTGTTAGTACATATATGAGAGCAATTGTGTGTTCCATTACTACACTCATCAGTATCTGAACAGCAACAGATGTACATAAATATGTTGAATTATATACATGTATGTTGGAATGTTTGTAATAATTATGATCATTATTATTATAATTATACAACTGTATGTATATACATATTTTGTATATGCATGTTTGTATGTTCCACAACAGTTCTGTAGTCATGACCAAGCAAATAGAAACAGCATTGTTCGAACGCCTCTGTCTACACTACAAAACCGAATACCACGCCTCTGAGAATGCCCACTCGCCCCTCCCTCCCCCAGTGGAGTCTCCAATCCTCTATCCACCTTTCTTCCTTCCTTAATACTACTATGATAACTACCCACTTCTGTATAACCCTTATCTGTACACCCCTTAGCCCCTTTTTCAACACACTCTCCCTTCAGAAGAGCAGCTAGAGGCATTGGTTTGCAGTGATCTCTGCACAGAATGTAACATCAACCTTAACACCAACCCCGCTGACTACATCAGTTGCTCCTATCACATCCCACCTCCCGAACCCAGGTAAGCATACTCTCTATTAGTAGTAGTAGTCCTTTCACTTCTTACCTCCCGAACCCAGGTTAGCTAGCATACTTTCTATTAGTAGTAGTAGTAGTAGTCATATCACTTCCCACCTCCAAAATCCAGGTAAGCATATTCTCTATTAGTAGTAGTAGTAGTCCTATCACTTCCCACCTCCAAAACCCAGGTAAGCATACTCTCTAGCAGTAGTAACAGTCCTATCACTTCCCACCTCTCGAACTCAGGTAAGCATACTCTCTTTTAGTAGTAGTAGTAGTCCTATCACTTCCTACCTCCCGAACCCAGGTATGCATACTCTCTAGCAGTAGTAGCAGTCCTATCACTTCCCACCTCCCGAACCCAGGTATGCATACTCTCTAGCAGTAGTAGCAGTCCTATCACTTCCCACCTCTCGAACTCAGGTAAGCATACTCTCTATTAATAGTAGTAGTTCTATCATTTCCCATTTCCCTAACCCAGGTAAGCATACTCTCTATTAGTAGTAGTAGTTACTCTCAGTCTATTCATGGCTACCAGTAGGTACAGGTTCATCACTAGGTTTGTCATCATGGTGGTGGTCAAGTGTAATACATTATTATATAATTATAGTGCACTATACATAAAGTAAATATTCCTATACATACTTTGCAGTAATCAGTATTGTAACTTAAATTGGTCACACTAAGTCAATGTTTGAAGTACATACACACCATTGTCTACTCAACCTCTGACAGGCAAACATTGCAAATTTCTAAACCTAGTGAGGATCTTGTGCCACCGACATCACACATCAGTGTAGTTTATCACTGACTACCCTGTCGTCATTCTACCAGTGACTTCTAATCAGTGACTTCCTCCCAGCCTATATTAATGGCTGCTTCATTTCTCTCAGCCTATCAGTGGTTGTCTCATTTATCTCTGCCTTTCAGTGGCGATCTCAGCTTATCAGTGGCTATCTCAGCTTATCAGAGGCTGTATTGGCTATTTCTTAGCTTATCAGTGGCTGCCACCCCTTATTCCCTTTGGAATCAATTGTCTCCACAACTTAGGCGTTTGTCTCTAAAGTTCAAAGACCTGAATACATAATGGGTCAGATGTTGTGGTTGTGGCACTTTATGTGCAATGTTTGCCCAACTAGTTGCATACTCTCCCCACCACCCCTCCTCTTTTTTATTGTTGCTTTCTATCCACAGCTGTCCCCTTTAACTCTTAGCTATCTCAAGGGCTATCGTAGCCTTCCAGCTCTTTTTATTCAGAAGATTATGGGTTGTTTCTGCACCCAGCAGCCCTAATTCATACTATAAGAGTACTTACTCTTAAGCTTCAATGGCTGCCTTCTTGCAGCCTTCTAGTGGTCCACCACTGTCATCTCTCCCCCTCACCTGCTCCATTTTTTGTCTCTGCCGACATTTATGGCATCAGCCACACAGGCTCATAGCCTTCCTCTAACTACTCCTTCAGTCCTTCCTCCTCTCCCTCTCCTTCCAGTCTGTGGAAACTTCCTAATATCTACCAACATCCCACCTATCCCACCTAATCTGGTTCAGATGATCAGAAGGTGGGAATTTGTGAAGCTTAACCAGCTCCTTCCAGACAATCTGGTGAGTTTCCCAAATCAAGACTCAGAATTGGGGAACCAGAAACTCCCCAGAGAGAAGAAGAATCTTCCACCGATCTAGGACATTCCATCCTGGTGTTTTGCAATGTTGCTCTACACAGCAAAGACTGGGGTGATGTTACCTTACATGGCCAGTATTCTCCAAACCAGCACCAACTATCTGGTTAAGTCCTGCCTGTTCATGGTAGATTTCTTCGAGCTCAGGCCCAATTTCTAAGACTAGCTCCAGAGTGTCACATGAAATGGATGCATAGCCCCTTTTCTTCATCATATAACATTCACACAAGCCACGTTGGGGTCATCCCAAAATACTACAGAGTGGTAAAATGGTACCAAATCGTTGATCTGTCTTTCTCTAGTGTCAATGATGGTATAGACCCCTCCCTGTGCTCCATGTCTTGTTGTAAATAACCAACAACCAGTGCGAAAGGGTAGTCGCCGCAAAGTTTAACAGAGTTATAACTTGTAGAATATAATTTGATAACTTGTATAAAAATAAAAGAAAACTGAGCCTTATGTACTAACAGACCTTACAGTAAACAAAAGCAGCTGTCACAATGACGAAGGTACAAGGTACATTAATAACAAGAAAAGACAGGTGCTAAATATAAAACATTTTAATCAAAGCACATGTTAGTATAACTGAAGACTGTAAATTGGGTAATTAAACATCAAAGACTAAACATTTGTACAAAATATGTACAACATGACTAACTATATATTACAAAATGTCCTACATCACTGTTCAGGAGACCATACAAGAAATAACCAAGTTAGAAAAAGAAACCCTACTAGCAAAACATGACATGCAAAATGCTTATAGGATGGTTCTAGTCCATCCCACAGATAGTCACCTGCTAGAGATACAATGGCAAGGAGCGACTTACATAGACAGGGTGCTACCTTTATCTATATACATTCAGCTCCTAAGATCTTCAACTTTATGGCCAATCTCCTACAGTGGATCATAATTGATCACTGTCATATAATTGTCATACATTACCTGGATGACTTTCTACAAATTGCCCCCCCAGGTTTAGCCATTGTGCGAAAGCCCTAGATAAGACCCTGGCTATATGCCAGGGGCTCGGCATCCCAATTGCCCCCAAGAAAGTGGAGGGCCTGTCAACACAACTCACTTTTCTGGGAATGCACAATGGCCTGGGAATCTCGGCTTCTTCACGACAAACTCATAAGAATCCATACCATGGTGAAGCATTGAAAGGGATGCTATTCCTGCAAAGCAAAAAAACTGGAGTCCCTGCTTGGATGCCTCCAAAAGGTGGCTAGAGTAGTTCCTTCTGGTATTACGTTCACACAGAGAATTATTGACTTCCATCAGCCGCTACCCCCTCCGACCACATCCGTCTCAACAGTGGCTTTCGCTCAGACAATGAGTGGTAGTGTCATTTCCTTCTTTCATGGAATGGAGTGTCTCTGCAGCCTCCTACCCACTATGCTTCTCATGCTGTTATCACTTGTGGAGCATACTAACCCTGCCCTTGGTTCCAGATTTGCTGGCCAGTCTCCTGGTCAACAGTGGATATCGCAGCAAAAGTACTGTTACCTATTGTCATGGCACTCGTGACCAACAATCTGGGAAAACCAATGGTCAGGCAGCTCAGTTCTCATTTGGTGTGATAACATAGATGTGGTGCACATCCTCAGATCAGGTTATGCCAAAAACGATGATGTTATGCATTTCATTTGCTGTTTTTTCTTAATAACAACATCATTTTCACTCTTTTTACTTTCTTAACACCTGCCCAGTTGTCATAATCAGTCAGCCGATGCTCTGTCCTGGGATCATCTTCCACTCTTTTATTCCCTTGTTGCTCAGGGCACCCTGTCACCATCTCCAATTCCCTTTAGGCTGGTGGAGCTACTGGTATCTCCTCATCTGGACTGGGCAGACAAATCATGGACAACTTGGTTTCTTTCTATTTGGCAAAGGGTTTAGCCACTTCAACACAAAAGGCATACACATCAGCTCAGAAGCATTACCTTCAGTTTCGTTCAGCTAACAATCTTCAGCGGCTTCCCCCATTGGAAACATCTTTATTTCAGTTCATCACAGGGCTGGCTAATAGTTCTCTTAAACACCTGACAATCAAATGCTACTAATCAGGTGTCAGGCACCTTCAGATCTCAGCTGGCCTTTCAGACCCCAATATCTCATCTCAAGCTAGTACTATGTGTTATTAAATGCCACCAATCTCAAATAGGCTCTACAGCTAAGGCATGACTCCCAATCACCCCTCAGGTTCTGTGCTCTCTAGATGAGTATTGGTTATCAAATAATCAGGGGGATGATACACTCATGATTTGGGCAGTGTGCTGTTTCAGTTTCTTCAGCTTCATTCGAGCAGGCAAGATCTGCACCCCATCAAATGACCCAGGTGGCCACCTTTCCCCAGCAGATATATATATATATATATATATAATTATCTATAGATGATCCTTCCCACCCAAGCATCCTGAGGATTTGCATTGATCTATTCAGAAAAGGTGTTCATATTATTGTTGGAGCAACAGGTGACTTTCTAGGCCCAGTTGCCGTAAGCTCATACTGCAATTAGAGGAAAGGAAACAGGTCCCTTATTTTGTTTTTCTAATGGAAGTGCTCTGACCAGACAGATTTTGTGTCTTCAGTTTGTAGGGACTTATCAGGCATAGCTTTACAAATGTCTCTAAACAGTGGTCATAGATTCTGTATAGGACCAGCTGCCACTGCAGCTTCTGAAGGTATTGGTGATGCCTTGATAAAGACAATGGACAGAATCATTGCTTATCAGTACCACCTATTCAGACTTCCATTGATCAAATTGTAGCAGTCTCCAGACGTCTTCTATAACAAATTCAGTAATTGTAGTAGTGCTCATTACTGTTGTACTTCCATATCCTGTGAGTGTGTTCCCATGAACCTAATTATCATCGTCCTTTATTGATTGTCATCAGCTATAACTTTAAATTTCTCCACCTCTTCTAAGAGGATGGCCCCCTACGAGGTCCAATCCTTGGGCCTCTGTGGAGGTCACCCTAAACACTGACCTCCACACAATATTATATGTATCTTCTGGTATCAATGAAAACGAGCATTTCCTCAATAATTATGAACATCATAAAAGTGATTAATAATCACAACAAATGAAATTACTAGTAAACTTGTTACAGTAACAGTTACATCTTTATTAAACAACAAATAATGACCGATAACAAATACTGATCCAATTATTGGTGCACCACTAATATACATATAAATGACAGTAAGTATGCTCATTAACAATCACTATCCAGTAGAACGCTTATTCTATAACTATAAATTACTGAATATAATTGAAGGCCTAAGAGTGGTCTAACTCACAAAACAGTACTCTACCCAGGCTAATACCAAAACACCATGAAAATCCATTTAAGGAGCCTGGAAATATTTAAGAAATCAAATATATTACAAATGGGAGAGGAAAATGTATTTGTATATTAATTGTCATAATATTGCCCAGTTCTGCTACATATGTATACAAATATGATTTAAGATTAGCGTTTAAAGGGAGTACTTCATTTTAGCAAGAATTTGATTATATTTAGCTGGAGTAACAATTCTACAGAGCCTCATTTACAGACTCTCTTTGTAAATAATATGAATAAGGTAATATCTACAAAATTCACAAATATTTCTATGCAATTTTGTAAGATTACACAATCGTAGGTCTGGTATGAATACATTTATGTCTATATTATAAAGATTAGTATGTCTGCATATGTGCATATAGGTATGCCTGTATGTATTCATATTTAAAATTTTTTTTTGGCATACCATTCACAAGTCAACCCATCTTTCTCTTCTAGATGCTAATTGTTATAATCATTCTAAATAAAATACCAATCGATTTTGGCATACACATATGTAGGTTCACATGTGACATGTAGTTGAATGTTACTAATATTATTTGTAACATATGAAAAATGATGATTCGGTGACGCTTATAATGCTGTTTGACTATATTGAAACATACCATTACATGACAATCCATCTTCATCCAAAATATAACCATCATTACATGAACAGAATAAACCTTCCGGAGAGAAGTTACATAGCTGAGTACAGTTAGAACACTGATCACCAGCTATTGAGAGAGGGTGTTAACTATAATGTATATAGTCGAGTGTTATGTGTGTGGGTGTGATTGTCTGAATCCTTTTAGATACCATTAAACATTGTATGTGTAATTTAATTGATCATACAGGTTGTTGTTATGACTGCATGATAAAAGATACTTATACTATAATCAATTATCATGTCAATATCTCATATCACATGCACAAAGAATGTGTGGAGACCTAAAATGATTTAATCATAACGTTTATTCTGCTTCGTTGTATGTCTAATAGAAAGTATAAGCATAATTGAAATTACGGATTATAGTTACATGCACATGACCATGTAGTCAATTAAATTACAATTTACACTATTTCATGCAACTGTACTAACAAATAATTTAGTTATTTTAACAATTAAATTATGTTTGCAGTGTAAAACACTTATTAATCACTTTGTTGCACAGCCACAGGGGTGCCCAATTTACAGAGTACAGACAAAATAATATTATTACCACTTTATAATTATGTTATTGACAGTAGGAAGACTAATTTCTCTCATGATTATGTTACAGCTGTTAGATCTTTACAATTTATATGGCAATTTGCCCCAAAGAGCACATGAAGTTTACAATAAAAACTATGCTTTTCATGAAATCAGTGTAATTATAGCTGTTAACATTTAGGCCCTATTGAATTTGTCACTGTAAAAGAACAAAATTGTTAAAATAACTTGTTGATTGGTTATTGTATATGAAGTTACAAAAATCTAAACTTGTATTATCATACTGTTGATGCTATAACAATTACTTAAAGTCCTATTTTCTTATCCTTCCTACATAATATTTCATGTCACTTATAAAACTTAAAAGTAACTGGCCATCAACAAATGGCTGAAATGTTTTGTGAAACTTGCAACTGCATAATTTAAATTACCAAGAAACACCACAAAAGATTGTACCTATAGTTATTTGGCAACAATGGCAACTATATGATATCAGCTATCATGTATATAGGCACAACGAGCATCTTGACAATTTAAATTTACACAATTCTTTGCAATTGTATACTCACCAATGAGTTATTTTAACATTTTTGTTATTGCACTGTAACTGCTCACTGTTGTAACATGATTTTCATAACAGTCAGTTTTACATAACTTATTAGTGGGAAAGGTAGCTACTGACTAAAATTAAATGTGAGTAACATGGAATCCAAGTTGTCAGATATATTATATGAGTTAGTAATTACTGTCAACAATTGTAAGTGATCATTTTGAACAACAACATTATAGCCTGTTACCGTATTGTTGCTGTGTGTGATATTGGAAGTTATAGAGCTGTTTATAACTTCCTATTTTTCTGGCTGTAAGTATGGTAATAGCATCCACATGCAGTTAATATATCCCATTGGGTGTAAATTGAATGCTCGCTCAGTCTATTTTAAAATATTACTCTGTGCACTCAGATGTAGACATTCTGCCCTCACAATTATATTTTAGTAATAGACCATGACCACATTCTATAACTATAACTTCTAACATCAATTTAAAGGTTCAGGAAACAAACTAATCTGAATTGCTTTTCGACATTTGAATTTGCTTGAAAATGTAATAGTCATAAATACAGGATACTAGTAATGTAATTCAATGCTATTGTAATCATACGTAGATAATGAGGTATATAAACATCTGATGGATTGAAAACATGTAGTGTGCAAAAGACTAATGTTTGTAATGACACAAAAAGAATCAGTACCATATTAATTTATAACTGTTAAGTTTATTATGTTATGAGTAAAATATTATAGTAACTGTTAATAGTAATAGTTTAATCAATAACTAAATAATTTCTGATAAAATTGAATAGTACTCTCAAATGTTTACTTACGTGGAGGGCAGATTTGCGGAGCATCAGAACAGCAATCGTTTAGCTGATAACAATGTGAATCACAATAGCAATCTCCGACCTTGCAACTAGAAACACGACTATATATACAGCAATCAGTATAATTAGCAGTGCAAGAACCTGTATGAAGTATTGTATACTACAATTTCATATGACAAAGGAATTATATAAACTGTAAAGAAAGGCACTGAAATAGCAGACATAGGCAAGAGTACATCTATATATCATATCTTAAATATCGTGCAACTATATATTCCATTATAAGTACATATTCTTATAATATCTGGTATAACAAATGTCTAGATACAAGTTACTACTGCATACCAATGCAGGTTACTCGGTCATTGTCCAGTAGATAACTACTATTACATCCACAAACAAAGCTTCCAATAGTGTTTGTACAAGTTTGAGAGCAACCATTGTTTCCATCACTGCACTCATCAATATCTGAAAACATATACATGTGTAAGCATTACATATGTGACTGTTTTTGTTAATGTTGGTACATAAACATGTACAAAATATACATGTATGTTTGAATTCATTTACATACCATTGCAAGTAACTCCATCAGTGTCCAATAGAAACCCATTATAACATTCACAATTGAAGCCCCCTGCGGTATTTACACAAACTTGAGAGCAATTGTGTGTTCCAACACTACACTCATTAGTATCTGGATGACAGTAAATGCAATGCATATTATGTTTATACTATGTTTGCATACACACAACCGTACTTTCAAACATACACACAAATATAAATAGTTATTACATATTCCATATATATATATATATATATATAATTGTTACTGCTGCATATATATTATTTAATTATATAATAATAAAAACATTTTTTTAATAAAAGAGTATGTAATTATAATATATCAAAACTGAAAAAGCAGAGGAACAAGGTGGCTTTGGCAACAAAATGAAATCCCACTTCCATATAACAACCGTACATAAGTATACACAGCTACAGTGAAGGCAAAACACAAAGAAGCCTTACTTATGTACGGTTGTTATATGGAAGTGGTATTTCATATTTTTGCCGAAGCCATCTTGTTCCTGTGATTTTTTGTTTTTGATATATATCTCTACATACTCTTTCATTTTTTAAAATGTTTTTAAATTATTTTTGTATCATATTTAGTACACTGATGACATCTATAATATACTGACTAATCTACCTAATAAAAAATAATTATTATAATCAATGAATTAGTGGCATAATTGTGATGAAATTTCTTATCTCACTGTGATCAACTAACACATCAGTACAGAAGCAAATTCGTACTATTTGTAAAACCATCTGATATCTATCCATCTTAAAATTAATGGGGGTGGTTTAATACAAACGGCGTCCTATCGCAAGTAGGTTGCTATAGTCTGAAAATATTCGTTATCTAGGTCAAGACACAGAACAGTACGAAGTTTCTTTTCCTGAATTTAACTTCAAATAAATATGCATTTGTGTTAAAGCTTCTTTAATAGCTCCAGAAATGTAGAAAATCTATTTTTATGATTTCAGTTGCCAATCAAATTTTGCTACTTGCCAGCTTTCTACTTTAACAATGATCTATGGACATCAAAAAGGTATTGTTACACATAAAAATACTCAGTATTATAAGTTATATGTACAGTATATTAATTTTAATTTATATGTTAATATTAGCAGAGATGTCAGCTTACCACTTGCAAATGAAATGTATGGGCGGTCATTTTTTTCCGGGCCATCCCTACATAGGAAGTACTACCGTACTCTCTGATACATGCATGTTTGAATGTTTGTAATAATTATTATAATTATATAAACATATAATGTATAGCTGTATGCATATACACATTTTGTACATACCATTACAAGTAACATTATCAAAGTCTAGATGATAACCATCATTACATCCACACGTGTAGCTTCCATCAGTGTTAGTACATAATTGAGAGCAATTGTGTGTTCCTTCACTACATTCATTAGTATCTGAAGAGAAACAGATTTACATAATTACATGTATGTGGAATTATATACATGCAAGTTTGAATGTTTGTAATAATTATATAAACATATAATGTATAGCTGTATGTATATACACATTTTGTACATACCATTACAAGTAATATTCGTTAATGTGTAACAAGTATAATTATACATAATGTGTATTTATTATAACTATAATTATATCTAAGTATACACATAAGATTGCTTGTATTGTATGTATGAATGAATGACACAAGCTGCATACCGTTACAAGTAGCTCCATCCACATCTAGTACAAAACCACGATTACATCTACAAATGAAACTTCCATTAGTGTTTGTACATAATTGGGAACAACCATCTGTATCATTACTACACTCATCAATATCTAGGTTGATAGATATGTATGCATGTCTGTATGAAATATGTATGTAGATGCAAAATATTAACATTGTCCTAAATTATGTATGCATATGTATGTTTGTATGTAAATACCATATATGCATACCGTTACAAGTAACTCCATCTATATCCAGTAGATAGCCACTATTACATTCACAAATGTAACTTCCATTAGTTTTTGTACATATTTGGGAACAATTGTGTGTTTCATTGCACATATCAATATCTAGTTGAAAGGAAAGTAAGTGTTTGTATGAATGTATGCGTGTAAATGAATGTATATATGCATGTTTGTACTTTGCGTATGAATGCATACATAATTATATATATATATATATATATATATAATTATGTAAACTATAAAATTATATATATTTAATCATAAATCTATTGATATTTATAGCGTAGTTACCCGATTTTGACCCCATTACAAAGTTTGAGTGATATAATAACTCAGACTTTACTACTGAGAGAGGAAGATTTTAAGGTATATGAATCATTGAACCATCATGGAGACTATAAGTTGATATAGATCGAAAGTGTCAGAAATGGTATCCAGTAGAAAGCTTATTCTATAACTATGCATTACTGAATATAATTAAAGGGTTGAGAGTAGTCTAACTCACAAAACAGTACTATATCCAGGCTAATACCAAGAAACCATGAAAATCAGTTTAAGGAGCTGGGAAAAATTTGAGAAATAAAAAATATTTTCTATTTTATAGTGCGGTATATTCAACTTTTACAGATTTCTGTGCAATATGGACTAATTGATTTTTTGGTTAGACAAATCTGGCTCTCAACCTTTCAATTATGACACATTTAATGCATCTTATGTATACCGTTACAAGTAGCTCCATCAGCATCCAGTGAATATCCATTATTACATCCACAAGTGAAGCTTCCATTAGTGTTATTACATACTTGAGAACAATTGTGTGTTCCAACACTACATTCATCAATATCTGTAAAATAATTTGCTATTAATGCTACATTTCAGTTATACATGGTAGTCACATTGCCTTGGCAATAGGTCCCTATATCATTGTCAGTACATACTGTAGTGCATGTACATGTCTACCTTTTGTAAATTTGCATTGGCTTATAAGCATGCACACAGTCTATCCTTCAAGATAAATATTTATGTTATATAGTTCATCAGTGGTCATGACACTAGGTAAACAATGGCACAATGTATATCTGCTTACCATTACAAGTAACATAATCAATATCCAGTAGATAACCACTATTACATCCGCAAATAAAGCTTCCGATTATATTTGTACATGTTTGAGAACAATCATCTGTTTCATCAGTACACTCATCAATATCTGGACAGATTGAATTTTATGCAGTATATCAATGATTGTATACAACAACTAGAGCTAACTGAGGTATAATTATAACTATATAACATATATCAGTAGTATTACTAAATAATTATTATTTATTGCAATATTAGAAGTATCTACCATAGTAGTAATACATGTTTTTATAAATCATTGTTATTTCATTTACCACAATGTCATTTTATTTTGATACTATCACAAAACATTCTTTACAATTAAGATTAAATGAAGATACTTTTGTCTGCAAGTTGTGTTCATGAAATACTATTGGAATACTAGAAACTGTGTTGGACTATAATAAAATGTCTTCTTAGATAACTGCTTCACAAATAGTTGTCTGGTTATCCCTGTTTCTTTTGCTCCATGCTCCAGTACGTTTTGTAAAAAAAAAAAACAAGAAAATCTTAGCAGAAAATCTAAATGGATAGCTTACATCTTTGTATGTTTATATGACAAAAAGGTATTTGCATATTTAGCAAATCTTTGTTATATTATTGCCCAGTTCTGGTACATACATATATAAATATGATTTAAGATTAGAATTTTGAGGGAGCGCTTTTATTTAGCAAAATTTTTATAAGTATTTCATCATATGTGCATATAAGTATGCTTGCATTTTTTAATTTGTTTTGTTTGTGCATTAATTACAAGTCACCCCATTTTTCTTTTAGATGCTTTTGTTCAAGCATAATATAATTTATTATGCTTGCGGACCTTGCAGTTTATAATTATGTTATTGACAGGAGAAAGACTACTCTTTATAATTCAGATGAAGTCATTTATCAATTTGCCCAAAAAAGAACATGACGTTTTGAATAAAATCTATGTTCCTCATAAAAATCAACTATAATTATTGCTGTAAACATTTAATAGTATGCTTTGTATGTCTATTTGTCTCTTTATGCACGTGCACAATTTATAATTTCATGTGTGTGCCACTAGTTGGATGAATTTGTTACTGTAAAAGAACAAATTGTTAAAACAACTCATTGATTGGTTATTGCATATACAGTTACAAACATTTAAACTTCTATGGTCATGCTGTTCATGCTATAACATTTACTTAAAGTCCTATTATATTATCCTCCCTATATAATAATTATTTCATGTCACTTATAAAACTTAAAAGTTACTGGCCATCAACAATTGCCTGAAATGTTTTGTAAAACTTGAAGCAGCATAATTTAATTTACCAAGAAACACCACAAAAGATCGTACCTATAGTTATTTGGCCACAAATGCATATGATATCAGCATTCATGTAGGCATAACCAGCATCATGACAATTTGAATTTACACTATTCTTTGCAACTGTATAATAATATACTTATCAATGAATGAGTTATTTCAAGAATTTTGTCATTGCACTGTAACTGCTCAGTGTTGTATCAGACTACATGGTTTTCATAACAGTCATTTTTACATAACTTCATAGTGGCAGAGGTAGCTATATACTGGCTAAAATAAACTGTCAGTAACATGGTATCCAAGTTGTCAGATATATTATATGAGTTAGTACTAACTATCAATAAATGTAAGTGTTCATTGTGAATAACAACACTATAGCCTGCAACCATGTTGTTGCTGTGTGTTGTATTTTGAATATTGGAAATTATAGAGCAGTTGATAACTTCCTAGTTTCCTGGTTATAAGTATGATAATAGCATCCACATGCAGTTAATATCATTGGGTGTAAATTGAATGCTCACTCAGTCTATTTTAAAGAAATTATAATTCTGTGTACTCGGACATTGACATTCTACCCTCGCAATTTTATTTTAGTAATAGACCATGACCACATTCTATAACTATAACTTATATATTACTAATATCATTTGTAACATATGAAAAATAGTGACGTTTATAATGCTGTTTGAAACATACCATTACATGATATTCCATCTTCATCCAAAATATAACCATCATTACAGGAACAGAATAAACCTTCCGGAGAGAAGTTACATAGCTGTGTACAGTTGAAACACTCATCACCAGCTATTGGGGGTGGGTATTAAGTGTAATTTATATAGTTAACTATATATTACATGGGTTTTTTGTGTGAGGGTGTGATTGTCTGAGATATGAATTTAAGTCTTTGTGGATACCATTAAACATTGTATCACTGCATAAATAGAATTGTTAAAATAACATATGTAATGGCTAGTAAAGTTGTAAGAATGTAAATTATAATTTAATTGATCATACAAGGTTACATGATAAAAGATACTTGTACTATAATCAATTATCATGTCCAATATCTCATATTACATGCACAAAGAAGGTATTCAATCCTAAAATAATTTAATTAAAAGGTTATTCTGCTTTTTTGTGTATCTAATAGGAAGTATAAGGATAATCGATTATAGTTACATGCACGTCACCATGTAGTCATGACAACCCAATAACTGATTAAATTACAATTTACATTATTTCATGCAACTGTACTGACCAATATAATTTATTACTAATAATTACGCTTGTGGTTTATAATTATGTTATTGACAGGAGGAAGACTACTCTTTACAATTCAGATGAAGTCATTTACCAATTTGCCCCAAAGAGAACATGACCTTTTCAATAAAAACAATGTTCCTCATGAAAATCAACTATAATTATTGCTGTAAACATTTAATAGTATGCTTTGTATGTCTATTTGTCTCTTTATGCACAATTTATAATTTCCTGGGTGTGCCACTGGTTGGATGAATTTGTTACTGTAAAAAAACAAAATTGTTAAAATACCTCACTGATTGGTTATTACATATACAGTTACAAAACTTTAAACTTCTATGGTCATGCTGTTCATGCTATAACATTTACTTAAAGTCCTATTATATTACCCTACCCATATAATAATTATTTCATGTCACTTATAAAACTTAAAAGTAACTGGCCATCAACAAATGACTGGTACTTATATTTATAATTATTTGACCAATATGCATATGCACTGTAACTGCTCTCTGTTGTATCAGACTGCATGGATTTCATAACAGTCATTTAAAATAAACTGTGAGTAACATGGAATCCAAGTTGTCAGATATATTATATGAGTTAGTAATAACTATCAATAAATGTAAGTGATCATTATGAATAACAACATTATAGTCTGCTACCATGTTGTTGCTGTGTGTTGTATTTCGAATATTGGATTGAAAACATGCAGTGTGCAAAAGACTAAAGATTGCAATGACACAAAATGAATCAGCACCACATTATTTTAGTAATATAACTGTTAAATTTATTAAGCTATGAGTAAAATATTATAGTAACTGTTAATAGTAATAGTTTAATCAATAACTAAATAATCTCTGATAAAATTGTATAGTACTCTCATATGTTTACTTACGTGGAGGACAGATTTGCGGCAAATCAGAACAGCAATCGTTTAACTGATAACAATGTATATCACAATAGCAATCTCCGACCTGGCAAGTATCAAGACGACTATATATACAGCAATCAGTATAATTAGCAGTGCAAGAACCTGTATGAAATATAACACAATTTAATATGACAAAGGAATTATATAAATTGTAAAGAAATGCATTGAAATAGCTGACATAGGCTAGAGTAAATCTATATGCCCAATCTTAAATAGTGTGCAACTATATATTCCATTATAAGTACATACATTATGTGATCAAAGTGTCATTAACCTTGAGCTGAAATCACAGGGAACTCAAGATACAACAGTATCATAAAGAGTAGAAAACATTTGGAATTCATCTGTTTCACAAAAGAGAAATTAAATCATGATTATAATTATTATAAACTATGAATATTGAAAAAGATTATTTTTTGTGTATGGATTATTATTCACATGACCTTTAATTAAGTTTCATAGATGTAATGTATAATGTTTTCTGAATGTGTAAACAGGGTATGTACTTTTCCATGATTAGTGTACCAGCCAGGTAAGATGACAAAGATTGTACATGACATAATTTTGTATTTGCATTCATTACTCTATTCAGGACACCCTTGGGACAAATATATGTGTTCTGATTACGGGGGTGTCATCATTTCTGGGTCATTGTTTTTTAGTTACCCTTAAATGTTTTTTGGCCTGATTGAAATGGTTAACTCTATAATTTTTACTAAAGTTAACAAAAGCCTGATCACTCATAAATGTTCCAGGTTTGCTGCCCCTGCTTTCAGTTTGCTGTTACCTCAAGCATGAGTACACATTTTCCACCCTGCCAGCATGACCCATCAAAACCTTGAGACAAAATGCATGTACATACATAAGCATTATTATGACAGATCATACCTTTCTCAACACAAACTTTTATTTTAAAATCATATAAAAGACAAAGGGGTAGCTAAGTAGAAATTTTTATTCTCAGTTTTCAAACAAATCAATTCAAACTTTAAAAAATAGTTTTATCCGAATCAAGGTTCTAAAACTGTATGACAGTTACATTAGCTTCTCTAAAATGCATTTTCTTTCTGCATGCCAAATGCTCAAAGATGTGGCAGTATAATTATATTGCAATTTACTACAAACAAAGAACACACTCCGATATCGATGCGTAATCCATATTAACAATATAAAAAGGAATCCATGCAACACTGCCAAAAAAATTGTTAATCTATTGGTAAGTACAGTTGCAAGGAATGGTGGAAATTGGATAATTTAATTGGTCGTTTAGGTTGTTATGACTGACTATATGGTGACATACATGTAATTATAATTGTTTCAATTATCCTTATACTGTCTATTAGATATACATAGAAGAAAAAGAAAATTTTAATTAAATCATTTTATGTTTTTGGTGTATCTAATATGAGATTTGGACATAATAATTGAAGTATCTTTAATTTATCATGGATTGCAGTCATAACAATAACCTTGTATGACCAATTAAATTATAATTTGCATCTGAATATCAGAAATAACTAGCGATACTGCATATTGCAGTATTTGTTACAGAAGAAATTTTGAAAATAGTGCAGTTATTCATCTGCAATTGCATAAATTATATAGACTCCCAAAAGAATTGAATGTGAATTATAATAATTATAATAAATATAGGAAAATGTCATATTAATTTATGTTGCAGCAATTATATTACATCAAACAACATGTTGGAGCTAAATATTTATCACTTGCTGCAAAATGAAATTTTAAAACCATACATCAGTCTATTGAAAAAAATTACTCTTGTGATCATTCAGTTTTGCATGGTGTTATTAGTGTATATAGCTATATTGCACATTTATATACATTCAGGATACAGAATAATTATACTGATGATACTCACGTTTTCACAGCTGTTATTCCAGTTCCTACTGCAATTTAATGCACAGTGACAGTGTTTTGCGAACTTAAAATGTTTTTCAAAGACAAAATGCGACTATAATTATGAATATGGATTGTTGCATATTTGTATACCCTATGGAGGAGTTGGAAGGAAGTGGGCGGTGCACTTGTCAGACATTGTATGTTGTAGTCTCGTCACCAGCCGCGCCCCAAATTGTGCAAATTGTGCAAATTGTGCAAATTGTGCAATCAAGGGAAAAGAAAGGTTTTTTTCAGGATACCTAGTTATTTTACACTAAAGTGAGATACCATTACTAGTGTACATCATCACCATCGTCTTCAGTCCCGCTGACAAAGAAGAGATGTGCATGAAACCTCATCAATTGTTGAAGAAGTGTCAGAAGCAACAGGTACATATGTATACACTTACGTGTTTAATTGTGCATACACATTACCTTGTTTAACAGCTGCATGGAGTAACTCAGACTAAAATAACATTAGAAAGTAGAAAGATTACATGAATTCGTTGTAGCAAAAGTTAAGACTAAAATGGTACTAGACAAGTTGCATTTGATTCTAGACACTTTAGTGAATGACTCAAGGTTGTAGTCTTTTCCGTGGGCGGATGCTACTCCAATCAGTTTCTAGTCTGTCAAGTCAAGGTTATTTTCAGAAACAAACCTAAACACGCCCCACGATTGGTGGAGGGGGCGGTGGGTGGGAAACAATGGCGGGGTAACTGTAGTTGCTCTCTGAGAAAGATCGGAGTTTGATAGTGTCTAGAAAGGTAAATTTTATGGTTTCAATGAAAAGCTACAGAATTCAGCTTTCTTCAGCCTCTTGTAACTATAAAAGTAAAATGAATTTTCAGATAACGGCTCTATTTGTTTTCTCAAAATACATTGTACTTGGTGCACGCCATGATTGGTGGGCGTGGCTTTCGTGGTTTTGTACTTATTGCAATTGGAAAAATGGCGAATTAAACCATATTTCTTCAATTACAGGACAATATAAAGCTGATCAGAAGATATGAAGGTTGCTATTACACCAGGTTAGAGTCATATTATATAATATTCTATTTTGAAACTGATTGGAGTCGCATCCGCCCACTCCCTAGTACCACCTCAAATTCACTGAGATTTTACACAGGTAAAGTACTATAATTGTGTACTTAAATAGACACGCTGCTTGAAGATAATTGTGTGATTATGTCTACAAATCATTGTGTTTCTTATTAATTTTTTAGGAAACCTGCATGAATATTAATGGTGTGTGTTTAGTGCATTATCAAAGTTTCCTGCTTTACTATGTTCGTAATGTTTTTCATGAATATACATCTAAACTTATATGACAAAGATATTGCACATAGATTTGATATACACAAATCAATAGTGTCAAGGTATTTTTAGAGGTGATGTACATCAAAAGAAAATCATTCATTCAATGGCTTGAACATGAAATCTACTTGCTAGGCCTCATGTCTGGAGCAACTATTCAGTTTCTCATAGGAATAATTCCACAAATGTCTGACTGCTGCATTACAGCTATAAGCTATAAAGATGTCTGGAAGCTGCCACACCTGAATATATGCATGGGTCTGGGTAGACAGCTTCAAATTAATATTGAATGCCACTATACACTGAGAAGGGTATGGTCAATGAACCATAGGGTGTAGGAGCACAAATTCACTGAAACATAACAACTCTTATCGTTAGGATTTAAATATAATTGTAATCATCCTCATTGTTAGCAGAAGCACTCCTTTTATTTACCACGCTTACTAATGTCATTGTGGGTTCACTTCCTGCATTTTTAACCAAGCGCCTCATATTGTTGGTCGTGCATAAAGGAGCTCCAGTATATTTGCAGCGCATGAAGTACACCTTTGGCCACCAATCTTATTGATCAAATTAACATAAAAATGTTTGTATAATATAATATACGTAACTCTTGCTAAACATACCCTTTGCCCTTTACGAGTATGCACTGTCAGTGGCTGTTCAGTCACAGGCAGTTTGTTGAAGAGGTAATTTCAGCACCATAGTACCAGATGCATACTTATGACCAAATGAATATGATTGGCGCTACTGCCATAATTATGTTTTACCCACACCCACCATGATCACATATTGTAAGATGTTGCTCACTATCACATCAAAGCCTTTGCTGCAACTGAATGCAAATTTATGAACTTACTGAAGCAGTTGCCTCAACCTTGGTTACCAACTATTGCTAACACAGCATCATGAGAGTGCAAGTGAATGCTTTTTTAAATTTATTCTCCAAACATCCCTTTCTCCTTCACTAAAACTAGCAAGAAAGCAAGTATATGAAAGCTCCACCTGACCACAGAGAGTGTTTTTGACAACAGGATATGCCGCCACTGCATTAACTTAATCTACAGTAATTTGGGGTGCACTACATTGAAGTCACAGTGTATTGCATAGTCTGGTGAGCCACACCCTTTGCTATGTATGTGCTTCTTTTCTGAGCATCTTATAATTTATAACACGAGCTTAGCCAGTATTAAAGTATTCTCTTTTTAACAGGTTATGTATTTGCGCATGCACTTTGAGCTATGAAATTAAATCGTAGCCTCTGCAAATCCATGCATGTGCGTATAAGTCTACTTAACTACTACAAGTTTCTGTAATACACGTGCTGTAAACAAAATTGTGTGCTCAATTACACACTAGAGTATGTGGTTGCCATGGAAACATATTAAAATTTCTTTTTAGGAACACAGCTATAGTGTGTTAAACATAAACAGTAATCTGAATGCACAATTGAGTATGCAAGGATGAATTACATGTTTCAATAATTTTGATACTTAACGCACAACAACTTAATGAATATGTATTTGTTTATGAATTGGCTTGTTGACAACTCAAAACTGATGCTACTTATATGTAACTTTCACTTCCATCACAAAATCATTATTAATAAAATTGAAAGCCAATATAATTATTTACTATGAACATCATTTTTAACCATGCTATAATTATATAATAGTGAATGATAATTATATAAAATGATATGAGACCTTATAATTATAACTTCATCAAAAGTACAATAAAATTGAAACATTTATGATAGTTTTACACTTTTGTTTTCAGAAATATCAACACCAATCTGGTGCTTTGAGCGGACATAAAAGATATGCTGTATCATCATTTTCATTAGTCACATGTAAAGACTTCCCATAGTTTTTAGTATCACAACAAAGTTGATCTGAGTCTGTGAGTTGTGTGTTACAACTTGATGTACAATAAGGATTTTCTGTAATTAAATGTGTACAGATAGTTACATCATTAATTATCTTAAATTAAGTAAAGTTTTCACATTTTAATGCTCATATTATTATGTATAATGTAACAATAGGAGCACAGTTCCCTGATGCTTAATTAGCCATTCAATTATGAACCCACAAACCATTAACTGTAAATACATCAAACAACAGAGGGATATTATGTGTACTGAGTGCAACTATATCACGGGCAAGTCTCTTCAATTATGTACAATGCAGGCTTAAGTATTCAAAGGGAGTACATGCACTTTGTTTTTTATTTTTTACTTTTTTAATACACACACTTATTCTGTCGTTTCAACTCATGATCATTGTTTGTACACTGCTTTTCAGCACTCTTTCCACATAACAGAAATAAAGCAACAAGCTTAAGCTAGGCTGAGCCATAAATTTCCCCTTGGTTTAGTACTGTTTTACGACTCTCAATTTGTTGGCCCTGCCATCACTAAACACTCAAGTTACGCTACTGGTTAGCAGCAGCTACACCTGCAATATTGGGTTTTACAAATAGAAAAATGTCTCTGCTACACACGAAATTGTGTGGGACGGATCACTGATACCACAAATTGTGTGGGTGGAAAGGACATTAATGGAAGGACACCCCCTTTAAAATGCAATCCCCTCATACTATATATTTAGGCAAAAAAACATCAATTTAGCCATCTTCATGTGCTTATCAAATTATGAACATCTTTCATAATGCACCCCCAGGTACATAGGGGTCAATTCTACTCGTTACTGGGGTTCAAAGAAGGAGAAGCCCCCTCACCGCACCCGCACTTTCCTTGCTGTAAAACCCAATATTTGGGGTGAAATTCTTAAAGGGGGTAGCCAACATGCAGTGGGGTTGTTTTGTTTGACCCAGTTACAGTAAAAAGAGAGAGAACATTGCATTTGAATTAGTCCTACGAAACACTTGGACACTTTCAAGTCCCGGTAAGCAAGTTAGTAGAAGTAGTACTACACGTCAGAAAAAGATGAATGTTTGGGATAGAGAAAGTTAATAGCGGCCAAAATATATGCAGCAGAGATGCCAGCATTGGAAATAAGAAGAATTTTGAAAAACAAGCTTAGTCCTCTAAGGGTTAATTAATTAATTAAAGATTTACTTGAAATTTAACACCTTTTGAGGAGAAGGCTAGTGACTTTTCTCAGATTAAGAATCATTCATCTGCAGGATATGTTGCTAACTCTGAAGAAGGTTTAGCCACCCAAACAGAAACAACATTTCTTTTCATTCAGTGGTGGATGGATTATTTATTTGTTGTAATAAGTATTTTAAATAAAACACTAGAGTATTGGTTTTGAATTTTATGTAGTTGCAAACGTGCTTGAGCCAGTGCTTGGTACATTTTTAAAGCAATCTCGGGTTTCATGTTAGTCGTTTTATCTTCCACTTTCCTCTCCACATGACACCAAATACCTCTGATTCTTTATTTTTAGCGAAACCAGAAAGTTCTCATTGATTCAGTGTTGATGCATCTATACTCTCCTCACCTTCTTCTGTCTTAAACCCTCTCTCTTCATTTTCTGATTATTTCCCTCACTTGGGTAAATTATTCCTTAGCCTACACGGTATGCAGCCTCTAGAAAATACTCTATCAATATAGTATTTGTCCCTTCCAGTCTCAGATCCAACCATGATGTCCTTTCTCCAGTATTAGTCTCTATTTTTCCAGTTACTCCTTATTTCAAGACATCCTACTCCCCCTCAAAGAAAACGCTGGATCTACCATAAAGCGGACTTTAACCTAATTAGTCTTCCACCCCATGGGATTCCTTAATTTCTACTAATGTTAACTCCTCTTGGAAGGCCTTTGAAGATTGCTTCTACTCTCTTTACCTTTTAAAGAATCTTGTAGAACTTTAGGAGTATATTTCAGAGTTAGCTAGTAGTTCCAGTTTCTAATTCTATGTAAGCTGCTGAGTTCGAGCGCGCGTTCTATTACGCGCCACGCCCATTAATTGACCGAGACCCCGGGAATGACGTAACTTCCTTAACTACGTATACAACGCAAACTCGCGCAAGTGGACACAAACCTAATATAAAATATAATATATATATATATATATAATTATATAGTACGAACCCGTGGGAAAGCAATCATAGAGATGGCCCTACGGGCCATAACAATGTTTCGAAAATCTAAGTTGCTCTCAACTCATCTTCTCATTTCCTCCTGCAAGCTCCCGTGTAACCAAATTGTTGGATGGCATCACTTCAATGAATGCATCTCGTGTATATTACATAATTCTCTTTATCTCAACAAGCATCACCTGCGAAACACACTCGTATTACACCTATCCCTAAAACCTCTTCACCCTCTTCATCTCCACTAAACTATTGCCCTATCTCACTTCTCTCTCTGGTATCCAAACTACTCCTCTTAGATTTTAATAACCTACATCAGATCAGTTCTCCTATCATCGCCATAATCAATTCCCTAAATTCTAAATTCTCAACTCTTCTACATAATGTCATGTCTGGTGTCCCCCAAGCCTCATTCATGGGACCTCTCCCGTTTCTTCTTTATATAGACATTAGACAACGTTTGCAATATTCAGTTAATTAACTCAAAGCTCTAAGCTACAAGTAACGGAGTTGTATTATAATGTCTGTTCATTTTTAAACAGTATAAAGAAGAATATCTACAAACTTCAAATATAATTATATAAATTTTATAAGACTGCATAATTGTAGGTCTGGTATGAATACATTTATGTATGTTGTTTCTATAAATGTGACCGAATTTGCGAAAATCAGGCTTATGGGATGATTATTAGTTTTGAGATACGAGTGAAAATAGACAGTTATGGCTTACTCGGGTGATCACTGTTTTACTACATAAAAAGCTTGATTAACACCTTATTCACTCATACCTTCAGAGAAGTTTGGGGACATCTCTGTGCTTCGCTAGCCACGCCTAAAAATGTTTTATTCATTACGTTTAATGATTAAATAATTGCGTTTTTCTCAAAATGGATTTGTGACTACAACGGTTTAATCCCCCGCTGTAGCTTTGTCTTTTGTGTAATTGGGATGTATCATATATCATTCTGGAGCTAATTAAATACTCTATGCAGGTAAAAAAAAATCAATTTTGAAATTTTATCCCATAAGCTTGATTTTCGCAAATTCCGTCACATATGTACATGAAAACTAGTATGTCTGCATATGTGCATATTGGTAGGTGGTATGTTTTTATGTATGAATAATTTCATCTCTTTTTTTTTTTTTTGCATATCATTACAAGTCACCCCAGCTTTTTCTTCTAGATGCTAATTGTTCAAACCAAATTATGCTTTCCAAGTACATTTTATAATCATTCTAAACCTAAACACTCATTCTAAATTAAATATTAATCATTTTTTGTATGCAATCTTGGGTCACATATGTGACATGTAGTTGAATGTTACTAATATTATTTGTAACAAATAATAAATAGTGATTTCGTGACAATTTATAATGCAGTTTTACTATACTGAAACATACCATTACATGATACTCCATCTTCATCCAAAATATAACCATCATTACACGAACAGAATAAACCTCCCCGAGAGAAGCTACATAGCTGAGTACAGTTGGAACACTCATCACCAGCTATTGAGAGAGGATATTAAGTATAATAATTATATATAGTCATCTATATATTACACGAGTTTTTTGTGTGTGGGTGTGATTGTCTGTGAGATATCTTTGTGGATACTATTAAACATTGTACCACTGCATAAATACAATTGTTAAAATAACGATACTTGTACTATAATCAATTATCATATCCAATATCTCATATTACATGTGCAAAGAAGGTATTGCATCCTAAAATCTTATTCTGCTTCTTTGTATATCTAATAGACAGTATAAGGATAATTGAAATTGCAATTATTGGATTATATCAACCTACACGACCAATTAACTTACAATTCCCACTATTCCGTGCAACTATACTAACCAATAAATTAGTTATTTTAACAATTATATTTTGGCTGTGTAAAAACACCTTATTTATGCACTTGGTTGCACAGCCGCAAAGGTACCCAATTTACTGATAATTAAACTTATTATGTTATTGACACAGCAGTTAGATCTTTACTATTCCAGAATATTTTGATGGAGTCATTTAACAATTTACCACAAAGAGCACATGAACTTTGCAATAAAAACTATGCTCCTCATGTAAATCAACTATATATAATTATAGGTATAAAATATTTCATAGCATGTTTGTGCGCCCAATTTATAATAATTGCTTGTGTGTGCTACTGATTGCATGAATTTGTCACTGTAAAAGAACAAAATTGTTAAAATAACTCATTGGTTAGTTATTACATACATGTATAAACTTACAAAAATTTAAAGTTGTATGTTCATGCTGTTGATGCTATAACATTTACTATTTTATTATCCTTCCATATAAAACTTAAAATAGAATTGTTAAAACAAAAAATATATTGGCTAGTACGGTAGCAAGGATCCAAATTATAATTTAATTGGTCATACAGGTTGTTGTTATGACTGTATGATAAAAGATACTTACACTATAAAATCAATTAACATGTCCAATATAAATTATTATAATAGATGCCCAAAGAAGGTTTGGAAACCTAAAATGATTTAATTAAAATGTTATTCTGCTTCTTTGTATATCTAATAGACAGTATAAGGATAATTGAAATTGCAATTATTGGATTATAATTACATGCAGTCATATCATCCTACACGACCAATTAACTTACAATTCCCACTATTCCATGCAACTATATAATTATACTAACCAATAAATTAGTTATTTTAACAATTTTATTTTGGCATTGTAAAAACACTTAATGCATAATTTAATTTACCAAGAAACACCACAAAGGATTGTACCTATAGTTATTTGGCAACAAAGGTAATGAATACGCAGACATAACCAGCATCATGACATTTTGAATTATCCTTCGCAACTGCAAACTTACCAATGAATGAGTTATTTTAACAATTTTGTTTTTGCAGTGTTATAACTGCTCACATGAGGTTGTATCAGACATCATGGTTTACTTAAAACTCATTTTTATGTAACATTAGTGGGAGAGGTACTGGCTAAAATAAACTGTGAGTATCTTGGAATCCAAGTTGTCAGACACGTTTAGTCAGCAATCACTATCAATAAGTAATTGTGACTGATCATTGTGAACAACAATATTATAGCCTGTTACCGTGTTGCTACTATGTGTTGTATTTCAAATATTGGAAGTTATAGACCAGTTTATTATTTCACAGTTTCCTGGCTGTAACAATGGCAATACAGTGCACAGTTCTTTTGACATTTGAAAGGTTTAATAGCCATAAAAAAAGAATACATTGTATTAGTAATATAATTGCATGCTAGTGCAATTATTGATAATGTGGTAAAAACAACTGATGGATTAAAAACATGTTGTGTGCAAAAAGACTAAAGCTTGTCATAACACAAAATGATTCAGTACCATGCATATAGTAATATCATTATTAAGTTAATATGAGAAAGTTGCTATTACTGTATCTAATCTGAATGAGCAGTTGTTTATACTATATCTGATAAAATTGTAAAGTACTCGCATATGGTTACTTACGTGGACGACAGATTTGCGGAAGATCAGAACAGCAATCATTTAATTTAGGATGGTAGCAATGGAAATCACACCAACAGTCCTCAATCTGGCAACTATGAATACGAGTGTGTATACAGCACTCAGTGTAATTAGCAGTGCAAGAACCTGCAGAAAATATTGCATAAATTATAAAGAAATTATATAAATTGTAAATAAAAATAGCAGGCACAGCAGGCAAGAGTGAATCTATTTGCAAATATTTAATATAGTGCAAATATTTAATATAGTGTTGTTAACCTTGAGATGAAATTACAGGGAATTCAATATACAGAAAGAGCATCATAAAGTGTAGGAAACATCTGGAATTCATCTATTTGACAAAAGAGAAATTAAATCATGATTTTAGCTATATATAACTATTTGACACAATATTTGTATTGTCAAAAATGATGTGCATGCATGATTATTTACATGGACTATGAGTATTATACATCTGCACCTGAAGGTCTGAACAGGGCATGTACATGATGTACTGATTACTGCACCAACCAGGTAAGATCACAAATATTGTACACGACATAATTATGTATTTACATTCTTTATTCACTTGTTTCTTCATATTTATCACAGAAAAAAATGTAATTTCTCAATTAGACATTTTAAGTTATATCAGTAGTATATCAACAACCAATCAATCCTGCCACAGAATTAAAGTGGAGCCCTTCTATATTCTGGATACCTTTAGGACAAATATAAGTGTCCTGATTACAGGGGTATCCTCATTCCAGACATGATGAAATGGGGTCCTATACATGTACATACATAAGCATAATCATAACAGAACATATTCTTTATTAATGCGAACTTTTATTTTATAAAAGAAAAAGGGAAGTATAAAGTTTGTTCTCAGTTTTCAAACAAGTCAATTGAAACTTCAATTCAAAAATGTGGCAGTATAATTATATTGCAATCTACTACAAACATAAAAGACACTCTGATGCATAATTCACATTAACAATATACAATAGGAATCCATGTCACACTGCAAAAATAAAATTGTTAAAACAACTATTTTTTTGGTTAGAAGGGATAGTGAAAATTGTAATTTAATTGACTGTGTTATAATCCAATAATGGTAATTTCAATTATCCTTATACTGTATATTGGATATACATAGAAGAAGAATAGAATTTTAATGAAATCATTTTAGGTTTCCATTCCTTTTTTGTGCATCTAATATGAGATATTAAACATGATAATTGATTATAGTATAAGTATCTTTAATTTATCATGCACTGCAGTCATAACAACAACCTTATATGACCAATTATATTATGTTGCATGATTGCAAATACTAATCAATACAATTTATTTTAACATTTCTATTTTTGCAGTGAATGTCAGAAAGATGTAGTAATATATGCATGCTGTAGATCTATCCTATAATTATTACTGAAGACATTTTGAAAATAGTGCAGATAATAAGTTATTTATTTGGAACTGTATGGACTCCCAAAAGAATGAATTTATATTGCAAATTTGTATAGCATTTAGAATATATAATTATTTTACTGATGATACTCACTTTTAAACAGCTTTAAATCCAGTTTCTACTACAATTTGATGTACAGTGACAGCGTCTTTTTCAGAGAGATTTGTATACCGTATAGCTCTAAATGTTCGCGGGTACTAGATATATTTCGCGATAAACTTTTCGCAGAAAAATGCTCGTGCACATGTGGGAGGGCGTGACTGAATGATTATTTAGCTGTCGTGTCCGTTAGTTTTAATTTATAGCCTGCGAAAATAGGGCTATACAGTATATACCGTAGCATAAGCACACCATAAATGTACACTGTATATAGTCTCATCCCGAGCAATTCCGGACTCAGCATGTCATTTAGGGTATCACCCATGGTCCTTTTTTGCTTAGCTCAAAAACACATAGACTGGCATACGCACTGCCAGCATTTGCTGTCAAATAGGCCAGAGGTTATTAAGGGCCACTCTTAATAAAATATGACGTTATTTTTCTGTGAAATTGCCGGGAAAACTCTTAGGTTGTATTTTACCAACACAATTTACAACTACATTTCCATTCTTTTACCTCTGAGGTACACTGATTTGATTGGCTTGATATCCTACCATGATTTGTTTCTTTACAACTGATAGCTAACAGACCATCTAATTTGGGGGACTCCTACATTGGCACCATTTGTCAGAAGGTATGCATCCAATATATCAAAATGAGTTCGGGGGGGAGGGGGGAATTTTAAAGGGAGTGTCCCCCCTTTGAAGGAGGCACAGCCCCCTCACTGCCCACGCAATTTGTGGTTTCAGTGACCCCGCCCACGTTCTCTGGTGGGTACATGACACATTGCTCTTGAAGCTAGCATCAGATTCTTGTGGGAGGAGTTTAAAACCGCATGTAACATTCCATACATTTTTTGATCAGTAGAATTGTAGATAGATATATATAATTATCAACTATAAGTATATAACCTGCCACAATTCAACATACCAGTAAAGAACACACTTGTGTTCTGCCCTTTTGTGCAGCCTCATGAAGTGGAGTGAAATCCCACCTGAGATAGATAGATGCAGTCACTAAAACACGGTCAGAGTAACTACAATTATATATACAACACAATGCAGATGTATTAACACTCGGAAAACTGGACTCCAGTGAGCAATTATTCGTTTTGTGCTGGGGATTGACTATATTTCATAATGCAAAATTATATTGCTCATTACTTGAAAGAACTACAGCAACGAAACATTTTCGTGGTAAGTACAAGTATACACACCACACAAAGATGATGCAACACTGCATGGAAAGCCAGACACTACTGAGCAATTATCAGTAATCCATTACATTACATAATAATTAAATTATTATTGCGAGGTAATGAAGGAAGTTAGAGTAACAAAACTCAGTCAGGATAACTACAAGTACGTACACAACACATTGAACATATAGCACCACTTGGAAAACCACACCCTACTGAGCAATTATCGGTAATCACAACAATTCATTATATTACATATTAATTAAATCATTATTGCTGAGTAATGAAAGAATTAGAATAACAAAACTCAGTCAGGATAACTACAGGTACATACACAACACATTGAACATATAGTACCACTTGGAAAACCACACCCAACTGAGCAATTATCGGTAATCACAACAGTTCATTATATTACATATTAATTAAATCATTATTGCTGAGTAATAAAGGAAGTGAGAGTAACACAACTCAGTCAGGATAACTACAGTTACATACACAACACTTGAACATATAGGTAATGGAGATGGAGTTGGAAATACAACGTCTGTTTTTCAACGAATATCAAGTGAAAACTTGAAATCTGAGCAAAATGATGGAAATCTCATGAAGTCCCTACTTCTCTTGCAAGAAGAAATAAAAAATTAACATGGAATGAGATACATACAGAGAATACATGCCTTTCCCTTCAGTGTACATTGCTACACTGAAATGGGCATTCGTATTTATCACCATATGGTAAGGCACCAGACCTTGTAATGTGACGCTACAGGTACAATAGTGTCATTGAAAAATGATGAATGTGTGCACAGTGGGAAACTCCTGTGTTATTCGATTGTTCTACAGCACCATTCTAACAAAGAAGGTCCAATCGCAGTAGCTGAATTTATTTCGAGTGAACATACAATAACAGCTGTTAGCTACTTTTTAGAATGTTTTAGAAGACAGGAAGCACAATTGTTTGGCTTTCAAAATACTGTTTTGCCTACACAAGTTGTCATTGATCGTAGTTTAGTGCTTTTCCAAAGCTTTTTGAGAGTGTACAACTTGGAAACAGCTTCAGATTACATACACAGATGCTTCGGGATTGTAAATGGCTCTGGGAAGGAGGAAGATCATAATAAGGTATTTGTCCTTGCTTGTGTGAGTCACATAATGAACAGTGCAAGAAAATGGATCGTAAACTTTTGTAAGTATATAATTATTTTTATGTAAAATGATTATCTTATTGTCTTTTACATTCAAAGCTCCAACAAGAATCATTATAAATTTGCCATGTTCTGTTTCTCTGTCATGGTAAATAGCTGGAATTTGGCAAGGTTCTTAAAATGTTTAAAAGCTTGCAATGTTGTCTTTTGCTCTTCACAGTCAGGTTAAAGAGGCATATGATTGTTTGCTGCAGCTCTTTAAGGAACTTGGTGACAGTACGCTACTAGAAGATTCGATGGATGATGATATCACACATGATGGAGATGAAGAAAGCAGAAATGATCTCATGGAAGAAGACTCAGAGGAAAAGCATATGTCTGCTTCCTTGCAAAAACCTTTTGGCTCATACTTTGTTAAACAGTTGCAAGCAATAAATGTATGCGTGAATGCAAAGCTTCCTGTCAATCCTCGCTATATATCAGCCACTTTTTATGGAAAAATTGCACAAGAACTAGCTGTCGTTAACTCCCTTTTGGAGTGGCATTTTAAGAGGTTAATCTTTACATTCATCTTTAGTATAATTATAATTATGATGTAGGTGACCCAAAGAGATATATTGACTGAATGGAGTCGCAAACAATGTCAATTTTACAGAAGCAAAAGGTGCTTGTATATATCCCTTTGCAATTTTGTTTTCATTATAATAATTTTTTTTTTTATGGTTGAAAGAAGACATCAGAAAGCAAAGGACAAGTGGTGCAATTGAAGCTTGGAACCTCATTCTGAAGTAAATGGACCACAAAAAACATCAGTTAAGACCTGATGTTTTCATCAAACAACATTATGACATTCTATATGGACGCCAGTTAAAATAATTATATAGATAAACTAGCTGGACAACCTGAAAGAAAGATTACTGTAAAACTACAAAATGCATTTTCATCTCATTCTTGTTTTCAAGCCTAGATTCATTTGAAAAGAAATTCAAAGTCCCTAACTGAAAAGTGGGCAAAGCGTCGCAAGACATCTTACAAATCTCATACTACATCATACTATCAAAACCCACCAACCACTGAATTCCAATCTACTAAATTTACAGTATGTATAGCTAAACGTGAGATAATAGATGCATGTTGGTTTATATCTTTCTTTTAGAGATATGTATAGCTAAACGTGAGATAATAGATGCATGTTGGTTTATATCTTTGTTTTAGAGATAGAAATGAAATCCGCTTAATGTTATAGACAATCACACAAATGGTAGCATTCAGACAGATGGTTCACACAAAGGTATAATTATTAAGTCTTTTGTATTATAATTATCATAATCATAATAACTACATATCTAGACTTGCAGACCACAGAAGTAACAAGAAAATGTATGTTATAATGATTTTATAATCTCAATATACTAATTATCGTATGTAGCAATGATTTATAATGAACATAAAGTATTGGAAGAACAGAATGTGGAAAACAGTAGTGATGGATTGCCAAATCATGTAAATGCACTGCAAACAAGATTATTTTTTATAAACTATTTTGACTATTTTACATTATATAGGAAACTGTGACAATCACTTCTTTGATTGAAACAGGTCTGTTGATTTAATGAATTTAAGGGAATACATGTAATATTTTCAATTAATATTATTATAAGTAGAAAGTTGTAATGAATTAGTCATCAAGAGAAGGACAAATCCCGATCTCTCTAACCTCAGAAAGCAGAACATGTGCTGGCTAAATGCTGTGATTCAAACACTGGCAGTAACCAAACTGTCTCTTGCCTTACAATGTATATTACAAAGTATTTGTTCTTTGAACGTGTTCATTTTTTCAATTGTAGAAGAACTTGATCAGACTCCCCCTCCAAAGAAAGTTTATAAAAGTTAATAAAAATTTGGAGAAATCATCAAAGTCTCCAAATGCTTATCCTATAATTGTATATTAGCAAAATTAAATATTTAATTATATTTTATATATACATTTGTTTTTAATACTGTACTCGTAGAAAGAATTAAGTGAAGCAACTGAAGTTGGTGAAATGAAAGACTGTGGTGATTGTGTTAGTGGACTTATTGAACAACTGATTGGAAGTGTCATCAAAGTAAAGCAAATAAGTATTCAAATTCTTTACACATATAATTAATGTGTCTGTGTCATCAGCTTCATTCTGCACTGCACTTCATGTGTTTACGTAAGGATAAGGAGGTCATAATACAGTGCATTTGATCACAATGAAGTGCTCAAACAAGTAGTGATTATTCCCATGTGCAGGTCAGGTGCACATAGTCAACTGAGGTAGCATATAAGGAAGCTCTTGCCAGTACAAGTTCACTTTGTACTGAATTGCTGTAATCTGTGTGCAATCATTAAATTACCCACCCATATCCCACCACTTATTTTATAATTATCATGCTACATTAATCATTCCGGGCTGGCGATACCCCCTGCGGGGCTTATCCTCACAACAGGCTTGCAGGCAAAGACAAGCGTCTTTTGCCAAGGCCTGGGGACCCCGGGGGGATGCCTCTCGGCCGCCAACTTTCAGGCAAAGAAAAATTAAAATAAAATGGTGTTTAAATTAATAATAATATTAAAGGGCAAAGCAATCGTCAATCAAAGGCATATAAACCACAAGATGAAACTTCCCCACTAATGGTGCTATAGTTAGGTTGCATTAATAATATTTTATTGTATAACAAAGTCTGAAAAAGCCAATAATTGCAAAAGTTCAGGTGAAATGTGTAGTAATATTTGAATACACATAATGCTATAATGCAAATTTTAAAAATTATGTTGTATATGCAGATTCACAACAAAAACAGGCAGCTGTAAAACAAGAGGTACATGAGGCCACTGGGCCATGTCACTGATAGTTGCAAATGTTACTTGATTTTCTTTTCCAAAAGGTTGTTTTGTTATATTATACAGATTTGGTAAAAAGGACATCTGTAAGGAAATCTATGCATTATTAAAAAAAATTTAAATGCATTGTCTTACATGTAATGTTTAAGGATGATGATGACTTTGTTATCCTGAAGAAAACTTGGAGTCATGGATACAAAAAAAGCACACTGACTCTCTCATTACATAAAGGTTTACCAACCTTTTCAGCTATTCTTAGTAATTGTGTTTATTGCCACAACATATATTTTAAATAGACTGATCCAGATTGCTGTATCATGTGTAGTATCAAGGAATGGTATCTTAATATTATGTGTAAGTAAACTTTAATGATTCAATTGTTACTACATCATTGTAAACAGGTGGCTGATATTTCAAAAAAGTGTATTGTAATTGTAAATGAGTTCAGGTTAGTGCTGCATAATTATATGTTTGGCTGTATACTAATTACAACATGTCTTTCTTTATAACCATCTGTAAGGAAGCTAGTTGGAATCCACCATTCCCTATTTCATGCTTTGGGAAGAAAATATAGTCATTGGTCATTGGTAGTTATGAAGGTCAATTATATAAATGCATTCCATTGCTGTGTAACATCAATTATGAAATTCACAGAACAATTCCAGCAACCGTCAATTATTAATGTGTAAAGTAAGGTTTACGATTAATTATGCATATAATTATATAATTGTAATTCAGTTTCTAAATATATTATTTAATCACAAACGAGTATGCATCGATGAGCAGTCCCTTTGTGACATTGACTCTAATCGATTTCTGCCACAGTTTCTGCTAAGGTATAACAATGATAATGATTTAAGAAATTAAAACACATTTATTTCATTAGTGAACAGTCGATTGACAAAGATGATGAATTACTGACCAAACATGAAGATGATAATTAAAGTAGTTACATTCTTATCTCTAATTTGTATCATAAATATTACACTTGTACATACCAATACTGTAATTACATTATTAATTGGTATTGTATTCACTATGTAGTGATACCGGACTCTTCTCCATCACCAATTACATCAAATTATTCTGCTGAAAATAATTTGTGGCAAGGTACATTATCTTTAAGTACATTACAAGTTTAATTCATATTACACATGTATAAAGTCGAAGAAGATCCTGAAGAAAATGGGTTACTAGTTCCACATTTTATTAATAAATTCACTCCTGCTGATGAAGAGGAAGAGTTGTATAGTACACCATGGGGGAAGGAGTATTCCATACAACAATACCCTAAACTATGTAGACCATCCGATAAGTAAGATCAACTTCATTTTGAATACTACACATACATGTACATATTTTAATTCAAATAACAGAGGTGAAATGTTTAGCAGGTGGTTCATACGTGATTCCATCAGTATGATTGAGGTAGAAATACTACAATAATATATTAGCATACATCATTTATATTTTAAAATTAGATTATTGTATTCAAGAGAAAGCACAAGTTGCTATAGCAATTCAGAAGTATCCAGGATTGTTAAAAACCTAGCAGTTCATCTAGATATGTGGCCAATACAACTGCAGGATATGGTGAATATTAGTCAGATCTCTATGAAGATATTAACACATAACTTCTATTTACAGGTTGATGAAATCGTGTACTTTTGCAAGGGATACAGTCGGATGTTTATAAAACAGCTGCCACTTTGCTAAATAATCATACAAAGTTTGTCATAATACCAGAAGTAAGTCAACTATAGTTAATGCATAAATTCGAGTAATGTATCTCCTCACTTTACAGATATTGACTGAATTAATTAGATGCAAATACAACCTTTCTTATAATGAAGCTGTCGACACATTTTTACACAGAAAACTACCTGAATCACTCGTCTGATAATGACAAAAATCATCTGTTGCCATGACACTGTAAAATAATAACAATTATTATTATTATTATTATAGTTAGCTTATGCACTTGCAGTACATACTATAATATCATCATCATTATTCATATCACAAATCCAAATAGTGGCCTCGGAAGTGATTTACAAGCTTGTAAAATGACATTTTAGATAACTATAACTATCAAATCTATGCAATAGATATATAGGGGCCCAGAATATTGAGCGCGCTAGTGTTGCAAACCAGCCCCTGCTACGTGCTGCAATGTAATTAATGCACCACAAATATTTCGATGGGCGTGATCATTTATTACCACAACTATGTGGTGCTTCAGCAGAGTTTTCTCTTGCTTTAAAACCTGAAATCATGGGTGTAGCTGGACTCGCCAAGGTTGAAATTGGGAAGAAGTTTGAAAAAAAAAAAAACTCAGTCCTCTAAGGGTTAACATCTTCAAAAGTGCTAGCACACTATGACCCAAATGAAAAGTTACAGTTGACCCTGTGATGCTTCTTCATATGGAGTAGGGGCAGTGCTATCTCATGTGCTAAAGGATGGATCGGAAAACCCAGGAAAAGCCAATTGCTTTTGCTTCACGATCACTGGCCCCAGCAGAAAAAAATGACTCTCAGTTGGACAAGGAAGGGCTAGCAGTGGTATTTGGTGTGAAAAGGTTCCATTATCTAAATCTTTTTCAAATGTTCCATTCCTGGAGAAACTGTACTCCTCATGGAAACCCTCCAAGGCTCTCTTGTCACAGCAGCAGAAATAAAAGCGCCGACAGACAAAGATCCAATTTTGAGCAGAGTGAGAAATCTGGTACTGAAAGGATGGCAGCTGCAATTGATTGGATCGATGAAGAACTGACTCATGTTATATTGAAAACTTATAACAAAAGTAGAATGACACACAATCAATGGCATAAGGAAATGAACATGTACAGTTTATTCAAACACAGTTATAGTTACCTTTAACTTCACTTATATAGCTAATATAATTATTACACATATCACACTTAGTTTTTCAGTTCATCCAAAAATAAAATGATCACAATCAATAATTATGTTAACGTTATGAGTTAAGTTATGTGAGCAGTTGTCATGGTAACCATTCATCTGCTGTGGAGGTTATATATATATATGCCCATACACCATATGCTTTAAATAAGTATTTATTTATATAGTTCAATTATCTTATGTAAAAGGTTACTTAATTACTCTGGGTTCAAGTGCTTACCATAACTAAAGAAATATAGAAATGTGCTTTAAAAAAAAAGATTTTTGGATTGCACAATAATTATAAATTGGAGACTGTATTATTGATCAAAAATCCATAATCATATTTATATAAAGTACTTCAGTTAATATTACATTATTATTTTCTTTAATTTCACACAACTGCAGCTACATAATTATAATTACTACATAATATAAAAATGTTCAAATGTATAAAATTATAGTTTGTAAATTAAAAAAAAAACATTTTTCATTGTTTGAACTTAATCAATGATGTGAATTTCATTTCTTTTAGATATGTTCTTCACTTTCATCAGTTGATTCTTTTTCTTTGTCTTCTTCTTCAAAGTCTTCCTCTTCTTCACTTTCATTAACATCTGAAAATTTCAGTGTCATACTGTGCACCGATCCTATATATTCACAAGAAATGTCAATCAATATCATTACTAGTAGATTGGATGTATACATGTAGTATTGTCTAATGGAAGTTTTAATCAACACTACAGTTTTTTTTAATGGTCCCAATTTGGCTATGTATAATATAATATGATGGTGACATCATCTCTTTGATGTGGTGAGTTGTATATAGACCTTCTATGTGTACACCATGCAGGAGATCTCACCATCATACAATATATTGTATATAGTACGCTAACAGGTCCAATATAGCACCTGAGTTTTGTGTCCAAGGATGTGATTTAGCCTGAGCCTGCAAGGGCTATATAACATCCGAGGACACAGTCAATGCTGTTAACATACTTCATATAATATGTCTGCATTACACTAATGAATGTAATAATCATGCTTTTTATAAATTGATAATATTTATAAGGATATAGAACTTTCATCTCTCATATATAGATAGTCAATTGTGTATTAATCTTCCTGTACCTTGAAGGCTAAGTTCTAATTGGTCCACATTTTCTAAACTGATATCAGAATTTTTCTCAGCACTTTTCTTAATAAATGAGAATCGTCCATCCACGTGATGAATCCTATATAGATATAATTTATATGCAAGAGATCTATTACTACAGACACACACACACACACAACACACAATACACAACACACACAATACACAATACACAACACACACAATACACAACACACACAATACACAACACACACACACACACACCAGAGGCAATAGCCCACTAGCACACTAATAGTAACTAGTAGAAGTGTTCCTACTGATACTCCAATAACAATTCCTGCAATCTGACCAACAGACAACACCTGATCATCCTCATCTTGTGGAGTAGGAAATGCTAACATAATATTAGTGACTGTAAATCCAACGATATTCTAGTGAGGGATCAATGCTTAAATAATATACAATGTAGGACATATTTCTATGTAATAATAATAATAGTTGCTATTAATATTACAAGTATAGCAAAACAGTATCTCGTATATAGCAGGGTAGTATGTATGATTAAAGGGCCAAAAAATGCCAATAAACAGCATGTGGTATAACCACAGCAACCACAGTGCCACATCTGCATCAAGATGTCATTTCTCAATCAACGGCCTTTACATGTTCATAGACCAGTCCAAAAGTACTGGAAATTCCATGCTACAAAACAGAAATAGCATACCTCTTCCTACACACATGGAATATAGCTATTGACACTGAGATGGTCATCAGTCACAGCACTAATACATGTATGTATGTATAATAGGTATGCTATTTCTATTACATATAAAATCAATAAAGTATGTAAGCAAGGTAAAGGAAGGTAATGTAGCAACTAAGCATTTATATACAAACCTATTTTATCATTTATATAGTTACATAGCCTTTTGATATTTACTGTAATTATAATAACAGAAGTGTATCAATGAAAAAGAAAACAAAGGATTGGAGTGTGCAACAAACTAAACAGCCATATATACACTAGAATAAAATTATATTGACCCACCCATAATGTATAGTGATGCTGTGTCAGGTAAAAAAGTATGTGTACACTAACTGGATTTGTTGCTCTAAGTCTTGCTGTAATTCAAGGAGACCTTCTTGAAGTTAAGCTAAGACATCACTTTACTTAATATTTATCACATCAATAAAAAATTATTATTCCAGCTCTGTTATGCTTTTTAAGGTTGTTGTCTTTTGAGTGGGAGGATGCTACTCCAATCAGTATCTAGTTTAGCAAGCTTCTTGCTGTATTCAATCTGGTATCTTTTGGAAGCCACACCCACAAGGGGTATAATTATAGGGCTATTATTATAGATCGGAGTTTGATAATGCCTAAAAAGGTAAATTTTATGGTTTCACTCAAAAGCTACAGAATTCAGTGTTCACTTACAAGACAATACCCAGGTGATCAGAAGATATGAAGGTTGGTATTACACAAAATTAGACTCATATTATATTATATAGTATTTTGAAACTGATTGGAGTCGCATCCGCCCACTCCTTAGTACCACCTTAATTATTTACTGGAAGCTGCATGTTCTAACACTTTGTTTTTTCATTAATGTGCTACTGATTATAGCTACTTACATAATGATGAAACAAAAACAAGTAGTCCACCTTATAACCATTACAATACAATTGCTTAAGTTACTCTATAGAAAATACATAATCTGTAATCTACTAAATAAAGAGCTGACAGCCAGAGTGATCTAACTAAAAAGCAGTACTATAGTCTGGTTAACACTTACAGGAGCAAAGAAAAATGTAAGAAGTCACCATATATATTTCATAGTGGGTATATAAATGTTTTAATCCATTATTGTGTATCATGAACAATTTCCAGTATTTGATTCAGTTTCAGTTAGATCATGCAATTCTAACTTCTAAACCTTTCAAATATATTTACTTGTATAGCCTCCACAACAGCTTGTGCATTTATCACTTCTCCATTCATTCCTATTACAAAGAAAGTTACTTGAAGTCCATCAGTTGTATCTTCTTTGTTAGTAATGATGATACCATTTGCTGACACAAATGTATCTTGTCTATATAAATAAAAGAGAAACATGTGTGTTACGATAGATTCAGAAAGTGTTAAATTTGAGCTTGCATGACAATGTTATAATTTTTTTCATAATATGTAACATTTTTCACAGCTCACAGGGTCATCCCTAAGGTTTTTCCCATGTGTCAAACTGTATTATATATAATGAAATGTTTGTTTCACGTATGCATTGTTTACACAGTTAAGGAAGTTGCAGTGTGGCATGCATGTAATGAATGTGTACTCAAGCATACTTTTTTCTTCATTTATCTTGCATGTCTATTATAATAGTCTATTTTTTAGGGCAATACTTGCCATAGAATTTCCTAAAGATCTATATCGCATACTGTATAATTGAAATTAAGAATTATTGTTTTAGGAATATGTACCAACTATTGAACTATAAGTTAGGATTATTATTAATTACCCATGCATACCAACAGAAGTATATTGTTAGATTTTTTCCATTCATTTTGTAACTGAAATTAATGATACATTGTATAGCAAATTAATTTTATTCAAACTGAAAGCAGATGTCATTCACATTCACAATCATAATGCCTCGGGAATCCAGTCCACTTTACCATGTAGGATAGGTTGGAATGTCCAATGCATACCCTTCACTACTATACACCATTCATATCCAATTGTCCATCCTCTCCCACTGTCCCATGTAGGAAAGGAAGGACTATTCCAATGGATTCCCATGTGTCCTCCCTACAACCATTTATATCCTATTGGATAGTCCTACATATCCTACATGGGACAGTGGGAGAGGATGGACAATTGGATATGAATGGTTGTAGGAAGGACACATGAGAATCTATTGGACAGTCCTACCTATCCTACATATATACTCTAGTGAATTCCCAAGTGTCCTATCCCATTAGGATAGGTAGATCTGACCCAATAATATCCAATCAATTCCCAGGTGTTTCATTTTACAGACTAAATAAATTTCTTGGGATATGTTATTTCTTATATATATACAGACATAATATAATATATATATAATTGGAATTAATAAGCTTCCTGGGATAGATAATAATTATTATAGTGATACAGATTAAATTAAATAAAGGGTAATAGATGACCAATTACTTAAATTCAAGTTTTGGAGTAATAGCAATATCATTAGGTTTGCTAGGACTTTTTGTCAGAGTATTTCTCAGACTTCGGCGAGGAGTGGTAACCTTAGCTGAACACTTTCAACCTGAACCACTTGCATCATCTTCTCTTTAACAATAGAAAATGAAAATATGAAACACACCAAATGAATACAAACCATATTTGTGGGTTTTTTTTAGGCGCATGCTTAGTGTTTAGCTCATATTTGCAAATCAGCACATGCTGATTACTTTTTTTTTAGCTGACATGCGCATGTGAGTAATTAATTGCATTATAATTATTATTAATTAATTTTTTGGGAGTGACCACATGTGCTGATCGTCGTGTAGTGAAGTGTGAATGGCTCAATATCTACAGTCTTTTTTAGATGGATGCATAGTTATAACTAAGAGAAAGAGCTACAAGAGTTCAAGCTTGGTGTTGTAGGTTCTATGAAGAACATAATCTTTACCAAACAAGTAAAAAGTATTCTTTAAACTCAAAGACAATACTGCGTTGAAAAAAGGATAAAGAAAAGATACACAAAAGTAAGAAAGGAAGCAAAACATGTTGTTCACAAGCACCTTTCCTAAGATCTGTGCTAATGTGGGCGTGACTGATAGTGCAGAAGCGCAATTAGCGCATATTCAAATTTTAACTGGTGTTTGTATTCACTGACTCCAATTTTATTTTAAACTTCCAATTTTTTTTATAATAATTAAATTTGACAGCCTTCCGACTCTAATTTAAAAAAATTGAAATTGGATGCTATGATTATTTTTATGTTTGAAACAGCACATGGTACAGCATGCCAGACAAAAATGATAGAGGTAAGTGTCATAGTTGGTAAAGCTAGGTAATAAAGCTTGCAAGCCTATATGGGTGGTTATGTAATAAATAAATAAAGCTAGCTAATAAGTAAGATTTCATGCTTAAATTACTGTTAGCTAATGAATTACTATAATATATTATATATATATATATATATATATATATATATATATATATATATATACAGGAAGAATCTGAAGATGTTTCTATCATTGTGGACTCTAACTCAACTACAGGTGAAGCTGAAGTTCTTGTACTAAGTTCTGATGATGAACGATCCCAATGTGAAAGATACTCCTTTCATTATGGAGTCTGACTGTAATACAGGTGAAGCAGAAGTTCTTTCTCTAAGTTCTGATGACTCCGCTGATGAACTTTGCAATGTCAAACGAATAAAAAGGTGAGCTAAGTACTGTAGTAGTTACATTAATGACAAAAATTAAAGAAAAAAACCTAATTTTATATTGTTTTACAGGGACAAAACAACAACATGTGATAATAATCAACTAGTGTATGAGTATCCTCCTCCAAAGTATTCAGCTGAAAGATTATTTGAAATATTATTTGATCCAGATATACCATATAACAAGGTGTGCAAGGAGAAGCCAAGTGGGATCAGGTGCAGTGCTGTTGATGCAGGCTATTTAAAATGTATTGATGACATTAAAAAAGATGAGTTCGGTATTTGGAATTACTCTGGGTCACATCCAGTAGCCTACAGTGTTCACTCAGACAATGGACACATGGTAATAGAAAAACAGGTGCTGTTGGAAAAAGCATTTACCATTTACGACGTATACATTGCACTCATCCATCAAATCCAGAGGTTAAGAGGATCGATGATCTGCTTTTTGTCTGGTGAGTTATAGCTATTATGATGTTAATATAAGTATATATAAATTAAAACTATTAATTATTATTATTTAAAGCATTTTTTGAATGGTGTTTAACCACACTATCTAACTCTAGTTTGTGTTTTAACCACTGTTTAGACTCCTTAGCTTTTAAAATACATGACAGACCACAGTGATACAAGAGATTTATATATTTGGGGTTCCTTTGATACACTAACTCAACATCATACAATTCTGTATAATTATATTGTAGTGATTATAATGACTTTGTTCTTTTTGTAAATGCAAGTAACAATCCTCACCATCTTTGCCTTGTTACATACCGAATGAATGCTGGCTTCATTCCAACATTGTCTTCACATGGCAATGCAAAAGTACCAAAACCATTTCACCCAACATGGCCTAGTACACTCAATCGGATAAAGATTGAGAGTTTTAATAAAGAGCCAAAGGCAATTGTAGAGCAAGTTTCGTCAGACGTTGGTGGAATTTTGGGTGCTTCAGCACCTGGAGAGCTACCCCATAATGAACTTCAAGTTTCCAATCAAAAAAGAAAGGCGAAAATCAGTGGAGCATTGGCATCAACAGCTGCTGATGAGTTATTTGCCATCATGCAGCAAGCACATATGCCAGACCCTGGACATAAGTCTTACGAGATATCAAGACAGCTCCAGAGCCAGCAATAATTTAGGCAAGTGACCAGCAGCTTAATGACTTGGTCCATTTTGGAGTATTTTTCGAAGAGTTTGGCATTATTACTATCGATCCTACATTAGTCTTGGTGACTTTGATGTAACCCCACTAACATATTGTCATCTGCTCTTGACAACAAGGCGCAACAATCAGCGACAAAGTTTCTTGGGTCCAGTGCTTATTCACTACACGAAAACCTTCTCTACTTATCTTTTTTTTTTGCGTCATCACTGATTGGGCTATCTCCTCAGCTTGAAGGAATTCGTGCATTTTGCTAAATGGAGCGACATGGAATGTATGAGTAGTACAGACATGGATGGATTTTTACAGTGGTTTACAACTAACAAGACAGATGTAATCTGCAAAACGATGCTACGCTCTGTAAGGGTGGAGTACGGTCTTGGCAACCCACCAGATATTTTCACAACAAATCCTAGTGAAAGTATCAATGCCCTGTTGAAGCACAAGCTGGATTACAAGAAATCAGAAATGTCTAAATTCATAGAGAAAGTCAAAGAGCTGTCACTGGAGTAAATTAAGGAAGTTGAACGTGCTGTTATAAATCGTGGCAAATATCAGTTTCGAGATGAATATAAATTTCTTGAAATCCCTGAGAGCAAATGGTTTACTATGAGCATTCAACAGCGAAAACACCATCTCACTAAAGTTCATTCATTGGCTGTTGTGAACTCCACTAGTGTTCAGGAATCAAGCAATAATGGCACATGTACGTCACAGTTGGCAATGACTATGGAGTCAGCTGCCAAGGGATTAAATGTTCCCCTCACTTGTGTAGAAGGTATTTGGAGAAAAGCGACTGGATTAATCAGTGATATAAATGTTGTAGTTCCTGACCCTGGCCAAAGCAAAGAAGCACAAATGGTTCTTAGTTACAGTGGGAAAACTCTACACTTAGTGACACCAACAAAAGGAGGGGGATACAACTGTGACAAGAATTGTTCAAACTGGAAGTCCATTGCTTTCAGTTCCCACACCGTAGTAGTAGCTCACATTAATGATAAACGTCCTCAATTTGTGGCCTTCCTACAAGAGAAGAAGAAAACTCCTAATTTAACCCAGCTAGTTACTTTCAACATGCCACGTGGTCGTGGTCGCAAAGGTGGCATTCCTCTGAGACAGAGAAAGTCAACACAAGCCCCTAGCACAAGAATTCCAATGACTGCAGTCTATTTGGACAGCAGCACTGGGGAGAAAACACCTAGCTATTTGGCAAGTTTTTATCAGCCACCTATCCCTCTATATTCTCCTGGATATTCCTCATCACCATGCTCTATTTATCCAGTTTATTATCAACATCAATTTCCTGGCATTTTTACCAATCCTGGACCCTTCAAGTTGTGCTTTAAGGAAACATTTCTGTTTGTATTGGGTGCAATAATCGTTATCCCAAGTCACCTAAACCTCCAGAAGATTTATGCATTAAACATCAAGAGTGGCGACAGTTTACACCTCAAGGAGCAGACTTGCCTCAGACGAAATACACTAATGTGTATTATCACTGCAGCCCAGAGTGCGAGTGGCTTTGTAACCCATATTTTGGGCTTGAGTCACTGAATATTCAAGAAGTTGAGGAACAGCTTGTTCTGGATCATAAAATTTATTTATCATCTTTTTTTTGGCTTAAATGTGCCATAATGTGGGCACATCTATTCTTGATTGTTACTGCATATTAATTATCATATTGCAGCATGACTATCATTATTTTATTTGGGTTTAATGCTACTAAATACATATTCTGCCTTATCTTATTACCAATCAAAAGTTTATTTTTTAAAAGTACCAAACGTCACTTCAATGGCTATACAGCCGTCTTTATCTGTGGTATAACAATAAAGAACATGTATAAATCATTCTATTTATATACCACTCTAAGTGTCATGCATCTATTTTTAAAAATTGGAGTCCAGTCCAGTAGTCCAGGTCCAGTGAATATAAACACCCAAATTTTAACGCATATTTCTTACTGTTTTGTCAATAAACACATACGATTAAAAACCCACAAATATGGTAGTGACACAAGCTTATGAGCAGCTATCCATGAGCAACCAACTGCAATACTTCCAGTGTTACCAGACTGTATAATTGTGCTTTTAGAATAGCCATGTACAACAGATCTAAATAGAATGAAACAGTCATGGTGTATACAGTTGGATGCTCATTTACTCTTCAGCCTGTGACAGTAATAATAATTAACTTTCATACATATAGGTTATTTATTACCAGCGCTGTTGGAATGGGACCCTTGCCTACATTACAAAGTAATACAAACTATATTTTTTCTAAATATAATAAGCCAAAAAATTATATATATATTATATTGCTCATTCGTATTGTCATATAATAATGAAAACGTTTATATCAGATGGTTTGCTTTATGTGTGCAAAACATGTAAAGTAATAAATTTTATTGGCATGTTAGTTTTGCATAATAATATTTAATATAATATTTAGATAAACTAACATATCAGTACTTATTACTTTATAACTGAAAGATTTTAATACCATTATACTAGTCTCTTCCTTGTCTATACTATAAGTCTTACATTTTACTGTAAAAAAAAACAACACTCTGTTTTGTCTTTGAAGTTTTTGTCTGTGGGCTCCAAACTACCGAACTGCCCATACACAGGTTCAGAAAAAAACCAACAAAATGTTGGCTGAGACCCTTTTCAGCATTTCCTGGTAGCAGTGACCTTGCAAAATTTTGTTGGTTAAAACCTCCTACTGTAAGACTTGTACTTTGCATTGAAAAGTTTGCTTCACCTGTAACTATAATATATATTTATAATATTATTATAACAAGCACAATTTCAGATTGAGACCTTTATTTCTGTGACACTCAAGCCTTCCTTTTCAGATCTAATTCCCAACAGCTATCAAGCCTCTTCCTTGTATCTCTACAGCATGCTCTTGCCCTGGACTTGCCATGGTTTAGACAATAATGTCTAGACCTTCAATAACTTCTGTGTTTCAAGAAACTATGTGTCCCTGGTGTGAAAACGAATGACATAATATTTGTGTTTGGTGTCAGAATGACATCATTCTAATACCACAGCAGCACATGGTCTATTTGAAGCACAAGTCTCAAGAATGAACATGGATTCACAAATGTGGGAAACTGCCGTATTTAGGAGAATGCATTTTGCAACCTTATATTTACCTCATGACATCCATCATTATTGGGATATCATAGCTACTTTTGCAAACCAAGGAAACCCTGAAAGCTCAAGCACGTCTCCAGAGTCAGTAAGAATTGTAATGGAAAATATTCAGACAATGAACACCAAACCCTCATGCTTAGATGTAAATCTGATTAGGGAGCTCATTACAATGAAGTATGGTCCAGCTAAGCAAGTATTAGGAGTTCCACTTGTGCCTAAACCAACAAAATGTGATTTATGTGGTGGAAACCTGCTACGTATAAGGTGATCATCCTTGCTGCATGACATTGTACACTGAGTCACTTGGCACTTTTCTTGCTACTCAATACTGTCACAATTATCGCAAGGGGTGTGTGCATTTGTCCAGTTCTATGGATACTGGAACAGGAACCCTGTGTTACAGTGTCGACTGGATGAGTCATCCATACTTTTCTTCATCTCAAGAAACAGGGTTTGAAATGGCAATGATTTCTTACAAGAAGCACGAGAAACATCATCACATTTAGGTAAGAATTGCTACTTTGCACTACGACTACAAATTAATGTAATTTAGAGTCAGTTAATTGTTGTCCATCATATGTATGAGAACACATGTGTATAGTCCTATAGAGCATGTCTGTTATGATGAAGGATGTCATCTTTGGAAGTATGCAATGAATCCATGTCAATGTGATGTAACCAAGACCACTTGGATTCTTTCTGAAGTAGCCGTTGTCATTGACAAGAGCATATGGCTGGTCACATTGGTATTTAGTGCAAAAAAAAAACCTGTGATCCCTGCCTCTTAAGGTACCTAACTTGCCCTCAAATTAAATGTATTCCTTGTGGTTCAATGCACTGTGTTCTCTCACATATACCACATATGCTTGTAGATACAGAACAGCTGTTTTCATGGCTGTCGTCATTACAACAAAGTAACAAAACAAAATGAGTCACCACACGTTTGCTTTCTTCCTCTTGTCCTATGTGACCAACAGCAGATAGATAGAGAAACTAAAGCGAGCTGGATTTCTTAAATAGAATTCCACATATTCACATTCTCTACTTTTAATATTATTAATAGTGTAATGATGTAATGGACTGAAATACGACAAATACTAAAAAGAACAGGAATCATAATTATATGTAAACTGTGTAGATAAAAAGACTGCTGCTCATAATTGTCTTATAATACACCTCAATCCTACAGATCAATGGGATAGGATGGACAGTAGGATATGAATGGTTGTAAGGTCACACGGGAATCCATTGGACAGTCCTACCTATCCTACATATGACAGTGGGACAGGATGGACAGTACGATTTGAATGGTTGTAAGCAAGACACATGGGAATCCATTGAAAAGTCCTACCTATCCTCATGGCGCAGTGGGATAGAATGGACAGTAGGATATGAATGGCTGTAGGGAGGACGCATGGGAATCCATTGGACAGTCCTACCTATCCTGCATGGGACAGTGGGATAGCAGGGTAGGGATAAGCTAATTCATTATTCCTAAGTGTGCAAGTGGTATTACCATGTGGGACATGGGATTTTGATGGCAATCTCAAAACGCATTCACATTCACCTCAGACAAACTTTCATAACTTTAGTTTGGAATGAGCAGCAGTCTTTTCATCTGCACAGTTTACATATAATTATGATTCCTGTTCTTTTTAGTATTTGTCGTATTTCAGTTCAATACTTCAATTTTCAGTTGCAGTAAAATCATTTATTAACCTTATGTCATTATGCCATATTATACTGAGAGGAGACAGCCGAGTAAAAATGAGGGGGGTGGGGGCTGAAGACTGTTATGGTATATGCAAGGATACATGGGCATGCTTGCATGCCCTGCACCCTAATAGGGGGTCTAAGGGCATGTGTCTCCAGGAAAATGTAAATTTGCATTTTCTGAAATTGCAATCTGATTAAATCAAGATGCATGATATGAAAATTAATACATGCAATCATACAGCAAGGAATACAGCTAACTATTATCAACATGCACATTAGTGTAGTAATGTATAATATTATTATGTAGTACATAACAACTATTTAGCTACTAAAGTTTTGGGATCTGCATTGGGTTCAGTGCCCTCTGGCCCCCTGTTTTCTCCTCCCCTTATATAGTATGTAATCACATCATAATTTTGAGGTCATCATGAATATGAACAGATATGTATGCGTTTTATTAATGTCGCATTTTATTAATGTATGCCAACCTCAACCATAATTATTTTATGTGCCTATAACATAATACAATAAAATAGTCTTTAGCCTTCTAAAATGTATGCGTTTTAATGATATTTACAATTATGACATTCGCATTACTTAAAAATACCTGTTCAATATTAAAATTTATATAAATATCTATATATTATATATATATATATATATATATATATATATATATATATATATATATATACCTTTTCAGTAAGTTTTGTTGATTATTTCTTTTTCTAAGTGAACTGGAATCATTATTAATTGTAACACATTTTTCAGGAGTTTCCCCACAATACTTATTGATAGCCACTGCAGTTGCCATTGTGAAATTATCTTGTCTTTCCTTGAACTGAGTAAATCAATAGACAAGTAAACAGGTATGTGTGTATACATGATTATAACTAAGATGTGAAAAGGGGTCCTCCATTTTTAAATGCTTCGGATTAGCTGCTCGTTTCAGATATCTTGTGTAATAAACCAACACAATTTGGGATATAGGTGGGGCTACAACTTGTCTTTAAAGATTGAAAGTTTAATTTGTTTTTATAAAAAGACATCTGAAAACAAACAGTTGAAGAAATCATTTTAGAGAAGTTAAAAAAAAAATAAGACCCCTTTACCTAGCTATGCATGATTATATGGAAGCTAGATAGAGAGACATATGGCTAGATAGAATGATCAATAGATTGATTTATTATGAAAGGAAGAGTGAATAAAAAAACCATGACATGAGCAGCAAAAAATGAAATAATAAATGTCACCATGTATGTTATTTGTGCAATAAACGTTTTGTCAAACATTTATATTTAAACTCTCACTATTCAGCCATTTTGTACAGGAAGACAACTAAATGTGGTATCTAAGTGAAGCAGTAGTTATTCTTCTTGGATACAAAATTTGGTTGATTGCCAATACAAAATGGCTGAATACCAAGTATGCATTAAGCTTGATAAAAAGTATTGTTCAAATGACTCAATTTCACATTTCATTCATAAAACTCACTGTTGATGTTGTTAAATTACTTAGTGTCACATTAAGACTATTCTGACGTTGTACTTCAGAAATTACTAGAGATGGTATAACCAGTGAATAAATAGAGAATACTAGTTGAAGGGTTTACAACCATAGTGGACTAACACAATATGGAATTTGTCTATATTGCGGAAAGATGCATTAAAAATTGGATATTATCAAATTTGAAATATTCTTAATTTTTATCTGCTACATTTTGAAAGCGTCTTCATGTTAACCTGGGTATATAACTGTTTTCTGGGTTACTCCAATAAGGTTCTCAGTCCTTGAACTTATTAATGATATATGTATTTGTATGCTGGGAATATAAACTCGCAATGTTAAGGTTTGACAAATAATTATTATATACTTGCTTATTTTTCCACTCTTTTTACTTTCAACAGTTCTTGTATAAGTTTTGTATTGTACGTCAGCTATAACAACAAGCTGATTTCATTCTGCTAGCTTCAGCATGTGTTCATTTATGTGGCATGCCCATTAATTGACTGAGCTCAAGTCCTCTGGAATGCAACTTCCCCAAAGTGCATACAATATACATGTATATGTGACATATAAACACATAAACAATTATACATAGATTTAACCCCTGTGTATAAATACATGTATTATACAAGTTGTGTCTGCATACCATTGCAAGTAACTCCATCAAAATCTAGCCAATAACTACTATTACATTCACAATAGAAGCTTCCATTAGTGTTTGTACAATTTTGAGAACAATTGTGTGTTCCATCACTACACTCATCAATATCTGAATAAAAAAATGCATAGATTAGTTAATTACATTATCTTTATACCTATATATATATTATAATAATAATTCTTATTATTATATTTGTACTTCATTAGTTAACTGTATTAAAACTCCTTTGAGTAGGGACGGTTTGCGAATTTCGTGATTTGTACACTACTCACGAAAATAAATCGTGAAGATATGGGCGTGGTAGCAGGTAAACGCCATGTGAATTCATGAATCGATTATGGTGTCATTATATTATTACTTCAAGCAAGATTCTGCTGTTCCAAGCCCACATGGAGCCTTATCTTCAAGTGTCCTTCTTCTGCCATTGATTCGTGGCCAACAACAGACATTGAGGAATTGATCATTGCTACAGAATAGGGATCAGCATCACCTCCAGCCTCTTGCATGCAAGTCAATACTTCATGCCTATAAAACGAATGCATGTGAGATCAGGAATATAAGATCGCATCACAATAAAATCTGTAATTGTGGTAACTATGACATCATAGGAAACCTTATAATATATGTGTATATAAAGCAATGTTTTATTCAGTTATTAATAGGTCTTTCTATTGTTTTGTGATATGATATGTTTGTTTACTTTGCCTATAATAAGGTTACAAAATATAATTGGCAACGAGGTCAACCTTCTGACTATGGCAACACTTGGGTAGATAGTTGCTTTCAACTCAACCATAGAGTCGATGTCGTAATGTGAACAACTTTCTACGACATCATTGATCCGGGCAAGAAATGCTCGATTTTACTTACTGTCTGTGGTCCATTGACATACCAATTGTTGAAGAGCTTAGTGCAACACGCACACCAATGGAGACGACTTACGATGAGATAGTCAAAACGTTCAAGACCTACTTTAATCCTAAATCATCACCTATTATCCAGAGATTCAAGTTCAACACGAGAGACCGTGATGCCAAAGAATCATTGGCTAACAATTTTTGCTGAACTTAGAGCACTCAGAGAATACTGTGATTTTGGGACAACCATTGAGAATATGATCAGAGATAGACTAGTTTGTAGTATCAATGACCACGGAATCCAACGTCATCTTTTTCAAGAAAGTAACTTGACTTGAGTGCATACAACATAGTACAAGCTATAGAAACTGCTTGGAAAAATATTCAGGACCTATGCAAGACCTTTCCAGCTGTGCAATGTGTACAGGCGTTAGAAGGTTCACCCACAGGTGTGAAGGAAACCATCAGTCAAACGTCTGTCATTTTCATTTGTAAATTGCCAAGCATGTGACAAGAAAGGCCATATTGCAAAAAGTTTGTCGTAGCAGCAGACCTAAATTGGTCTCCAGAAAACCCCTGAAGCGTCCCCATCACAAAGTAAAGGTCAAGGTCAAACACGCCCTACAATGCACTCTGCGATGAACGACAGCCCGCCTCCAGACTCTCAGGCCCTTGTTGTGGACACTGAACCAACCCCTGACACTTACAACCTACAAATGGAGCCAAACCTTCAATGGTCAATGTTCATGTGACAACTAACCTCTACCTTGACCAGATATTAAGCAAATACCCCATGGTATTCAAGAATGAACTTGGTTTGCTTAAAGAAATTAAAGCAAAGATGTTTGTGGATGTAGATGCTACACCCAGATTTTTCAAGCCAAGATCAGTGTCATACTACCTTAAGGAAATGGTGGCACAAGAACTAGCATGCTTATAGGACGATGGAATGATCTCTCCTGTTCGTTTCTCAGATTGGGCTACTCCAATCGTTCCTGCTGTTAAAAATGATGGGACTATTCGCATCTGTGGAGATCATAAAGTTACAGCAAATTTGGTGGCAAAACAAGGCTCCTACCCATTGCCACATGTTGAAGATTTATTTCCTAAAGTATCTGGTGGTAGGATTTTCTCTAAATTGAATTTACGTCATGCCAACTTACAAAAATTGAATTTGACGATCTATGATCATAAAGGTCGTTTTCAATACAATAGCCTTCCATTTGGTATTGCATCAGCTTCATCAATTTTCCAATGAGCTATGGATAGCCTTGTGCAAGGACTGCCGTGTGTATCAGCTTATTTAGATGACATCCTAGTTTCTGGTGTTGATCACCTTAACAATCTCGACAAAGTGTTTGGGCTTGACTCAATCGAATACCTTGGTCACATAATAGACAAGAATGGATTTCACACCTCTCCTGAGAAAGTCAAAGCCATTTCAGAAGCACTAACACCCACAAATGTCACCGAACTCAAATCATTTCTCGGACTAAAAGACTATTATGACAAATCTTTGTCTAATTTACATGTTACTCAAGAAAGGTACTCAATGATATTGGTTGGATGATCAAGAGAAGGCATTCAAACAAGATTAAAAAAATGCTACAGTCATCATCATTGTTGGTCCATTTTGATCCTTCTAAAGACCTAATTCTGTTGTGTGACGCTTCACAATATCATCTAGGAGGTGTCCTCAGTCATAAGATGGAGGATGGTAGTGAAAGGTCCATTGGTTTCACATCTAGAACACTCTCGAATGCATAGATGTACTCACAGTTAGAGAAAGAAGCTGTCGCCATAGTGTTCTAAGTGAAATGATTTCATCAATATCTACATGGTAGACAATTTTGTATCTGTTCAGATCACCAACCATTAAAATACCTATTTAATGAATCTAGACAAACTCCAGTGATGGCATCCTCTTGGATCCAACATTAGGCACATACATGTCTCGTGTTTGGAGATTAGCTCAAGTTGGCTGGACATGGTCAGATCTAAGCCCAGACTTCATTCCTTATTTAAATCATTGTCATGAACTCAGTGTTTTGGTTGATGTGGTTTATGGAGTTCACATGTTGTGATTCCACCCACTGGTCATGATATTATTCTAAACAACTCCATGAAGCTCACTCAGGAGTAAGCAGGATGAAACACTTAGCCCGCTGTTTTGTATGGTGGCCTGGTTTAGACTCCGCTATTGAAAACAGAGTTCGTTCATGGGATAAGTGTCAAACAAATCGTCCATTACTATCTGAAGCACCATTGCTCCCTTGGGAATACCCTATTAGACCCTGGACTTATCTACACATTGATCGTGCTGGTCCATTCCTAGGACACACTTTTCTCATTGTAGTGGATGCTCACACTAAGTGACTCGAGTCACACATAGTAAACTCTACTTCATCCGAAGCAACAATCAAAGTTCTTCGTAATCTGTTTGCTACCCATAGCATTCCAGAACACGTTATTTACCGGCCAAGAATTTAAACAATGCATGGAACAGAATGGTATCAAACATACAACATCACCATATCACTCACCTTCAAACGGACTAACTGAATGTGCATACAAACTGTTAAACATGGAATCAGTAAGCTAGAAGGTACTAAGGAGTGTAGACTTCCTCGTTTTCTATTCAATTATCGTGTAACTTCCCTATCAACTACAGAGTTATCACCTGCAGTACTCTTGATGGGAAGGAGATTATGTACTCGTGTGGATTTAATTCATCTAGACACAACACAAAATGTCATCATGAAACAAGGAAATGTTTGAGAACTCTTCTACTCCCCGACATTTTAAAGTTGGAGATGAACTGCCTATTATGAAGATTTCAGTGGTAAACGAAAATGGATTCCGGCATGGTTATTAAAGTAACTGGTCGAATATCCTACAAGCTCAAGACACAGTCTGGACATTTTATACGTCGTCATTTAGAACACTTACATGTTCGATATCTTTCAGACAATGTCACTGATCCTAGAACTGATCATTATGACTGGTCAGTATCAAGTACTTATACTAGTCCTGCTACAGAAGGTCCTCTGAATGTTTCACTTTCTAACTCATCAGATTCTCAAGAACTCACACAATTGTCTGTTCGTCGGTCAAACCAAATTTGTAACCCCGTGGATCGTCATACCCCAGTATCAACTTAAAAACGGAGGAGTGTGCTAACTACAACATCATAGGAAACCTTATAATATATGTGTGCATATAAAGCAAATTTTTATAGTTTTTATTCAGTTACTAATAGGTCTCTGTCTTCCTATTGTTTTGTCATTAGTTCATGGTACGTGTGTTTACTTTGCCTACAATAAGGTTACAACACATAACGAGCGCCGTCGGGACGGGACCCTCGCCTTCGTGGCAAAGTAATACAAACTATAATCTTTTTTTAAAAAATAATTGTCAAAAGATTATAATTATGTATATATATAATAACATTTACTTCAGATGGTTTATATAAAACATATAAAGTAATAAAATTGCACTGGAATGTTAGTTTTTATAATAATACAATAATAGTTATAAACTAACATGTCAGTACTTATTACTTTATAACTGAAAGATTTTAGTATGATTATACCAGTCTCTTCCTTGTCTATACTATAAGTCTTGCATTTTAGTCTCTGTTTTATCTCAAAATGAAAGAAAGATCTTCAATTAGTCTTGTGAAATGTGCTATAAAGAGAGCCTAGAGCACTAAGACAGGTCCTCAAAACTGCTGAAGTTCGAGTCACATGCACAGCACATGACTTAAAAATTTTAAATAGGCGGAGCCTGAAAGTAATGGAGAATTCTTGGAGCCAGTGCTCGATGTTGTACCAACCACTACCCAAGTTTTGTTTGCTTTTATGTAGTGCTTTACTAGCGATAGTCATGATACAGGAGTATTTATGTTTTAATGTGTCCAGATGTTCCCAAGAGTCTTCTCGAGTCTGGAAACAGTAACCGTGAGGTATAAAAATTGTGATAACTTTAAAACGGAAGGGTTTCACCAAAAGCCTGTTGTTACTTTTGATCATTGTATAATTTGAAGTCTTCCCGTATCTAGTTCGAGCCACCAGTGTTCGTAGTTTTTGCAAAATTTTGCGAACACACACACACACACACACACAGACACACAATATGATTACTGTACCCTTCCGCCTACGCTTCGCGGCGAGGGTAATTATGTGGAATTAGCATGTTTGAATTTTTGTAATAATTAATTATAATTATAATGTATAGCTGTAAGCATATACAAAGTATCTACATACCATTACATGTAACCTCATCAAAGTCTAGTTCATAACCATCATCATATTCACAAGTGAAGCTTCCATTAGTGTTAATACATATGTGAGAGCAATTGTGTGTTCCATCACTACACTCATCAATATCTCATTACAAACAGATGTACATAATTATGTGGAATTATATACATGCGTGTTTGAATGTTTGTAGTAATTATTAAACTTATAATTATCAGAAAGTATGGTAGTACTCTTCATGTACGGTTGGTGCAGAAAAACATGGCCGCCCATGTATTTCAATTGCAAGTGGTAGCCAAGCTGAAATCTCTCCTAATATATACAGATAAGTTAAAATATACATATAACTTATAAAACTGAGTAATTTTATGACTAAAAATATCTTTCAGATGTCCAGATATCTTCGTGAATGTAGAGATCTGGCGAGTAGCAAAACTGGCAAAATCTTCATATTCTTTCTTCTTTTTCATAAAAATAGATTTCTACGTTTCCGAAGCTATTAAAATAGTTTTAGCACAAATACAAATTTATTTACAGTTAAATTCAGGGGAACAAATTTCCTACTGTTCTGTTTTTTGACTGCCATCACAGCAACCTACTTACTACGGGACGCCATTTGTAATAAACCACACCTATAAATCACACCCATTAATTTAAGTATATAATAATTGATTTTTTATAAAATCTATAAATAGATCATAAAGTACCCTGCCTGTATGTTTAGACAACCACGTGTTATTAAGAGTTCAGAAGTTACTGTTATTGAAGGATATAACTCAGTACTCCTGTGAACTGTCAGTGGAGTTCTGATTTTAAGGGATCCTTGAGAAATACTCCTTCGGTAGACTGTCAGTCAAGTTCTCATTTTAAGGGATCCATGAGATCAGTTTTATTATTAAAATAATAATGTCCTATAAACTATCAAGTTTATATCTTAGTTACACACGATAGCTATAATAATATCCTATAAACTACACCCTATAGCTATAATAATATTCTGTAAACTATCAAGTTTATATCTTAGGTACACACGAAAGCTATAAACTACATGCACCCAATAGCTATAATATCTTAGTTACAATACTGCAATGATATCTATTGAGCAATGGCGTGCTAAAATTGGCTGCTTCGTAACTTGCGCTGGTAAATGCAAATGCACTGGGAAGGTATTAAACAGGGGAAGCACTCGCTCACATTACAGTATAAAGTTGTTTATTTTGATAACGACTGTTTTGAGTGCAATTCTCACTATGGCTGGTGATGTTGAGTTGAATCCAGGCCCACGTGGTTTCAGGAACTGTTCACAATGCGAACAACAAGTTCCAATAAATGCAAAACATCACTAACTGTGGATTATCTTTCAATTCTCGCAAATCTACTGAAGCAAAAAGGTCTCAATGGAATAAGGATTACTATCAAACCCAAAAAAATGGAAATTTTGGTTCACAGAAAAGAAACCTACACTAAGCATGCTAAAGAGTTTAAAATTGCCAGTAAGATTATTTATGATGCTAACCCGACATGGAAGTTGGTTATTTCATGTGCAAGATATAAAATCAATCCTGAGGTAAAGAAGGCAGCTTCTGTAGCCAGGTATAAAATCAACCCTGGGAAACAGAAGGCAGTATCTATAGCAAAATATAAAATCAACCCTGAGAAGCAGAAGGCAGCTTTCCTAGCCAGGTATAAAATCAACCCTGAGAAACAGAAGGCAGCATCTATAGCAAAATACCCTGAGAAGCAGAAGGCAGCTTCCCTAGCCAGGCGTTAAATCAACCCTGAGAAACAGAAGGCAGCATCTATAGCAAAATACCCTGAGAAGCAGAAGGCAGCTTCCCTAGCCAGGCGTTAAATCAACCCTGAGAAACAGAAGGCAGCATCTATAGCAAAATACCCTGAGAAGCAGAAGGCAGCTTCCCTAGCCAGGTGTTAAATCAACCCTGAGAAACAGAAGGCAGCATCTATAGCAAAATACCCTGAGAAGCAGAAGGCAGCTTCCCTAGCCAGGCGTTAAATCAACCCTGAGAAACAGAAGGCAGCATCTATAGCAAAATACCCTGAGAAGCAGAAGGCAGCTTCCCTAGCCAGGTATTAAATCAACCCTGAGAAACAGAAGTCAGCTTCTTTGGCAGGTATAAAATCGATCCTGATAAGCCTGATGTCAAACAGCAGTATGTACAATATAGTATGTTACATGATTCACAAACATTGGTGCAATTAATAAAGGATTATAAGAAACAGCATCCTGACTTAGCTAAAAGAATGTCAAGGGCTATGAGTCAGGCTGTTTGTAAAATAGCTGCTAAGAAGGTCCTTAATAAAGCATTACAGTTGACGAAAAGAAAATGTAGGGTCTTTGCTTAAAAATATAAGATTAATCAAATGCCTTAATATTAAAGAAAATGAAGATTTTGTTGAAGGGGTTCACAGTGCTGCTTCTGAGCCTTACTATTTTGATGCGTCTTACCGCCTAGTAAAAATAGACTTTGCAATACCTGTTGATGAAAATGGTCACTGCAGATAATGAAATTGAAAAACACACAAACAAACCCCTAAAATGGCAATGCTATAGTCACTGTATTTACAGTGACTATAGCATTGCCATTTACCATAGCTGAGGTTAATGCTATTGTGACTCTAAAAGAATTTCAAAAACCCATTAAAGAAGTGCTACACACTTTACAGGTGTGTGATGACAGCTGCCCAAATGAACACTTCAGCAAGAGTGTTAAATTGTAATGCTATAGATCGTGAAGGTCATACAGGGCAGCATCTACTCATTATCCAGTGTTAAGACATTTCCTGCATGATTTATATAATGCTATCAAAAGCAATGTACATATTACTACTATAGACAATGCTATATGTACTGGTGACTTCATTCCTTGATGGAAATTACAAAAATTATCAATATTAATAATTTAAAATTTTATTCCCCAACATAATTAATATTTATACACCATAAGCTTACAGAAACATATTTCACTAGCTATGATTATAAACATTATATATATCAATATATTATAATCATGATAATTAAATTATTATAATAATGCAGTAAACTTCAGCACTGTTCCTTTTTCTGGATCCTACAGAAAATATTAATGCTGTAAATAAAAGAGAATAGTCATTACAGAATAGTCATCACACAATTGATACTGAAACAAAACAAAAGACTGACAAACTCCGTTCCAGATATTGATTCATTGGAAAGCTGCCAACTATGAAATGATATACTCATTATATTAGAATTGAAACAAGAATATAATAAAGCTAAATTTTAACACAATTATTCCATTCCAATCCCCCTCCAATTATCCTCTTCATAATGAGTACTATTCTAGTTGTCAATTCAAAAAAAATTAAGGTAACAAGAATAATAAAAACGTTTTCCAAAAAATGAAAGAAAATGTAGGGATATCAAAACCGAAAAAGCACAGGAACAAGGTTGGGATGGTACCTGAGCAGCAAAATTAAAATAACCACTTCCATATAACAACTCTACATAAGTATAATTTATTTTTTATACTCAACAGCTATACTTATGTAGGGCTATATGGAAGTGGTTATTTTAACTTTGCTACTCAGGTACCATCCCAACCTTGTTCCTGTGCTTTTTCGGTTTGATATCCCTACATTTTCTTCATTTTTTGGAAAATGTTTTTCTTATTCTTGTACAATGTATAGCATTATGTATACACACAGTTTGTACATACCATTACAAGTAACATTATCAAAGTGTATATGATAACCATCATTACATCTACACGTGTAGCTTCCATTAGTGTTAGTACATACTTGAGAGCAATTGTGTGTTCTATCACTACACCGTATGCGGCTGCAGAATACCCAGGCCGGGCTAGAGAAATGACTCGCAAAGCACATTGTAAATTTTTAGCCTAATTAATTATTCATGAATGTGGTCAATTAAAAATTAATTAATTAACTACAACAAACGGTATTATTAATATTTATTTTATTTCAACGAAAGTTCAATATTTTTATTGACATAATACAAGTCTAGAACTCTTATGCTTCTCTGCAAACTGTAAGACGAGGCTATCTAGCGAGTTCCAAAGTTGACTGGACACATTTCTTTCAATGTATAGGAGTGCTAAGTTGGAAAGACGCTCGTGAGTCATCATGAAAGGAAGATATGTTTTGAGTATACGCAATGAAGAGAAAGATCATTCGGCTGAAGCTGTATTTACACCCAAAGTCATAGCAATTTGGATGCACTTAAGCAGCATCGGAAAACACTCTTTAACTTCCAAAAGTTCTCGGTACACATGATGTAAGAAAGTTGGCAGGTTTTTGTATCCCGCTTAAAAGTGCCATACTCCCTTGTTGGAAATGATATATATACCAGTTGGCTGTCGAGGTGACTCAGATTTATGATGTGCTATATCAGTTGGTGGTCTATCAGCAGTGTGCTGTGCGAGTTGCCGGGACAGTAGTCTCAGTAACATCAGTAGGTTGAGATGACGAGGAATCCTGAACACTGTCAGCTGTTAATATCCGGGACAGTAGTCTCAGTAACATCAGTAGGTTGAGATGACGAGGAATCCAGCTGTTAATATATAATTTTCATTCATTATTTATAATCACTATTCTAAACTATTAATTAAGCTTACTGTTAGAAATTAAACTAGCACTATAACTATTAATATATGAGTATCCTCTTCCTGAGTTCTAGAACACTGGCGCTTAGACATGGTACAAATTGTCTAATGCAGAACAGTTGGATTTGGAAGCCGCAAAAATTAACTAAACAAACCACAAAAGCATGTCTTGTGCAGTTGTGGTTATGGTGGTTTCCTGCAACAAAACAACCAAAACGTGGGCGATTTAATTTCAACTGGGGCATAGGTTGCTGCAGCCACCTATGCACTACACTCATCAGTATCTGTTTCTCTTCAGATTTACATAATTACATGTATGTGAAATTATATACATGCATGTTTTAAAGTTGTAATAATTGTTATCATTATAATTAGAATTATACAATGCATAGTATTATGTATACACACATACCATTACAAGTGACATTATCAAAGTCTAGATAATAACCATCATTACATCCACACGTGTAGCTTCCAATAGTGTTAGTACATATTTGAGAGCAATTGTGTGTTTCATCACTACACTCTTTAGTGTCTGAAGAGAAACAGATTTACATAATTACATGCATGTATGTGGAATTATATACATGCATGTTTGAATATTGTAATAATTGTTATGAGAACTAAACAACATATAGCATTATGTACACACACATTTTGTACATACCATTACAAGTAACATTATCAACGTCTAGATAATAACCATCATTACATTCACACATGTAGCTTCCAATAGTATTAGTACATATTTGAGAGCAATTATGTGTTCCATCATTACACTCATCAGTGTCTGAAGACAAACAGATTCACATAATGTGGAATTATATATATGCATGTTTGAATCTTTGTAATAATTGGTATCATCAGAGAGTACTGAACTATACAAAGTATAGCATTATGTATACACACATTTTGTACATACCATTACAAGTAACATTATCAAAGTCTAGAAAATAACCATCATTACATCCACACGTGTAGCTTCCAATAGTGTTAGTACATATTTGAGAGCAATTGTGTGTTCCCTCACTACACTCATCAGTATCTTAAGAGAAACAGATTTACATAATTACATGTATGTGGAATTATATACATGCATGTGTGAATGTTGTAATAATTGTTCTCAGAACTATACAATGTGTAGTATTTGTATACACAAATTTTGTACATACCATTACAAGTAACATTATCAAAGTCTAGATAATAACCATCATTACATCCACATGTGTAGCTTCCAATAGTGTTATTACATATTTGAGAGCAATTGTGTGTTTCATCACTACACTCATCAGTGTCTAAAGAGAAACAGATTTACGTAATGTGGAATTATATATATGCATGTTTGAATCTTTGTAATAATTGGTATCATTAGAGAGTACAGAACTATACAAAGTATAGCATTATGTATACACACATTTTGTACATACCATTACAAGTAACATTATCAAAGTCTAGATAATAACCATCATTACATCCACACGTGTAGCTTCCAATATTGTTAGTACATATTTGAGAGCAATTGTGTGTTTCATCACTACACTCATCAGTATCTGAAGAGAAACAGATTTACGTAATTACATGTATGTGGAATTATATACATGCATGTTTGAATGTTGTAATAATTGTTCTCAGAACTATACAATGTGTAGTATTTGTATACACACATTTTGTACATACCATTACAAGTAACATTATCAAAGTCTAGATAATAACCATCATTACATCCACACGTGTAGCTTCCAATAGTGTTAGTACATATTTGAGAGCAATTGTGTGTTTCATCACTACACTCATCAGTATCTGAAAAGAAACAGATTTACGTAATGTGGAATTATATATATGCATGTTTGAATCTTTGTAATAATTGGTATCATTAGAGAGTACAGAACTATACAAAGTATAGCATTATGTATACACACATTTTGTACATACCATTACAAGTAACATTATCAAAGTCTAGATAATAACCATCATTACATCCACACGTGTAGCTTCCAATAGTGTTAGTACATATTTGAGAGCAATTATGTGTTCCATCACTACACTCATCAGTATCTGAAGAGAAACAGATTTACATAAGTACATGTATGTGGAATTATATACATGCATGTTTGAATGTTGTAATAATTGTTATCAGAACTATACAATGTATAGCATTATGTATACACACATTTTGTACATACCATTACAAGTAACATTATCAAAGTCTAGATAATAACCGTCATTACATTCACACGTGTAGCTTCCAATAGTGTTATTACATATTTGAGAGCAATTGTGTGTTTCATCACTACACTCATCAGTGTCTGAAGAGAAACAGATTTACATAATGTGGAATTATATATATGCATGTTTGAATCTATGTAATAATTGGTATCATCAGAGAGTACTGAACTATACAAAGTATAGCATTATGTATACACAAATTTTGTACATACCATTACAAGTAACATTATCAAAGTCTAGATAATAACCATCATTACATCCACACGTGTAGCTTCCAATAGTGTTAGTACATATTTGAGAGCAATTTTGTGTTTCATCACTACACTCATCAGTGTCTGAAGAGAAACAGATTTACATAATGTGGAATTATATATATGCATGTTTGAATCTTTGTAATAATTGGTATCATCAGAGAGTACTGAACTATACAAAGTATAGCATTATGTATACCCACATTTTGTACATACCATTACAAGTAACATTATCAAAGTCTAGATAATAGCCATCATTACATTCACACATGTAGCTTCCAATAGTATTAGTACATATTTGAGAGCAATTATGTGTTCCATCATTACACTCATCAGTGTCTGAAGAGAAACAGATTTACGTAATAACATGTATGTGGAATTATATACATGCATGTTTGAATGTTGTAATAATTGTTCTGAGAACTATACAATGTGTAGCATTTGTATACACACATTTTGTACATACCATTACAAGTAACATTATCAAATTCTAGATAATAACCATCATTGCATCCACACGTGTAGCTTCCAATAGTGTTATTACATATTTGAGAGCAATTGTGTGTTTCATCACCACACTCATCAGTGTCTGAAGAGAAACAGATTTACATAATGTGGAATTATATAAAAGCATGGTTGAATCTTTGTAAGAATTGTAATCAGAGAGTACAGAACTATACAATGTATAGCATTATGTATACACACATTTTGTACATACCATTACAAGTAACATTATCAAAGTCTAGATAATAACCATCATTACATTCACACGTGTAGCTTCCAATAGTGTTATTACATATTTGAGAGCAATTGTGTGTTTCATCACTACACTCATCAGTGTCTGAAGAGAAACAGATTTACGTAATGTGGAATTATATACATGCATGTTTGAATCTTTGTAATAATTGGTATCATTAGAGAGTACAGAACTATACAAAGTATAGCATTATGTATACACACATTTTGTACATACCATTACAAGTAACATTATCAAAGTCTAGATAATAACCATCATTACATTCACACGTGTAGCTTCCAATAGTGTTAGTACATATTTGAGAGCAATTGTGTGTTTCATCACTACACTCATTAGTGTCTGAAGAGAAACAGATTTACATAATGTGGAATTATATATATGCATGTTTGAATCTTTGTAATAATTGGTATCATCAGAGAGTACTGAACTATACAAAGTATAGCATTATGTATACCCACATTTTGTACATACCATTACAAGTAACATTATCAAAGTCTAGATAATAGCCATCATTACATTCACACATGTAGCTTCCAATAGTATTAGTACATATTTGAGAGCAATTATGTGTTCCATCATTACACTCATCAGTGTCTGAAGAGAAACAGATTTACGTAATAACATGTATGTGGAATTATATACATGCATGTTTGAATGTTGTAATAATTGTTCTGAGAACTATACAATGTGTAGCATTTGTATACACACATTTTGTACATACCATTACAAGTAACATTATCAAAGTCTAGATAATAACCGTCATTACATTCACACGTGTAGCTTCCAATAGTGTTATTACATATTTGAGAGCAATTGTGTGTTTCATCACTACACTCATCAGTGTCTGAAGAGAAACAGATTTACATAATGTGCAATTATATATATGCATGTTTGAATCTTTGTAATAATTGGTATCATCAGAGAGTACTGAACTATACAAAGTATAGCATTATGTTTACACACATTTTGTACATACCATTACAAGTAACATTATCAAAGTCTAGATAATAACCATCATTACATTCACACATGTAGCTTCCAATAGTATTAGTACATATTTGAGAGCAATTATGTGTTCCATCATTACACTCATCAGTGTCTGAAGAGAAACAGATTTACGTAATTACATGTATGTGAAATTATATACATGCATGTTTGAATGTTGTAATAATTGTTATCAGAACTATACAATGTATAGCATTATGTATACACACATTTTGTACATACCATTACAAGTAACATTATCAAAGTCTAGATAATAACCATCATTACATCCACACGTGTAGCTTCCAATAGTGTTAGTACATATTTGAGAGCAATTATGTGTTCCATCACTACACTCATCAGTATCTGAAGAGAAACAGATTTACATAAGTACATGTATGTGGAATTATATACATGCATGTTTGAATGTTGTAATAATTGTTATCAGAACTATACAATGTATAGCATTATGTATACACACATTTTGTACATACCATTACAAGTAACATTATCAAAGTCTAGATAATAACCGTCATTACATTCACACGTGTAGCTTCCAATAGTGTTATTACATATTTGAGAGCAATTGTGTGTTTCATCACTACACTCATCAGTGTCTGAAGAGAAACAGATTTACATAATGTGGAATTATATATATGCATGTTTGAATCTATGTAATAATTGGTATCATCAGAGAGTACTGAACTATACAAAGTATAGCATTATGTATACACAAATTTTGTACATACCATTACAAGTAACATTATCAAAGTCTAGATAATAACCATCATTACATCCACACGTGTAGCTTCCAATAGTGTTAGTACATATTTGAGAGCAATTTTGTGTTTCATCACTACACTCATCAGTGTCTGAAGAGAAACAGATTTACATAATGTGGAATTATATATATGCATGTTTGAATCTTTGTAATAATTGGTATCATCAGAGAGTACTGAACTATACAAAGTATAGCATTATGTATACCCACATTTTGTACATACCATTACAAGTAACATTATCAAAGTCTAGATAATAGCCATCATTACATTCACACATGTAGCTTCCAATAGTATTAGTACATATTTGAGAGCAATTATGTGTTCCATCATTACACTCATCAGTGTCTGAAGAGAAACAGATTTACGTAATAACATGTATGTGGAATTATATACATGCATGTTTGAATGTTGTAATAATTGTTCTGAGAACTATACAATGTGTAGCATTTGTATACACACATTTTGTACATACCATTACAAGTAACATTATCAAATTCTAGATAATAACCATCATTGCATCCACACGTGTAGCTTCCAATAGTGTTATTACATATTTGAGAGCAATTGTGTGTTTCATCACCACACTCATCAGTGTCTGAAGAGAAACAGATTTACATAATGTGGAATTATATAAAAGCATGGTTGAATCTTTGTAAGAATTGTAATCAGAGAGTACAGAACTATACAATGTATAGCATTATGTATACACACATTTTGTACATACCATTACAAGTAACATTATCAAAGTCTAGATAATAACCATCATTACATTCACACGTGTAGCTTCCAATAGTGTTATTACATATTTGAGAGCAATTGTGTGTTTCATCACTACACTCATCAGTGTCTGAAGAGAAACAGATTTACGTAATGTGGAATTATATACATGCATGTTTGAATCTTTGTAATAATTGGTATCATTAGAGAGTACAGAACTATACAAAGTATAGCATTATGTATACACACATTTTGTACATACCATTACAAGTAACATTATCAAAGTCTAGATAATAACCATCATTACATTCACACGTGTAGCTTCCAATAGTGTTAGTACATATTTGAGAGCAATTGTGTGTTTCATCACTACACTCATTAGTGTCTGAAGAGAAACAGATTTACATAATGTGGAATTATATATATGCATGTTTGAATCTTTGTAATAATTGGTATCATCAGAGAGTACTGAACTATACAAAGTATAGCATTATGTATACCCACATTTTGTACATACCATTACAAGTAACATTATCAAAGTCTAGATAATAGCCATCATTACATTCACACATGTAGCTTCCAATAGTATTAGTACATATTTGAGAGCAATTATGTGTTCCATCATTACACTCATCAGTGTCTGAAGAGAAACAGATTTACGTAATAACATGTATGTGGAATTATATACATGCATGTTTGAATGTTGTAATAATTGTTCTGAGAACTATACAATGTGTAGCATTTGTATACACACATTTTGTACATACCATTACAAGTAACATTATCAAAGTCTAGATAATAACCGTCATTACATTCACACGTGTAGCTTCCAATAGTGTTATTACATATTTGAGAGCAATTGTGTGTTTCATCACTACACTCATCAGTGTCTGAAGAGAAACAGATTTACATAATGTGCAATTATATATATGCATGTTTGAATCTTTGTAATAATTGGTATCATCAGAGAGTACTGAACTATACAAAGTATAGCATTATGTTTACACACATTTTGTACATACCATTACAAGTAACATTATCAAAGTCTAGATAATAACCATCATTACATTCACACATGTAGCTTCCAATAGTATTAGTACATATTTGAGAGCAATTATGTGTTCCATCATTACACTCATCAGTGTCTGAAGAGAAACAGATTTACGTAATTACATGTATGTGAAATTATATACATGCATGTTTGAATGTTGTAATAATTGTTATCAGAACTATACAATGTATAGCATTATGTATACACACATTTTGTACATACCATTACAAGTAACATTATCAAAGTCTAGATAATAACCATCATTACATCCACACGTGTAGCTTCCAATAGTGTTAGTACATATTTGAGAGCAATTATGTGTTCCATCACTACACTCATCAGTATCTGAAGAGAAACAGATTTACATAAGTACATGTATGTGGAATTATATACATGCATGTTTGAATGTTGTAATAATTGTTATCAGAACTATACAATGTATAGCATTATGTATACACACATTTTGTACATACCATTACAAGTAACATTATCAAAGTCTAGATAATAACCGTCATTACATTCACACGTGTAGCTTCCAATAGTGTTATTACATATTTGAGAGCAATTGTGTGTTTCATCACTACACTCATCAGTGTCTGAAGAGAAACAGATTTACATAATGTGGAATTATATATATGCATGTTTGAATCTATGTAATAATTGGTATCATCAGAGAGTACTGAACTATACAAAGTATAGCATTATGTATACACAAATTTTGTACATACCATTACAAGTAACATTATCAAAGTCTAGATAATAACCATCATTACATCCACACGTGTAGCTTCCAATAGTGTTAGTACATATTTGAGAGCAATTTTGTGTTTCATCACTACACTCATCAGTGTCTGAAGAGAAACAGATTTACATAATGTGGAATTATATATATGCATGTTTGAATCTTTGTAATAATTGGTATCATCAGAGAGTACTGAACTATACAAAGTATAGCATTATGTATACCCACATTTTGTACATACCATTACAAGTAACATTATCAAAGTCTAGATAATAGCCATCATTACATTCACACATGTAGCTTCCAATAGTATTAGTACATATTTGAGAGCAATTATGTGTTCCATCATTACACTCATCAGTGTCTGAAGAGAAACAGATTTACGTAATAACATGTATGTGGAATTATATACATGCATGTTTGAATGTTGTAATAATTGTTCTGAGAACTATACAATGTGTAGCATTTGTATACACACATTTTGTACATACCATTACAAGTAACATTATCAAATTCTAGATAATAACCATCATTGCATCCACACGTGTAGCTTCCAATAGTGTTATTACATATTTGAGAGCAATTGTGTGTTTCATCACCACACTCATCAGTGTCTGAAGAGAAACAGATTTACATAATGTGGAATTATATAAAAGCATGGTTGAATCTTTGTAAGAATTGTAATCAGAGAGTACAGAACTATACAATGTATAGCATTATGTATACACACATTTTGTACATACCATTACAAGTAACATTATCAAAGTCTAGATAATAACCATCATTACATTCACACGTGTAGCTTCCAATAGTGTTATTACATATTTGAGAGCAATTGTGTGTTTCATCACTACACTCATCAGTGTCTGAAGAGAAACAGATTTACGTAATGTGGAATTATATACATGCATGTTTGAATCTTTGTAATAATTGGTATCATTAGAGAGTACAGAACTATACAAAGTATAGCATTATGTATACACACATTTTGTACATACCATTACAAGTAACATTATCAAAGTCTAGATAATAACCATCATTACATTCACACGTGTAGCTTCCAATAGTGTTAGTACATATTTGAGAGCAATTGTGTGTTTCATCACTACACTCATTAGTGTCTGAAGAGAAACAGATTTACATAATGTGGAATTATATATATGCATGTTTGAATCTTTGTAATAATTGGTATCATCAGAGAGTACTGAACTATACAAAGTATAGCATTATGTATACCCACATTTTGTACATACCATTACAAGTAACATTATCAAAGTCTAGATAATAGCCATCATTACATTCACACATGTAGCTTCCAATAGTATTAGTACATATTTGAGAGCAATTATGTGTTCCATCATTACACTCATCAGTGTCTGAAGAGAAACAGATTTACGTAATAACATCTTTGTGGAATTATATACATGCATGTTTGAATGTTGTAATAATTGTTCTGAGAACTATACAATGTGTAGCATTTGTATACACACATTTTGTACATACCATTACAAGTAACATTATCAAAGTCTAGATAATAACCGTCATTACATTCACACGTGTAGCTTCCAATAGTGTTATTACATATTTGAGAGCAATTGTGTGTTTCATCACTACACTCATCAGTGTCTGAAGAGAAACAGATTTACATAATGTGCAATTATATATATGCATGTTTGAATCTTTGTAATAATTGGTATCATCAGAGAGTACTGAACTATACAAAGTATAGCATTATGTTTACACACATTTTGTACATACCATTACAAGTAACATTATCAAAGTCTAGATAATAACCATCATTACATTCACACATGTAGCTTCCAATAGTATTAGTACATATTTGAGAGCAATTATGTGTTCCATCATTACACTCATCAGTGTCTGAAGAGAAACAGATTTACGTAATTACATGTATGTGAAATTATATACATGCATGTTTGAATGTTGTAATAATTGTTATCAGAACTATACAATGTATAGCATTATGTATACACACATTTTGTACATACCATTACAAGTAACATTATCAAAGTCTAGATAATAACCATCATTACATCCACACGTGTAGCTTGCAATAGTGTTATTACATATTTGAGAGCAATTGTGTGTTTCATCACTACACTCATCAGTGTCTGAAGAGAAACAGATTTACGTAATGTGGAATTATATACATGCATGTTTGAATCTTTGTAATAATTGGTATCATTAGAGAGTACAGAACTATACAAAGTATAGCATTATGTATACACACATTTTGTACATACCATTACAAGTAACATTATCAAAGTCTAGATAATAACCATCATTACATTCACACGTGTAGCTTCCAATAGTGTTAGTACATATTTGAGAGCAATTGTGTGTTTCATCACTACACTCATTAGTGTCTGAAGAGAAACAGATTTACATAATGTGGAATTATATACATGCATGTTTGAATGTTGTAATAATTGTTATCAGAACTATACAATGTATAGTATTATGCATACACACATTTTGTACATACCATTACAAGTAACATTATCAAAGTCTAGAAAATAACCATCATTACATCCACACATGTAGCTTCCAATAGTGTTAGTACATATTTGAGAGCAATTATGTGTTCCATCACTACACTCATCAGTATCTGAAGAGAAACAGATTTACATAAGTACATGTATGTGGAATTGTATACATGCATGTTTGAATGTTGTAATAATTGTTCTGAGAACTATACAATGTGTAGCATTTGTATACACACAATTTGTACATACCATTACAAGTAACATTATCAAAGTCTAGATAATAACCATCATTACATCCACACGTGTAGCTTCCATTAGTGTTAGTACATATTTGAGAGCAATTGTGTGTTTCATCACTACACTCATTAGTGTCTGAACAGAAACAGATTTACATAATGTGGAATTATATACATGCATGTTTGAATGTTGTAATAATTGTTATCAGAGAGTACAGAACTATACAATGTATAGCATTATCTATACACACATTTTGTACATACCATTACAAGTAACATTATCAAAGTCTAGATAATAACCGTCATTACATTCACACGTGTAGCTTCCAATAGTGTTATTACATATTTGAGAGCAATTGTGTGTTTCATCACTACACTCATCAGTGTCTGAAGAAAAACAGATTTACATAATGTGGAATTATATATATGCATGTTTGAATCTATGTAATAATTGGTATCATCAGAGAGGACTGAACTATACAAAGTATAGCATTATGTATACACACAATTTGTACATACCATTACAAGTAACATTATCAAAGTCTAGATAATAACCATCATTACATTCACACATGTAGCTTCCAATAGTATTAGTACATATTTGAGAGCAATTATGTGTTCCATCATTACACTCATCAGTGTCTGAAGAGAAACAGATTTACGTAATAACATGTATGTGGAATTATATACATGCATGTTTGAATGTTGTAATAATTGTTCTGAGAACTATACAATGTGTAGCATTTGTATACACACATTTTGTACATACCATTACAAGTAACATTATCAAATTCTAGATAATAACCATCATTGCATCCACACGTGTAGCTTCCAATAGTGTTATTACATATTTGAGAGCAATTGTGTGTTTCATCACCACACTCATCAGTGTCTGAAGAGAAACAGATTTACATAATGTGGAATTATATAAAAGCATGGTTGAATCTTTGTAAGAATTGTAATCAGAGAGTACAGAACTATACAATGTATAGCATTATGTATACACACATTTTGTACATACCATTACAAGTAACATTATCAAAGTCTAGATAATAACCATCATTACATTCACACGTGTAGCTTCCAATAGTGTTATTACATATTTGAGAGCAATTGTGTGTTTCATCACTACACTCATCAGTGTCTGAAGAAAAACAGATTTACATAATGTGGAATTATATATATGCATGTTTGAATCTATGTAATAATTGGTATCATCAGAGAGGACTGAACTATACAAAGTATAGCATTATGTATACACACATTTTGTACATACCATTACAAGTAACATTATCAAAGTCTAGATAATAACCATCATTACATTCACACATGTAGCTTCCAATAGTATTAGTACATATTTGAGAGCAATTATGTGTTCCATCATTACACTCATCAGTGTCTGAAGAGAAACAGATTTACGTAATTACATGTATGTGAAATTATATACATGCATGTTTGAATGTTGTAATAATTGTTATCAGAACTATACAATGTATAGCATTATGTATACACACATTTTGTACATACCATTACAAGTAACATTATCAAAGTCTAGATAATAACCATCATTACATCCACACGTGTAGCTTGCAATAGTGTTATTACATATTTGAGAGCAATTGTGTGTTTCATCACTACACTCATCAGTGTCTGAAGAGAAACAGATTTACGTAATGTGGAATTATATACATGCATGTTTGAATCTTTGTAATAATTGTTATCATTAGAGAGTACAGAACTATACAAAGTATAGCATTATGTATACACACATTTTGTACATACCATTACAAGTAACATTATCAAAGTCTAGATAATAACCATCATTACATTCACACGTGTAGCTTCCAATAGTGTTAGTACATATTTGAGAGCAATTATGTGTTCCATCACTACACTCATCAGTATCTGAAGAGAAACAGATTTACATAAGTACATGTATGTGGAATTGTATACATGCATGTTTGAATGTTGTAATAATTGTTCTGAGAACTATACAATGTGTAGCATTTGTATACACACAATTTGTACATACCATTACAAGTAACATTATCAAAGTCTAGATAATAACCATCATTACATCCACACGTGTAGCTTCCATTAGTGTTATTACATATTTGAGAGCAATTGTGTGTTTCATCACTACACTCATTAGTGTCTGAACAGAAACAGATTTACATAATGTGGAATTATATACATGCATGTTTGAATGTTGTAATAATTGTTATCAGAACTATACAATGTATAGCATTATCTATACACACATTTTGTACATACCATTACAAGTAACATTATCAAAGTCTAGATAATAACCGTCATTACATTCACACGTGTAGCTTCCAATAGTGTTATTACATATTTGAGAGCAATTGTGTGTTTCATCACTACACTCATCAGTGTCTGAAGAAAAACAGATTTACATAATGTGGAATTATATATATGCATGTTTGAATCTATGTAATAATTGGTATCATCAGAGAGGACTGAACTATACAAAGTATAGCATTATGTATACACACATTTTGTACATACCATTACAAGTAACATTATCAAAGTCTAGATAATAACCATCATTACATTCACACATGTAGCTTCCAATAGTATTAGTACATATTTGAGAGCAATTATGTGTTCCATCATTACACTCATCAGTGTCTGAAGAGAAACAGATTTACGTAATTACATGTATGTGAAATTATATACATGCATGTTTGAATGTTGTAATAATTGTTATCACAACTATACAATGTATAGCATTATGTATACACACATTTTGTACATACCATTACAAGTAACATTATCAAAGTCTAGATAATAACCATCATTACATTCACACGTGTAGCTTCCAATAGTGTTATTACATATTTGAGAGCAATTGTGTGTTTCATCACTACACTCATCAGTGTCTGAAGAGAAACAGATTTACGTAATGTGGAATTATATACATGCATGTTTGAATCTTTGTAATAATTGTTATCATTAGAGAGTACAGAACTATACAAAGTATAGCATTATGTATACACACATTTTGTACATACCATTACAAGTAACATTATCAAAGTCTAGATAATAACCATCATTACATCCACACGTGTAGCTTCCAATAGTGTTAGTACATATTTGAGAGCAATTATGTGTTCCATCACTACACTCATCAGTATCTGAAGAGAAACAGATTTACATAAGTACATGTATGTGGAATTGTATACATGCATGTTTGAATGTTGTAATAATTGTTCTGAGAACTATACAATGTGTAGCATTTGTATACACACAATTTGTACATACCATTACAAGTAACATTATCAAAGTCTAGATAATAACCATCATTACATCCACACGTGTAGCTTCCATTAGTGTTAGTACATATTTGAGAGCAATTGTGTGTTTCATCACTACACTCATTAGTGTCTGAACAGAAACAGATTTACATAATGTGGAATTATATACATGCATGTTTGAATGTTGTAATAATTGTTCTGAGAACTATACAATGTGTAGCATTTGTATACACACATTTTGTACATACCATTACAAGTAACATTATCAAAGTCTAGATAATAACCATCATTACATCCACACGTGTAGCTTCCAATAGTGTTATTACATATTTGAGAGCAATTGTGTGTTTCATCACCACACTCATCAGTGTCTGAAGAGAAACAGATTTACATAATGTGGAATTATATATAAGCATGGTTGAATCTTTGTAAGAATTGTTATCAGAGAGTACAGAAGTATACAATGTATAGCATTATGTATACACACATTTTGTACATACCATTACAAGTAACATTATCAAAGTCTAGATAATAACCATCATTACATTCACACGTGTAGCTTCCAATAGTGTTATTACATATTTGAGAGCAATTGTGTGTTTCATCACTACACTCATCAGTGTCTGAAGAGAAACAGATTTACATAATGTGGAATTATATATATGCATGTTTGAATCTTTGTAATAATTGGTATCATCAGAGAGTACTGAACTATACAAAGTATAGCATTATGTATACACACATTTTGTACATACCATTACAAGTAACATTATCAAAGTCTAGATAATAACCATCATTACATTCACACGTGTAGCTTCCAATAGTGTTATTACATATTTGAGAGCAATTGTGTGTTTCATCACCACACTCATCAGTGTCTGAAGAGAAACAGATTTACATAATGTGGAATTATATATAAGCATGGTTGAATCTTTGTAAGAATTGTTATCAGAGAGTACAGAACTATACAATGTATAGCATTATGTATACACACATTTTGTACATACCATTACAAGTAACATTATCAAAGTCTAGATAATAACCATCATTACATCCACACGTGTAGCTTGCAATAGTGTTATTACATATTTGAGAGCAATTGTGTGTTTCATCACTACACTCATCAGTGTCTGAAGAGAAACAGATTTACGTAATGTGGAATTATATACATGCATGTTTGAATCTTTGTAATAATTGTTATCATTAGAGAGTACAGAACTATACAAAGTATAGCATTATGTATACACACATTTTGTACATACCATTACAAGTAACATTATCAAAGTCTAGATAATAACCATCATTACATTCACACGTGTAGCTTCCAATAGTGTTAGTACATATTTGAGAGCAATTATGTGTTCCATCACTACACTCATCAGTATCTGAAGAGAAACAGATTTACATAAGTACATGTATGTGGAATTGTATACATGCATGTTTGAATGTTGTAATAATTGTTCTGAGAACTATACAATGTGTAGCATTTGTATACACACAATTTGTACATACCATTACAAGTAACATTATCAAAGTCTAGATAATAACCATCATTACATCCACACGTGTAGCTTCCATTAGTGTTAGTACATATTTGAGAGCAATTGTGTGTTTCATCACTACACTCATTAGTGTCTGAACAGAAACAGATTTACATAATGTGGAATTATATACATGCATGTTTGAATGTTGTAATAATTGTTATCAGAACTATACAATGTGTAGCATTTGTATACACACATTTTGTACATACCATTACAAGTAACATTATCAAATTCTAGATAATAACCATCATTGCATCCACACGTGTAGCTTCCAATAGTGTTATTACATATTTGAGAGCAATTGTGTGTTTCATCACCACACTCATCAGTGTCTGAAGAGAAACAGATTTACATAATGTGGAATTATATAAAAGCATGGTTGAATCTTTGTAAGAATTGTAATCAGAGAGTACAGAACTATACAATGTATAGCATTATGTATACACACATTTTGTACATACCATTACAAGTAACATTATCAAAGTCTAGATAATAACCATCATTACATTCACACGTGTAGCTTCCAATAGTGTTATTACATATTTGAGAGCAATTGTGTGTTTCATCACTACACTCATCAGTGTCTGAAGAAAAACAGATTTACATAATGTGGAATTATATATATGCATGTTTGAATCTATGTAATAATTGGTATCATCAGAGAGGACTGAACTATACAAAGTATAGCATTATGTATACACACATTTTGTACATACCATTACAAGTAACATTATCAAAGTCTAGATAATAACCATCATTACATTCACACATGTAGCTTCCAATAGTATTAGTACATATTTGAGAGCAATTATGTGTTCCATCATTACACTCATCAGTGTCTGAAGAGAAACAGATTTACGTAATAACATGTATGTGGAATTATATACATGCATGTTTGAATGTTGTAATAATTGTTCTGAGAACTATACAATGTGTAGCATTTGTATACACACATTTTGTACATACCATTACAAGTAACATTATCAAATTCTAGATAATAACCATCATTGCATCCACACGTGTAGCTTCCAATAGTGTTATTACATATTTGAGAGCAATTGTGTGTTTCATCACCACACTCATCAGTGTCTGAAGAGAAACAGATTTACATAATGTGGAATTATATAAAAGCATGGTTGAATCTTTGTAAGAATTGTAATCAGAGAGTACAGAACTATACAATGTATAGCATTATGTATACACACATTTTGTACATACCATTACAAGTAACATTATCAAAGTCTAGATAATAACCATCATTACATTCACACGTGTAGCTTCCAATAGTGTTATTACATATTTGAGAGCAATTGTGTGTTTCATCACTACACTCATCAGTGTCTGAAGAAAAACAGATTTACATAATGTGGAATTATATATATGCATGTTTGAATCTATGTAATAATTGGTATCATCAGAGAGGACTGAACTATACAAAGTATAGCATTATGTATACACACATTTTGTACATACCATTACAAGTAACATTATCAAAGTCTAGATAATAACCATCATTACATTCACACATGTAGCTTCCAATAGTATTAGTACATATTTGAGAGCAATTATGTGTTCCATCATTACACTCATCAGTGTCTGAATAGAAACAGATTTACGTAATTACATGTATGTGAAATTATATACATGCATGTTTGAATGTTGTAATTATTGTTATCACAACTATACAATGTATAGCATTATGTATACACACATTTTGTACATACCATTACAAGTAACATTATCAAAGTCTAGATAATAACCATCATTACATTCACACGTGTAGCTTCCTATAGTGTTATTACATATTTGAGAGCAATTGTGTGTTTCATCACCACACTCATCAGTGTCTGAAGAGAAACAGATTTACATAATGTGGAATCATATATAAACATGGTTGAATCTTTGTAAGAATTGTTATCAAAGAGTATAGAACTATACAATATATAGCATTATGTATACACACATTTTGTACATACCATCACAAGTAACATTATCAAAGTCTAGATAATAACCATCATTACATTCACACGTGTAGCTTCCAATACTGTTATTACATATTTGAGAGCAATTGTGTGTTTCATCACTACACTCATCAGTGTCTGAAGAGAAACAGATTTACATAATGTGGAATTATATATATGCATGTTTGAATCTTTGTAATAATTGGTATCATCAGAGAGTACTGAACTATACAAAGTATAGCATTATGTATACACACATTTTGTACATACCATTACAAGTAACATTATCAAAGTCTAGATAATAACCATCATTACATTCACACGTGTAGCTTCCAATAGTGTTATTACATATTTGAGAGCAATTGTGTGTTTCATCACTACACTCATTAGTGTCTGAAGAGAAACAGATTTACATAATGTGGAATTATATATAAGCATGGTTGAATCTTTGTAATAATTGTTATCAGAGAGTACAGAACTATATAATGTATAGCATTATGTATACACACATTTTGTACATACCATTACAAGTAACATTATCAAAGTCTAGATAATAACCATCATTACATCCACACGTGTAGCTTCCAATAGTGTTATTACATATTTGAGAGCAATTGTGTGTTTCATCACCACACTCATCAGTGTCTGAAGAGAAACAGATTTACATAATGTGGAATTATATATAAGCATGGTTGAATCTTTGTAATAATTGGTATCATCAGAGAGTACTGAACTATACAAAGTATAGCATTATGTATACACACATTTTGTACATACCATTACAAGTAACATTATCAAAGTCTAGATAATAACCATCATTACATTCACACGTGTAGCTTCCAATAGTGTTATTACATATTTGAGAGCAATTGTGTGTTTCATCACCACACTCATCAGTGTCTGAAGAGAAACAGATTTACATAATGTGGAATCATATATAAACATGGTTGAATCTTTGTAAGAATTGTTATCAAAGAGTATAGAACTATACAATATATAGCATTATGTATACACACATTTTGTACATACCATTACAAGTAACATTATCAAAGTCTAGATAATAACCATCATTACATTCACACGTGTAGCTTCCAATACTGTTATTACATATTTGAGAGCAATTGTGTGTTTCATCACTACACTCATCAGTGTCTGAAGAGAAACAGATTTACATAATGTGGAATTATATATATGCATGTTTGAATCTTTGTAATAATTGGTATCATCAGAGAGTACTGAACTATACAAAGTATAGCATTATGTATACACACATTTTGTACATACCATTACAAGTAACATTATCAAAGTCTAGATAATAACCATCATTACATTCACACGTGTAGCTTCCAATAGTGTTATTACATATTTGAGAGCAATTGTGTGTTTCATCACTACACTCATTAGTGTCTGAAGAGAAACAGATTTACATAATGTGGAATTATATATAAGCATGGTTGAATCTTTGTAATAATTGTTATCAGAGAGTACAGAACTATATAATGTATAGCATTATGTATACACACATTTTGTACATACCATTACAAGTAACATTATCAAAGTCTAGATAATAACCATCATTACATCCACACGTGTAGCTTCCAATAGTGTTAGTACATATTTGAGAGCAATTGTGTGTTTCATCACTACACTCATTAGTGTCTGCAGAGAAACAGATTTACATAATGTGAAATTATATATAAGCATGGTTGAATGTTGTAATAATTGTTCTGAGAACTATACAATGTGTAGCATTTGTATACACACATTTTGTACATACCATTACAAGTAACATTATCAAAGTCTAGATAATAACCATCATTACATCCACACGTGTAGCTTCCAATAGTGTTATTACATATTTGAGAGCAATTGTGTGTTTCATCACCACACTCATCAGTGTCTGAAGAGAAACAGATTTACATAATGTGGAATTATATATAAGCATGGTTGAATCTTTGTAATAATTGGTATCATCAGAGAGTACTGAACTATACAAAGTATAGCATTATGTATACACACATTTTGTACATACCATTACAAGTAACATTATCAAAGTCTAGATAATAACCATCATTACATTCACACGTGTAGCTTCCAATAGTGTTATTACATATTTGAGAGCAATTGTGTGTTTCATCACCACACTCATCAGTGTCTGAAGAGAAACAGATTTACATAATGTGGAATCATATATAAGCATGGTTGAATCTTTGTAAGAATTGGTATCATCAGAGAGTACTGAACTATACAAAGTATAGCATTATGTATACACACATTTTGTACATACCATTACAAGTAACATTATCAAAGTCTAGATAATAACCATCATTACATTCACACGTGTAGCTTCCAATAGTGTTATTACATATTTGAGAGCAATTGTGTGTTTCATCACCACACTCATCAGTGTCTGAAGAGAAACAGATTTACATAATGTGGAATCATATATAAGCATGGTTGAATCTTTGTAAGAATTGTTATCAGAGAGTACAGAACTATACAATGTATAGCATTATGTATACACACATTTTGTACATACCATTGCAAGTAACATTATCAAAGTCTAGATAATAACCATCATTACATTCACACGTGTAGCTTCCAATAGTGTTATTACATATTTGAGAGCAATTGTGTGTTTCATCACCACACTCATCAGTGTCTGAAGAGAAACAGATTTACATAATGTGGAATTATATACATGCATGTTTGAATGTTGTAATAATTGTTCTGAGAACTATACAATGTGTAGCATTTGTATACACACATTTTGTACATACCATTACAAGTAACATTATCAAAGTCTAGATAATAACCATCATTACATTCACACGTGTAGCTTCCAATAGTGTTATTACATATTTGAGAGCAATTGTGTGTTTCATCACCACACTCATCAGTGTCTGAAGAGAAACAGATTTACATAATGTGGAATTATATATAAGCTTGATTGAATCTTTGTAAGAATTGTTATCAGAGAGTACAGAACTATACAATGTATAGCATTATGTATACACACATTTTGTACATACCATTACAAGTAACATTATCAAAGTCTAGATAATAACCATCATTACATTCACACGTGTAGCTTCCAATAGTGTTATTACATATTTGAGAGCAATTGTGTGTTTCATCACTACACTCATCAGTGTCTGAAGAGAAACAGATTTACATAATGTGGAATTATATATATGCATGTTTGAATCTTTGTAATAATTGGTATCATCAGAGAGTACTGAACTATAAAAAGTATAGCATTATGTATACACACATTTTGTACATACCATTACAAGTAACATTATCAAAGTCTAGATAATAACCATCATTACATCCACACGTGTAGCTTCCAATAGTGTTAGTACATATTTGAGAGCAATTGTGTGTTTCATCACTACACTCATTAGTGTCTGAAGAGAAACAGATTTACATAATGTGGAATTATATACATGCATGTTTGAATGTTGTAATAATTGTTCTGAGAACTATACAATGTGTACCATTTGTATACACACATTTTGTACATACCATTACAAGTAACATTATCAAAGTCTAGATAATAACCATCATTACATCCACACGTGTAACTTCCAATAGTGTTATTACATATTTGAGAGCAATTGTGTGTTTCATCACCACACTCATCAGTGTCTGAAGAGAAACAGATTTACATAATGTGGAATTATATATACGTATGCATGTTTGAATCTTTGTAATAAATGGTATCATCAGAGAGTACTGAACTATACAAAGTATAGCATTATGTAAACACACATTTTGTACATACCATTACAAGTAACATTATCAAAGTCTAGATAATAACCATCATTACATTCACACGTGTAGCTTCCAATAGTGTTATTACATATTTGAGAGCAATTGTGTGTTTCATCACTACACTCATCAGTGTCTGAAGAGAAACAGATTTACATAATGTGGAATTATATATACGTATGCATGTTTGAATCTTTGTAATAATTGGTATCATCAGAGAGTACTGAACTATACAAAGTATAGCATTATGTATACACACATTTTGTACATACCATTACAAGTAACATTATCAAAGTCTAGATAATAACCATCATTACATTCACACGTGTAGCTTCCAATAGTGTTATTACATATTTGAGAGCAATTGTGTGTTTCATCACTACACTCATCAGTGTCTGAAGAGAAACAGATTTACATAATGTGGAATTATATATAAGCATGGTTGAATCTTTGTAAGAATTGTTATCAGAGAGTACAGAACTATACAATGTATAGCATTATGTATACACACACTTTGTACATACCATTACAAGTAACATTATCAAAGTCTAGATAATAACCATCATTACATCCACATGTGTAGCTTCCAATAGTGTTATTACATATTTGAGAGCAATTGTGTGTTTCATCACTACACTCATCAGTGTCTGAAGAGAAACAGATTTACATAATGTGGAATTATATATATGCATGTTTGAATCTTTGTAATAATTGGTATCATCAGAGAGTACTGAACTATACAAAGTATAGCATTATGTATACACACATTTTGTACATACCATTACAAGTAACATTATCAAAGTCTAGATAATAACCATCATTACATTCACACGTGTAGCTTCCAATAGTGTTATTACATATTTGAGAGCAATTGTGTGTTTCATCACCACACTCATCAGTGTCTGAAGAGAAACAGATTTACATAATGTGGAATTATATATAAGCTTGATTGAATCTTTGTAAGAATTGTTATCAGAGAGTACAGAACTATACAATGTATAGCATTATGTATACACACATTTTGTACATACCATTACAAGTAACATTATCAAAGTCTAGATAATAACCATCATTACATTCACACGTGTAGCTTCCAATAGTGTTATTACATATTTGAGAGCAATTGTGTGTTTCATCACTACACTCATCAGTGTCTGAAGAGAAACAGATTTACATAATGTGGAATTATATATATGCATGTTTGAATCTTTGTAATAATTGGTATCATCAGAGAGTACTGAACTATAAAAAGTATAGCATTATGTATACACACATTTTGTACATACCATTACAAGTAACATTATCAAAGTCTAGATAATAACCATCATTACATCCACACGTGTAGCTTCCAATAGTGTTAATACATATTTGAGAGCAATTGTGTGTTTCATCACTACACTCATTAGTGTCTGAAGAGAAACAGATTTACATAATGTGGAATTATATACATGCATGTTTGAATGTTGTAATAATTGTTCTGAGAACTATACAATGTGTAGCATTTGTATACACACATTTTGTACATACCATTACAAGTAACATTATCAAAGTCTAGATAATAACCATCATTACATCCACACGTGTAACTTCCAATAGTGTTATTACATATTTGAGAGCAATTGTGTGTTTCATCACCACACTCATCAGTGTCTGAAGAGAAACAGATTTACATAATGTGGAATTATATATACGTATGCATGTTTGAATTTTTGTAATAAATGGTATCATCAGAGAGTACTGAACTATACAAAGTATAGCATTATGTAAACACACATTTTGTACATACCATTACAAGTAACATTATCAAAGTCTAGATAATAACCATCATTACATTCACACGTGTAGCTTCCAATAGTGTTATTACATATTTGAGAGCAATTGTGTGTTTCATCACTACACTCATCAGTGTCTGAAGAGAAACAGATTTACATAATGTGGAATTATATATACGTATGCATGTTTGAATCTTTGTAATAATTGGTATCATCAGAGAGTACTGAACTATACAAAGTATAGCATTATGTATACACACATTTTGTACATACCATTACAAGTAACATTATCAAAGTCTAGATAATAACCATCATTACATTCACACGTGTAGCTTCCAATAGTGTTATTACATATTTGAGAGCAATTGTGTGTTTCATCACTACACTCATCAGTGTCTGAAGAGAAACAGATTTACATAATGTGGAATTATATATAAGCATGGTTGAATCTTTGTAAGAATTGTTATCAGAGAGTACAGAACTATACAATGTATAGCATTATGTATACACACACTTTGTACATACCATTACAAGTAACATTATCAAAGTCTAGATAATAACCATCATTACATCCACATGTGTAGCTTCCAATAGTGTTATTACATATTTGAGAGCAATTGTGTGTTTCATCACTACACTCATCAGTGTCTGAAGAGAAACAGATTTACATAATGTGGAATTATATATATGCATGTTTGAATCTTTGTAATAATTGGTATCATCAGAGAGTACTGAACTATACAAAGTATAGCATTATGTATACACACATTTTGTACATACCATTACAAGTAACATTATCAAAGTCTAGATAATAACCATCATTACATTCACACGTGTAGCTTCCAATAGTGTTATTACATATTTGAGAGCAATTGTGTGTTTCATCACCACACTCATCAGTGTCTGAAGAGAAACAGATTTACATAATGTGGAATTATATATATGCATGTTTGAATCTTTGTAATAATTGGTATCATCAGAGAGTACTGAACTATACAAAGTATAGCATTATGTATACACACATTTTGTACATACCATTACAAGTAACATTATCAAAGTCTAGATAATAACCATCATTACATTCACACGTGTAGCTTCCAATAGAGTTATTACATATTTGAGAGCAATTGTGTGTTTCATCACTACACCCATTAGTGTCTGAAGACAAACAGATTTACATAATGTGGAATTATATACATGCATGTTTGAATGTTGTAATAATTGTTCTGAAAACTATACAATGTGTAGCATTTGTATACACACATTTTGTACATACCATTACAAGTAACATTATCAAAGTCTAGATAATAACCATCATTACATCCACACGTGTAGCTTCCAATAGTGTTATTACATATTTGAGAGCAATTGTGTGTTTCATCACTACACTCATCAGTGTCTGAAGAGAAACAGATTTACATAATGTGGAATTATATATACGTATGCATGTTTGCATCTTTGTAATAATTGGTATCATCAGAGAGTACTGAACTATACAAAGTATAGCATTATGTATACACACATTTTGTACATACCATTACAAGTAACATTATCAAAGTCTAGATAATAACCATCATTACATTCACACGTGTAGCTTCCAATAGTGTTATTACATATTTGAGAGCAATTGTGTGTTTCATCACTACACTCATCAGTGTCTGAAGAGAAACAGATTTACATAATGTGGAATTATATATATGCATGTTTGAATCTTTGTAATAATTGGTATCATCAGAGAGTACTGAACTATACAAAGTATAGCATTATGTATACACACATTTTGTACATACCATTACAAGTAACATTATCAAAGTCTAGATAATAACCATCATTGCATCCACACGTGTAGCTTCCAATAGTGTTATTACATATTTGAGAGCAATTGTGTGTTTCATCACCACACTCATCAGTGTCTGAAGAGAAACAGATTTACATAATGTGGAATTATATATAAGCATGGTTGAATCTTTGTAAAAATTGTTATCAGAGAGTACAGAACTATACAATGTATAGCATTATGTATACACACATTTTGTACATACCATTACAAGTAACATTATCAAAGTCTAGATAATAACCATCATTACATTCACACGTGTAGCTTCCAATAGTGTTATTACATATTTGAGAGCAATTGTGTGTTTCATCACTACACTCATTAGTGTCTGAAGAGAAACAGATTTACATAATGTGGAATTATATACATGCATGTTTGAATGTTGTAATAATTGTTCTGAGAACTATACAATGTGTAGCATTTGTATACACACATTTTGTACATACCATTACAAGTAACATTATCAAAGTCTAGATAATAACCATCATTACATCCACACGTGTAGCTTCCAATAGTGTTAGTACATATTTGAGAGCAATTGTGTGTTTCATCACCACACTCATCAGTGTCTGAAGAGAAACAGATTTACATAATGTGGAATTATATAAAAGCATGGTTGAATCTTTGTAAGAATTGTTATCAGAGAGTACAGAACTATACAATGTATAGCATTATGTATACACACATTTTGTACATACCATTACAAGTAACATTATCAAAGTCTAGATAATAACCATCATTACATTCACACGTGTAGCTTCCAATAGTGTTATTACATATTTGAGAGCAATTGTGTGTTTCATCACTACACTCATTAGTGTCTGAAGAGAAACAGATTTACATAATGTGGAATTATATACATGCATGTTTGAATGTTGTAATAATTGTTCTGAGAACTATACAATGTGTAGCATTTGTATACACACATTTTGTACATACCATTACAAGTAACATTATCAAAGTCTAGATAATAACCATCATTACATCCACACGTGTAGCTTCCAATAGTGTTATTACATATTTGAGAGCAATTGTGTGTTTCATCACTACACTCATCAGTGTCTGAAGAGAAACAGATTTACATAATGTGGAATTATATATACGTATGCATGTTTGAATCTTTGTAATAATTGGTATCATCAGAGAGTACTGAACTATACAAAGTATAGCATTATGTATACACACATTTTGTACATACCATTACAAGTAACATTATCAAAGTCTAGATAATAACCATCATTACATCCACACGTGTAGCTTCCAATAGTGTTAGTACATATTTGAGAGCAATTGTGTGTTTCATCACTACACTCATTAGTGTCTGAAGAGAAACAGATTTACATAATGTGGAATTATATACATGCATGTTTGAATGTTGTAATAATTGTTCTGAGAACTATACAATGTGTAGCATTTGTATACACACATTTTGTACATACCATTACAAGTAGCATTATCAAAGTCTAGATGATAACCATCATTACATCCACACGTGTAGCTTCCAATAGTGTTATTACATATTTGAGAGCAATTGTGTGTTTCATCACCACACTCATCAGTGTCTGAAGAGAAACAGATTTACATAATGTGGAATTATATATAAGCATGGTTGAATCTTTGTAAGAATTGTTATCAGAGAGTACAGAACTATACAATGTATAGCATTATGTATACACACATTTTGTACATACCATTACAAGTAACATTATCAAAGTCTAAATAATAACCATCATTACATTCACACGTGTAGCTTCCAATAGTGTTATTACATATTTGAGAGCAATTGTGTGTTTCATCACTACACTCATCAGTGTCTGAAGAGAAACAGATTTACATAATGTGGAATTATATATATGCATGTTTGAATCTTTGTAATAATTGATATCATCAGAGAGTACTGAACTATACAAAGTATAGCATTATGTATACACACATTTTGTACATACCATTACAAGTAACATTATCAAAGTCTAGATAATAACCATCATTGCATCCACACGTGTAGCTTCCAATAGTGTTATTACATATTTGAGAGCAATTGTGTGTTTCATCACCACACTCATCAGTGTCTGAAGAGAAACAGATTTACATAATGTGGAATTATATATAAGCATGGTTGAATCTTTGTAAGAATTGTTATCAGAGAGTACAGAACTATACAATGTATAGCATTATGTATACACACATTTTGTACATACCATTACAAGTAACATTATCAAAGTCTAAATAATAACCATCATTACATCCACACGTGTAGCTTCCAATAGTGTTAGTACATATTTGAGAGCAATTGTGTGTTTCATCACTACACTCATTAGTGTCTGAAGAGAAACAGATTTAAATAATGTGGAATTATATACATGCATGTTTGAATGTTGTAATAATTGTTCTGAGAACTATACAATGTGTAGCATTTGTATACACACATTTTGTACATACCATTACAAGTAACATTATCAAAGTCTAGATAATAACCATCATTACATCCACACGTGTAGCTTCCAATAGTGTTAGTACATATTTGAGAGCAATTGTGTGTTTCATCACCACACTCATCAGTGTCTGAAAAGAAACAGATTTACATAATGTGGAATTATATATAAGCATGGTTGAATCTTTGTAAGAATTGTTATCAGAGAGTACAGAACTATACAATGTATAGCATTATGTATACACACATTTTGTACATACCATTACAAGTAACATTATCAAAGTCTAGATAATAACCATCATTACATTCACACGTGTAGCTTCCAATAGTGTTATTACATATTTGAGAGCAATTGTGTGTTTCATCACTACACTCATCAGTGTCTGAAGAGAAACAGATTTACATAATGTGGAATTATATACATGCATGTTTGAATGTTGTAATAATTGTTCTGAGAACTATACAATGTGTAGCATTTGTATACACACATTTTGTACATACCATTACAAGTAACATTATCAAAGTCTAGATAATAACCATCATTACATCCACACGTGTAGCTTCCAATAGTGTTATTACATATTTGAGAGCAATTGTGTGTTTCATCACTACACTCATCAGTGTCTGAAGAGAAACAGATTTACATAATGTGGAATTATATATATGCATGTTTGAATCTTTGTAATAATTGGTATCATCAGAGAGTACTGAACTATACAAAGTATAGCATTATGTATACACACATTTTGTACATACCATTACAAGTAACATTATCAAAGTCTAGATAATAACCATCATTGCATCCACACGTGTAGCTTCCAATAGTATTATTACATATTTGAGAGCAATTGTGTGTTCCCTCACTACACTCATCAGTATCTTAAGAGAAACAGATTTACATAATTACATGTATGTGGAATTGTATACATGCATGTTTGAATGTTGTAATAATAATTATTGTTATCAGAACTATACAAAGTATAGCATTATGTATACACACATTTTGTACATACCATTACAAGTAACATTATCAAAGTCTAGATAATAACCATCATTACATCCACACGTGTAGCTTCCAATAGTGTTATTACATATTTGAGAGCAATTGTGTGTTTCATCACTACACTCATCAGTGTCTGAAGAGAAACAGATTGACATAATTTTGTATAGATGCATGTTTGAGTGTTTGTAATAATAATTATTATAAGTAATAGTTATATCACGCCAAGGAGGGCTGTATGTAATTTACAGTCACCGACCACGAGGGCATGTAGCGCCCGAGTGGGAGGTGAATGTACTGCCCGACAAACTTTATTACTATACTTATGATTCCAACATAGCAGGCAGTGTCAGTAAACAGTTTTCATGTTCTGAGGAGTGAGGACACAAATGCACACGCGCAATTAATTCCACGTGGATTCTAATGGCATCTTATAAGAATAAAAACAATGTAATTATATAACAAGTACATAACTATAATGCATAATGCAACTCACAAACAAAGAAGAGAAGTATAGTGGTGCTGTAAAACTTAATTAAGCTGGTCACATGTGCAAGGCCTGAGCTACACTAACCACCTGGCACCTGCTCTTAAACCAGCTGGCAATCATTAAATACACATGCAACACATAAAATAAGTACCAATTAGTACTGATTATGATTTAGAAGAAGCACTGATAAATACTAATTGATTAATGCCTACGTAGTATGCCTAATAGTCACTTTTCTTGTCAAGCCCAGCCTAACATAACCAGCAAGCAAATACCTTCCTCGATATATTTGCATGCCCCACAATTAAATTTAGAAAAAAAATAGGCGCATGTATTCTGGAAAACTTTTAAAAGATAAAACATAGCTTAGTGTACCAGAATCCTTGTTGTATTAAACAGGTAGTTAGCTTATATTGTATCATCAGTGTCTGCAAAATCTTTTAAAGAATTGCATATTCTTTTTAACTGTGAAATATACACTTGATAAGCAGGTTCAGTGGAACTACTAATGTGAAAAGTTAACTATATAAAAACCTAAATTGTCTCTTTTATCAAAAATGGTAGTGGGGTATTTCCTATTTTTATAGTGACTCTCAGTAGTTCTTTTAAGTTTTAACTCAGGAAGGATACAGCCCTGTTTGAGGCATATATCTCCCACAGTAAAGGTTACCATGGTGATGCCCATGCATTGTGGTATAAATTAGAAATAACTTTTCAAAGTGTAAATTTATTATCATTTAATGTTGAAAGATCGTCAATATATCTGCTGGTGTAAGAAAACTGTTTAGCTAAGTGTATATTGTTTTATAAGACCTTTCATATAGTTCTATAAATAGAATTAGCTAAAAAAGGAGCACAATGAGTACCCATCGAAATTCCTACCAGGCTTGCTGCCTAAATATTTCTTTACCTACTCTAATATGAATATCAGCATTTCTATGAGTTTATCTGCTTTAATATTTTTGCTACAACTTGATTTAGATGGTATGCTTCCTGAATGAGAGCCATAAGCACTAATTTTAAAAAGACATGTGGAATACTAGAAAAAAGTGTAGAAAAATCAAAATGTTTTGCCTTAGAAAAGTGATTAATTGTGTGAAGTTTGTCAAGGACCTGTTGTGAGTTATTAATATTAATTATCCAAAAACAGTTAACACCGCTATTATAAATTCCATGGCAATATTCTTCAAAATGAGTAGTCATAGTAGTAAAACATGTGGTGAGTAATGCCTTAATGGTACATTTATGTGAAGCAGCAATAAATCTCTTTCCCTAAAAATGTTTGTGCAACTTAGGTAGCCAATAAAGGGATGGCATGTCTTCCATGTTAGGTTCTACCTTGATACTATTCTTATTCATGTATTTCACATGTTTGGATATTATATGTGCAATATTAGCACAATCATTAAAATAGGTTTGTGTGGCATTAAGTTCATCAAGAGCCATCTCCAAATAATACTTCTTATATCTTATATACTATTATAATGTTGTTAACTGCTTTATCAGCAGGAACAAAACACACTTATTGTGTATGTCTTGTAAATAATCTATATGTAACATCTTTAAAAACATGCTTCTTACGTTTATTAATATGTTTTTATGGCCCGTAGGGCCATCCCTATGATTGCTTTCCCACGGGTTCGATGTATGTTTATATATATATATTCTTGTGTCACTTACGCGAGTATGCGTTGTATACGTAGTTAAGGAAGTTACGTCATTCCCGTGGACTCGGTCAATTAATGGGCGTGGCGCGTAATAGAACGCGCGCTCTACAGAGTACAGACAAGAGTAGAAGAAAGAAAGCTGTAGCTCTACTAGCTTATGTAGAAACTGGAACTAATAGCTGGCTATTCTTCCTGAAATATATTTCTAAAGTTCTAGAAGGTCTTTAAAAGGTAAGGAGAGTAGATAATCGAAATAATAACTATAGTAGGCTGTTGTGTTTCAGGCATGATAAAGTTAGCCATGATTACTGAATGCTGGACACCACAAAGCAATCATAGGGATACTTTTTTCACTATATACACTTGTTCGCTTAACTGCTGTATCCTGCTATCAATGCATTCATGGACTGTTATTTCCCATTCATTTAACATTCTTAGATACCTTTTCTTTCTATCTTTTTTCGACCATTTTACTTCGTATTTTGACAAAGCATATTTTAGAATTAACATTCCAATTAATGTTATTCTGTTCTTTATAATTAGGTCCTTTGGCTATCATGTTTCTAAGTTTAATATCTTCAATTAATTTAAAATCGCCTATTATAATATGCCTGGCTGGAGAATAATAGATGAGGAATTGAAACTACTGTAACCAACTGAAGGTTTAAAATAACCTATTACTTTTTACAGTGTAATTTGTAAATTATTCACATCATCAACTAGAAAATTAGCAGAATGTTTTTAGTCTTTTTGTAACTATTATAATAATTAGCATTTCTGTATACATGTTTTGATTCAATTTTTAAATGACTCTGTATAACAATTTGTTGGTAAATTGTTGATCAATAACGTGATGGGTATAGCTAATAATTTGTTGGTACTCTGTTTCATTTACAGTATTGATATATCTATATGGAAAGTGGTAGTACTCTCTATGTAGGGATGGCACGGAAAACAAATGGCCGTCCATACATTTCAATTGCAAGTGATGAGTTGAAATCTCTGGTAATATATACAGATAGGTTTTAATACACACATACCTATTCGTATCTAGTGTTTTTATGACTACCAAAATTTTTTAGATGGCCAAAGATTGTCGTTAAGGTAGAGAACCGGCAAGTAGCAAAACTAGCAAAATCTTCATCATATTCATAATATTATTTTCCAGACAATTTTTGTTTGTTGAACTATCACATTGATTCTAGCACAATTCCAGTTAGTAAAATTCTGGTCTTAAAGTAGCAAGATGATATCTTCAGATACAATGAAAGAAGACAGTCTCAACGACTACAAAGATTTAATCTCGAATTGGAGGCCATTTTCCTAAGTGGAATTTAATTACGCATGCGCATTCATGACTCGGAACATAGAAGTGCTTTTTGCATTGGAGTCGTAGTAGCATTTGTGAGCAAATACATTCATATAATAATGAATACAAGAATGATAAAAAACATTTTCAATAAAAATGAAAGAAGATGTAGGGATGTCAAAACCCAAAAAGCATGCGAACAAGGTTAGGTGGGACCCAAAATTAAACAAACCACTTCCATATAACCCTATATACATAAGTACAGCTTTTTGTATTTTGCTTTATAGTGGTGTAAGTACTTATGTAGGGTTATATGGAAGTGGTTTGTTTAATTTTGGGTCCCACCTAACCTTGTTCGCATGCTTTTTGGGTTTTGACATCCCTACATCTTCTTTCATTTTTATTGAAAATGTTTTTTATTATTCTTGTTTCCATTGTTTTTTTTCTGTGTGTGAATATTTTTTGTAGATTGCATATAATTATTATATCAAATTATTCAATCACAAATGCATTAAATTTTGTTTATTAATCAAGATCAGTCTTTTGTATATATCAATTATTTATGAATTGATTATCATTCTCTTTCACTTACAGCACTATCTGCAAGAAGTAGTGTCAGTCACTACATCAATGTTATCATAGTATATAATATTACTATACAATGGCTAATAATTATATTTATTATTATTTGCTCATATATTTTATTACTCTGCCTATGATTCCAATGCAACAAGCACTTCCTCTTTTTCAACTTCTTAAACAGAAGAACTTTAGAACACCCGTGACAGTTGAAGAAGAGCGTCTTCATAAAACGTTCACTTCACATGAGGACCAAGACACAAATGCGCATGCGCATGCTCGAAATGACTTCCATATAACCCTACATAAGTACTTACACTGCTTTAAAAACAAAATACAAAGAGCTGTACTTATGTAGGGTTATATGGAAGTGATTTTGGGTCCTGTCTTGGCTTCCCAACCTTGTTTGCTTGCTTTTTGGGTTTTGACATCCCTCTTCTTTCTTTTTTATTGAAAATGTTTTTTATTATTCTTTATAATATATATATTACAATATATATAATATTATATGTATCTTATCTAGTACACTGATAATATTAGTAATGCACTGATTAATCAGCTTAATAAAAAATAATTATTGTATACAATGAATAATTAGTGGCATATTTGTGATGAAATTTCTTATCTGAGAGTGATCTACTAACACATCAGTGCAGAAGCCCATTCAGCTATACTGATAATTTTTACCTAGACAGTTCAGTATCATTTACAATTTTACTATTTGTGGCTAAGTATAATACTGAAGAACACTACCCTCTTACAATTAATGGGTGTGGTTTTAATAAGTGTGCTTTATTAAAAATGGCGTCCTATCATAAGTAAGTTGCTGTAGTGGCTGAAAGTATTTGTTGTCTATGTCAAGAAATAGAACAGTATGAAGTTTGTTTCCTTGAATTTAACTTTAAATTTGTATTTGTGCTACAACTATGTACTTTAATAACTTCAGAAATGTAGAAAACTACTTTTATGAAAAAGAAGAATAATAGTGAATAATAGTGAATAATACTAGTGAATATGAAGATTTTGCCAGTTTTGCTACTTGCCGGGTCTCTACATTAACGAAGATATCTGGACTTCTAAAAGTCATGAAATTACAAGTTATATGTATATTTTAACTTATGTGCATATATTAGCAGAGATTTCAGCTTACCACTTGCAATTGAAATGCATGGGCAGCTATTTTTTTCCCAGGCCATCCCTAAATAGAGAGTACTACTGTACTCTCTAATAATTATAACTATACAATGTATAGCATTATGTATACACACATTTTTGTACATACCATTACAAGTAACATTATCAAAGTCTAGATAATAACCATCATTACATCCACATGTGTAGCTTCCATTAGTGTTAGTACATATTTGAGTGCAATTGTGTGTTCCATCACTACACTCATCAGTATCTGAAGGGAAACAGATTTTCATAATTACATGTATGTGAATTATATACATGCATGTTTGAATCTTTGTAATAATTGTTATCAGAGAGTGATTCGAGTACAGAACTATATACAATGTATAGCATTACGTATACACACATTTTGTACATACCATTACAAGTAAAATTATCGAAGTCTAGATAATAACCATCATTACATCCACACGTGTAGCTTCCATCAGTGTTAGTACATATTTGAGAGCAATTGTGTGTTCCATTACTACACTCATCAGTGTCTGAAGAGAAATAGATTTACATAATGTGGAATTATATACATGCATGTTTGAATGTTTATCATTAATGTTCATTAAAGTATTCAATATATTTTTTCACTTATTTGTAACTTGTTACATTCATCTAATTTACATGTTGTTTAACTACATTTTATTGGTTTTAATTTGTGTGAAAGTATAAATATGTGTTTATTATGAGTACGATATGTGTCTGATTGATACTATTAAACCATTTGTTGGTTGATTGAACCTAGTCCAGTAGAATCCCTCATACTTGGTGGGAGAGGTGGGATAGAGATTGAAAAGGCAGATAGAATTTATCAATTCCTTGTTGCAGAAGTAACAACAAGGCTATGTCAATTGCTGATGGTTAATGACTACTTGTTCTGGAAGGCATTATCAAGAAAAAAGTAACATGGAGCAAATTGGTGATTTGGTGAAACTGAGGATGGGCAGACAAGGGTAGAGCAGATTGTAATAAAGAAAGAGCAGATCATACTGGATAGACAGAGAGAAGAACAGATTGCACTTGAGAAAAATTTGATAGACGAACAGATGGAAGTTTTGAAGATGCAGGTGGAAGAAACACAGCGGAGAGAAGACATGCCATTGCAAGAATAACAACAGCGTCCCAGAGAGAAGGATGCTACTCTCACGAGGCTGACAGACCAAGACCACATTGAAGCCTACCTTACAACATTCAAACGAGTCATGGTCATGTATGAGATTCCAGAAGAACGTTGGGCGGTGAAGTTAGCACCACATTTGACGGGAAAAGGCACACCAGGCATACGCTGCTATGCTACCAGAGGAGGCAGGAGAGTATAAAGATGTTAAACAGGCAATTCTGAGCAGGTGTGATAACAGTGAGGATACATATTAGCAGTGATTTTGATCAGCAAGGAAAAAGGAACATGAAACGTATATGGAGTTTGCAGTACGGATGTTGGATTGGTGAGGAAATGAAGTGAAGGATGCAATTCAGTGGAGAAGTCACGAGAATTTACAGTCGTGGAGAAGTTACTAGATACACTACCAGTTGATATTTGTATTTGAGTACACGAGAGGAAACCAAAGACTGGGACATTGTTCCATCTCGGCCTGTTTGAGACCTCACCTCTGCTACAGGTGCCACTAATCTCACCCCTTGTTGCAGTGCCCCAAGGCACATGGTTATCTGAAAGAGAAGTCATCAAACTCCACGATGCCCACTCACCAGTAACAGGATGGTATCGCCCATCACAGAGCCACTCAAGACACAAAACAAAAATTCATCATGTTATTTAACCATTTGTTGTATCAATTTCCAACTCGGTTATTGTTGCATAATAAATACTGTAGATCACATGTCTACTGACTTTCTCTTGTCTCTAAAGGAGACCCATGCCCTTTCCCCAAGGAACACATCTGATTACCTCACCGTTGCAAGCTCAGGTGTGGCAGATCTTATTACAGGACCACTTGGACCGATCCCTTTTAGATTATGCCATATCAGAAATTCAGAAGGGGTTTCACTATGGTTTCAACTACCCCTCCTGTCTCTGTCATTCTGCTCAGCGCAATATGTTCTCTTCAAGGGAACATCCTGCAGTAGTATCCCAATATATAGCTTCAGAGTGTCACATGAAATGGATACATGGCCCTTTTCCATCATCATATAACATTCGCACAAGCCCCACTGGGGTCACTCCAAAGAAGCACAGAGCGGGAAAATGGCACCTAATCATTGATCTGACTTCCCCAGAGGGTTCCAGTGTCAATGATGGCATGATGGCATAGACCCTCCCTGTGCTCCATGTCCTAAATCACTGTTCAGGACACCATAAAAAAATTGACTAAGTTAGGAAAAAAAACCCTCCTAGCAAAGCTTTACCTTATAGGATGGTTCCAGTCCATACCACAGATAGGCACCTGCTAGGGATACAATGGGAAGGATCGACCTACATAGATAGAGTGCTAACGTTTGGTCTACGTTCAGCTCCTATGATCTTCAACTCTATAGCCGACCTCCTGCAGTGGATCATAATTGATTACTGTCACATTTTTGTCCTACACTACCTAGACGACATTCTCCTAATTGGGCCCCCTAGATCTAGCCATTGTGCGAAGGCCCTAGATAAGACCCAGGCCATATGCCAGGCCTCAGCATCCCAATTGCCACTAAGAAAGTGGAGGGCCCCTCAACCCAACTCACCTTTCTGGGAATGCGACTAGATACAATGGCCTGGGAAGTTCAGCTTCCTTACGAAAAACTCATAAGAATCCACTCCATGGTGAAGCAATAGAAGGGACGGGACGCTCATCCTGCAAAGCGAAAGAACTGGAGTCCCCGCTTGGGTACCTCCAGGATGTGGCGAGAGTAATTCCCTCTGGTAAGTCAATTACACAGAGAATTATCGACTTACTTTGACTTCCATCGGCCACTATCCCCTCCGACCACATCCGTCTCAACAGCGGCTTCTGCTCAGACATTGAGTAGTGGTGTCATTTCCTACCTTCATGGAATGGAGTGTCTCTGTTGCTTCCTACCTCTATACCCCACATGCTGTTATCACTTGTGGAACATACTCACCCTGCAGTTGGTTTCAGATTTGCTGATGAGTCCCTTGGTCAACAGTGGATATCGGAGCAAAAGAACTGTTACCTATTGTCATGGCGCTAACAATCTGGGGAAAGTAATGGTCAGGGAGCTCAGTTCTCATTCAGTGTGATAACCTAGATGTGGTGCCCATCCTCAGATCAGGCTATGCCAAAAACGAGGAGGTTATGCATCCAAAGTTCTGTCTTTTCTTCATAACAGCATCTTCTCTCAATAATTTCTGAACACCTGCCTGGTTGCCATAACCAGGCAGCCGATGCTCTGTTCCGGGATCGTCTTCTACTCTTTCATTCCTATGTTCCTCAGGCCCCCCTGTCACCATCTCAAATTCCCCTTATCCTGGTGGAGCTACTGGTATCTCTGCACCCAGAATGGACAGACAATTCATGGACAACTTGGTTTCATTCTATTTTCCAAAGGTTTAGCCACTGCAGCACAAAAGGCATACAGAACCATTACTTTGATTTTCGTTCAGCCAACAATCTCTCCTATCGAACAATTCTTTAAGTCAGTTTGTCACAGGGCTAGCTAATAGTACTCTTAAACATCTGACAGTCAAATACTACTAATCAGGTATCAGGCACCTTCATATTTCCAATAATGTCCAAGTTTGCCATCAAAATCTCATGAATATCATTATGTGGTTCATTTAGGGGGTTAGGGGTAGGTTAGGGTTCCCTTGTGGTTAGGGTTCAATCAGTATCAAACTAATCTTAGCCTTTGATGGCAAAGTTGGACCTGGCTCAAGTTAATGGACAGAAGCATTGCTTATACCACCATATTCTGACTCCCATTGATCAAATTTCAGTTTGCTCCAGACGTCTTTTGCAACAGTAATTGTTATATAATTAGTATTGCTCATTATTGTTGTACTTCCATATCCTGTGAGTGTGTTCTCATGGACCTAATTATCATTGTCCTTTATTGATTGTCATCAGCTATAGTTTTTAATTTCTCTACCTCTTCTTAGAAGATGGCGAACTCCAGGGTCCAATCCTTGGGGCCTTTGTGGAAGTCACCCTAAACACTGACCTCCACACAATATTATATGTACCTTCTGGTAACAATGAAATTGAGCATTTCCTCAATAATTATGAGCATCATAAAAGTGATTAACAACCACAACAAATGTAATTACTAGTATACTTGTTACAGTATCGATTATATCTTTCATAAACAACAAATAATGATCTAATATATATTATTTATACATGTATAAAAAGACTAGTATGTCTGCATAATTATGTGCATATAGGTATGCCTGTATGTATGCATATTTTAATGTTTTATTTTTGGCATACCATTCACAAGCCAACCCATCTTCCTTTTCTAGATGCTAACTGTTATAATCATTCTAAATAAAATATCTTGGTATACAAATGTAGGTTCACATATGTGACATGTAGTTTGAATGTTACTAATATCATTTGTGAAAAATGATGACTTTGGTGACACTTATAATGTTGTTTGACTATATTGAAACATACCATTACATGATACTCCATCTTTATCCAAAATATAACCATCATTACAGGAACAGAATAAACCTTCCGGAGAGAAGTTACATAGCTGAGTACAGTTGGAACACTCATCACCAGCTATTGAGAGAAGGTATTAAGTATAATTTTTATAGTCGAGTGTTATCTGTGTGGGTGTGATTGTCTGAATCCTTCTAAATACCATTTAACATTGTATCATTGCAAAAATAGAAGTTTTAAAATAACAATGTATTGGGTAGCAAAGTTGTAAGATTGCAAATTATAATTTAATTAATCATACAGGTTGTTGTTATGACGGCAAGATACTTACACTATAATCAATTATCACGTCAATATCTCATATTACATGCACAAAGAATGTGTGGAAACCTATAATGACTTAATCAAAATTGTTATTCTGCAAGTATAAGGATAATTGAAATTACGGATTACAGTTAAATGCATGTCACCATGTCGTCATGACAACCTAATTACCAATTAAATTACAATTAGCACTATTCCATGCAACTGTACTAACCCAATATAATTTAGTTATTTTAACAATAAAATTATTTTTGCAGTGTAAAACACTTAATAATCCTTCGTTGCACAGTCACAAGGGTGCCCAATTTACACAGTACAGACAAAATAATATTATCACTGATAAATACACTTGCGGTTTATAATTATGTTATTGACTGTAGGAAGACTAATTTCTCTCATGATTATGTTACTGTAACAGTTGCTACATCTTTACAATTCATATGGCAAATTGCCCCAAAGAGCACATGAAGTTTCTAATAAAAACTATGCTCGTCATGAAAATCAACATAACTATAGCTGTAAACATTTAGGCCCTAATGAATTTGTCACTGTAAAAGAACAAAATTGTTAAAATACATGTAACTTATTGATGGGTTATTGCATATACAGTTACAAAGATTTAAAGTTGTATTACCATGCTGTTCATGCCATAACATTTCATTGAAGTCCTATTATATTATCCTTCCCATATAATATTTCATGTCACTTATAAAACTTAAAAGTAACTGGCCATCTACGTATGGCTAAAATGTTTTGTAAAACTTGCAACTGCATAATAAAATTTACCAAGAAAAACCACAAAAGATTTTACCTATAGTTATTTGGTAACAAAGGCAACTATATGATGTCAGCAATCATGTAGGCACAATCAGCATCATGACAATTTGAATTTACACTATTCTTTGCAACTGTATACTTACCAATGAGTTATTTCAACAATTTTTTTATTGCACTGTAACTGCTCACTGTTGTAACATGGTTTTCATAACAGTCACTTTTACATAACTTATTAGTGGGAGAGGTAGCTATTGACTAAAATAAAATGTGAGTAACATGGAATCCAAGTTGTCAGATATATTATATGAGTTTATAATTACTATCAATAATTGTAAGTGACCATTGTGAATAACAACACTATAGCTTGCTACAATGTTGTTGCTGTGTGTTGTATTTCGAATATTGGAAGTTACAGAGCAGTTTATAACTTCCTAGTTTTTTCTCATCCACATTAACTACAACTTCTAACATCAATTTAAATGTTGAGGAAACAAACTAATCTGAATTGCTTTGAATTTGCTTGAAAATGTAATAGTCATAAATACAGGATGCTAGTAATGGAATTCAATGCTATTGTAATCATTGATAATGAGGTTTATAAACATCTGATAGATTGAAAACATGTAGTGTGCAAAAGACTAAAGTTTGTAATGACACAAAATGAATCAGTACCATATTAATTTATAACTGTTAAATTTATTAAGCTATGAGTAAAATATTATAGTAACTGTTAATAGTAATAGTTTAACCAATAAATACATAATCTCAGATAAAATTGAATAGTACTCTCATATGATTACTTACGTGGAGCACAGATTTGTGGAGCATCAGAACAGCAATCGTTTAGCTGATAACAATGTGAATCACAAAAGCAATCACCAACCTGGCAAGTATCAAGACGACTATATATACAGCAATCAGTATAATTAGCAGTGCAAGAACCTGTATGAAGTATTGTATACTACAATTTCATATGACAAAGGAATTATATAAATTGTAAAGAAAGGCATTGAAATAGTAGACATAGGCAAGAGTACATCTATATACCCAATCTTAAATATCTAAACTATATATTTTATTATAAGTACATATTCCTATAATATCTGGTATAACAAATGTCTACATACATGTTACTACTGCATACCAATGCAGGTTACTTCGTCATTGTCCAGTAGATAACTACTATTACATCCACAAACAAAGCTTCCAACTGTGTTTGTACAAATTTGAGAGCAACCATCATTTCCATCACTGCACTCATCAATATCTGAAAACATATACATGTGTAAGCATTACATATGTGACTTTTTTTTTAATGTTTATGCATGAACATGTACGAAATATACATGTATGTTTGAATTATTTTACCTACCATTGCAAGTAACTCCATCAGTGTCTAATATAAACCCATCATTACATCCACACGTGAAGCTTCCATCAGTGTTTATACATACTTGGGAGCAATTGTGTGTTCCAACACTACACTCATCAGTATCTGGATGACAGTAAATGTAATGAATATTATGTTTATACTATCTATGTTTGCATACATACAACCATACTTTCAAACATACATACAAATATAAATATTTATTACATATTTGCATATATATAATTATATATAATTAATTCTTACTGCTACATATATATATATATATATATATTTAGATATATATATATAATAATATAAACATTTTTAAAAATGAAAGAGTATGTAGTTATATATATCAAAACCAAAAAAAGCACAGAAACAAGATGGCTTTGGCAACAAAATGAAATCCCACTTCCACATAACAACCGTACATAAGTATACACAGCTAGAGTAAAGGTAAAACACAAAGAAGCGTTACTTTTGTACAGTTATTATGTGGAAGTGGTATTTCATTTGTTTGCCAAAGCCATCTTGTTCCTGTGCTTTTTCGGTTTTGATATATATCCCTACATACTCTTTCATTTTAAAAATGTTTTTCATTATTATTGTATCATATTTAGCACACTGATGATATCTAATAGGATAGGAAATAAAGAAACAAATAAAGAAAAAATAATACAATACAATGATACTTATTAATGAGCAGTTTTAATGTCGGATTCAGTATTTACTAAGTCGATGGGTACATTATAAACAGCTTTATTTATAGACGATCGAGCACCACGGATACATTGGATACAAGATCTAAGCAGGGCAAATGAAGTGCAGCAACGTAGCCAACCAAGAGTTTGAGAATATAACTGATCCCGTTTCTCAGCAATCAGTGATGCCAACCGTTTGAAAAATAATGTACATTCCCGGGACATACCACCAGCGACAGAGAAAACGAGTGGAGTAAACGTGGAATGTTCAACATTCAGAACTCGTTCTTCATATAGTTTCTTTTTTTCCAATTCATGTTTCTTATAGCACTTGTCAATTTCAATATTCTTATATGAATTAGCATATGGATTAAAAACTCGAACATCCAGAAATGCTTTTTCATATTGTCCGGCCCAGAACCTATTCATTGATACATCCAGTCGGGCTCCATCAGATATATTCGTATTGGGATTAGGACACTCGTCTCTCGATGTTGGTTGTAAATGTGGCTCAATTTCGATGTCGTGGCACACTTCTGTAAGTAAACTTGCTGTCATGTTTTTGAGCTGATTATGTCGAATGGTAGGGAAACCTCCCTTTGGGCATGACAGAGTGTGTTCAACTGAGAAAGAGACTCCACAACCACAACGAGTTGGCAAATTTGGTGGTGTCCATCCATATCTCAATGCAATAGCATCAGCGAAGGCTCTTTTATGAAGACTAAAACCAAATTCTTCTAGGGGCAACGAGGTCAACCAAATGGAGGCACCTTTCTCACTTGCCAATTGTATAGAACGTTGTTTTAAGGGTGGTAAGTTTCCTATCAGTTCATTCTTCTGTTCTTTTTCTTTTTTCCGTCAGTCATTTCGGATGTCAACCATAGCCTTCACTTGGTTAACTTCACACTCATAATCGTAGTCAAAATCACCTTCCAACAATTTAGTTACAATAGGGTAACAAATACGTATGGAAGCCGATACTTCATCAGGAGCTTGTACTGCAGGATTACGAATTCCCAAACCTCCGAGTCGTACAGGTAGATCAAATAAATCTCGTTCATAATCATTTAGTGGTGATCTATTAATGATTGCTGGAATAAGCTGTGTTCGTATTACCGTTTCTAGGGGTTCTGAATAGCAGGACATATTTGGTATCGTATGAAGGAGGTAAAGCCATTGACTTGACAGGCCATGTGTAAAGGCTGCATAAGCAGCATGAGGTTGAGAGTGGGCAATAGTTGATAGTTGCTCTATTTCGGAAGTCCAATGGTGTAACTTTTGATTCTATAAATTGACTACTGTACACTTGGGTGCCAATTGGAACACCAAGGTAAGGACGACCTTTACTTGTAATGTTGACATTTGAACACCGGAATAAGTCAGCTGCTTTTTCTAGATTATGATCTTTGGTGACTATCCATGACTTATACGGGTTTACGAAATAACCAAATTTTGGTGCTATCTTGACTAAAGTATCCCACCAGTTCCTAAGGTGATGTAACGAGCCGATAGCTGTAGCATCATCCGCATACCATATTTGTTTGACTGAGTTTGGAAGCATTTTTATTAGAGGAACTGTAGCCAGAATGGCATTGCTAAAGGATCACCTTGGGTGGTGCCTTCTTGAGAGGATATTGCTTCATTGTCGACAAATAGGTCTGACTGTTCTCTATAACAGTTAATGAGAATATTAGCAAAGGATGGACACTGTATGCGTATGTTATGAAGTGCCGAATACCGATTGATAGAGTTGAACGCATTTTCTGCATCGACTAGCAGTATTGCTTCAGTTTCATCGCTTTCGAACAGCTTATGAGCAGCATGAGCAGCAGATTCAACTCCAGCCTTTTGGCCTGTACATAACTGGTATAACCCTGCAACCTCTTGAATATCAGGTTGTATAATAGTGAGAATTGCTTTTGCTATTATCCTTCGAGATGTGTCACCAATGCCTATAGGACGAACACCAGGGCATTTGTCCAGGGCTATAAGGCGGCACGCCAAGAAGGGTGTGAGTAGCTTAGGATCAACCAAATCCACACAAAGCCTCTTGGCCATCAAAGCTAACGAGTGACACAAGTTGTCAGACGTGGTGCCAAATGTTGTACACAGTCTCCTCCATGCATAGGCATCTAGGCCAGAGGGACCAGCTGCCCCTTTACAATTAAGAGCTGACCGACGTATGAGTAAGGAATCAATTTGATCGAATATCACTGGATGGACATCGGCCAACGTATGGTCTTGGTCGATCACTGAATCTCGATAAGCTCCTTGGGCAGATGGATGCTTCTCCTTCAAAATTTGTCTCACTGTAGTTGTCTTATCATTAATGGTAATCTGTTCATTTAAATCCAAAATACCACTTTTTCCATTGCTCGATAACAAATGCAGGGCTGGTTTTGTCTTGCCTTGAACATTTGGTTGGCAAATCCTCTAGACAGTGATGTAGGGGCTGCTTCTCTATTTTTCTTTTCATGATATTTGTTCAAATTAGATTGAATAGCACTACCTTCGTGCAAAAGAGCCATAAAGTCACCATTTCTCCAGAGATCTAGACGAGAGACTAGAGCGGCCCTGTGTTCTTTGTCCTTTGAACGACGGTGTGGTTTTTGAAGCATGAGTGAAGGAAATATAATAGCTGCCTGTAATGCTATAGACTCGAGGGTTGACCCTTCCGCAAAGGCAAGGTACAGACGAGACAATTCTTTAGTGAAAGATTGTCCAGAACTTCCAGTGGGAATCTTAAATAAATTCTTTTTCCAATAGACAACTTTATTATAGACCAAAACTAACTTTTGGGAGACTTCAGTCGAATCTAGTGCACCCCACATAAAACGAGCTGTTGTAGCTGGTTTATAAGCAGGTAATTTAAACTCAGAGTTCAATTCTGTTCCAGATACTGGCTCATTAGAGTTCACAACATTAAGTGCTTCATGGTCAGGATCAGGATCAAAAGAAGGAGGATGATCATTTTCATCCACATGGACGCTTGGCGCTGATCTAGTCGGGTTTAGATTTAAACACCGATCCTTTTTCGAAGGATAACAATCAACACACTTCCTTCCAGAGATTACACATGAACATCTCACACATGAACCATTACTGGCACAGCGACAGCATCGACAGTGACCCCTGCCATTTACTGAATCCGCCATTACATCAGACTTTTGCAGACTAGCAACATCATAACTGAAGTACACATGTATAGGGTATATAGTTAGTTATCTACATATCATCTTTACTATCAATGCTCCTACTACTGTTTGTTATTACAACATGCTGGTGGGGGTGGCACATGGACTTATAAAACTTTCAAAACTTGAATTTTAAAATTTGAAAAACTGTTTTCACTGATGATATCTGATTAATCCACCTAATAAAAAATAATTATTTTAAACAATGAATTAGTGGCATAATTGTGATGAAATTGTTATGGCCCGTAGGGCCATCCCTATGATTGCTTTCCCACGGGTTCGATGTATGTTTATATATATATATGTTTGTGTCACCTACGCGAGTATGCGTTGTATACGTAGTTAAGGAAGTTACATCATTCCCGGGGGCTCGGTCAATTAATGGGCGTGGCGCGTAAAAGAACGCGCGATCAAGCTCTACACACCAGCAGAAAGAAAGCTGTTGAGCTTACGTAGAAACTGGAACTAATAGCTAGCTATTCTGCCTGAAATATATTCCTAAAGTTCTACAAGGTCCTTTGAAAGGTCAGGAGAGTAGATAATCAAAATAATAACTATAATAAGCTGTTGTCTTTCATTCTTGATAAAGTCAGCCATGATTACTGAATTCTGGACACCACAAAGCAGTCATAAGGATACTTTTATCTTCACTTAAATTTGTAAAGCAATCATAGGGATGTTTTTTTCTCTATATACACTTGTTTATCTCCCTGTGATCAACTAACACATTGATACAGAAGCAAATTCGTACTATTTGTAACACCATCTAGTGGCAGATCTAGAAATTTAAGAAGGTTTCTTAAAAGAATAGGGTGCGAAGCATGCGAACATTTTTGCTTATTAATCATTCATGAGGGGTGTGGTCAATGATTTTCTAATTATAACTTCCTGTTTCAGGCACTAAGTAGCCTGATGTCATATTGGGACAATTAGGAAAGGTATGCAAACTTACTATAAGTTAATAACTTAGCGCTACCAATCATGATAAATGTTTGATGAAACACAAGCATCAGATTCACAACTAGACCATAGATATAATATCTATGACCAGACTGAGCCATGTGAGAAGAAACCTGACTTCCCTGCAGTCCTGACAACTACTGTTATTGGCAATCATCTGATTCAGATTCAGTTACATCAGACTTTTGCAGACTAGCAACATCATAACTGAAGTACACATGTAGTATAATTGTAGGTATATAGTTAGTTATCTACTTATCATCTTTACCATCAATGCTCCTACTACTGTCTGTTATTACAACACGCTGGTGGGGGTGGCACATGGACTTATAAAACTTTCAAAACTTTCATTTTAAAATTTCAAACAGTGTTTCCACGGAGATCTATCCATCAAAAAATTAATGGGTGTGGTTTATTACAAATGGTGTCCTATCAGTATTCGTTGTTCACATCAAGACACAGAACAGTACGAAGTTTGTTTCCCTGAATTTAACTTTTAAAAATATGCATTTGTGTTAAAGCTACTTTAATAGCTCCAGAAACGTACAAATCTGTTTTTATGATTTCAGTTGCCAGTCAAGTTTTGCTACTTTCCGGCTTTTCTAATTTAACGATTTCTGGGCATCTAAAAGGTATTGTTAGACATAACAATACTCAGTATTATCGGTTATATGTATATTAATTTTAACTTATATGTTAATAATAGCAGAGATGTTAGCTTACTACTTGCAAATTAAAATGTATGGGCCATCCCTACATAGAGAGTACTACCGAACTCTGTGATACATGCATGTTTGAATGTTTGTAATAATTATTATAATTATATAAACATACAATACTGATTTTGTACATACCATTACAAGTAACATTATCATAGTCTAGTTGATAACCATTATTACATCCACATGTGAAGCTTCCATTAGTGTTATTACATATTTGAGAGCAATTGTGTGTTCCATCACTACACTCATTAGTATCTGAATACAAACAGATGTATATACATAATTATGTGGAATTATATACATGCATGTTTGAATGTTTGTAATAATTATTATAATTATGTAAACATATAATGTATAGCTGTATGTATATACACATTTTGTACGTACCATTACAAGTAATATTCGTTAATGTGTAACGAGTATAATTATACATAATGTGTATTTATTAAAACTATAATTATATCTAAGTATAATATACATAAGATTGCTTGTATTGTATGTATGAATGAATGCTACAAACTGCATACCGTTACAAGTAGCTCCATCAACATCTAGGAGAAAACCACGATTACATTTACAAATGAAACTTCCATTTTTATTTATACATATTTGGGAACAACCATCTGTATCATCACTACACTCATCAATATCTAGGTTGATAGATATGTATGCATGTCTGTATGAAATATGTATGTAAAATATTAACATCGCTCTAAATTATGTATGTATATGTATGTTTGTATGTAAATACCATATATGCATACCGTTACAAGTAACTCCATCTATATCCAGTAGATAGCCACTATTACATTCACAAATGTAACTTCCATTAGTTTTTGTACATATTTGGGAACAATTGTGTGTTTCATTGCATGCATCAATATCTAGTTGGAAGGAAAGTAAGTGTTTGTATGAATGTATGCGTGTCAATGTAATGTATGTATGTTTGTATTTTGCGTATGAATGCATGCATACATAATTATATATATATATATATAATTATATATATGTATATTTATATATTTAATCATAAATCTATTGATATTTGTAGCGTAGTTACCCGATTTTGACCCCATTACAAAATTTGAGTGATATCACAACTCAGACTTTACTACTGAGAGAGGCAATAGCTAACCAATCACATTCATTTACATATCATCATTATGCAGTATTGTTCATTAATCAAGAGTAAGAGAGTGTGCTAAAATTTAGGTTTTGTACAGCTATTTAGTCTGATAAAATATGCAATTTGTCATATTACTGTCTGTTGCTATCCATAGTTTCGAGCAACTATTAAAGAGGAAGATTTTAAGGTATGTGAATCATTGAACCATCATGGAGACTATAAGTTGATATAGATCGAAAGTGTCAGAAATGGTAGATAAATTAGCTATCTACATCCAACTAGCAATATAGCACTTGTTATATTTCTTGCTCATTCTACAATTCCTATCCACTATAAAGCTGTAACTATGCATTACTAAATAAAATTGAAGGGATGAGAGTAGTCTAACTCACAAAACAGTACTATACCCAGGGTAATACCAAAACACCATAAAATCAGTTTAAGGAGCCGGGAAAAATTTGAGAAATAAAAAATATTCCCTATTTTATAGTGTGGTATATTCAACTTTTACAGATTTTTGTGCAATATGGACTAGTTGATTTTTTGGTTAGACAAATCTGGCTCTCAACCTTTCAATTATGATATGTTTGCTGCATCTCATGTATACCGTTACAAGTAGCTCCATCAGCATCCAGTATATATCCATTACTACATCCACAAATGAAGCTTCCATTAGTGTTATTACATATTTGAGAGCAATTGTGTGTCCCATCACTACATTCATCAATATCTGTAAAATAATTTGCTATTAATGTTACATTTCAGTTATAGTCACGCAGTAGGTCCCTATATCATTGTCAGTACATACTGTAGTGCATGTACATGTCTAAATTTTGTAAATTTACTTTGAGATATATGCACTCAGTCTTTCCTTCAAGATAAATATTTATGTTCGTTCATCAGTGGTCGTGACATTAAGTAAACAATGGCACTATGTATATCTGCTTACCATTACAAGTAACATAATCATTATCCAGTATATAACTCCTATTACATCCACAAATGAAGCTTCCGATTATATTTGTACATGTTTGAGAACAATCATCTGTTTCATCAGTACACTCATCAATATCTGGACAAATTGAATTTTAGGCAGAATATCAATGATTGTAAAGATAACTGAGAGTATAATTATAACTATATAACATATATCAGTAGTATTACTAAATAATTATCATTTATTGTGAAAGTATCTACCATAGTAGTAATACATGTTTTATAAATCATTGTTATTTCATTTACCACAATGTCATTTTATTTTGATACTATCACATGAAATGTTTTTACAATTAAGATTAAATGAAGATACTTTTGTCTGCAAGTTGTGTTCATGAAATACTATTGGAATACTAATAATTATTGGACCATAATAAAATATCTTCTTAGATAATATCAAAGGCCATTACAGTGGTTGTGATACCACTGCTTCACAAATAGTTGTTTGGTCATCACTGTTTCTTTTGCTCCATGCACCAGTACGTCAAAAAACTAGCAAATCTTAGAAGAAAATCTAAAGGGATAGCTTATATCTGTGTATGTTTATACAGTATTATAATATATTATATGCATAGGAGACGAAAATGTATTTGTATATTTAGCAAATCAATGTCATAATATTCCCCAGGTATGGTACATACGATAAAAATATTATTTAAGATTAGAATTTTGAGGGAGTGCTTTCATTTAGCAAGAATTTCCTTATTAAGCTGGAGTAAACATTCTTCAGAACCTCATATGCAGGGTCCCTTTGTAAATAATATGAAGAAGATAATATCTACAAACTTCAAACATAATTCTATCAATTCTGTAAGACTGCATATTTGTAGGTCTGGTATGAATACATTTATGTATGTTGTTTCTATACATGTACATAAAGATTAGTATGTCTGCATATGTGAATATAGATATAGGTATATCTGTATGCATGTATATTTTAATTTGTTTTGTTTGCATACCATTACAAGTCAACCCGCCTTTGTCTTCAAATTATGCTTTCCATTTTATAATCATAAACATCTAAACACTCATTCTAAATAAAATATCAATTGATTTTGGTATGCAAATGTAGGTTCACATATGTGCCATGTAGTTGAATATTACTAATATCATTTGTAACACATGAAAAACAATGACTCAGTGACGTTTATAATGCTGTTTGAAACATACCATTACATGATATTCCATCTTCATCCAAAATATAACCAGCATTACAGGAACAGAATAAACCTTCCGGAGAGAAGTTACATAGCTGAGTACAGTTGGAACATTCATCACCAGCTATTGAGAGAAGATATTAAGTATAATTTATATAGTCAAGTTTTATGTGTGTGGGTGTGATTGTTTGAATCCTTCTAGATACAATTAAATATTGTATCACTGCATAAATAGAATTGTTAAAATAACAAATATATTGGCTAGAAAGTTGTAAGAATGCAAATTGTAATTTAATTGGTCATACAGGTTGTTCTTATGACAGCATGATAATCAATTATCAATTTCCAATATCTCATATTAGATGCCCAAAGAAGGTTTGGAAACCTAAAATGATTTAATTAAAATATTATTCTGCTTCTTTGTATATCTAATAGAAAGTATAAGGATAATTGATTATAGTTACATGCATGTCACCATGTAGTCATGACAACCTAATAACCAATTAAATTACAATTTACACTATTTCATGCAACTGTACTGACCAATATAATTTAGTTATTTTAACAATTAAATTATTTTTGCAGTGTAAAATACTTATTAATCACTTGGTTGCACAGCCACAGGGGTGACCAATTTACAGAGTACAGACAAAAATTACTGATAATTACACTTGCGGTTTATTATGTTATTGACAGTAGAAAGACTACTTTCTCTCATGATCATGTCACAGCAGTTTCATCTTTACAATTCACATGAAGTCATTTATCAATTTGCCCCAAAGAGAACATGAACTTTTCAATAAAAAGTATGTTCCTCATGAAAATCATAGCTGTAAAAATTTAATAGTATGCTTTATATGTCTATTTATCTCTTTAGGCACAATTTATAACTTCCTGGGTGTGCCACTGGTTGCATGAATTTGTCACTGTAAAATTGTTAAAATAACTTATTGATTGGTTATTGCATATACAGTTACAAAGATTTAAAGTTGTATGGTTATGCTGTTCATGCTATAACATTTACTTGAAGTCCTGTTTTATTATCCTTCCCATATAATATTTCATGTCACCTAGAAAACGTAAAAGTAACTCGCCCATCAACAAATGGTTGAAACGTTTTGTAAAACTTGCAACTCCATTATTTAAGAAACACCACAAAAGATTGTACCTATAGTTATTTGGCAACAAAGGCAACTATATGATATCAGCAATCATCTAGGCACAATCAGCATCTTGACAATTTGAATTCACACTATTCTTTGTATATATAATGAATGAGTTATTTTAACAATTTTGTTATTGCACTGTAACTGCTTATTATCTGAGTAACATGGTATCCAAGTTGTCTGATATATTATATGAGTTAGTAATTTCTATCAATAAGTAAATGTAAGTGATCATTGTGAATAACAACACTATAGCCTGTTACCATGTTGTTACTATGTATTGTATTCCGAATATTGGAAGTTATAGAGCAGTTTATAACTTCCTAGTTTCCTGGCTGTAAGTATGGTAATAGCATCCACATGCAGTTAATATCACATTGTGTGTAAATTCAATGTTCACTCAGTTTATTTTAAGAAAAATATAATTCTGTGTACTCGGATGTAGACATTCTGCCCTCACAAGTTTATTTTAGCAATAGACCATGATTCTATAACTATAACTTCTAACATCAATTTAAATTTTCAGGAAACAAACTAATCTGAATTGCTTTTTGACATTTCCATTTGCAGTAATAGTCATAAATAGAGGATACTAGTAATGTAATTCAATGTTATTGTAATCATTGATAATGAGGTATATAAACTTCTGATGGATTGCAGTGTGCAAAAGACTAAAGATTGTAATGACACAAAATGAATCAGTACCACATTATTTTAGTAATATCTGTTAAATTTATTATGTTATGAGTAAAATATTATAGTAACTGTTAATAATAATAGTTTAATCAATAACTAATTAATCTCTGATAAAATTGAATAGTACTCTCATATGTTTACTTACGTGGAGGACAGATTTGCGGCAAATCAGAACAGCAATCATTTAGCTGATAACAATCTATATCACAATAGCAATCTCCAATCTGGCAAGTATCAAGACGACTATATATACAGCAATCAGTATAATTAGCAGTGCAAGAACCTGCATGAAATATTGTATAACACAATTTAATATGATAAAGGAGTTATATAAATTGTAAAGAAATGCATTGAAATAGCAGACATATAGGCAAGAGTAAATCTATATGCCCAATCTTAAATAGTGTGCAACTATATATTCCATTATAAGTACATAAATTATGTGATCAATCATCAAAGTGTCATTAACCTTGAGCTGAAATCACAGGGAATTCAAGATACAACAACAGTATCATAAAGAGTAGAATACATTTGGAATTCATCTGTTTGACAAAAGAGAAATTTAAACATGATTATAAACTATTTTATACAATATTCATGTTGTCAAAAATGATTATTCTTTGTGTATACATTATTATTCACATGGACTTTAATTATTATACACCTGCACCAGATCATGTAGGCTCCATAGTGGTAATCTATAATGTTTTCTGAATGTATGAACAGGGCATGTACTTTTCCATGATAAGTGCATCAGCCAGGTAGAATCACAAAGATTGTACATGGCATAATTATGTACTTGTATTCTTTATTCGAATGTTTCTTCAGATTTATCACAGAAATTTAAAGTTATATCAGTAGACAGTAGTATAATTTATCGACATACAATTAATCCTGTCATAGCATTACAGTGGATCCCCTCTATTTCAGGTGCCCTTGGAACAAATATAATGTCCTGCATGATCACAGGGGGTGTCCTCATTTCTGGCCTATTGTTAACCTTAAATGTTTTTCAGCCTGATTGATATGCTTAACTCTAACAAAAGCATGACCACTCAAAAATGCACAACTTTTGCTGCCCCTGCTTTCGGTTTGCTGTTACTTGTAGCATGAGTAAACGTTTTTCACATGCCTGACCCATTTAACCCTTGAAGACGAAATGGGCTTCTATGTATGTACATACTTAATTAAGCATATTTATGCCAGAACATACCTTTCTTAACATGAAATTTTATCTTATAAAAGACAAAGGGATAGCTAAGTTGAAAGTTTATTCTCAGTTTTCAAACAAATCACTTTTCAAAATACTTTTGTACACATCAAGCTTCTTAAATTGTATGACAGTTACATTAGCTTCTCTAAAATGTGTTTTCTTGTTGCATGGCAAATGCTCAAAGAGGTGGTTACTACAAACATAACAAAAACACTCCACTGCATAATCCACATTAGTAATATATACAAAAGGAGTACATGCAACATTGCAAAAACAGAATTGTTAAAAAAGCTAATTTATTGGTTAGCACAGTTGCAAGGAATAGTGGAAATTGTAATTTAATTGGTACTGTAGGTTGTTATGACTGCATGGCCATGGTAACATACATATATTATAATATAATCCAATAATTACAATTTCAATTATCCTTATACTATCTATTAGATATACATAGAAGAAGAATAAAATTTTTATTAAATCATTTTAGGTTTCCAAACCTTTTTTGTATGTCTAATTTGAGATAATTGACAGATAATTGATTATAGCATAATTTATCATGCATCACAGTCATAACAACCTTATATTATAATTTGCATCCTTAGAACTGTACTGATCAATACAAATTTTATTTTAACAATTCTATTTTTGCAGCAAATGCCTCACTATTGATTACTAATTTTGCATTTGCATGAGTGAATCTACTGGGTTTCTAACATTGATGATAGTAGTGATGTATTCCAAGTTCTCTAACTCTTCTGTTCCGTCTTCTTGCTCTGAAAATTGAAGGCACGCGTCCATTCTAAATTTCTAATTCTTATCATCTTAGTTCTCCTCTGGACTTCTCCATTTGCAATCGTGTAGCTTGACCTTTGAACCGTGACGTACGTTACTAATTTATGTTACAGCAAACAATAATTATTTTGGAGCTAAATATTTATCACTTGCTGCAAAATGTAATTTAAAACCATGCATCTTTCGTAATCATTCACTTTTGCATGTTGTATCTTTATACTGTACATTTATATTTATTCAGAATACATACTAATTATACTGATGATACTCACTTTTCACAGCTGTAATTCCAGTTTCTACTGCAATATGATGCACAGTGATAGTGCTTTGCTAACTTTAATCTTTTTCAGAGACAAAAAAATGGATACTTGTATGGTCTGCAGAAACAATTCCGCAGTTGCTTAAATCTGTCTAAAGTGGGTGTGGGTAATTAATCAATCACACTTGAAAAATATGGATGTTCCAAAGAGTGCTAGAAAGCGAAGAAATGAGAGTAGTTAGCCCGGAGTTTTTACTCTTTGAAGAAAGCTGTGTAGTTCCACAAGTGATTCTAAAAGCAGCAGCAAGTCAAATAAGTTGTAAGTCAGTCTTATAACTGTTATAAGCTCGTTATGAAGGTAAATAATCTCTTCAAAAAAACTCTATTCTCACCTTTTTCACTTCTTTAATAACAAATACCTCTAAACAATTTATATCAGCTGTCTTCAGTCTCCCCACTATATACATCTTTAATTTGAACTACAGAAAGTTTCTTACTTACAGCCATCTAAATTATTAGGCTGCGGCTAGAGTACCGGTGTCATAATATAGTCTGTCTCTAGTAGATTTGGTCGCGGCGATAAAATATCCTAGGATATCCGGTCACAGTAAGACAGAATATCTCGGGATAGGATATTTAGTCTCAAATAAAATTGTAATGAATAAAAACTTATGATTAATCTCTAATCATAATAATCCAACATATATAATAAAAATAAAAATTAATACATAAAATTCAATAAAAACACAATTAATCTCTAATGAAAACATTATATTAAGTCAACATAATTAATACATAAAATTCAACTAAAAAAAAAACAGGAACAGTACCAGCAATCAGGAGTATATAACACTTCATTCGGAATTTTGAGGCAGTTTAAATGAAACCAATCCTGACAGCTTTCACACTCAATCATGACACTCTCATCATCAGGCAGTTGACATACGCAAAATACCTCAATCGAGTCTTCTCTCTTTAACAAAGCAGACTTCACATTCCTGTTCTTATTTGGAAAATTGTCAAGGGTCTTGGTTTGCAGTGCCTTTATGAGGTGAGGTCTCATAGCACTTTGGTCGAAGTTGCAATAAACTGGATTCTTCCCTGAACACAATGCCTTTGCTGTGGCTATAGCAAAAAGACCACAGTCACTGCCGCCTTTTTGTTGTTGGATGTTGGCATATACAACACTAATGGACTTGCTCTTTGTGTGTAGCAAATCAGCAATCACCTTTTTTAGAGAGAAACTCAAACTTAGGTTCATACTATCAAAGACTTGGACAGTATCCGGTGGACAGTTTAGAGTGGAAATGGTGATCCAGTGATTGTCGACTAGATTTAAGCATTGAACAAATGGTTGGGATCATTGGACTTCAAAAGTATTACTTCGCTGTAAAATGGTGTTTTGTAATCCACCAATGTGTGGATGACGACTCTTCATTAGATTTTGTGCAGCACTCACGATATTGTAATTCAACCGAGAACCTGACTCTAACGCTTCTCTGTCACTAGAATAAAGAACTGAATGTTTAATCTTCACCCATCTTTCAGATTCTTTATCATCATCATCATCATCAACATCAGAAGCACTGGTAGCCTGGTAGGTATGTGGCAACTATCTTCTTTATTACAGCACGATTTCCCAGGATGACAATATTTTCCCCAGGGTTTTCCATTTCCTTTGCAAGGGCAGTGTTTTGTACCACAGTGTTTTGTATCTACTCTTACAGCAGCAATAGTCTTCAGGAGAAACCTTAGCTGTGACATCATCAATTGGATCAGGGGACTCAGCAGGCGTGTTAGCTGACTCCTGTATACATTATCAAAATTAGGTTTTAAAAGTGCATTGTGTTGTACAACAACCTACCTCTGTCTTTTCAGTAGCAGTGTAATATAACTTCAACCGTGTAGCATTGTAAAGGCAGGACAGAACTTTGGAAGAGTCATCACAACTGGAGAGACGATATGTCCCCTTTCCTTTATCCTTGTGTGGACCGGTACTGAAAATTTAACCCTTAAAGTACCGGCAAAGACTAGCTTTGTTGTACTGCCTAGCGGCTGCCAAGAATTATGTCTAACAGGCCTCAACCTGTTCTGATGATAACCCTACCGATAATTGTGCCCCCCAGACCCCCCTGTTTGTCAGGAACAGCGCTGGAGCCTATCGGCCCCAGCGTAAATCTCAAACAGTGGGAATGAACTGCTATGAACCTTTCAGTTACTTCTTGTTATAAAACGAGTTACTTCTTGTTATAAAACATAAGTTCACTTTGTTTAATAAAATTTTGTGCTTCTGGAACAGGTACCGGTACTTTAAGGGTTAAATTTTCGGTACCAGCACCAGTACTCTAGCCACACCGAAATTATTATGGAAATATCACCGCAGGTGTTTCTACGAACCGTAAAACACTACAGTTGCGTTGACACACCACACCCTTCATATAATACATAATTATAATTTTACATGGAGGGTGTGGTTACGGAACGGTGTCAACACATAGATATCGGATTGGAAACGCACAGTGGGTGTGGCTTAATTGTTCAATTGGGTTGCCATCGCGTCGTTTTAATTAGGCTAGTTGGCGCTGCAGGCCTCGGCAAGCCTCTGAAAAGCAGGGCGAAAAGATGAAGACTTTTGCAATAAAGGTAATATTTCTACTTACAATTTTTATGTTAATGAAATAAATGCCAATGTTTCATTGAGTCCAAGGCCTACTCTACTCAATAGTATTAAAATTTTATGGAAATGTTGCACCTGTTGTGAAGATATACAGCAGTTTTATATTACCACTATGAAAATATTTGTGGAATTTACTCGCTGTACCTTTTTCTCGAAGAGTAATACATGAAATTACGAATGATCACAATATATTATACTACTATATAGTGGTTATGAGACGCGCCTTGTTTTGAATTCACAGTACAAACAATAACGTCTCTAAAGAGCAAAATGTGTTTTAGAGTACCTCCAATGGCTGTACCTCTCACTTCGGCAAAAATTACCTGAGCCTTGATTTAGACCTACTACACAACAGTACAATGGATGGTACATGAGACAAAAAAAGATTGAAAACTACAGCATAAACACATTAGCTATTACCTTATTTTTGTTTCAACACCTTCACAAGCCACTATTGTACAATAATAATAATAATTATAAAAATTAATTATAAAATTAATTATAATTCAACATGCATACAGTAACTTGCATTCATAACTTTATATTCAAGACATTTAATACATGTATAATAGCATAAGATGATAGTTAACTATTATAATAATACAATCTAAACCAGATAAGCTATTGTAGCTAGTACAGACAAATATCTGTTCGGTCGACAGACAAGTATACCAACTTTGTTTTAAATCACTTCATTTTGATTTAGATGGGAAGACAACACTCATTCTATCATTGTAAGTATTCTTACAAACGTAATATTAAGCAATTTCGTCCTAAATTTTAAGTGTCTCTTCCACTTCATCGGGTATATGCTAAGATGATTGTATCCCTACAAAATCAACGAATAGTCATACTGAAGAAAAGCATTCAGTCGCACTCACTGCATTCTGGGTGGACATTGGTTCAAACTGAAAACAATGAAATAACTGCCTGCTTAATGTATCATGACTGTCAACAGATTCCAACAGTTGTTTCTTCACTATAACCATTTCAGAAACCCTCCAGTATAAACTTATTGTACTAGGTCGCACAGTTAACTTATACACCAACTTCAATTTCAAATGCAGAAAATTTCTTGCATATCATCACAACAAATCAAAACTGCAACCTATGTCCAGGAAATAATGATAATCAGTTTATACAAGTAGCTGAACAAAGAAAGGGGAAGTTCACTGACTGAATAGGTATGTTAACAAAGTTATACACCAAATTATATGTCTCTAAATGATTACAACACGACACACTAAAACTAATAGATTACAGCTGTAATATATTAATGTACATGTATATATTCTTGTAGGAAAAACTTTTGCCACATTGGAAACTTACCCCAGTAAAACAATACGACACATCAACTGTCCATTGATTTCAAATAAGAGATATTTTCACTGTCATCAATATAGAAGATGCCTATTTGCATACCAAACAAAAGAATCCACCAAAAATGACAAAAAATTGGGATTGGACTTAACTGAAGCAAACATCTATATAAAAAACCTGGAAACTAAATTATTAAAAAATTCTGAAGAGAGAGGTGTTCACTTAGATATATATATATACACATAATGATTTAGCTTCTATCATGGAAGAACATAATCAGATTGTGATGGACAACTATCCAACTGACAGTTTCCAATATTTATTTTGGAAAACACAATACGAGGCCATTAAGACTCCTAAAAAATTAATGAGATGGCATCCATCATTAATTAAATGGTATATTTACCTAAAACACAAATCATCTAGCGCATACGAACTGCTAAGATCATCAAACTGTGTGCATTTACCATCTCAATGCACTTTACAAGACTACACACATTTCTATGAAAGCAGAAGTGGCTTTTCAAATGATCTTGATCTACAATTGATAGATGACTCTTGTATTAGTTCACTATCTCTATTTTAAAAACAAGTGTGCCTCCTGGGAGATGAAATGCACATTAAAGAGGACTTGGTATACAACAAACACACAGGTGAACTAACAGGATTTTGTGACGTGGGGGACATCAATGAACATCTTTTAAATCTGGAAAAGTCATACCTAGAAGATACAACAACAGAAAACACCTTAGCCACAAAAATAATGGTTTTTATGGTTAGAGGATTGTTCATCAATCTTACATTTCCATATGCATCATTCCCAGTTAGTACCACTATTTTACGAAGCTATTATGAGACTAGAAATGTGTGGGTTTGAAGTATCATGCATTGCCTTCAATGGGAATTCAGTCAACAGGAAGTTCTTCAAACTAGTGGGAAATAGCCCTTGTGACAATACATGTAACATCAACTACTACACTAGCAACCCCCTTAGTTTTAACGAGCGAAAAGTTTATTTTTTTTCTGACCCACCTCACCTAATAAAAACTACAAGAAACTGTTTGGCTAATCCAGGTCGAAATATGGAGGTAAATTAGATTTCAAATTTTTGGTGATTATTATATTATTTAACTCACAGTATAATGGAAAATCTATTTCATGGACATTCATCAAAAAGCTGTATGAACTTGCAACCACTAAACAGGCTTAACATCAGTTCCCAAATTGAAGTATGAACATGTTCATCTAACAGGTTTTTCTATAATGCAGGTTGATCTTGCTGCTCAGGTGACAATCTAAACTAGAAATAATTAATAATAAACACTACTTTTCATTAAACATGATTATAGCTTGCATTATTACATCTCTTACTGTAGGTTCTCAGTTCCAGTGTAGCAAATGCTTTGAGAGTATTCTTTTCAAATGAAGCAGCTGCAACAGCAGATTTCATAGATAAATTTGATAAATTCTTTGATCTCATGAATGTTACAAATTACACAAAATGTTATACATCACTGAAAGATTTTAAGAGACCCTATCACTGCAACTTTACTGCTGAGATACAATAAATATAAAGAGCTATCAACTGCATCAGAGGAATATGAGGAACCAATTATAACTGTAAGTTTAATATATACAGAGATAATATCATAATCATTACTTGTCCTAGTTATATAATTGCAAATTTCAGATCAACCGTAATTGTTTCACCTCAGGTCAACTCCCCCAACTGTTATGTACTGTAATTAATGTTTTGCAGTTGTCATGCATGACTCACATTTTTGTCATCACTCAGTTCTATAGGGTCAGTGATTGTATTTGCTGGTTTTACACATGCTGTTTTATCCATGTGAACTATGAAATATACATTCTGGTATTACGTTTCTAGTAGTTAACATTTTCTTATGAGAGATTGACAATCACAAGTTGGCCAATTTACCTTCATGTTCAATTCTTGTTTTCCAGTGAGTTTGAAGATGCCTTACCATTTTGATATGCCATGTTGGTTTGAACTTATATGTAAGACAAAGAGGACATGTTGATAACCATTTTTTTGGTACCAGTTTTACCAAATCATCTAGTGATGAGATAACTGAACGTTTACTGGCCATAAAGATTACAGCTGGGATATAGATGAATTTATATCCTTTGATTTGTGGTTATTATGGTTGTACCTTATGATGTTAGATTTTGGTTATATTTGTGGTGTTTAACAGAGTAGGTCTCAAGTGTTTGCCATATCACATAAGCACATAGGTTTGAGTGCTATTTTATTTGAAGCTTCGGTTCAAGTGTCCGCCTTTGATAGTTAGCTTAGGGTACTTAAAAAAGCAAAAGGAGATTAAAATAGCATGTTGATGTATGTGTAATGTATAGACTTGTTTTCTAGCTAGTTCTATTGAGAGAGAAAGGGATGTTGGGAGACTTGCGTGTAAGCCTTGTATATATGCTGTGTTTCCAGTAAATGATAAGCAAGGTTGCATGAGGTAAGTGTAAAATTGCTCCATGGAGTTGGCATGCTATTTTTCCATAGCATGGTTCTGGCCGAAATTCTGCTGCTTATCTTGTTGCAATATTTGTATAATTATACTGAAATAAGATGTCCATTCTCATATTTATAATATGGTTGTGCATTATGTACTGCCTAGTCTAGTTCCCGTTTGTTTTAGTACTATTAATTGTATAATGTTGCATTAAATATCATACCAGACAATATTTAGTATAAAAAAGGTTGGTTCTTTGTGGTGATCATGTTTATTGCTCATGTCTGGAACAACACCTGTGTGCTCTCTCTCCTACTCAGTTTTAAAGGTTCTTGTAGCAATGCCTCTTAACTACAATAGCATGCATGGCTGGATCCACGCATGCATCAGGCCTGGAGGAGCTTATAGAGACAGTTTCAATAAGGGTTGACACAGCACTTCATTGACTGCATGTACATATATAGCATAGGTGTAAATATTGCAATTACTTTGTGTTAACCCTTAGAGGACTGATGTCACATATATGTGACATTTCACCCCTACGTGGTTCGCCGTCTGTTCCTAGCTACACGAAGCTGTCCAAATGGTTGTGATGGGCGTCAGGCACAAGCTGATGAACGTGGCTAAAAAAGTTGATGGTTTTTTGGCCGCCCTTTGGCCTAAATAACAATGACGGGGGTAATTTTAGAGGGGGTATCCCCCCGTTAATGCGGGGGTTCGAAGGGGGCTCTCGCTGCTGACGAATTTTGTATTTTTTTACCCCGCCCACGCACTCTGGTGGGTACCTGAAGCATTTTCCTTGCTGTGAAACCTGAAATCGTGGGTGTAGCTGGTGCCAACATGCAGTGGGGTCATTTTGTTAGCCCCAGTTCCAGTCAAAAGAGGGAGAGCACTGCATTTGATTTGATCCTACGAAGCGCTTGGGGACTTTCGAGTCCCAGCAAGCAAGTTGGTGGAAGTAGTACTCCATGTCGGAAAAGGAGCCAAGTTTGGGGTAGAGAAAGTGAACGGTGGCCACATTATATGCAATAGAGTCGCCAGTGTTGGAAATGGGAAGAATTTTGAAAAACAGACTCAGTCCTCTAAGGGTTAATGTATAAAAATATTTTTAGCCAGGTGTAATTTTGTGTGATTTGCAGCTGATTTGTGTTCTGTTTAAAACATGGCCACTGCAAGGTGTAGACGTAGTGTTATGGAATTTCCTGATCGTCCTGCTACCCCTCACCAGCCTTCCAATTTCTAATTTCCAAAACAGTCTTTTGGGGTGGTGAATGTTGTAAAAAGATCATTTCAATTGTCATGGTTTAAGCAGTGACCCTTACTCCACTATGATGAAGTGAAAGATGTTGTTTATTGCCAAACAACAGGCTTCAAGCAAGGAAAAATAAGAAGCAAAAGCCTTTGTAAGTAATTAGTTGATATAATATCTCTCTTATGCATGTCTCTCTAGTTGATTTCTGAATTTCATCATATTCTTACTCCATTAGACATCTATTGGATTTAGCAATTGGAAAAAATGTTACATCCATATCCCAAACACATCAACTAAGTGACACTCACCGTGAAGCAGTCATTACACTCTCAGCTACAACCAAGAACGTTGGTGAGCAACTCGTGAAGCAATTGAGAAGTGCTTTTATGCATGTGGGATTTCTTTCTTTTACTTTTGATTTATAAATAGCATTTTTTTTAAATTGATGAGCGGCCCTACAAATAATTTTGAGCTACCTCTAGGCCTGTGCATACATCAGCTGTGTGAGATATATTGTGAAACTGAGCTGGTCCAAACATGTCGAGGGGTCATTTTGTTTACCCCAGTTGCAGTCAAAAGAGGGAGAGCACTGCATTTGAATTAATCCTACAAAGCGCTTGGGGACTTTCAAGTCCTGGTAAGCAAGTTGGTAGAAGTTGTACGCCATGTCAGAAAAGGACCCAAGCTTGGGATAGAAAAAGTGAATGATAGCCAAATTATATGCAGCAGAGATGCCAGTTTTGGAAATGGGAAACATTTTTAAAACAAGCAGAGTCCTCTAATGCCTAGGTTCATAACATGACTCAATCTTGACAGATGGGCATGAAGGTATTAAACAATTCTCATGGGAAACTGTTTGGCTATATAGAGCTGCTAAGGAATATGTTGATCTTAATGAAATTGCTGTGCTCTTTAGTTATCAAACCAAATGAAACAAACCACTGCTTTGTACAGTGGCATCAATGCTATTGAAGTCTCGATGTCAATAGTCTTATATCACACTGGGGTAGGAAAGAAGGTGTATGCATTACAAGATCGTATCCTGGTATTACAAGAACTATAATATGGTCTATATGCTCTTGCTTCTTTTGATTAAAAAATGATTAATTCAATTTTTAGATTATGTTACCTATTGCATCCCTATGATTGCTTTCCCACGGGTTCGATGTATGTTTATATATATATATTTTTTTTTTTCTTGTGTCCACTTACGCGAGTATGCGTTATATACGTAGTTAAGGAAGTTACATCATTCCCGGGGGCTTGGTCAATTAATGGGCGTGGCGCGTAAAAGAACGCGCGATCATTGATCAAGCTCTACACAGCAGCAGAAAGAAATCTGTGTAGCTTATGTAGAAACTGGAACTAATAGCTAGCTATTCTGCCTGAAATATATTCCTAAAGTTCTACAAGGTCCTTTGAAAGGTCAGGAGAGTAGATAATCAAAATAATAAGCTGTTGTCTTTCATGCTTGATAAAGTCAGCCATGATTACCGAATGCTGGACACCACAAAGCAGTCATAGAGATATGTTTATCTTTACTTAAATTTGTAAAGCAATCATAGGGATGTTTTTTTTCTCTATATACACTTGTTTTTTCTAGGTATATGGTTGTCTACAACCTTTTATGATCACTCTGGAATTATTAAATTGATTGATCACATCTCCATAGTTTACAACATACCAGTCACTGAATGGTCAGATGGATTGACAGATTACCTCAAGGTTTGTCCTTAATGGAAATACTACTATATACTCACGTAAGTATTGTATAGTCTAGAGTAGATGCAGTTGCAAACCACCAGAATATTTGTGAGTATGAGATATATATTGGATGTAAATGACGATGATGATCTCATGATGATAATAATGATGATGTTCTTTTTTCCACCACTTCTAGACCATTAACTTCTGACCAGCCAGTGTGGAGCCCTAACTGTAGTAGCGATGAAGAAGAGGATAAAAGTATTCAGAAAGTTTAATAATTTACACTGATTGTGAGGAAGAACCAATTACTCTCATAAGTGAAATCCTAGAACAAATCCAAAATTATTCCAGCTACTATGCAGGAGTGTCTGCATTACCTATTACCAAGTGGATGATCCAACAGATAATGAACTTATGGATGACGGTATTTCAAGTTGTGATGGGACAGGTTTCAAACTTGTGGGTGACAATGTATACATTAAAATGTCAGGCAATCATTCCAATGCATTGCTTTCAGTGTTATGCTGTTCTTGATCGGCATAGACCTTAGTGGTTTAATTGATTACCAGGAAGAAAAGGAGATCAGAAAATTTAATGATGATGAAATATACTTTGAAGTTCTAGTATCAGGGTAAACTTCTTGAGTATCTGGAAATGTAGGTATTTGATCTTTCAATATCTTATTATTTTTATACATGGGATGATAGTTGAGCTGATTCCAGAATATTCGAATCAAAACAGTCTGTTTATTGGCATATTTCTCATGAGTACAGTGAAGAGATGAGTAAAAAGCCAAAAGGGATATGAAAGTTTCTAAATTATATAATATACACCAATTATTCTCTACTCTTGACACTACAGATCCCGCTTGGAGTACAACTTCGTGATGAAAACAACCTTGATTAAAAGTGTCAGATTCTTGATAATTTACACATTTACTGTCCCAACGTCCCTTTGAAGAACATCTACTGCATGATGGAGAGAGTTATACATTCAATTCAGTCGCTTTCTTGGATATATTTCTACTGCACCCCAAATTTCACTGCAACATAACATTATTGGCTGCAGTAGTAAATCAAATAAATATCACATAGAGCATGGAGACTGACAATGATCTTAATTCTCTAGCTCTAGCTAATAATGTCTATAATACTTTCTTTGCAGAGACAGCAAAATCTTCCACTCCTTCCGAGAAACCACCATTGGCCCATATTGTAAATGTGAATCCCGTGCTATAGAAGTTCTGCCAAGTTCTCCCTGCATACCAGTAGTGCTACAGCAAACAGGGATATGTAGAAAATATTTACGGAATTTGAAAGGATGTTTTCCACTATGTTGAATTCCACTACACCCCAACTTACTAATTCCCTGTCAATTGGACCCAAAATGTAAACTCCAATTCTTTTTTAAACCAGTGCTTCAACTTTGATTGGATTAAGAGTGCCAATTTCCTTTTTGAGTTTTCAGTTTGTATGCTGGCAAGCTCTTTCACATTATTACTCAAACTCTTCCAGTAATATCTTTTGGATTTCACTGCAACATAACATTATTGGCTGCACTAGTGCATCAAATAAATGACACATAATGGAGACAGACAATGATCTCCAGCTCTAACTGATAATGTGTGTAATGCTTTTCTTGCAGAAACAGCTAATTCTTCCACTATTTTTAACAAACTACCATTGGCAATTATTCCAAAGCCTAAAAATATTTATACGACATTACTTCTTCTTCTTCGACTTTCTCCCCTTTGTGATAGTAGACCATTTTGCTTCATCTTTTTCAAGGTTGTAGATAACTTTTAGAAAGTGGGGGGGGGCGAAAGTACGTGGCGCGTGCGGTGAAAATGTTTAGGTCACGCCCACTTCCGTGGGGGTGGGTGGGGTTATGCCCTTTTCGTTCACACATGTGAATGAATTCATTCAGCGTAATAGTAGTCGAATTCATATATTTGGACGATATGATCAATAATGAGTCACACATGATGTGACCATATGTTGTTTTGTAACTTTTTTTTCCAAATGTTTAAAGCTTTGTACATATTAACACACTGAAAATCTGAGGGGGGCTAAAGCCCCCCTAGCCTCCCCATTATCTACACCCTTGTTTTTAATGTTAACAGCAATCTTCTATCTATCACAATATCTGCATATTCCCAGCATCTTCCACATGAAAAACACGTACAAAAAACGGCATCGAACGGGATACCGTATTAAGTGAAAAAAACGGGCTAGAAACGGAATATTACAGATACGGATGAAAAACGTACTACGTCCATATTGAACGGATTTCACGTTTCCCGTTTCTACAATACGACGGACGTTACGGGTCGTCCGTTTCTTTGAGAATATGGAGGCAGTAGCAACACAGAGGAGAAAAAGGACAAGAAAGGCTATGTTTTGTCTACATTGTTCCAAGAACGTCCCAAAGAGTACCTTTTACCGTCATAAGACAAAGTATTACAACCAAAAGTCGAAGAAATGGAGAAAAGAAGGTGGAAATCACTATGATAACCTACCTTATGTGTATGATAATTCTGTACTGTTGTTGTGTTGTAGGTTACTGGTACACAATGACATTAGCATAATAAATTTTTTCCTATATATATAGTAATGTGCATATGTGTATGTAGTTTCATATTTATTTGAAGTATAATTATAATTATAGTCAAATTAAGTCAATTGTATAGTAAGCTAAAGTATGCAAGAATTTTTAACGTCATGTTTGTATTCTGAGATAGAATTACTACATGTGAACAATATAATGTATTATACATAATGTATTTTCATGCTGACCACAGTAAACACTGCAGCTGTTGCTTTGGTTGAATAATTGTGGTTTCTTTTACAATTCAATAGGCAACTGTAAAAGCTCTGCATGAAAAGGCAGATCATTCTTTGAGGTTCGATGGATCAAAATCGTAAGAATGTAGGCCATTAAAACACTTTCTAATTATGTTCTTCACAATTACCAGTTACAACTCTGAAGATAACACCTCTGTGAGGAGTATATTATTGGAACATCTCCGCCTGAAATTTAATGATACTTACACTCTCCAGCAAATGAAACGTAAGTATAATGTATCACTGTTGGAATAAGGTAAGTAAAAGATATCTAATCTTTAATTGTGTAGTGCATAAGACCGTCTATTGTCGTACATGTATTACCTAGATGTCCCATCTTTGGGTAGTACATTTTATTTATTTTCAGTATTACGTAGATGTCCCATCTTTGGGTAGTACACTTTATTTCTTTCAGTATTACCTAGGTGTCACATCTTTGGGTAGTACATTTTATTTATTTCAGTATTACCTAGATGTCCCATCTTTGGGTAGTGCACTTCATTTATTTTCAGTATTACCTAGATGTCCCATCTTTGGGTAGTACATTTTATTTATTTTCAGTATTACCTAGATGTCCCATCTTTGGGTAGTGCACTTTATTTATTTCAGTATTACCTAGATGTCCCATCTTTGGGTAGTACATTTTATTTATTTCAGTATTACCTAGATGTCCCATCTTTGGGTAGTGCACTTTATTTATTTCAGTATTACCTAGATGTCCCATCTTTGGGTAATACATTTAACTTGTTTCTTTTTAATTTCAGCTGGTATTATCCGGTTGGATGTCTCATCTAGATGAGTAATAGGGTTTATATTATGGTGTTTAAACTACCATTTTAAAGTGTTTTCTAGAGGTACAGTACATTCCCTGTGATGGATGCTGTTAAGGTCATGTTGCAATTTGGAGTATTGTTGATCACTGAGATTGTGCTGCTAAACTTTTGTATTTATGCAGTTACCATGTTTGTGAGGATTTACAAGGAGTTCCGAATTCAGGAAAGCTTTTTAGATATATACATGTACTTCTTTAAACACACATGCATGTTTGTATTTTTGTTCCAAAGGTGCTGTACACAGATATTATGAAAGTCGTCGTCTCTTCAATGATTCTTGTCCATCAAGAATCCCTATTGTTAGTGCAGTAAAGGAACGAACAAGGAAGCTTAAGAATGAACAGAGGAAGAAGGTGAGTTACTATTTTTGTTCAGTTTAATCTAGGACTGTAGTCAAACCACTGTAAGCACTATAAGTGTTAATCCATGCCATACCATTGTTGTTTATTTGGTAAAACAAAACAAAATAACTAATACTATACAAATAATACCTCCCTTCATATAGCTCTACACAAAAAGGAAAGCTGTATTGAAGGGAGAAAAGGAAGAAAAGTTCTGGGAATTACATGTACATGACTGAAGAGAGTGATGAAGAAGGCACTATCAAACGTCGTTCATTGCCTTGGAGATCAAGAAGTATGTTTGCCTCTCTTGTATCTAGTCAAGTACATTGATTTTTCCCTCACAGAATTGAATAGATTATTAAAAAAACTGAACTCTCACTTGAAAAATCCACAAATGTCTGATTATTTAGAGGATTCATCAATTCCTCCACCCTCGCATCTCAAGTGTCCTGAATGGACTGTGGCTTCAAGTGCAGTTATTAATGATAGAACATCTTCTCCTAGCAGCTCTGTAGCCTCTACATCCCCTAATGATCCTCTGCTAACACAACCACCAGAGTTGCCAAGGAATGAGTTTCCAAATGATTTGATTTATGAAGACTCCTTGTCAGATACAGATGACAGTGACTATTATAATGAGTAACAGTACTATCTTGCTTTCAGACTTTCAGTAATAATTATTATCCATTATCTCTTATATTTATGAAGAAAAAGTAATTATTATTATTAACTACTAATAAGGATTAATACGGAGTTGAAACGGGGTTTGAAACGGATAATTCTACGGACCTTTCACGGCAAACCGTTCTCCAGAGTGGTCCCACGACGGAATGTAACGATTACCGTCTTCTTTGCAAACGGAAAGATCGTTTTTGATCCGTTTTTTTCCATTAACGGTGTAAATACGGATAGAATTTCGTGCCGTTTTCTGTGAGTTTATTACCTGTGTTCTCATATCAAGGCAGTGTCATCAGCAAAAATCAGACACTCCCTAAAAACCAGACCTCTCCTGCATTAAAAGGGAGGAATGAGGAGATCTGATATGAAAATATAAATTAAATAAAGTGTAGACACCCTTGCCTTGTGCCCTTGTTGCAATTTAACTATACTGTGAATTTCCTGTGTTCTAATGTATGCTAAAGCCTTACTATACATATTCCTTAATAGTGCTATCATACTTGAACTAACACCCTTATACTCAAGTTTATCCCACAACAAGCTATGATCAACTGAAGCGAAAGCCTTAGCAAAGTCTATAAAACAACAATAAAGAGGTGATTTACTCTTACTACACACTTCTTTTGAACAAGGTTTGTAGCTACTGCATCTGTGGTACTGCGACCTGGCCTGAAACCAAATTGACACTTGTGTAGAAGATTATTCTCTTCAGCCCAGTGGCTCTCACGATTAGCTAGAATCATTGACAGAATTTTTGATTCGAAAGAACAGGAAGTAATGTGATTCATCTATAATTAACTACACAAGATGTATCCCCTGACTTGGAAATCAGGATGATGATACCTGTTGACCACCAATGCTAGACAGCATAATCTAACTAAAGATCTTGGCAAGCAGGATTAAACGTAATCTACTTATGTTCTTCAACAGCTGCAGTATGATTATGCCACCCTTTCCAGCAGACTTTCCATTCTTCATCTTAATCATTGCCCTCCTTAATTCATTCACACCTACTGCACTATCTACAAAATTATATATATATATATCATTGCCTGGACTAGTAAGAACTTACATAGCTGAGTGTAATTACTTAGAATACACATACCATACTTTCAAATTCATATTAATTTTCCTATACTTCCATTGTTTTTTTCTATTGTTAATTAATGTCCAAACACTTTTACAGTTTTCACTTCGAAGTTTGTCTATATGTTGAGACATACTATCAACATGTTGTCTTCCTTCTACATGTAGATTTATATTCTCTCTTTGAATTGTCGGCAAACATATTTTCCAATTCGCAAGTGTGCATTTTTCCACCCTTCCAATGCCCGTTTCCATTTGTGTTTAGCCTCTTGACATTCTGAATCAACCATGCAGCTTGGTAATTTCCTTAGACCCTGCACCTATCTGATACAGTACAATGAATAAGTGCATCATTGGCAAGTGCTGCATGTCTTTATTATAAATAGTCAATTATTATTCTAAGGATTTGTCCCAATAAAGCCCTGAAATTAGATTGTTTATTTGTTTGTTTATTTCTGATGTTAAAGCCTGGTATCGTCAGTTCTCTCATTTACCAACTTGTAGAAAATTTGACATTCTTTATCAGATTTTAACACATTTTCCCTGGTGGGTGGGCAGCTCTGGCGGAATAAAGTAGAGCCGGTTAGATGGTCTCTGAGAAAGATCGGAGTTTGAGAGTTTATACAAAGGCAAATTTTCAGGTATCACTTACAAGCTACTGAATTCAGCTTTTTTGAGCCAGTTGTCACTGCATATACTCAATTTAACTGCATGGTTCATTCATTTTCTCTAACTGCATGGTACTTGGTGGTGCACACTATGTTGGCATTTTTTCACTTTCCTCTTTCAGCCTTATTCATAGAATTTGGTGTTTAATTATTTTCAATGTAAGGTGCGATCAGCAATGCAGTTCATACAAATTTAATTGTGCTATTCGAGCCTTACCGCACAGGATCCGTATGATTAAAATTCCCACACAATTTTGTTTTTACGGTAAATTACTGTGACATGTAATGCTAATCATAAATATTGAGATCTTTATAATTATAACATCATCAAAGTACAATAAAATTGAAACGTTTATAATAGTTTTAAAATTTTTGATTCAGAAATATCAACACCAATCTGGTGTTTTGAGTGGACATAAAAGATAAGCTGTATCATTATCTTCATTAGTCACATGTAAAAACTTCCCATAGTTTTTAGTATCACAACAAAGTTGATATTGTGAGTCTGTGAGTTGTGTGTTACAACTTGATATGCAAGAAGGATTTCCTGTAATTAAATGTGTATACATAGTTACATCATTAATTATCTTAAATCAAGTAAAGTTGATATTATGTATGATGTAACAATAGGAGCACAGTTTACTGATGCTTGGTTAGCCATTCAATTATGAACCCACAAACCATTAGCAGAAAATACATCAAACATCAGAGAGATATTATGTGTACTGAGTGCAACTACATCACAGGAAAGTCTCTTCGAGCAAAGATATATATATTATAATAAATATATAAATTATTGCTATATGTACATAATTATTATAATTATTTCTTATGCATACTATTACAAGTAGATCCATCAATATCTAGTAGATATCCAGTATCACATCCACAAGTATAGCTTGAAATAGTGTTTGTACATGTTTGTGAGCAAACATGTGTTCCATCGCTACACTCATCAACATCAAAATGTGTTCATGTTATATATGTATGAACCTTTAATAATTAATTTTATTTATATGGAAGTATGCATGTATATAACTATGCATGTATGTTTATACGTGTATGTAACTATGTATGCAAAAATTAATAATCATAATGGTACGTGGGTTTGTGCTTACTATAACAACTAAACCCATCAGTGTCCAGTAGATAATCACTATTACATCCACAAGTGAAACTTCCTAGTGTTTGTACATGTCTGAGAGCAATCATGTGTTCCATCACTACACTCATCAGTTAGAAATGTACATGTACGTATTATAATTATACAGTACATATTATGTTTCTTTGTATGAACATATGTGTATGTTTCATGTAATATTCACCATCACAAGTCGCTCCATCACTGTTCAATTCAAATCCAGTGTTGCATCCACAATAGAAACTTCCTGCAGTATTAGTACATATTTGAATACAGTTGTGTGTTCCTAAGCTACACTCATCATTATCTGAAGAGAAGAAAACACATGTAAACATGTAAAGTGTATATGTCTATGTGTAGCAATACGTACGTGTATAGGTACAACAGTAAATAAATTATTATGAGTATAATTATAATTATTATGATTATTATGGTGTTTTGTGTTAACATTGATAAGGATAAGGATAAGGATATTTTGTCGCTAAATATGTTAGCTGCTTCTACTTATACAAGAAATTGAAATTTTAATATTTCACTAATATACCTAACAGTATAATTATATAAATGTTACTAGGTACATACCATTACAAGTAGTCCCATCATTGTCTAGATGAAAGCCACTATTACATCCACAAACAAAGCTTCCTATAGTGTTAGTACACGTATGGTTGCAATTATCTGCTTCTTGACGACACTCATTAATATCTGGAAGGATGGATATCAATGTATGCATACTCATTAATAAGTAATAACTATAAGTATATGAAAATAAGTGCATATATATAATTATACATAATAATGTATTTATGTATGTCTGCACAGATTAAGTGTGATGTTTGATTATAAGTATCTAAGTGTAATTCAGGCCTTCATTTACAAAATTTGTTGAGGGTGGATGAAATTGAATTTGATAAAATGAAAGACTATGGAGAGGCAACGTACAGGCCTATTGTGCTGTATCTATTGTCAAACTAAATGCCTTTCCTCCATCCCCTCTTAATAAAACCCTGCTACATACTTATGTTTATATGTATGGTTAAATGCTATATACAGCTTCTGCATACCATGACAAGTAATCCCATCTTCATCCAGTGTATAACCAGTAGTAATACATCCACAAACGAAACTTCCAATAGTGTTTGTACATGTATGAAGACAATTATCTATTTCTTCATAACACTCATCAATATCTGGACAGATTGAATATTATGCATAATATCCACAATTATATATAAATAGCACTGAGCAAGAGTATAATTATAGCAAAAATAATAAACAACATTTTTGATAAAATGAAGGAATATGTACGGATGTCAAAATCCAAAAAGCATGTAAAAAAAGTCAGGAAGATAACATAGGACCCAAAAAGAAACAAACCACTTCCACCTAACCCTACATACGTACTTACACAGCTACATGTATAAACCAAAATACAAAGGGTTATACTTATGCAATGTTATACGAACATGCCACCCCAATTGACGACCCCCGGTAGTCACAAATGTTGAAGTAATGAGGATATCCTAATCATTCCAGCCGACAAAGGAAGGGCTACAGTAATAATGGACAGAGAGAAATACAACACTAAGTTAAGTACTATGTTGAAAGATGTGACTGTCTACGAACAGCTTAAAAAATATCCATCTACAGGTCTAGAACAGAAAATGAAGTCCACTGCAGTTAAATAGATGTGGCAAGATTCCGGATTTTCTTTACAACCATCTATGGAGCTCTGGGGGACAAACACCAAGGATTTATGGACTACCAAAAATCCATAAAGATGACTTACCACTCCGACACATCGTGTCATTCTACACAACTCCTACTTACGAATTATTAAAACACCTCTCCTACATCAATCAGGAAATACATCATCTTTTGTTATGAATTCCAAGGACTTCATTAACTTCATCTCTTCACAGAAACTAGAACATGAGGTAGTAGCATCATTTGATGTTGTTTCTGTTTTTACCAACATACCAATAGACGTAGCAGTTACTATAGCTCGGAGAAACCTAGAATCTGATGACATTCTGGAGGACCACACCCAGTTGGATCTGAACGATATAATACTACTACTAGAAATGTGTCCAAATGCCACGTTCCTGTAATCCGAGCAGACCAGCTACCAACAGAGGCAGGACACAGCTATGGGATCCCCAGCGTCTGTAACTGTTGCAACCTGGAGATGGAGGACGTGAAACAACAAGCTATATCGTCCTTTCAAGCTATGGAACCTCTGTTCTTGAAACGTTATGTTGATGACACCTGCATTGCCATCCATCCCAATGTTATTAATATATTCCACAAGCACATCAACAAGATCAAACCTTCCATTCAATTTACTTGCGAGATTGAACAAGACAACCATCTACTATTTCTAGATATATTACTAACGAAGAAGGATGATGGGACAATATCTACCTCAGTTTATCGGAAGAAAGCACATATGGCCCAATACCTCCAGTTCTCATCCCACTATCCACTTTCCCACAAAGTTTCTGTTATAAAGACTTTGTTTACAAGTCTACCATCAGCAAAGGTGACTCTACCATACATCCAAGGACATTCAGAAGCTATTCATCATATTGTACAGAAATTGAGCATCACAACATCTTCTATGTTTTAAACCTGTGAACACACTCAGACAGATGTTATCTCACCCCAAAGGATCCTATACACTGCAAAAACTAAATCGTTAAAATAACCATTTTATTGGTTAGTACAGTTGCAAGGAAAAGCATGAGTTCCAATTTAGATTGTCAATTGTCATAGAGGATGTTGTGGCTACATGCATGATGTTACTACGACATAATGTGCACCAAATATTGAAATGCATAATTAAATTATGTGTTTACAGGTTTACAAATCCTTTTGATGGCCAGATACAATTACATATACTTTAGTATAAATTATACCAAACCTTTGACATGAAATATGAGTAGACAGCATCCTAAAATTATATAGCTTCAATTGTTATTGAATATAATTAGTACAAAGTATCTATGGTATTATATGTATTTATCATGAACAACAAACTAATTGTTAAATCCTTGTAACTGTACTAACCATTAAATTAGTTATTTTAACTATTTTGTTTTTGCAGTGTACCAATACTGAACAAGACTGGAGAGAAGTGATGGATCGTATGTAGGACAGACAAGAAGAACATTGGGACAAAGAATTAAAGAGCACCGTAAGGCAGTTTCATCATTCAATATGGACACCAGTGCCTTAGCAGAACATGTCCTGACTGAGGACCATCGCAAATAGATTGGAAAGTTGCCTCCATCTTAGATCAACATCCCTTCACACAATCCCAATGCATAGTCGAATCCTGGTATATAAACCATCTTCCAAATACTCTGAACAGAGAGAGAGGACCACTACCTGAAACCATAGATAATAAATATGCACGCGGATATGAAACACCCCAAAACCGGATATGACAATAACGTTAATAACTACGAATGGTTAATCCCACGTGTTGAGGAGAATGCAATACGTTATGCAGCAGAAAAAGTATGAACGGCAAAAGACTGATGTAGCCCGTCAATGTGTCATTGCTTTGAGAGAAATGGCAGGGAAGATATCGAGATCACAACATTGTTCATGTGAATATGTCAATTCTATTGATCGTGGAGGTTTGTATCACATTGAAGATCCAGTTAATGACCTTCGCTCGTGACGTCATCATAGGGAAAATATATTGACTACCACTTGTGTTTCATATCCCGCGTGTGTCTATGCTGAAACCTACTTGAGTCTACCGAGACCACGCCCACATGAAAAGGCACTGCTACAAGCAACATGTCACATCAACTTCAGGTTTAAGCAACATTAGTACACCTCTAACATGAACTATCTGGATTGGGACAACCATGGACTGAAGTACATGAACCATGTCTCTTGTGAAGTGGACTATACATAAATAAGTCTGACAACTGCTAGCCAGCCTTTAGGATGTTTTAGTATGATTTCTGTAAGATGTATGACTTTTAGTGTAGTATAAATAGTTGAGTGATTTGTATGAACGTCATCGTTTTTGAACCAGTCAGCCATTAAAACGTTTGGTATTATAATAAAAATTTTGATTGGTTAAGTGGTTTGTTTAATTTTGGGTCCTATGTTATACTCCTGATCTTATTCACATGCTTTTTGGGTTTTGATGTCCCTACATCAACCTTCATTTTATTTAAAATGTTTTTTAGTTAACATTTATTATGGGCTTTAGGGCCATCCCTATCATTGCTTTCCACAGGGTTTAATGTGTATATATATATATATATATATATATATTTAGTGTCTTTTATGCGAGTATGTGTTGTATACATAGTTAAGGAAGTTGCATCATTCTGAGGGGCTCGGTCAATTAATGGGCGTGACACAACAGAATACGCGCTCAAGATCTACGGACCAGCAGAAAGAAAGCTGCTTGCAGCTTACGCAGAAACTAGAACTAACAGCTAGCTCTTCTACCTAAAATATATTCCTGAAGTTCTACAGGGTCGTTTAAAAGGTAAGGAGAGTAGATAATCAAAATAATAATAACTATAATAGGCTGTTGTGTTTCAGGCATAATAAATTCAGCCATGATTACTGAATGCTGGACACCACAAAGCAGTCATAGGATACTTTTTTCTTTATATATCATGTTATGTTTCTTTGTATGGACACATGTATGTTTCTTGTAATATTCACCATCACAAGTAGCTTCATCACTGTTGAATACAAATCCACTGTTGCATCCACAATAGAAACTTCCTGCAGTGTTAATACATACATGAGGACATGTGTTTGTTCCTAGGCTACACTCATCATTATCTGAAGAGAAGATAATACATGCAAACATGTAAACGTGTAGGAGTGTGATATGTGTATACATACTGGGAAATGGTGATGTGTGTTAATGTTGATTGGGAAATTTTGTTGCTAAAAATGTTAGCTGCTTCTACTTGTCCACAAAACTAAAATTGTGATATTTCACTGATATTAAAATGTTTCATTAAAATGTTTCATCACAAAATTTCCTCATCTACAGTATATAACTAACAGCATATAATAGATGTTACTAGTACATACCAATACAAGTGAACCCATCACTGTCTAGTATTCCAAATACTATTGGAATACTAGAATCTGTATTAGACCATAATACAATGTCTTCTTAGTTATTATCAAAAGCCATTACAGTGATTGTGATTCCATTGCTTCACAAGTTGTTATCTGGTTATCACTGTTTCTTTTGCTCCATGTACCAGTGATGGTTATGTTTTTATAATGAAAAACAAGCAAATCTTAGAAAAAATCTAAAGGAATAGCTCACATCTGTGTATGTTTATACTGTATTATATATGGGAGACAAAAAGTATTTATATATTAAGCAAATCATTAATATTGTTATAATATTCCTTAGTTCTATATAGTACATACGCATATGGAGTATGATTTTAGGTTAGAATTTTGAAGGAGTGCTTTCATTTGACAAGAATTTAATTATTAAGCTGAACACTCCTTTAGTAGCTCATAGGCAGAGTCCCTTTTTAAATAATATGAAGAAGATAATATCTACAAACTTGAAATATAATTATATCAATTTTGTAGGACTGTATAATTGTAGGTCTTGTATGAATGGTGGCCACAAAATATGCAGCAGAGTCGTCAGTGTTGGAAATGGGAAGAATTTTGAAAAACAAGCTCAGTCCTCTAAGGGTTAAATTAATTAAATATGTACATGTATATGTATAAATTAAATTTTACCATAATTATATACATGTATGTATATGTGAAAACTAGTCTGATGGATTATGATAATTTTCTACATTTGAACACTTGCTATTCTCTACAGTAAATCTAGTGTAGCTACTTCTTGTAAAAATGGCTGCACAGAGCCATGGACATGTTTGTATTTTTGAAAATACATGTTGCTTCAATAATATCATAGTTTTGATTATCAATTAATTTTAATAAGTTATTTAGAATTTTAGATTTTGTAATATTAATGCAATAGTTTACTCTTGGTATTATTTTAGTAACAAATATTATAGAAATAACAATAACAACACAATATATAGAGAAAAAGTATTCCTATGATTGCTTTATGGTTTCCAACATTCAGTTGACTTTCTCGTGTATGAAACACAACATCCTATTATAATTATTATTTTGATAATATACTATTCTTACATTTCAGAGATTCTTGTAGAACTTTAGGAACATATTGTACTATCTACTTAAAGCTACAAGCAGCCTGCTGGTCTATGGAGTGTGCGTTCTATTATGCGCCACGCGTATTAATTGACCAAGCCCCCTGGAATGACACAACTTCCTTAACTACATATACAACGCATACTCGCGTAAGTGACACTGACATATATAACTATATATATATATTTATATTTATATAAACATGCATCGAACTCGTGGGAAAGCAATCATAGGGATGGTTCTATAAGCCATAAACATTATTATGTAGAATGTTCTTATAGAAGTTACTTAACTGAACACAATTTTACATGTGTACGATAATGACTATAAATACGTACATGTAGCACTTAACTATATTATAAATTATTAGTTTTAGTATTAATATACCAACATTCTACACCCCTTACCAAATACTTATAGTTTTATCCATAATATGGTACTACCAAAACAACACTAGAAGTTTATACATACCATTACAAGATTTTCCATCAACACCCAGTTCATAACCACTTCTACATTCACAAGTGAAGCTTCCTACAGTGTTTATACATGTGTGAGAGCAACCATGTGTTCCATCAATACACTCATTAACATCTACATGGTTAGAAATGTATGTATGATTTTGTACATACACATTATGTTTCTTTGTATGAACATGTGTATGTTTCATGTAATATTCACCATTACAAGTAACTCCATCACTGTTCAATACGTAGCCCCTATTACATCCACAATAGAAACTTTCTACAATGTTAGTACATAATTGAAGACAGTTGTGTGTTCCCTTGTCACACTCATTATTATCTAAGAGAAGAAAACACATGTAAACATGTATATGTGTATGCATGTATATGTAGGAATGTGATATGCATAGTTAATTATATGAATTATTACGGTGTTTTGTGTTAATGTTGATTGGAAAATTTTGTCGCTAAAAATATGGAAATTTCCCCATCTACAGCATATAACTAACAGTATATATAGAAGTTACTAGTACATACCAATACAAGTAGTACCATCACTGTCTATATGATAGCCACTATTACATCCACAAATAAAGCTTCCAATAGTGTTAGTACACATTTGGTCACAAATGTGTGTTCCTATACCAGGATCACACTCATTAATATCTGGAATGATGGACAACAATGTATGCATGTGTATAATGTATAATGTATAATGTATAATTACAAGTATAAATAATGTATTTATGTATGTCTACACAGATTAAGTATGAATACATATGATGTTCAATTATAAGTATCTAAGTACAATTCAGGCCTTCATTTAGAATATTGTCGAGGAGATGAGGACAAAAGTTGAATTTGAAAACATGAAAGACTATGGGGAGGTGATGTACAGGCCTATTGTGCTATCTGTATGGTTAAATGCTATATACAGCTTCTGCATACCATAACAAGTAATCCCATCATCATCCAGTGTATAACCATGAGTATAACATCCACAAATGAAGCTTCCAATAGTGTTTGTACATGTATGAAGACAACCATCTGTATCATCATCACACTCATCAATGTCTGGACGGATTGAATTTTATGCATAATATCAATAACTGTAAATAACTAGAGCTGAGTGAGTATTACATGTACTATCAGAAAGTACGGTAGTACTCAAGATGGCCCAGAAAAAAACATAGTAGTAATACATGTTTTATAAATCATTGTTATTTCATTTACCACAATGTCATTTTATTTTGATGATATCACATGAAATTTAAATGAATTAAAGATTAAAAGAAGAGAATGTTGTCTGCAAGTTCTGTTCAGAAAATACTATTGTGCTCATAAAATACTAGAATCTGTGTTGGATCATAATGAAATATGTTCTTAGTTGTTATCAAAAGACATTACAATGGTTTTGATTTCACAAATAGTTATCTGGTTATCACCGTTTCTTTTGCTCCGTGTACCAGTGGTGGTTATGTTTTTGTAAAAAAAATAAGCTACTAACTCTTAGTAGAAAATCTGAAGTGATAACTTATCAGAGAGTACAGTTGTATGGCCACCCATACATTTCAATTGGATGTGGTAAGCTGAAATCTCTGCTAATATTATTATTGTTCACTATAATTATTGTTCACTATCAGAGAGTACACTCTATGTAGGGATGGCACGAAAATAATGGCCACCCATGCACTTCAACTTAATTGCAAGGTTGAGTGGTAAGCTAAAATCTCTGCTAATATTTACATATATAAGTTATAATATAGATATAACTTATAACAATACTTTTTAGATAGACAGAGATTTCGTGACAGTAGAGAACCGGCGAGTCGCAAAACTGGCAAAATCTTCATAATAATTATTATTATTATTATTCTCTTCTTTTTCATAAAAATAGATTTGTAGGTTTTTGGAGCTATTAAAGTAGTTTTAGCACAAATACAAATTTATTTTAAGTTAAATTCAGGAGAACAAACGTTTTACTGTTCTGTTTTTAGATCTAGACAATATAACAATATTTTCAGCCACTACAGCAACCTACGTATGACAGGATGCAATTTTGTAATAACCCATTAATAAAACACGCACATTAATTTTAAGATGATATGCATGGAGGTGTTCTACAAAACAGGTTAGTTGTATACTGTATTATACATATTTACATACCCAATACAGTGACAGTTCTAGGGGGATTTCTTTGGTGTCTCTGGTAACCCACTTTTAAATTTTAAAAATTCAAGTTTTGAATTTTGATAAACGTCTGTGTGATGTTGCTACTCTGCAAAAGTCTGATGTAACTGATTGCCAATAACACTAGTGGTCAGGACTGCAGTGAAGTCTGGTTACTTCTCACGTTTAGTCTGGTTGTGAATCTGATGAAGGTATTTCATCAAACATTTAGTATAATAAATCATGATACCTAGTGCTAAGTTATTAACTTATAGTAAGTTTCCATACCTTTAATAACAGAGCGATTAAAAAATCATTGACCACACCCCTCATGAATAACGAATGAGCTAAAATTTTGGACATTATTACTTTTAGAAACACCCTTCTTCAATTTCTAGATCCGCCACTGCAATATACACTAACATTACAGCATGTTAACACTTCCAGAAATAAGCAAAATTTGTAAACCCAGATGATACTGAACTGTTCCTGCACAAATAGTATAATTCAATGTGCACTACGTCTGTACTGATGTGTTTAGTTGATCACAGTCAGATAAGGAATCTTCATTGTTTATCATAATTATGCCACTAATTCATTGTATAAATAATTTCAATAAAAATGGAAGAAGATATGGGGATGTCAAAACCCAAAAAGTATGCAAACAAGGTTGGGAGGTTAACGTGGGACCCAGGATTAAACAAAATACTTCCACATAACCCTACATAAGTACTTACACTGTTATAAAGCAAAATACAAAGAGCTGTACTTATGTAGGTTTATATGGAAGTGGTTTGTTTAATTTTGGATCTCACCTAACCTTGTTCGCATGCTTTTTGGGTTTTGACACCCCTACATCTTCTTTCATTTTTATTGGAAATGTTTTTTATTATTCTTGTTTCCATTGTTTTTTTTCTGAATGGTGTGAATATTTTTTGTAGAATGCAGAAATACTTTTATATCCTATGAAATCATTCAATCATAAATTCACTAAAGTTTGTCCATCAATGAAGATCAGTCTTCTGTGTATATCAACTTTGAAGTAGGCTTAGGGTATGCCCAAAATGAAAGCAAGGCTGCAACACAAAAGCTTAAACATCTACTTAATAACTGAAAATATTATAACTCATGGTAATAAATGCTTTTTTTGTGAGTATTATTGTACTTCTTAACTATGAGTCACATACACTTCTTTTTACCAATGTTCAATAACATCTTGAAGCTTATTTCAGGTGTTACAAGAATATGTATTTAGTTTTGTAATACCTTGTTCATACAAAGAGATATTATCTATATTGTACCTCAAAGTGTAAGTTAACTTCAGAATAATTTCAAAATTTGCTACCTCAATACTTAGAATCCGTACAACTTAAGCACCTAAAAATTGGTATCATCTTAACACATACTATACACATACAAAGTGTGAGAGAAATCTGAGATGTGTGCCAATTTTCCATGTTGATCTCACATGGAATGAACTGTAAATGAAACAAAATAATTTACCAAAAAATTATTATACCAAGTCTTTTAAAAATCGAAACTAGAATAATAAAAAAAAAAACATTTATAAAAATGAAAGAGTATGTAGGGATATACATGTATATCAAAACCAAAAGAAGCACAGGAACAAGATGGGGATGTTGCCTTGCTTTGGCCAAAAAATTAAATACCACTTCCACATAATAACTTTACATAAGCGTATATAACTAGAGTAAAGGCAAAACACAAGGAAGTGATACTTATGTACTTTTAATTGTTATGTGAAAGTGGTATTAAATATTTTTGGCAAAGCAAGACTATATCCCAATCTTTTTCTTTTTTTCAAGTTTGATATATTCCTACATACTCTTTCATTTTTATTTTCTTCTTCTTAGAAAAAAGTTGAAGTGCTGGTTGAAGATCCCCTCAAAAATAATAATTATCGAGATAAAAAAAGTAGGGTGGGGTAACTTGGAATGTGGGGACAAAATGTTTCTTTGTCTGCTTACTCCAGTAAAGAAACATTTTGGTGTGGTTTCGAAGGTAAAGTTAGTGCACTTGGGTCACAGACCTCCTAACTCCAGTCTTTCAGGTGTATGTTTCGTTCTCTATATCCAACAATATTACGCAAATACATTCATTGATGGTCATAGCATTTTTAAAAATGTTCTGAGTGTTATTCTGTAGTGTGCATTTGCTTCCTTACACTAATCCAAAACTATGGTAGTCCAACCCCTCCCTCTTATATAAGCAGTCGTGTATCTTCCAGGTATTACATCATTTGTTTATATTGTGCTGGCAGCAAATTTGAATTAAGAGTGAGCAAATATACCTTGAAATATGTACATAAAGATACCAGGGCCAGATGAAGGGACTGGCGATTGAAAGGAGCTATGAAAGCTGTCAGACAGTCAGAAAACAAGTTTGGAATACCAAACACTACCCTGTTCAAACACTGCACTGGTATGTTATTGCAAAAAACATGATCTAACTATTATTTTTCATTTTATATGTAATATATAGCTAAGTTTTTAAAATTATGCATAGTTTGTTGGCATTAAGTAAGCAAAAAAAAACTTGTAGGAAAGAGTAAAAAAAAATATGGTGGGAGACAAAGAATCCTTACTCGAGAGGAAGAGTAAGAAATAGTTATTAGTATATAGTATACAGAGGATAGAATCTGTGGACATCCTGGATAAAACATGGTTCAGTTGGTGCATTATACACTGTATCAGTCTCTGGGTGGATGGAAAGGCCACACATCCTCAAGTGGTTCAAGAAAGTACTCTTGCTTGCTATATGACCATGCTGAAAACCATAGCCTAGTCATTCTCTTCCTGGATGGCCACACATCACTAAGCATAGAAATCACCAGGCTGGGAAGGAAGAGTGAAGTAATTTTATTTAGCTTGCCATCACACACAACACATGCACTTCAGCCACTCAATGTCGGTGTATATAAATGGGCCATTGAAGAGCAGTTGGGGCCGAATTATAAAACAATACAAGAGGGAGCATATGCTACAACAGTTGAGAATTCCCTGCTCTATTGAAAACATTATGTGAGACATCTTTTAAAGCTGAGCATTTGAAGGCAGGCTTTTGCAAGACTGGTTTGTGCCCACTCTCAAGGGATAGCATCTCCAAATCCAGCACCTTCTCTTCCATACACCTTCCCGGCACAGAAACCTCAGACTCCCACAGAAATGCACAACAGTGTGACTGGCACAGACACTCACACTGTGCATGTGCACATTTCATACTGAAACAAGTGTTATAATGGAGATAGACAATAGCAAATGACACCAGCTCGGGTTTACCTCAGAGGATATTTTTCAAAATTAATTGGAAGAATAAACGCAGAGACAGAGAAGATGGAATCAGTTGAGGAATTTAAAGCCGAGCTCAAGAGACTGTCTACACCTTGTGCATTTGGAACTCACCTTGAAGAAGCTCAGAGAGACAGATTTGTCTGTGGATTACAAAGCACAGTTGCCCAAAAAAGATTACTAACAGAGAAAACTCTTTTTTTTTTTTGCATCCGGAGTTGAGATTGCAAGCAACATACAGGAGGTAGCCCATGTCATGATGACAGACAGAGAGAGAGAAATGTTTAGAGGAGGGACTGATGATGTTCACTCTTAGAAATGGTGCTTCATCCCTAATTACTATATATAGACTTGCTAATAGATGGGAAGGATGTGTGCATGGAATTGGATACAGGTGCTACAGTATATATAATAGGGGAAAAGGAAGCCCAAGAGATGTTTCCCAACAAAGCTCAGGAGATTAGAGGTGATTCTGAAAACATACACTTCAGAGAGGATAAAAGTTGTCGGAGAGATTGACGTAAATGTTCGGTACATGAATCACTAGTATTAGTAGTTGTGTCAGGAAATGGACCAAATGTGTTTGGGAGAAATTGGGTTGAAGCCTTTAACCTTAACTGGAATCAGATTGCCCACACATTAGCAGAGCAGGACAAGTACTTAAATACCTTACTAACAAAATATGCAGATGTGTTTACAAATATATTAGGAAACATGACTCAGCATCAAGCCAAGATGTATATCAAAGCAGGCACCACATCGAAGTTTTACAAAGCACACCCTGTCCCTTTTGTTCTTCAACAGGAGAAATTAAATCCCTTAGAGTCACTGGGTATATATAATCGAATCTGTCTATCATAGTGAATGAGTATCTTCAGTCGCAAAGCCGAATGGACAAATGCGATTACGTGTAGATTTTAAAGTCACTCTCAGTCCTATACAGGAAATTGATCAATACCCATTGCCAAGAGTGGATGACTTCTTATCTTCCTTATCTGGCAGAGGTAGGTTCACTAAAATTGATCTGACGTATCAACAGATGTTTTGAGAGGAACATTCGAGACAGTATATATGTAACAGTAAACACCCATAAGGGATTGTATAAATATACTAGATTACCATTCAGAGTTGTTTCGGCTCCCACCATTTTTCACAGAACAATAGATGTCATTCTCCAGGGTATGTGGAGAGTAATATCCTACTCAAAGTAGGATATTACTCTCCAGATATCCTCATGACAGGAGCTACAGATGAGGAACATTACCGTAACCTGGAGGAAGCTTTCCTTAGACTTTAGTATCATGGAATCCCTGTAAGTCAAAGTAAATGTAAATTTCTATGTGAGTCTGTCGAGCGTTTGGGATACAAGAGTAGTACGGAAGGCCAACATGCTACAAAAGATAAAATAAAAGCTATTGTTGATGCCCCAGATGCCATCAATATACAACAGTTGCATTCCTTTCTAGGACTATATACAGTCTCAATAATCTAAGTTGCAATTAATGCTGATCCTACAAATTGACCATGCACCTGTGCATTGAACGTATAATATTAGATTGTGTTAGCACTACGTATATAGAAGTATTAGGAATATCCATGATATATGTTGCAATTAATGCCCACCATTTGTTTGTATAGTAGGACATGAATAAAACAATAAGATGGTTTACAACCGAGGTGATATGATTTCTCCGATAGCATTGATATATGTAACAACCAAGGGACTATTATTCGACATGGCACTGTTTGATCAGTTTCTGCCATGGTATGTTTATTAACCCTTGGCGCATTGGCGGAGCGGAGGGTTACTGTAATCACTTTGTCTGTCAGCAAAATTCCAGTGAACCTACAAACATTGGCACTTTGAAAATACTAACAGCAGATCTAGACATCAAATCATAAAAGGATCAATAGTAACAATAGGCTTTTGCAAAAACCTTTCTGTTTTAAAGTTATGACGTAATTTCACGGTCATTGTTTGAAACCCTTTGAGCGCGATGCGCATATATATATGCGCAGCTTTACCTTTAATTAAACGCGGCGCGCATATATATATGCTTGTAACTTTTAGCGACTTCAAACAACCCTTAAACTATCTTAGAACTATTTCAAACCTTCCATACATCTGTATCTGGCTTATAACTAATTACCTACCAAGTTTAAACTACCATGTTACTTCCATGAAAGACTGTGAGCAGACAGACTCGACGAAGGAGACGGTCGACGCCCAACTTTCTAGAAAGTGAACGCTTATCCTGACTTACCTGCTGGGAATAGCAAGCTATAACTTACACTGAAGCTGTAGGAGACATCTAGCTTCTGTAGAATCACTTCAATTGGGGCATGCATACAACTGTGTAGATACAAAAGCCAAATCTCGAGCAACAACAAAAACGGCAAAAATCACGAAGGAATTGAGAGGAAGCCATCTGATAATGTTGTGGTTTTTTTTAATCAAAACTTCCTGTTCTATAAATAGATTTCATTAATTTATAGCCCTGACAGCTAATAAAGCTTATGAATAAGTCATTATTACACCATCCGCGTTTTGTGCATAGTAACATTAATAAACTAACGCGTACAAAGGAAGCTTTCAGATGACATCTGGTAACAAAAGAGTTCACTGAAACACAGCTCATCTTGCTGTCAAATCACAGCTCAAAATGAAGTACAATTGAAGTAGTGGCTGCTGCAATTTCTAGCTGGCTCTAAGCTTTCTGGCAAATTCTAGCTCCACCCATTAATTTTATCCACATCATCGAGGACTTGGAGTGTAGGTTGTAATCCATACACACAAATATAATGTAATCTCAGTTTATTATTATTACAGCAAGTCTGCAGTTATTTCCTCGTCAGTGACTGAATCATTCTCAAATTGTTTCCCAAATGGCGAGGGTTCTGCATGACGAGCGCATTCATTATACTTAGATGTCTCAATTACAGTGCTTAATTATATGAATGTTCTTAATTAATACCTATTATACAAAAGGACCATGTGCAGGTCTATTTACAGGTATTATCCAATTGTTTTACTACTTAATTAAACCTTCACCAACTCATGGATTCATTAATTTATATAATAGGATATATTACATGGAAATATGACAAGAAGATTTTACAGCAATATTTTACAGATCTGCCGGTTCCAGTTTTCAGATGCATTCTCAATATCCCACTTTTATTATTATATTAGTACTTTATGCTGAAGTGCAAGACATTTTCACTGAATTTCAATCACTGGTATTTTATATACTATTGACTACCAATATTATAAAAAATTTAAATAATACTACAACCAACTTACATTAAAAAAAAAAAGAATGGAAACAAGAATAATAAAAAAAACATTTTCAATAAAAATGATAGAATATGTACGTGTAGGTATGTTAAAACGTATGTGAACAAGGTTGGGATGGGCAATAGCAAGAACAAAATTAAACTAACCAATTGCATACAATCCTACTATGTACCCATGTCACTAAAGAGCAAAAGACTAATAGCTGTGTACATATGTAGAGTTATAAATTTTGTTCTTGGTATTACCCATCCTGATCTTGTTTACATACTTTTGGGGTTTTGACAACTCTACATATTATATCATTTTTATTGAAAATGTTTTTATTACTCTGCACTTATTTTCTTGTCAGTGACTGAGGAATCATTCTTATTTCCCAAATCACACTTGTGGCAAGAGTTCTGCATTGCAAGTGCATTCTTTTAATTTTTTTGCATACAATTACAATATCTTTCTCTTCTAATATTAGCAACAACTCAACTATAATTATAATTATATATGCCAATATTAATCAATTTTGTTATGTAAACATGGGTTCCACATGTGCCATGTAGTTGAATATTACTAATACATTTGTAACATATGAAACATAGTGAGATCTATATATAATGCTGTTTGACTATATTGAAACATACCATTACATGTTCCTCCATCTTCATCCAAACTATAACCATCATTACATGAACAGAAAAACCTTTCCGGAGAGAAGTTACATAACTGAGTACAGTTGGAACACTCATCACCAGCTATTGAGAGAAGGTATTAAGTATAATTTATATAGTCATCTATGTAATATTATACGAATTGCTTCTAGATATCATTAAGCACTGTATCATTGCATAAATAGAATTGTTAAGTTAACAAATGTATTGGCTAGTATTCAAGGATGCAAATTATACTTTAGCTGGTCATAGAGGTTGTTGTTATGACTGTATGATAAAAGATACTTGTACTATAATCAATTATCATGTCCAATATCTCATATTAGATGCACAAAAAATGTTTGGAAAACTAAACTGATTTAATTAAAATGTTGGGAATAATTCAAATTACAAATTATAGTTACATGCATGTTGCCATGTAGTCATAGCAACATACACAACCAGTTAAATTACAATTTGCACTATTCCTTGCTAATAGTTATTATAACAATCTTATTTTTGGAGTGTAAAAAAACCTTAATTGGTTGCACAGCCACAGTGGTGCCCATTTTACAGAGTACAGACTCAATATTATTGATAATTACACTTGCAGTTTATAATTATGATACTGACAGTAGGAAGACTGCTATCTCTCATGACTATGACATAGTAGTTAGATTCCTGAATATTTTGATGTAGTATTTAATAATTCACAACAAAGAGGACATGAAGAGTTCTATGCTCCTCATGAAAATTAACTATAATTGTAACAGTACAGTGGTGGTGAAAGCAACTGTATACTGGTTGGGTAAAAAAATGGCATGTAGTGAAACATTTGCAATCATTAATTATTCATGAGAGGTGTGGTCAATTATTTTTTTTTTTATCATATGTGCATATCACCAAATTATCTTTTTGGAAAGGAAAGAGTCTGGAACTTCAGTTATATATATTAATGATGATCCGTAAGCATTTCAATTTCGAAACAATCTATGACCATACAAGTTCCCGTGCATATGTGCATTGCACTTATATTTCCTATATAATATTTCATGTCCCTTATAAAACTTAAAAGTAACAGGCCATCAACATAATTATGGTTGACATTTTTTGAAACTGCATAATTCAATTTACCAAGAAACAGCACAAAGGATTACTATACATATAGTTATTTGACAATGACGGCAATTAGCAATTACATGTATGTAGCCACAACCAACTGCAGCATCATGACAATTTGAATGTACACTGTTCTTTGCAACTGTATAATTACAAATGAATTAACAATTTTCTTTTTGCAGTGTAACTGCTCACATGAGTTTGTACCAGCCTACACGGTTTTCTTACAGTCAATTTTATATGACTTATTAGTGGGCCAGGTATTGGATGTCACTATAATAATATCATGCACAGTTTTACTGAAATGTAATTCAGTGGACTCGAGCATTCTGCCCTCAAAATTACAATGGACCGCATGCACATTCTATAACTATAACATCTAACATCAATTTAAACGTACAGGAAACAAACCTGAATTGCTTTTTGATATTTGAATCTTTTAATCATAAATATAGGATATGAGTATTTTAGTTGCATGCTAGTGCAATTATTGAACGTGAGGTATATACACAACTGGATTGAAACATGTATAGTGTGCAAAAGACTAATGTTTGTCATGACACTAAATGAACCAGTACCATGCTTAGTAATATAAATGTTCTGTTAATTAAGACATATGAACAGAATATTATAGTTAATGAGAAAGCTGCTATTATAACCAATCTGAATGAGCAGTTGTATATAGGAATTCATCTAATCTCATATAAAAATGTGCTTACTTACGTGGAGGACAGATTTGTGGAAGATCAGAACAGCAATGATTGAATTGAGGATTATAACATTCTGAATCACAAAAGCAATCCCCAACTTGGCAAGTATGAGTACTATTACTAGTACAGCAATCAGTATAATTAGCAGTACAAAAACCTATATGAAGTATTGGATACTACAATTTTATATGACAAAGGAATTATATAAATTTTAAAGAAATGCATCGAAATAGCAGACACAGGCAACAGTAAATGCATATTCCCAAATATCATGCAATTATTCCATTATAACCATCTGAAGTGTTGTTAACCTTGAGCTGAAATTACAGGGAACTCAAGATACAAGAGTATCATAAAGTATAGGAAACAATTGGACTTCATCTGTTTGAGAAAAGAGAAATGTATAGAAATAATGTGCAATATTTCTATTGTCAAAAATGATTAATCTTTGTGTATGCATGATTATTCAGATGGACTTTAAATTTAATTATTACACTGTTTTTATACACCTTCACAAGATATGTAGGCTCCATAGTGGTAATGTATAAGTTATATTTATATAGTTTTCTGAAGGTGTGAACAGGGGATGTATGTATACTTCCATGATTAGTGCACCAGCCAGGTAAGTTCACAAATATTGTACATGACATTATTATGTGTTTGCATTCTTTATTCACTTGCTTATTCGTATTTATCACTAAAAAAAATTTTACTATGGTACACTTAAGAGGAAATGGGGTTTTATGCATGCACATACATAAGCATAATTGATATTTGTGTATTTCCTTTCTCAATGAGAAACTTTATTTTACAATCTTAGCTTCAACATTAGCTTCTCTAAAGTGTATTTTCTTGTTGCATGACAGATGCTCAAAGACATGGCTATATAATTATAATTGCAATTTACTACAAACATAAAAGACACTCACATCAGTCGCATGCATTACAAACCTAATCCATGCAACGCAGCAAAATTAAAATTGTTAAAATAACTAATCTATTGCTTAGTACAGTTGAGGAAATTGTAATTTAATTGATTGTGTAGGTTGTAATGATACATAGTGAAATACGTGTGGTTATAAATATCCAATAATTGCAATTTCAATTATCCTTATATTGTCTATTAGATATACATAGAAGAAGAATAAAAGTTTAATTAAATCAATTTAAGTTTCCAAACCTTCTTTGTGTATCTAATATGAGATTTTGGACATAGTAATTGAATATATTACTAGTATCTTTAATTTATCATGCATTGCAGTCATAACAATAACCTTGTATGATCAATTATATTATAATTTGCATCCTTGCAACTGTACTAATCAATACAGTATTTTTTTTAACAATTCCATTTTTCTAGTGAATGTCAGAAAGTTGTAATGATACATGCATGATGCAGATTTATTCTGTAATTGTAAGTGAAAATAAAAGGGAACACCAAAAGTGTCCACCAAAGGCGTTCCATTTTCAATAGACCTTTTCCACACAAGGCAAAGTATTTATGGAATGATAATTAGACTTATAATTATAATTAATCTCTTATGTCACATCTGGTTGCTCTCTTAAGTACCAGAAGTATGCAAGATTCTGCAAATTTGCTTGTGGGTGGCAAAGATATACTGTTTATGCTATTTATTAGAATACAGTGAAAAACTAGAGTCCATGTGCTTTCTAACAGTTGTTAAAGTGTAAACATTCGTTGTATTTGAGCGAGAACAAGGCAGTTGTGGTGAACGTGCGTGCATTATTTGTGGGAGCAAACCAAGTGAGGATCCTGAAGTCAATTTCCATTGTTTTTCAAGTGATGCTAGTAAAATATTGAAGTAGCTGTAAGTTTTATGACATGGTTTGAACAACTGTCTTCTTCTATAACTTTGTCATCATTTTGTTCTTGCTCAAACTACAACTAATTTTACAATTCAACAACTGTTAGAAAGTACAAGGCCTCTAGTTTTCACTATAATTATTATTCTAATAAAAAACAATAAACGGTATATCTCTGCCATCCACCAGCAAACTGCAAACTTCAGAACCTTCCATTGACATCAATGCAACCGGATATTGCGTCATAAGCAAGCAGTACAAATGAAATTAAACAGCTCTTAAATGCGAAAGGAGTATTGATGGTGTTCCCAATAGTGTTTTCAGTATTAAATATATAAAAAATTCTAACTATGATCCTTAACTAATCGCATGCAATAAAATTGAAAGATAACACTCCACCAAAATCCATGTAAGATATTTAATGATTAACACTTTTGTCATGATAACTGAACTGTCTGCCCTCAGGAAATACTATTGCTTAATGTAAGATACCTACACCAAGGTGTTTACATAACACTTTGTATTTACAGTGCGTTACTGAAGAAATTTGAAAATAGTGCAGATGATAAGTTATTTATCTGCAACCACACATACCTGCAAAAGAATGAATTTTAATTACATATTGCTTATAATTATTACTATAACTAGCAATACAGATGCACAGGACTGCCTCGCTCGCACTAAACTGTAGGTGCAGTCAATTATCCAAAAAGGTGTTGTTTTAGTCACACACATCGTATATTTCTTTGACACTTATAATGGCCGGAAAGAAGATTTTTAGTGACTTGTCATTTTGTATTCCTTGCGATGATGCTAACATACATGGGATTGTCTGGCCTCTCATTCACTCTCATCTAGATCTTGCTGTTTCTGTTCTCTACCGCTTAATTTCCTTTGTCTTGGCCTCTTCTGTAGCTCCCGCTCTTTGCTTCCTTTTTCTCAGTGTAGCTAGGTGTCGAAGGCATGCTGTAGGTCCCTTACTCGTAAGTTCCTCATTCATCTCTACATTAGAGCAGTACGTCATCAGCAGAACTGATTAACTGATTAAATGTGCCTGTGGTTGTATGTTGCATTCATTATATTTACAAACTAAGGTCGAGATTTCACTTAACTCCTAGATTAGTTGCCTTGCACTAAGATGCTCGGCAATAATTGTCATATTAATTCATGTTGCAGCAGTTATATTACAACAAACAATAATTATTTTGGAGCTAAATAGTTATCATTTGCTGCATCACTATAATGAGAAACATTTCTCTTGTGATCATTCAGTTTTGCATAGTGTATATTGCATTTTATCCAATGCAAAATCATATATATATATAATTATATATATATATATATATATATATATATATATATAATTGTAATTATACTGATGATACTCACGTTTTCACAACTACAATTCCAGTTTTGACAGTGTTTTGCTTTGCTAGCGGTTGTAGTCTTTTCAGTGGGCAAATGCTACTCCAATCTCTTTCTTGCTGAATACAATCTGGTGTTTTTGTTGGAAGCCACACCCACCCAGGGATCATTATAGGGCCTGAATGTTTTCACTGTTAATTAATTTTCAGAAACAACCCTCAACACGCCCAACGGGTGGTGGAGGAGGGGAGGGAAACTCTGGCAGGCCAGATATGAAGGTTGGTATTACACCAGGTTAGTGTATATAATATTCCATTTTGAAACTGATTGGAGTCGTATCTGCCCACTCCCTAGTACCACCTTAACTCACTTAGTTTAACTTCAAGAAACCCCCTGCATTTATTTAAGACAGACTTTTATTCAAATGCGGCTTCTATTTAAGTTAAGAATTTGCGGTACTCTGTGTACATACTCATTGGTATATTATACTAGTAACTTTTACCTCAAATGTAGAAAGCTGAAGGTCCCTTGATGATTTCAAAAAAAAAAGAGAACTTTCTCAAGAATATCGGTTATTAGTTGTAATATAGTGGTGAAGATATGAGTAATGCCGGTGAAGTCTATTTGGAAATGTTCATTAATTTTCATAATTATAATTGTGTATAATGATTATTATTTTGAGTTGAGATTGGAAGCGGCGCGAAGGAGTGTCAAACTCTAATATGTTTTGCAAAACCATCTGTTGTCGAATCACACCTTTGCAAACTGCCTTATATGGAAAACATCTGTAAACTGCGTAAGTGATTTCGTAGGTGTGATAAGTGTTTATTAAAATAAACATTAATCATTATCGACTATCGTGTGTGCGTCTGACAATATGAGTCTGTATAATCCCCCACTTCGTTCGACACAGAAGCGATACTAGTATAGTCAGCAAAGGATAGGTGCTACCAAACTTCGTAACAAAAGTGTCAAAGTGCTGTCAGTGTGTTGATTCTACAGGGTGTACAAAAGGAATATTACATGTAGTAGACAACAACTAAAGCAATATCTCTAATGAAATAAGCGCATGATGTTACCTGGAGCAGAATTTGAAACTGCCTTGTATTCAAGCTTTCTTCTCGAGTTTCTTCTTATCTTGTAGAACTTGCATTTTGGGCTTCCAGTTAGTTTGAAGTGTCCCTTATGAAATGTTCCATCCCAGAAATCTGTGCATTGGTTCTTGTGATCACTATTTCATCTTTTATATAATAATTTGCAATACAGCAAAGGATACATTAATAGCTATTAGCTAATACTAGTATGTACCCGAAATAATATATATATATATGTATATATATATATATGTGTATATATATATATGTATATATTATAAGTAAAAGAGGTGCTATTTGTAGTTTAAGTGAATAAATGTTGTATGAAGTAAGTGCATCCAACAGTAGGTTATTCCATATAAAAATAGTGTTTGGTACAAAGGATGATTTGAAACAATTGGTTCTAGCAAATGGTTGATAGAGTTTATGAAGACAAGAATTGTTCCTATCATGGGCTGGAATGAATATATCAGAAGGAAAATACAAAAGACCATGAAGAATTTTATAAAGAGTACAAAGCTTTAAATACAATCGACGATTCTCCAGAGATGGTAGATCAGCTAAATCCAAAAGGTTTTGATAACTAAGATTCCAATTATTCACACACATGTTAAGTGCAAATTTCTGTACATTCTCAATCTTTTTAATGTCATTATTAGTAACAGGACTCCAAACCTGAGCAGCATACTCTAAATGCGGACGTACGAGCATTGTATACAGTTCCAACAGACTTTTGCTATCGGTATTGGTAGAAATTTTCCTATATAAGAGGCCAACAAGTTTCTGGCCTTTTGAACAAATTGAATCAATATGAGCAGACCATGATAGGTCTGATGAGATAAGAACACCCAAATACTTGAATAACTTCACCTGCTCAAGTATAACATCATTTAAATAAAACTGCACAGATTGAATATAATTTGTTCTTTTCCTGGTAACTAACATACACTTACACTTTGAAGGGTTAAAAGTCAGAAAATTAGAATTAACCCATTCACTAAATAAATTAATATCTGACTGCAACTTGCAAAGGTCTTCATTAGATCTAATTGATTTAAATAACAACATATCATCTGCAAACAAATTAAGGACACTACCACCAGACATTTCAATGGTTAACACATGGTTAATGTAAATGTTAATGTAAAAAGTAAAGGACCTAGTACAGATCCCTGAGGAATCCCTGATAAAACAGGCATATCAGTAGATGAGTGACCACCAACAACCACATGTTGTTTTCTTTCAGTAAGATAACTACGTATCCAAAATACAATAACAGGGTCTAGATTAAGGGCATAATGTTTATCTAGGAGAGGCTGATGTGGAACCGAATCAAATGCTTTCCTAATATCAAAAAATACTGCACAAACATCATTACCAGATTCTAAACCATTCATGTATAACATATAGGAGAGCTGAGACAGTTGACTTGCCAGATTGAAAACCCCATTGCATATTAGATAGTGGATGAAACTCATTTAAATGGCTAGAAATTACATTGAATATATGGTGCTTCAACAATTTACTTACCACTGATAGGTCTATAACCACAAACTTCATGTGTGTTGGAATTTTTGGGTATTGGAAACACTTTCCAGCTTTTAGGAAACCGGCCTAGTCGAATGGAGATATTAAAAAGTTTTGTTAATGAAGGCGCAATACTATGAGCTGTGGCTTTTAGCATCTTAGATGAGATTCCATCAGATCCACTAGCTTTATTTACATCCAGCAACATAATATATGAGATAACTTCCTCACTTGTACAGAGGATATCATCAATATATGTATTATTCAGTACAGCATCATCCAAAATTTCACTCATTGGGGTCAATGGTGGCACATCTAGATTAAAACAAGATGAAAAAAAGTTGTTAAACATAAAAGCCTTATCTTTATCAAATTTAGCTATTTCATTCAAATTATGAAATTGTAGATTGATAATTGGACAGAAATTTAACTGCCTTCCAAAATTCCTTTTTATTCCGAGGATTTAGCTTCTGGAAGTAACTTTTCTTAGATTTTCGTAACAACATCACAACTTTATTATGTAATTTCTTATATTTAGAATTAACCGATAGACTATTTGATGTTTTTGTTGCCTTAAATGCAGCATTACGTTTCCTGATATGGCGAATAATATTCTTGTTTAACCATGGAACATTTCTCTTCTTTTTCAAAGTTTGCTGAAGAATGCATGCTTGCATGATTTCAATAAATTTATTATGCCAGTTTGTAGTAGCAAGGTCAATATCATCCGAAGGAAGTAAGCTATCCCAATCCGTTTTATTAATGAGTTGGCAAGCTCTACCAAAATCTGCATTCTTGTACCTCCAAATGATTCGCTGTTGTTGATGTACTTGATCTGCATTACATTTCCAATTAGGAACAATTTGAATGCCATAATGATCTGAAGTATATACCAAGAGGAGGAATGGTAAATGAACAATATATGTGGTTAGGATTAGACACAAGCACTAGGTCAATCAATGACATGTTACCGTTTCGACAAATATGAGTAGGAGTAGTTATAATTTGAGATAGCAAAAATATTTGCTGTGAAGTCTCAAGTAATTTGGGTGATTCTTATCATCATAATTGATATTAAAATCCCCAATTATAGTAGACGAGGAAAAACAAGGAAGTGATAAACTATGCAATACAGCACAAATATCATCAAAAAACTAGTGGAAGAAGGAGGACGATAGAGAACTGAAAGACAATGCTTACCAGTGGTATGTCCTGTTTTAAGTGACAAACATATCATTTCTAAATCATTTAAAGCCCAGAAGTAAAATTTCCCATGAAAATGAATTTATAATATATAAAAGGATACCACCCCCATGCTGGTTCCTATCCAATCTGATAATCTCAATCCAAATTTCAGCATCAGGGATATCTACAGAGAGCCAAGACTCTACAATACACACAATAGAGGGACCACGGGTTAAAACTTCTGCACATGCAAAGATAATCAATTTTAGGCAATACACTTCTTGCATTGAAGTACAAAATAGAGCTTTCACCCTCCACAAAGCCACCAGGTACCTCTAAAAGGGGCCTGAGAACTAGAGTCAACGGAAGACGTTTGTGACATATTCACAGTATGGACTGATGAAAATTTGTCAGGAGCTGGAGTAGTATATATCAACTGAGTGGCTGATAACATCATTGTGTTCAGAGGGATGAAACTGAGTATCAACAATTGGTGAAGCTACAGGAATGTCAACTGATGGCTGGCTATTTACAACTGGCATCGGGAAAGAAGCAACTGGAGGAATCTGGCCATTTAATTCTGACTCGCTGCAAATAAGTTGATTTATAGCAATTGTTGACTCTGTAAAAGATTCGGTAAATTTATACAAGGTTCCAATTTTCATTTCATTCGACCTAAAACGACTTGCCATCTCTACTAAACAATGAATCTGCTTAGGACTGTGGCTTGACGAGTTCGTTCGACATGACTAGATTCTAATAGCTAATTGCCCACCCACTTCGGAACACTTATCTTAAGGTTGTAGTCTTTTCCGTGGGCGGATGCTACTCCAATCGTTCCATTCTGTATTTTTTGGAAGCCGCACCCACCCAGGAGTATAATTATTGGGCCTAAATGTTTTGACTGATAGTTTATTTTCAGAAACAAAGCTAAACACGCCCCACGGGTGGTGGAGGGGGCGGTGGGTGGGAAACAATGGCGGCTAACTGTAGTTGCTCTCTGAGAAAGATCGGAGTTTGATAGTGCCTAGAAAGGTAGATTTTATGGTTTCAGTGAAAAGCTACAGAATTCAGCTTTCTTCAGCCTCTTGTGGGGGCGGTAGGTGGGAAACCCTGGCAGGGTAACTGTAGTTGCTCTCTGAGAAAGATCGGAGTTTGATAGTGCCTAGAAAGGTAGATTTTATGGTTTCAGTGAAAAGCTACAGAATTCAGCTTTCTTCAGCCTCTTGTGGGGGCGGTAGGTGGGAAACCCTGGCAGGGTAACTGTAGTTGCTCTCTGAGAAAGATCGGAGTTTGATAGTGCCTAGAAAGGTAGATTTTATGGTTTCAGTGAAAAGCTACAGAATTCAGCTTTCTTCAGCCTCTTGTGGGGGCGGTAGGTGGGAAACCCTGGCAGGATAACTGTAGTTGCTCTCTGAGAAAGATCGGAGTTTGATAGTGCCTAGAAAGGTAGATTTGATGGTTTCAGTGAAAAGCTACAGAATTCAGCTTTCTTCAGCCTCTTGTGGGGGCGGTAGGTGGGAAACCCTGGCAGGGTAACTGTAGTTGCTCTCTGAGAAAGATCGGAGTTTGATAGTGCCTAGAAAGGTAGATTTGATGGTTTCAGTGAAAAGCTACAGAATTCAGCTTTCTTCAGCCTCTTGTGGGGGCGGTAGGTGGGAAACCCTGGCAGGGTAACTGTAGTTGCTCTCTGAGAAAGATCGGAGTTTGATAGTGCCTAGAAAGGTAGATTTTATGGTTTCAGTGAAAAGCTACAGAATTCAGCTTTCTTCAGCCTCTTGTGGGGGCGGTAGGTGGGAAACCCTGGCAGGATAACTGTAGTTGCTCTCTGAGAAAGATCGGAGTTTGATAGTGCCTAGAAAGGTAGATTTGATGGTTTCAGTGAAAAGCTACAGAATTCAGCTTTCTTCAGCCTCTTGTGGGGGCGGTAGGTGGGAAACCCTGGCAGGGTAACTGTAGTTGCTCTCTGAGAAAGATCGGAGTTTGATAGTGCCTAGAAAGGTAGATTTGATGGTTTCAGTGAAAAGCTACAGAATTCAGCTTTCTTCAGCCTCTTGTGGGGGCGGTAGGTGGGAAACCCTGGCAGGGTAACTGTAGTTGCTCTCTGAGAAAGATCGGAGTTTGATAGTGCCTAGAAAGGTAGATTTTATGGTTTCAGTGAAAAGCTACAGAATTCAGCTTTCTTCAGCCTCTTGTAACTATAAAAGTAAAATGAATTTCCAGAAAACGGCTCTATTTGTTTTCTGTAAATGCATTGTACTTGGTGCACGCCATGATTGGTGGGCGTGGCTTTCTCGGTTTTGTACTTATTGAGATTGCAAAAATGGACATTTTATATATGTTTTATCAATTCCAGGACCCTATAAAGGTGATTAGAAGATATGAAGGTTGCTACTACACCAGGTTAGAGTCATATTATATAATATTCTATTTTGAAACTGATTGGAGTCGCATCCGCCCACTCCCTAGTACCACCTTGATCAATTTAAACCGACCATATTTGGAGTTTTGCTGAAAGTATGACGCTCTTTCGCGCCGCTCGTAGTGCACTGCTGCTATCTGGCGTGTTTAGGGGGGGGGCCTGGGGGCCCAGGCCCCCTGTTGTTTATATAATAATTCTAATTAATGCCCCCGTGCATCGTGGTTTGCAGAAATGAGCCTATTTCGCCCCCATTACAGGATTAACTGAGTCTGATTTGGACTCTGACTCTGAGAGCATTGAGTCAGTAAACCCACAAAGATCGTGAACAGTGCCAGATTCTCAGTTGTCTTCCGACTCATCATCAATAATAGCCTACCATTATGTATGTAAGTGGTAACGTACGTCGCAACGTCGACCACACCTCTAACGAATAAATAATAATTCAAAACTTTGCGGCCCCCATCGTGCGCCATTATTACACCAATACAGGTGCTAGCCCCCCCCCCCCCCCCCTGGTAGTATTCAGGTCTAGACACACCACTGCCCGTTATCATGAGGAAGACTATATAACACAAATTTGTACCTATGTTTTAACTTTCATAGTACATAAAAAAAATTACAATTTTGTTTCAATTGATAATAATTTGTAAAGCAACCATAGTTTTTTTATATGTATCTTGTACCCAATAACAGCAAATAGACTATAGAAATCAAAATTTATGATATGTCTTCCTCAAAAAGATGCTATTATTACATAATTATGTATAAATATTTGTAAACCATGCCTACACATTTATAATCATCAGTTTTTCTTAGCTTGTATAACATTGTACCAAATAACAGCAAATACAATATAAAAATCAAAAATGAGAAATACATGTATTATATAACTGATACAAGACTGTAACTTTGTTGTGATACGTGTACATAATATGGTGTCTAAATCTACTATTGTGTTAAACAAATCTATCTAAGTGGTCTTGCAACAAACTCTTTTCAGTAATTTTAAATGTACACTAATGACACTTAATAATTAATGTACATGAATTACGCTTTTTCGTACTCCTTCATCAATATGGTGGAGGATGATCTATGAGGATAGACAGGATTTTTAACAGGATGACCTGTTACTATCCGTACACGTGGCCTTGAACGTACAGCTGGTATACTACCAACTCTAGAACAGTAAAAAATACAGAATGGTAGAGTGAAGATCAATACACAATAGATTAAACAAAATAGGGAAGAAAGCGCATAGATAACAATTAGTCCAGCAGCAACAGCAACAGCACCACCTGTAGAAATAATAAATAGTAAGTTTATATAATTATTATATAATTTATATTAAATGTGAAGTGTAAAGGCATACATAATCTATATAATTATGTATAGAAAGGCATCATTTGCATAAAGCTTTAATAAATACAATCAGTGGAGCAGAAAGCTTGGAGGCCATAGGGGCACTGCATGGACCCCATGGAATTGTATACTTCTTATATAATAAATAATTATGGAGATTTACACTGCACGATATATAATCAGGTATAATAATAACACTTGTGGTTTATTGTGTAATTTGTGAATCAGCTGTACAAGCCACAAGAAAATTAATTACATATACAAATTATCTATTTTGGACGTGCCCCCATGATCAAAATCATCTTCTTATGCCTATGAATACAATAATAATTACACATACAATTCTACTTATTTTAAACATTATAAACCATAGCATGAATAATTCCCCTTCATGTTACATGCTGGGATGTATGTAGTATATATAAATTCCGGTTCATCGTATGTAGTGGGATTTATTTTATATGGAGGCCAGTTTATATAGTGGAAACCACAAACAAGTGTCATATAACATACATTTTGTGCAGTGTCATTGTGGGTTCACTTCCCGAAGACAAAATGTGTTGGTAATTCGGCTTTGATTATGTTTTAAATGTAACGTTATGAATCAGTAGATTCAACTAGATTCATACTATTTAGCATCCCTAGAGCTTCATCCTCGGAATCTAAATAGCATGAATCCCTCCAAGTATGTGCATAATCTATATATAGACTATAACTTTATAAACAAATTCTTATTACTTTTCATAGCCTGTGCTTAAGTTTCTGTAATACTCGCGCTGTAAAAAATGGTGTGTTTACATTACACACTACATTATGTGGTCGCCATGGAAAAATTGCTAAGTTTCCATGAGAACCTTTTAATATTTCAACTACAGTGTGATAAAACAGTAAGTACACAATTTGATGAATTAAATGTTTCAATAAATTTAACCTTGAAACACAACAACTATAATGAGTATGTATTTACTTATGAGTTGATAACTCAACAATAATGCTACTCACAACTTTCACTATCACAAAATCACTATTACTATAATTTTATAATGAAAGACAAATATTTTATTATTATAAACTTCATTTTAACCAGGCTATAATAGTGAACAATAAAATGATATTAATTAGGTGTATTTTACTTTTAAGGCCGAAAAAGATCTACCAATAAGTGCTTGCAATTTAATTATATTATCAGTTTTACATTCAACCCTTAATTGCTTTTGTTGTTGTCTCCAAGCAATACTGTACTGAATAGTGAACAATCATTGTTGCATGTAATGATTGATTAAAATTATTGAAGTCTTTATAATTATAACATCATCAAAGTATATATAATAAAATCGAAATGTTTTTATAGTAAATATGAACACCAATCTGGTGCTTTGAGTGGACATATAAGATAAGCTATATCATAATTTTCATTAGTCACATGTAAAAGCTTCCCATAGTTTTTACAAAGTTGATACTGCGAGTCTGTGAGTTGTGTGTCACAATTTGATGGATTTCCTGTAATTAAATGTGTACTCATAGTTATCATTAAATAAAGTGAAGCTTAATGCTCATCAAACATCAAAGGGACATATGTGTAGTGAGTGCAACTATATCATGGGAAGTCTTTTCAAGTAAGGATATATTATATATATATAATTATTATTATATATAATATTAATTATATAATGTATATAATAATATTATAGAGCTATACGTATAATTATATTATAATTAATTCTTCGGCATACCATTACATGTAACCCCATCATTGTTAAGCTGAAACCCAGTGTTACATTCACAAATGAAACTTCCATTAGTGTTTGTACACATTTGGGAGCAATTATCTGTTCTGTCACTACACTCATCAATATCTGGATGAAACAAAGTATACATATGTGTATAAATATGTGTTTAATTGTAGTTACATGCATGAATAGACTTCTGTACATGTGCACATACCACTGCATGTAATCCCATCAGTCTCCAATAGAAATCCAGTATTGCATTCACAGGTATAGCTTGCAATAGTGTTTGTACATGTTTGGGAGCAAAAATGTGTTCCATCACTACACTCATCAGCGTCTAAAAAGGTGAAATGTATTCATGTATGCATGAATACTTTAATATGTATATGTACATACATATGCATGTAATTAAGCATGTATATTTGTATGTATGCGCAAATTAATAATCACAATGGTAAACAAGTTCGTGCTTACCATTACAGGTAATCCCATCAGTATCCAGCATATATCCAGTATTACATCCACAAGTATAGGTTCCAATATTATTGGTACATGTATGGGTACAATCATCTGTTCCTAAACTACACTCATCATTATCTGGATAAACACAAGTGTATGTATAATAATATACTTGTGTATGTCCATAAGTACATAATTATATACATAATGTGAAGTGGTGAAATGTGTACACCTATATATGCACAAACGTGCTGGCATTTATGAAAATACATGTTGCTTCAATAATATCATAGTTATGATTTGGAAAATCTGTTTAGAAATTTAGTATGGAAATATTTTTTGCTTTTGGTAATATTAATGCAATAGTTTACTTTTGGTATTATTTTAGTATCAAATAATATGAAAATAACGATGACAAAAATTATTATCTAGAATGTTCTTATAGAAGTTACTTAACAGAACACAATTTACATGTGCACAATAATGATTATAAAATAATACATGTAACACTTAACTACATTAGTTTTAGTATTAGTATACCAACATTCTACACCCCTTAACAAATACTTTTAGTTTTAGCTTTAATATGGGGCTATCAAAACAAAACTAGCTGTTTGTACATACCAATACAAGTAGCTCCATCTTGTACATAACCATTACTACATTCACAAGTGAAGCTTCCTACAGTGTTCATACATGTCTCTTCTGGCGGAGAGCAATCATGTGTTCCACCACTACACTCATCAACATCTGGATGAAAAAATAATGTTATGTTTGATTGAAAATAAAAACACATCACTACACAGGAATAATGATGTACATTATTACATATGTACATGTGTTATTTTATATATTCAAATAAAATTGTACATATATATGTGGCTCTGTGAACACCGGTCAGATGGATTATTGACACATATGCACGAATATGTTTGTAATTATGAAATAGTTTACTTTTGAAATTATTTTAGTATCAAATAATATGAAAATAACAATAACAAAAATTATTATCTAGAATGTTCTTATAGAAGTTACTTAACAGAACACAATTTACAAGTGCATGATAATGACTATAAATACATGTAACACTTCAGTATATTATACATGTAACACTTCAGTATATTATAAATTATTAGTTTTAGTATTAGTATACCAACATTCTACACCCCTTAACAAATACTTATAGTTTTAGCTTTAATATGGTACTACCAAAACATATACATACCATTACAAGTAGTTCCATCAGCATCCAGTTCATAACCACTATTACATCCACAAATGAAGCTTCCTTCAGAATTTGTACATGTTTGAGTACAAACACCATCACCACACTTATCAATTTCTGATGATTAGAAATGTATGTATTATAATTACACAAGAGTGTTTATATGTATTGTGAACTACTGTACTGTTGGCATTAGTCTGTATGTAGTTTATCTACTGTTCATATTTCTGTTGGTCTGTCATATTATAGTCTCTCCTAATGTCAAACATTATGCCTATACATGTGAATCTATCATATATAAACAGTGTATACTCAAACATTGTTGTGTTTGATTGAGACATCACTACACAGGAATAATGATGTACATTATTACATATGTACATGTGTAATTTTACATATTTAATTATGTACAAATTAAATTGTACATATATATGTGGCTCTGTGAAAACTGGTTTCATGGATTATGATAATTTTGATGAGACACTTACATTTGAACACTTGCTATTGATGGTAATTAAATTTGGCATCAGGAAAAGCAACACTACATGTTAATCTAGTCTACTTCTTGTAACAAATGGCTGAAAGATAAGACTGGTTTTCACAGAGCCAGTCATGTATGCACATGTTTGTATACATACCATTACAAGCAGTCCCATTATCATCCAATACAAAGCCACTATTACATCCACAAGTGAAGTTTCCATCAGTGTTTGTACATATTTGGGAGCAACCACCGTTTTCATCACTACACTCATTAATATCTAGACAGGAGAATGTATGTATGCATATTTTAATCATTGTATAGGTGTGTGCATAGTACAGTATTCTAAAGACGTAGGGAGTACATGCATTTTCTACTTACATATCATGTTTCTTTGTATGTACATAATTATGTGTAATATTCACAAGTAGCTCCATCACTGTTCAATAGAGCCTGTCATATATGCACATGTTTGTATACATACCATTACAAGTAGTCCCATTATCATCCAATACAAAGCCACTATTACATCCACAAGTGAAGTTTCCATCAGTGTTTGTACATATTTGGGAGCAACCACCATTTTGAACACTACACTCATCAATATCTGGATGTAAAAATAATTGTTATGTCTGATTGAAAATATATACACATCACTCCACAGGAATAATGATGTACATTATTACATACATGTATTTACATGTGTTATTTTACATATTTAACCCTTACAGGACTGATGTCACATACACAATGAAGCACTCCTAATGTTTGTAATTGGTGTCAGGGACAAACCCTTAAAAATGGATGAAAAAGTTGATGGTTTTTCGGCCGCAATTGGCCTAAATAATGAGTACAGGAAGAATTTTAAAGGGGGTGTCCCCCAGTTAATCGGGGTTGAAAGGGGGCTGAGCCCCCTCGCCGCCCACAAGAATTGTGGTTTAAGTGACCCCACCAACATGCTCTGTTAGGTAGCTGAGGCATTTCCCTTGCTGCAGAAACCGAAATCGTGGGTGTAGCTGGTGCCAACATGCAGTGGGGTCATTTTGTTTGCCCCAGTTCCAGTCAAAAGAGGGAGAGCACTGCACTTGATTTAATCCTACAAAGCGCTTGGGGACTTTCGAGTCCCGGTAAGCAAGTTGGTAGAAGTAGTACTCCATGTCGGCAAAGGAGCCAAGTTTGGGATAGAGAAAGTGAACGGTGGCCACAAAATATGCAGCAGAGTCACGAATGTTGGAAATGGGAAAAACAAGCTCAGTCCTCTAAGGGTTAATTAATTAAATATGTATAAATTTAATTTTACTATAATATATGTGAAAACTAGTCTGATGGATTATGATAATTGTCGAACACTTGCTATTCTCTACAGAAACTAAACTAAACTAAACTAAATCTAGTGTACATCTTGTAAAAAATGGCTGAATGGTTTTAACAGAGCCATGGACATGTTTGTATTTATGAAAATAGACTAAGTTTTGATTTGGAATATCAATCAATTTTAATAATTTATTTAGAATTTTAGATTTTGTAATATTAATGCAATAGTTTACTTTTGGTATTATTTTAGTTAACAAATATTATAGAAATAACAATAACAAGATAGCTATATAGAGAAAAAGTATTCCTATGATTGCTTTGTGGTTTCCAACATTCAGTTGACTTTCTCGTGTATGAAACACAACATCCTATTAAAATTATTATTTTGACTATTCTTACACTTCAGAGGTTCTTGTAGAACTCGAGGAATATATTGTACCTAGAACAGCTGTTAGTTCCAGTTTCTACTTAAAGCTACAAGCAGCCTGCTGGTCTATGGAGTGCGAACATACATTCTATTATGCGCCACGCATATTATTTGACCAAGCCCTTTAGAATGACACAACTTCCTTAACTACATAATTATACAACACATACTCACGTAAGTGACACTGGCATATATAACGATATATATATATATATATATATATATAAATAATGAAAAACATTTTAAAAAATGAAAGAGTATGTAGGGATATATATCAAAACCGAAAAACCACACGAACAAGATGTCTTTGGCAACAAAATGAAATACCACTTCCACATAACAACCCTATATAAGTATCCCTTCTTTGTGTTTTGCCTTTACTTAGTTATACTGATGTAGGTTGTTATGTGGTAGTGATATTTCATTTTGTTGCCAAAGACATCTTGTTCGTGTGGTTTTTCGCGGCGAGGGTAATTATTTGTTATTACATCCTCTTTCATATTTGAACATGTTTCTTATTTCGATTCTATTTTTAAATGACTAATAATATATATCCCTACGTACCCTTTCATTTTTAAAAATGTTTTTGATTATTTTACAATGAATTAGTGGCATAATTGTGATGTACACGGACAGTTCAGTATCATTTGGGTTTACACATTTTGCTATTTATGGAAGTGATGATATGCAATACAGAAGCACATTCAGTTATACTACTGAATAATTTGTACATTAACAGTTCAGTATCATTTGGGTTTACAAATTTTGCTATCTGTGGAAGTGATGATATGTATAATACTTTGTACAACTTATCTCACACCATCTCATCTAATGGGTGTGTTTTAAAGGGTGTGGTTTATTACAAATGGCATCCTATCATAAGTAGGTTGCTGTAGTGGTTGAAAGTATTCGTTGTCTAGGTCAAGAAACAGAACAGTACGAAGTTTGTTCCCCTGAATTTACCTAAATTGTATTTGTGCTAAAACTACTTTAATAGCTCCAGAAACGTAGAAATCTATTTTTCTGAAAAAGAGGAATAATAATAGTAATATGAACATTTTGCCAGTTTTGGTACTCGCCGGTTCTATACTTTAACGAAGACCTCTGAATATCTAAAAGGTATTGTTAGTTATAAAAATACTCAATACATTGTAAGTTATGTATATTTTAACTTATTTGTATATATTACCAGAGATTTCAGCTTTCAACTTGCAATTGAAATGTATGGGCAGCCATACTTTTTTGCCATCCCTACATAGAGAGTACTACCGTACTCTCTGATATATAAACATGCATCAAACCCATGGGAAATAAAGATGGCCCTATGAGCCATAAAAATTATTATTTAGAATGTTCTCATAGAAATTACTTTAACAGAACACAATTTACATGTGTACGATAATGACTATAAATATATGTAGCACTTAACTATATTATAAATTATTAGTTTTAGTATTAGTATACCAACTTTCTATACCTCTTACCCAATACTTATAGTTTTAGATTGAATATGGTACTACCAAAACAACACTAGAAGTTTATACATACCAATACAAGTAGTTCCATTAACTTCCAGTTTATAACCACTTCTACATTCACAAGTGAAGCTTCCTATAGTGTTCATACATGTCTGTGTTGTCGGAGAGCAATCATGTGTTCCATCAGTACACTCATTAACATCTACATGGTTAGAAATGTATGCATGATTTTGTACATATATATTATGTTTCTTTGTTTGAACATGTGTATGTTTCATGTAATATTCACCATTACAAGTAAATAAATTACATGTATGAGTATAATTATAATTATTATGGTGTTTTCTGTTTTGTTTTAATGTTGATTATGAAATTGTGTTGCTAAAAATACTCCATGTCGGAAAAGGAGCCAAGTTTTGGGTAGAGAAAGTGAACAGTGGCCAAAATATATGCAGCAGAGTCGCCAGTGTTGGAAATGGGAAGAATTTTGAAAAACATGCTCAGTCCTCTAAGAGTTAATTAATTAATTAAATATGTATGAATTAAATTTATGTGAAAACTGGTCTGATGGATTATGATAATTTTGTAAGTCGTTTACATTTGAACACTTGCTATTCTGTACTGAAACCAAACTGAATTTGGTATCACAAAAAGCAACACTAAATCTAGTGTACTTCTTATAAAATATGACTGAATGGTTTTCATAGACCCAGTCATATAATATATCGACATGTTTGTATTTATGAAAATACATGTTGCTTCAATAATATTATAGTTTTGATTTGGAAAATCAATCAAGTTTAATAATTTAGTTTACTAGTTAATTATTTAATAGTTTACTTTTGGTCATATTTTAGTAACAAAATTAATATTATTGAAATAACAATAACAACACAATATATATAGAAAATGTATTCCTATGATTACTTTGTGGTTTCCAACAGTTGACTTTCTCGTGTATGAAACACAACATCCTATTATAATTATTATTTTGATTATACTATTCTTCCTTTTCAGAGGTTCTTGTAGGAATATATTGTACCTAGAACAGCTGTTAGTTCCAGTTTCTATTCAAAGCTACAAGCAGCCTGCTGGTCTATGGAGCGCGCGTACTATTACGCACCACACAGTGACATATTAATTGACCAAGCCTCCTGGAATGACACAACTTCCTTAACTATGCATACTCGTGCAAGTGACACTGTTACATGTATATATAATTATATATATATATATATATATATATATATATAAACATGCATTGAACCGGTGGGAATGCAATCATCAGGATTGCCCTATGGATCATAAAAAATATCTAGAATGTTTCTATAGAAGTTACTTAACAGAACACAATTTACATGTGCACGATAATGACTATAAATACATGTAACACTTAACTATATTATAAATTATTAGTTTTAGTAATACCAACATTCTACACCCCTTGCCAAATACTTATAGTTTAATATTTAATATGGTACTACCAAAACAACACAAGAAGTTTATACATACCAATACAAGTAGTTCCATTAACATCCAGTTTATAACCACTTCTACATTCACAAGTGAAGCTTCCTATAGTGTTCATACATGTCTGTGTTGTCGGGGAGCAATCATGTGTTCCTTTGTCACACTCATTATTATCTAAGAGAAGAAAACCAATACATGTAAATATGTATGCATGTATATGTAGGAATGTGATATGCATAGTTAGTTATATGAATTATCATGGTGTTTTGTGTTAATGTTGATTGGGAAATTTTGTAGCTAAAAATATGGAAATTTCCCTATCTACAGCATATAACTAACAGTATAATAATTATATAGAAGTTACTAGCACATACCAATACAAGTAGTCCCATCATCGTCTAGATGATAGCCATTATCACATCCACAAACAAAGCTTCCATTAGTGTTAGTACATGTATGGTCGCAATCGTGTGTTCCTATATCAGGATCACACTCATTAATATCTGGAATGATGAATATAAATGTATGCATATGTATAATGTATAATGTATAATTACAATTATAAATAACTATTTATGTATGTTTGCACAGATTAAGTATGAATACATATGATGTTCAATTATAAGTATCTAAGTACAATTCAGGCCTTCCTTTAGAATATTATCGAGGGGATGAGGACAAAAGTTGAATTTGAAAAACTGAAAGACTATAGGGAGATGATGTACAGGCCTATTGTGCTGTGCATATTGTCAAACTAAATGCCTTCCCTCCATTCCCTCTTAATGAAACCCTGCTACATACTTATGTTTATATGTATGGTTAAATGCTATATACAGCTTCTGCATACCATGACAAGTAATCCCATCATCATCCAGTATATAACCAATAGTATCACATCCACAAATGAAACTTCCAATAGTGTTTGTACATGTATGAAAACAATTATCTTCTTCTTCAGCACACTCATCAACATCTGGACAAATTGTATGATATCAATGAACTAGAGCTGACTGAGAGTACAATTATAATATACCAATAGTATTACTATATAATTATCATGATTGTAAATTTATTGCAATAATCAGGTACTACCATTGTAGTAATATATGTTTTTAAACATTTTGTTATTTCTTTTACCACAATGTCATTTTATTTTGACGCTTTCACATGAAATTTTTTTATAAGATTGAAGAGAATTTTGTTGTCTGCAAGTTGTGTTCATGAAATACTATTGGAATATATAGTAGAATCTATCTTAGTTATTATCAAAAGCCATTACAATGATTGTGATTCCACTGCTTCATAAATAGTTATCTGGTTATCACTGTTTCTCTTGCTCTGTGTACCAGTGCTGGTTATGTTTTTGAAAAAAAAAGCAAGCAAATCTTAATAGAAAATCTAAAGGGATAGCTTACATTGTATGTTTATACAGTATTATATATCAGAGACAAAAAAATATATTTATATATTTACCAAACAATTGTCTTAGTTCTATTACATACGTATATGAGTATGCTTTTAGGTTACAATTTTGAAAGAGTTAACAAGAATTTGATTATTATAATAAGCTGGAGTAACACTTCTACATAGCCCCATATAGAGTCTGTTTGTAAATAATATGAAGAAGATAATATCTACAAACTTCAAATATAATTACATCAATTTTATAAGACTGTATAATTGTAGGTCTGGTATGAATACATGTATGTTAATTGCTTCTATACATATACATAAAGATTAGTATGTCTGCATATGTACATATAGGCATGTTTGTATGTATGCATATTTTAATTCGTTTTTCTTTGCTTCATTATAAGTCAACCCATCTTTCTATTCATTCTATATGATGATTGTTCTAATCAAATTATGCTTTTCAAGTACATTTTATAATCAATCTAAACCTAAAAACTCATTCTAAATAAAATATTACTCAATTTTTGTATGCAAACTTTTGTTCACCTACGCACCGGCACCATGTAGTTGAATATTACTAATATCATTTGTGAAATATAATGACATCTATAATGTAGTTTGACTATGTTGAAACATACCATTACATGATATTTCATCTTCATCCAATCTATAACCAACATTACATGAACAGTTAAAATGACTCGGATAGAAGTTACATAATTGAGTACAATTGGAACACTCATCACCAGCTATTGAGAGAGGGTATTAAGTATAATTTATATAGTCATCTACATGACTTTTATATGCGTGGGTGCTATTATCTGTGAGATGATATGAATTTAAATGCTTGTAGACACTATTAAACACTGTAAAAATAGAATTGTTAAAATACCAGGCTAGTATTGCAAAGATGCAAATTATAATTGAATTTGTTGTTGTTATGACTGCATGATAAAAGATGCTTATACTATAATCAATTATCATGTACAATATCTCATATTAGATGCAAAAAGAATGTTTCGGTCCTTGGGAACCTAAAAAGATTTAATTAAAATGTTATTCTGCTTCTTTGTATATTTAATAGACAGTATAAGAATAATTCAAATTACAGATTATGGTTAGCTACATGCATGTGACCATGTAGTCATGACAACCTAATGACCTATTGAATTACAATTTGCACTATTCTGTGCAACTGTACTAACCAATAAATTAGTTAGTTATTTAAAAAAACATTTTGCAGTGTAAAAACACCTTAATTATTCACTTGGTTGCAGAGCTACAGTGGTGTCCAATTTACAGAGTAGAGACACAATATTACTGATAATTACACTTGTAGTTTATAATTAGTAGGAAGACTGCTCTCTCTGATGATTATAACACAGCAGTTAGATTCCAAGATATTTTGATGGAGTCATTTAACAATTCGCCATGAAGAGTATATGAAGTTTTCAATAAAAAGTATGCTACTCATGAAAATTAACTGTATAATTATAACACAGCATTGGCAGTAGAAGCAATTTTATACTGGTCGTGCCAAAATAATGGCGTGCAGTGAAATGTTTGCAGATCATTAATTATTCATGAGGGGTGTGTTGAATTACTTATGTATCGTATGTGCATATGATCGTTTTTATTACCAAAATTTATTTTTGGAATGGAAAGAGTCTGGAACTTCGGTTTTATTAATCATGATCTGTAAGAGTAGGAATTTACAATCTCTGTCCATGCAAGTTAAATGGAATTAGCACACTACTTCATGTTGCGTATGCACATCGCACATGCATGAAACACCTTGACCACACAAGAAACTATGTTTTAGGCCAAATGTATAATTCCCTGGATGTGCCACTGGTTGCATGGATTTATCACTGAAAAAGAACAAAATTGTTAAAATAACTCATTGATTGGTTATTACATATACAGTTACAAAAATTTAAAGTTGTATGTTCATGTTGCTGATGCTATAACATTTAGTTGAAGTCCTATTATATTATCCTTCCCATATATATAATATTTCGTGTCTCTTATAAAACTTAAAATAGTTGACATTATTTGTAAAACCTGCAACTTTATAATTTAATTTACCAAGAAACACCACAAAAGATTGTACCTATAGTTATTTGGCAACAAAGGTAACTATATGATATCAGCAATCATGTAGGCACAACCAGCATCATGACAATTTGAATTTACATTAATCTTTGCAACTGTATACTTACCAATGAATGAGTTATTTTAACAATTTTGTTATTGCACTGTAACTGCTCACTGTTTTTTTTAGGCTTGTTTATGCAAGCATTGTAATACAATGTATGTGTTGAACTTTTGATCTAATTTGTGGTTTTTCACTATTGGATCTTGTCTAGGCCTGTTTAATCAAATTTAGTGTGCACATGTTTTCTTAGTTCTAGAACCTTCTATTGATTTTTGTATATAAGTAAGCTGTATTTGTGCTATATTTGTGAGTCATAAAAAATAAAATAAGTTTGAAAGTAGTTTGGTATCAAGTTGGGATTTTGAAGATTAGCTCATACACTGTTGTATCAGACTACATGGGTTTTCTTAACAGTCATTTTTAGTGGGAGAGGTACTGCCTAAAGTAAACTGTGAGTAACATGGAATCCATTATTAAAGTTGTCAGACATACATTAACCCTTAGAACACTGATGTCACATATATGTGACATTTCACCCCTACGTGGTTCGCAGTGTGTTCCTAGCTTTACGAAGCTTTCCAAATGCTTGTAATTGGCGTCAGGCACAAGCCCATGGAAATGGCTAAAAACGTTGACCTAAATAACAATTACGGGGGAACTTTAAAGGGGGGTGTTCCCTCATTAATTGGTGTTCGAAGGGGGTGCAGCCCCCTTGCTGCCCACGCAAATTGTTGTTTCAGTGACCCCACTCACGCGCTGTGGTGGGTACCTGAGGCATTTCCCTTGCTGTGAAACCTGAAATCGTGGGCGTAGCTGGTGCCAACATGCAATGGAGTCATTTTGTTTGCCCTAGTTTGCATCAAAAGAGGGAGAGCCTGCATTTGATTTCATCCTACGAAGCACTTAGGGACTTTTGAGTCTCGGTAAGCAAGTTGGTAGAAGTAGTACTCGATGTCGGAAAAGCAGCCAAGTTTGGGCTAGAGAAAATGAGTGGTGGCCAAAATATATGTAATAGAGTCGCCAGTGTTGGAAATGGGAAGAATTTTGAAAAACAAGCTCAGTGCTGTAACGGTTAATATATTAGTCAGCAATCACTATCAATAAGTAAGTGTAAGTGATCGTTGTGAATAACAACATTATATCCTGTTACCATGTTGTTGCTATGCAGAGGTTATAGACCAGTTTATAACTTCCCACTTACCCGATTGCAACTATATATGGTAATTCATAGAATGCTCACTCAGTCTATTTTACTGAAATATAATTCTGTGTATGGAGGGATTCTACTCTCACAATTATATTTCAGTAATAGACCATGACTGTAACTATAACTTCTAACATCAATTTAAAGGTTCAGGAAATAAACTAATCTGAATTGCTTTTTGACATTTGAATTTGCTTGAAAATGTAATAGTCATAAATACAGGATACTAGTGCATGCTAGTGCAATTATTGATCATGAGGTATATACATCTGATGGATTGAAAACAATGTAGTGTTTGTCATGACACAAAATGAACCAGTACCATGCATCAAGCCATAAATAGTTAATATATAGTAGAAACTTGCTATTATTGTAACAAATCTGAATGAGCAGTTATTTATAGGAATTCATCTATAACTAAATAATTTCTGATAAATATGTATAATACTCTCATATGCTTACTTACGTGGAGGACAGATTTGTGGAAGATCTGAACAGCAATCATTTAATAGAGGATCGTAGCAATCTAAATCACAATAGCAATCCTCAACCTGGCAATTATGACTACGACCACATGGACAGCAATCATTAAAATTAGCAGTGCAGGAACCTGTTTGAAGTATTGTATACTACAATTTGACATGATAAAGGAATTATACAAATTGTAAAGAAATGCATTGAAATAGCACACATAGCAGGCAAAAGTAAATCTATATACCAAATCTTAAATATCGTGCAACTATTCCATTACAACTACATAATTAGTGTTGTTAACCTTGAGCTGAAATTACAGGGAACTCAACATACAACATAAGTATCATAAAGTATAGGAAACATCTTGAATTCATCTGTTTGACAAAAGAGAAATTAAATCATGATTATATAAACTATTTGACACAATATTTGTATTGTCAAAAATGATTATTCTTTGTGCATGTGTGATTATTCACATGGACTATAATAATTATTATATACTCGCACCATGCAGATCATGTAGGTTCAAAAGTGGTATGATGTATGTGTTTAATGAATGACTAAAAAGGGCATGTACTTTCCATGATTAGTGCACCACCAGCCAGGTAAGATCTACATGAATTTGCATGCATTCTTTATTCACTTGTTTCTTCATATTTATCACATTAAAAATGTAATTTTGGTACACTTTAAGTTATATCAGCAACATCCAAATCTGTAGGTATTTTGATTAATGTTTTGGGTTATGCTTTATTGGTGTTAGTCATGGATATTCGTGCTTACTAATTAATGTATACATGTATTTACATGCATTGTTTATTCACTTGTTTCTCACAGGAAATTTTGGTACACTTAAGTTGTATCAATCGTACATTGTTATCAAATTAATCCTCCTATAGCATTACAGTGGAGCCCCTCTATTCCTGATACCTTCGGGACAAATATTGTAGTAAACTATTATTGTGTTTCTTTAAGTACTTTGATTAATGTTTTGGGGTTATGCTTTATTGGTGTTAGTCATGGATATTGGTGCTTACTCATTAATTTATTCTATCCCAGAAAAAAAAGTGCAATTTTGGTACACTTAGAAGTTTTAAGTTATATTAGCAGTATATCGACTAATCCTGCTTCACACCATTGGGACAAACATAAGTGTCCTGATTACATTTCCAGCCTATTTTTTTAGTTATCTTTAAATGGTTAACCCTATATATTAAAAGCCTGATCACTCAAAAATTTTAAAAACACTTTTATTTAAATCAAGATTCTAAAACTGTATGACAGTTACATTAGCTTCTCTAAAATGCGTTTTCCTGTTGCATGGCATTAAATGCTCAATGAAGCACTGTAAAAACGGAATAGGTTATTTTAACCTTCAATCAGTTCGTAGTTTCAATCCAATTATATATTCCTCCATGTTGATTTATTTTTCCTGTAAGGTAATATTTACAAGTCATGCACAGTTTTTGATCTTGATGTACATTTTCTAGTATAAAGTACATCCGTGTCATAATAATTATAATAATGCATATGGTCAACACAATGTAGCCTACCGTACATAGAAAAAATCTCCAGTCCAGTGCATGCGCCGAAAATTTAATCGGTTAAATTTTTGCCACCGCATATCAGTCTTTTGGCTCCTGTTGCTTCTCATCAATTGTTTGCTTCCCGGATGCTTTGATACACATCATAGCCCACGAAGACAAAACTCTTTCAATATGTGAGTATCAATAGGGTTAAATTTGACATTTAATTTCACCTTGTGTGTGACAATTTTGCTTCAGCAATAATGTTTCCTGGTGAAAATTACCCGCTACGCGGTATATATCACTGTAAAAATGACTGTGTTATTTTACTCTCAATTGGTTACGAATATTTCCTCCCGAATTAAATCAATGCTGATATGTTTTCCTGTTAGGTAATATTTACAAGTACTAGTTTCTTCTATTTTTCATAAAGTACATTATAAGGTTACATAAATAATTCATATTCTGTTGAGTATAATGAAATGTTATTAATTTTGTTATTTGTTATATCTGTTATAAGTACAAAAATTCATAGAATTTGTCAACAAAACACTTTGTTCTCCACAGATAATTGAATATGAATAACATTAATATATCTACAACGCATATTATTAATATTGCATTGAAACTCATGTAACAAATTTACGATTAAAATTAAGTTTTATAGTGTACATGTAGGTACAACCTGTGGTGTATCATTAGTATTACATCTGTGAAAACAACAGTTGTCATTCCAGAGTAATTAATTAATATAAATATGCACATGAATTTGTACTTATGATGGCAAATTATAATGTGATGTATTCCACAGATATTTGAAACATTTATATATATATATAATTACTATGGGATTTATTATGTTTAAAGTACATGTACATTGTATTATTTTTGTTACCATTCTTTATTATGGCATGTACTTTGTATACTAATCAATATAGATCAAAATCAAATTAAAATTTGTAAATATATAGTTAGACAAGAAAGAAGCATTAATCTCAGGAAGCTTGGGTTATTTTAACTCTCATTTGGCTATGTAAGTTTCAATTGAAACTTACATAGCCAAATGAGAGTTAAAATAACCCATTTATTTTTAGTCATACTGGAGAAATTTTGAAAATAGCACAGATGACAAGTTATTTATCTACAACTGCATAAAAGAATAAATTTTAATGGGATAGCGCAATATTACAAATTGCTATTATAATGATATTTACAAATATTTATGTTCCAGCAGTTCTTAACAATATTTTGGAGTTAAATATTTATCACTTTGCTGCATAATGCAATTTTAAAACCGTACATCACTTTATTGAGAAAAAGTATTTTTGTGATCATTCGGTTTTGCATGGTGTATATTGCACATTAATTTAAAATATAGCTACAAGTAGCTAGCTATTTATTCAGAATATAATTATAATAATTATACTAATGATACTCACATTTTCACAGCTGAAATTCCAGTTTCTACTGCAATTTGAAGCACAGTGACAGTTTTGTGTTACTTCAAGAGACAAAATGAGACTGTATGAATATGGCTTGTACAGACCTTATATAGACCTTGTTTAGCGACGTCATCCAACACCCCAAATCCGTAAAATACCTAGATTTACGGGAAACAGAATCAGCATTAATTATCTTTTCTTCGGTGTTTACAACAGGCTGGGTAGTCCTGGGAACAAGACTGCAGGTTGGACTCTGCTTTACACATATTGCACCTACACAGTTGTTAGTCTACACAGTTATAGATAGGGCCGGCATGCTGGATCATATCACTTTTATAGACCTTGTGCGGTTACGTCATCCAACACGGAAATATTCGGCAAATCCGCCATTTTGAGTAGCAAGATACTATACAATACAGCGTAGTAGAGTCCATTATTTGCTGCGTTCTCTCTACTGCAAGCAGAAATTTGATGAATCTCAACAGTATGGTAGTTCCCAATTGGAATAGAACAACATATTGTCTGCTCATGATTCCAAGTACGCTTTTTCTGAAGAATGCAATAGAAACAACCATTCTTTTGCCACTCAGAATACGGTAAATATACGGAAATTTCAACATTCTGACATCAGGTCTATAGGGTAGTTACTACTAATGCATTCAATTTATTCAGCTTAATTGTATGGATTGTGTAAACTCTCTGGTTTTTATTAAACTCTCAATAGTTATTATAATTATAATAGGTATTCATAATAATGTAGCTAATTCATGTAAGAATATAATATTGTAAGATGAACTAAGTTTCAATTTTTAAAACAAGAACTCTATTATGGTATATAATTATGTAGATGGTCCACTAATTTCTACTATTAGAAAAGTAATGGACCATTAAAACTAGAGTGATGTTTAGTCTCGTGTAGCCAGCCCCTCCCACTCTAACTTGAGTGGGCGGGACTGGCTACGCGAGACGTAGACTATACCATAGATTATATAGACTACGTATAAGGAATTGGAAACGGCGCACGTGATCCCATAGCATAAGTCTGTGACGCACTCCGTGTCCCCAGAAATCAATTAAATTTTATTACTTAGTTGTGAGGACTGATTATAGAAAAAACACTATTTCTTGCTGAAACTGGACAATTAAGGTGTTTTTTCTTGATGTACATGTTGCTATTGTATCGTTTTAACATCTCAATTGCTAAAACATTAGCAACAAATCATGTACGATGTTAAAAACTATTGTTTTTTTAGTACATATCATAACGAAAACGGGTTTTGGGACTCTTACTTCTTTTAATAACAGTTCTATTGCAATATTCCCATGTAAGTTTTGTTACTCAATAAAAATACATGGGTTTAAAACAAATATAGAGAAAAAAGTTACCGTTTAGATGTAGAAAATCCAGTTGAAACCGTTACGAGGTACTTACATTTTGGGGACTCTAAGCAGTTTGGTAGGTCATATAGTTCAACACTCCAGTTTTCTAGCTGAAGGTATAGCACTCCTATGTTGGTTGGTGATATTATCAATTAGTTTAACAAAAGTGTTCTTTAATAATGATACACGATTTAAAACAAGTTCTTTACCAGTCTTGCATGCATAGCGCATTGTATTTAGAGGGGAGGGGCTGGCTAAAAAAGATAGGGTTGGGCAACGGAGTGTACGGAAATGCGTGGGCGTTTCCAATCCCTTATACGTAGTCTATATAATCTATGACTATACTAAGTGATGTTGTTAGCAATAATAAATAAATAAATAAATAAATAGATAAAGAGATAAATAAAATAAGACAAAAATAAATAAAATTAAATAATGGACATGTACATAACTAGGTATTGAGAAGTCAGTTAATTAGATGACCTTCGGCAAGCTGAATGTCAATTGGGTATTCATTGGCTGGATGGTGTCGGGATGATCTAGCTCCCCTAATAGACATAATAGAGGCTCTCAAGAGTGCAAAACTTAATCTGCATCTTCAAAGTCACAGCATAGGAGGCTTCTCTTTTTTCAGCTATCATTGATGCAAGTCTTTTGTAAAATGTTGTTGCAGCACGTCCCATTCCACCTGTTGTGGACAACACCAGTGGTGTGAAAGTTGCATGTTCAATCTCCCGCACTCGCTCATCGTATTGCCTTCTCTTTTCTTGCTCATGCTTGCGATATATGGACGAAAGGGAACCGTGACGATTTGATTGGCCGCTAGGGTTGAATACCCTTACATTGACAAATGCCTTTTCAAATCTGCCCCCCAGAATCCATACATTGCAACATCAAGTCGAGCACCGTCTTCAGTGATGGCAGAGCGGTAAGACAGGGACTCGCCTGAAAGCGGTTGCAGGTGGGGTTCAGTTGTCACTCCATGACAAACTTCAGTCAGCAGCATGGCAGTGATATCTCTTACTTCATTATGTCTCACTGCTGGGAAGCCTCCTGTTTTGCATGTCAGAGCATGTTCAACATTGAATGGATATCCACAGCTACAGTGAGATGGCAAATTCTGTAGAGGCCAACCATATCTGAGGGAGAGGCTGTCTCTGAAAGCAGCTTTTGGCAAAGCAAAGCCATGCTCAATGATGGGGAGTGCTGTAAGCCAGGTGGAGGCTCCCTTTTCCTGGGAGAGATCAATAGAACGTGGGAGAGGGATCGATAGATTACGTTGAAGTTCTTTCACATCTTCCTTCTGCTTTGTGTATTTAGCATGCTGGGTTCTCTTCTTAATGCTCTGTTGAACTGAATGGCAATCACCCAACTGATGGTCTTGATTGATGATTCTGTCAACAAGTGGGGCACTGATTTGCTGTGAGGCTGCTCGCTGTTCTTTTTTTGAGGCAGCAGGATTCATCAGGCCCAAACCACCAAGTCGTGCTGGTAATGCAAACATTTCTCTCATATATTCACCTGGTGCAGGTTGTCCTGTGAGTGCTGGAATAAAGTGTGAGTGGATTGCCCTTTCCAAAGGCTCGAATACACCATCCAGTTGGTCTTCTTCCCAATCAATTACCCTTAAAAGCTAATTCCATTTTGAAGATAGTCCATGAGTAAAAGCAGCATATGCTGCATGTGGTTGGGTTTCGGCAATTTTGCTGAGCCGTTCCACTTCATTTGTCCAATTTACCACTCTTCTTTCCACATACTGACGCACAAACGAAGAGGTACCTACTGCTCCAACCAGGTAGCGCTCCCCTGATGTTGTTAGTGATGTTGTTAGGCTCGCCGCGCCTACGCGTGGGCGAGTCTTTAGGGATCATGTGAAATACACGGACCAGCACTAACGTTGAACCCAGGAAATAGGTGACGAGCGCGTAGCGCGAGCCCTCCAAAGAGGTGGCTAAAGCTATTAGTTACCGAGCGCAGCAAGGCAGTAGGCCTATCATTGTTGGGTTATCATCAGAGTAAGGTTATATGTTTATAAAATAAAGAAAAACGTGATGTCATGAAATGGGTGTATAAACATTATGTATCATGACGCAGCTTTTCATGCTCCTGGAACAAACTGATGTATAGCATGCAACCAGACCCTTTCTCATGGTATGGGTCTGGCTCGCGAGACTATGTGTAATTATTGTTACTTTCGAAGGATTCTGCTTTTATCTGGTGATATTGAGCAGAATCCTGGCCCTAATGAGGTAATGAATATTTGTTGGAAGAGTATATTATGTAATTTGACTGTAAGTAATATAGTTATTATACTAGTGCAAAGCAGTATAGCTGATGGAGAATCATTCTTAGTCATCTTCCATGTGTTTTTATATTTGTCAGAAATAATCTTAGCCAGTCTAGCCACAAAAACTTTCTCAATCAACTTTATATAAACAACAAATTCAAATTTAAGCTTATTACTTTCTCTCTTGCATCTCATTTATTTAATTGTTGCAATTGCAACCTATCCTTAAGATACAGCGGCGAGGCCACGCACCAAAGGTGCTTCATTAGTGATGTACCGATAATTGGATCAGTAATCAGTATCAGTCATTGTCGTCCATTATTTTTAGTATCGGCATCAATTTTGAGGGATGTAACTGATATTATAAAATTTGTACCAATAATATCATTCCTCGTGATTATATATAGCATCATTAATTGCTTGTATGATACTCATATATCAGAATATCCAATTGGTATTGGTTATATCGGTACATATCTTATCAGTTTATCAGAATATAAGTGAATTGTCTTATTAGTGATGTGTGTAATTTAGGTACGTTACACAAGAACCTATTCTGCTACCATTATTATCTAACTGTACTATATATAGATGGTCTACTAATTTCCACTATTAGGAATGTAATGGACTGTTGAACTGATTGATGGACAGATATGTATTATAGTTATTTCATACATAGGGGAGTGTTCTAGAAGTACAGATAATACTTCTAACAGCATCAGTTACAAATTCAAAACATAGATAAATTTTATCAAGTAATTTATTCATCATCTATAGAATGTGTCTATTGATGGTCATGAAATCCAAGAGTTACGTATAGAAGTGAATCAATCAGTTGATGCTCATGAAATGCCAGAGTTAAGTATTGAAGAGAAGAAGTCAGTTCATAGACAGTTAAGTATTGATGATAACTGTTCAGGTTTTATAAGAGTATTTCACTTATAAAATTTATGATTAGCTATATAGTATAAGATTACAAACACAATCCAAACAGCATCGATGAAATAAATGGGTGGAGCTAGAAATTGCCCATCATGGCAGAAAGCTTAGAGCAAGCTAGAAGTTGTAGCAGTTTTACTTCATTTCAAGCTGTGATTCGACAGCGATAGGCTTCAAGCAAGATGAGCTGTACTTCATAACTTTAAAACAGAGAGGTTTTAGAAAAAGCCTATTGCTACTTTTGGTTCTGGTATCATTTGACATTTGCTGGTAATCTCATGGCCCAACCCTTTCGCTCCAAGAGGAGCAAAAGGGCTGGCCCGCAAGTCAAAGTCCCGATGTCCGTACGTCTGCTGGAATTTTGATGACGTACCCTCCGCTCCGCCTATGCAGGCGAGGGTTAATGATAGACTGTTGCATACTTGTGAGATTTCTCACTGGGTGATGTAAACCAATTTATGTGTACATACTGATTGGTACATATCCCCTAGCACTCCCTGCTTACATTCATTGCATGCAACACACAGTAATCTCTATCCTGACTGGTGTTAGTGGATCAACTCTTTCAACCCTGTCCCAACTGGTGATGGTGGTTCATCACTTTTTGTTTAGACGCTGGGTGGCCTGGTATAAGTGACACTTCCCCATGGTCAGGCTGGTAATTTCTACCTCTAATTTAGAGAGCTAAAGGTCCCTCGATGATTTGAAAAAAAGTGAACTTTGTCAAGAATAACAATTAATTTCAATATTACTATAGTTTTTATAGTCATGAAGATATAAAAATAATTTTGATTAAATTAATTTATGTAAGATGAGATCATATCTTAATACGCAACTTGGCTGTTCTAGAGCATGTTGTAGCAGTGCTGCTAACTAACACAACTCTATAATATATAGTACGTGTTATAGTTTTCACAGTACATGGTAATTACAAATTAATTTATAAAGCAATCATAGGAGGTTTTTCTCTATAATTATATCATTGTACCAAATAACAGCAAATACACATATATATATTATATTTATATATAAATCAAAAAGGAGAAATACATGTATTATATAACTGATACAAGACTGTAACACTGTTGTGATACGTGTACATAATATGGTGTCTAAATCTACTATTATGTTAAAAACATATATATAAAAGTAATCTTGCAGCAAAATCTTTTCATTAATTTAATGTACACTAATTACGCTTTTTCATACTCCTTCATCTTTATGGTGGAGGATGTTCGACGAGGATAAGCTACTTTTTTCCGTAGCCTTGAATGTGAAGCTACTGCCATACTAACTCCAAAAGTATGACAAATACAGATTGGTATCATTAAGATCAACACACAATAGATTATACAAAATAGGGAACCAAACGTATAGGCAACAATTAGCCCAACAACAAGAGCATCACCTATAGAGAAAAGAAATGTTGAGTTTATATAATTATTATATTAAATAATTATATAATCTGTATAATTATGTATATAGAGGTGTAATTTATATAAAGCATCATAAGGCTTCAAAAGTATATGATTCTACTTATTTTAAACATTATCGACTACAACTTCATACTTTTTATGGTCAACAGGGCCATCGCTATGATTGTTTTCCAGGGGGTTTAATGCATGTATATATATATATAGAATGCTAATAGGTCCTATATACAAAATATAGGACCTGAGTTTTGTGTCCGAGGATGAGATATAGCCTGAGCCTGCGAGGGCTATATCACATCCGAGGACACAAAACAAAGGTCCTATATGCAGTATAATGGACCTATTAGCATACTATATACAATATATTGTACAATGGTGACATCTCCTGCATGGAAGGTGTATATGTAATAGTTATAACACCCCTAGAAGGGCTGTATCTGATCCTGAGGGCGCGTAGTGCTCAAGGGGGAGGTGACTGTAAATAAAATACTGCCCAACAAGGCGTGTTATAAGTATTTTGTGTCATAGTAATGACGCACATCAAAGTTACTAAGCAGTTCCCATAGAAACGAAGTGACGTCAGTGAAGAAACCAGTCTAACCACAAACTCACATTTCACTATTCTCTGATTTCATGCAGCTTCGAATGTCTAGCCCTCTTCTCAAACGGCTAAGTTTATCTCTCAAGAGACGAAAAAGCACTACAATTGTTGATGGCTTGTTTGAAAGAGTGTGAAACAAAAGTCGATGACGACCTACCTGCCACTCAACAATTTGCAAGCCCACAAATGTCATTCATCAATTACCATCCTGATGAAGCATGCCTGGATGATGTGTGGTTGTGCAATAGTTACTCTGATCTTTCGTTGTTTTATTGATTTTGGTTGTTTACATGGTTGTTGATTGTTTGTATCAAGTGATTTAGCTTCAATGATGGTACGAGTTGGTTACTAAAAAATTGCTACTTGTGTTCATTGCAAAATTTTATTGATTAAAAAAAATGAATTTTTTGATTGAAAAAAATTGTAGCACATTTGTGGTTGAGTTGTATCACACATGTAGGCAGATTATTGTTCAGTTGCGGGTGGATTATAAAACGCTTGTGGGTGAAGGCATTTCTAGTGAATTTATATCCCGCGCGATGTCTTTGATGTGCGTCATTACTATGACACAAACAATATATAGAACTCACTACATCAAAGGAATGATGTCACTATATATATATATATATATATATATATATAATATATATTATATAAATATATTTATGCTTGTGTCAAGGCATGATCATGATCGAACACATTATGCTGGCATAGTTTTGAAAATAATAGGTGGATTAAAGATTTGAGAATTAAGCTGGTAGAATAGGGAAGAATTCAGATATATTTAAATTTAATATTTGAGGGTAGTTTTTACTTGTTAATAAATGCGCATTGCTGGGACAGGAATTCGTAAAGACTATAATTACCGTTGATAAAATAGTCATCACGGTGTGCTTACTACTGTAGCTATACCTCTGAGTGGGCTGAGGCCTACTTGTGTTACATACATTGTTATGAGTGCCACGAAGTGGTGTGAAGGAGTGTCAAACTGCACTGACCATCTGTTGTCAAATCACACTTTCAGAAAAACTCCAAGTATGGTCAAAAGGATGGGTTTAAAATAGGTGCTCCGAAGTGGGTGGGCAATTATTAGAATCTAGTCAAGAAAACAATGTCGAACGAACTCGTGCAGAAGAACATTCAAGCCACAGTCCTAAGCAGATTCGTTGTTTAGTAGAGATGAAATAGCGATCGAAAGAACAGATGCACAGATTTCTGGGATGGAACATTTCAAATGGGACACTTCAAACTAACTGGAAACCCAAAACTCAAGTTCTACAAGCCAAGAAGAAACTCGAGAAGAAAGCTTAATTACAAGGTGGTTTCAAATCCTGCTCTAGGTAACAAACTAATCATCATGTGCTTATTTCATTAGAGATATTGCTTTTGTTGTTGTCTATTAATAGTCCTTTTGTACACCATGTAGAATCAACACACTGACAGCACTTTGAAACTTTTGTTACAGAGTTGCTGACTATACTAGTATCATTTCTGTCTGGAATGAAGTGGGGGATTATACAGACTCATCTAGTCATACGCACACGATAGTCAATTTATGATAATATTAATAATAATTTTATTTTTTAATTTTAATAAACACTTATCACGCCTACTTAAATCCCTTATGCAGTTTACAGACGTTTTCCATATAAGGCAGTTTGCATGCAAAGGTGTGATTCGACAACAGATGGGTTACTAAGCATATTGGAGTTTGACGCTCCTTTGCGGCACTCATAATCTCCTGCTATGACATAGTTAAGGAAGTTACATCATTCCAAGGGGTCTTGGTCTATTAATTGGGTGATGCATAATAGAACATCACTCAATCTAACTTACATACAAACTGGAACTAATGGCTGTTCTATATTTCTAAAGTTCTACAAGATCCTTTAAAAAGTAAGGTAGTGTAGATAATCAAAATAATAACTATAATAGCTAGGTTGTTGTGTTTCAGGCATGCGAAAGTCAGTCATGATTACTGAATACTGGACACTACAGATCACTGCGATACTTATTTAACTCTTTACCGACTATAATTGAAATAAGCATTTTCGTTATTAACCTAAATTTAATTAGGAAATATTGTGTGGGTGGAGCCTTAAGATCTATATAGCTTTATTCAACTCTATAACTCTCATATTTTATAATACTGAAAATTTTAACTTACTATGTGGAAAGAAGATTCTTTAACAAGTATTGTAGTCGACGGGCAACGGCCACTTTTTGTCTACTCTGTATAACGCCTAAATTTTAAGCAACCATGACTTTTAACTCACTTAGTCATACAGAAGATCTTCTGAGAAAGCCATTGATACCAAAAACATGCTTCGTTAGCTACAGGAAAGCAGCAAGACGAATGTTTGAAAAAGTAGTAGTCAGCGGCGACGCCCATACTTAGCGTCTTTCTCACTTTTTTTGGGCCTACAACTTGACGTTTTCCCTAATTTAAACTAACTAAATGTCTTCTTCGTAGTGTGTGCTTGTTAGTTTCTTCTATATTTAAAGATTCTATCATAAAATTGCCTTTTGCTATTTAGGTTGCAAATCTGCAACCTTCGTTAATTAATGCATTATTCAAAAGTTGTCGGTAAAGGGTTAATGTTATGAATATGTGCCATTCATGCATGGGCATAAGTAAGTACATGTAATGATCATTGCTAACCAGCTGAAAGTGTCCTCTAATCATCACTATAATTATATTACAGAGTGGTTCATTTATTCTAGGTATGATCTACTATTTGTTTAAGGCATTTAGTTCAACCATTTCTGTCTCAGTCACGCACCAGCTTCATAAGACAAGCTTAAATTATTCTCTTTTTAATATTTGTGCATGCATTATGAAATTAATTGTAACATTTGTAAATCCATGCATGTGCATATACATGAGTATAATTCTACATAACTAGCTACTTATATTTCTGTAATACATACACGGTAAAAAAATGGTGTATTCACATTAAAAACTAAAGTATGTGGTTGCCATGAAAACATTGCAACGTTTCTATATACATATGGGAACCTTTTGGTATTACAACTATATATAGTGTGATGAAACTAATCTGAGTACGCAATTTGATGAATTAAAGACTTCAGTAATTTTTATCCTTGAAACACTTTCATCACAGAATCACTATTAATAGTATTGAAAGCCAAATATCATTATTACTATGAACTTCATTTTGGCTATAATAGTGAACAATAAGATGATATTATTTAGGTGTATTTGTACTTTCAAGGCTGAAACAAATCTACCTTTCATTGTTTTTGAGGGCTTGCAATTTTTTACACTTTAATGTCACCATATTAGCAGTGCTATACTGAGCTAATAGTGAACAACCATTGTGGCATGTAATGATAATTATAAATATTGGTATCTTTATCTAACATCATCAAAGTATAATCCATTTATATAGCTTTACACTTCTTGTTTCAGAAATATCAACACCAATCTGGGTGGATCTAAAAATTGCCAGTCATGGCAGAAAGCTTAGAGCCAGCTCGATGTTGTAGCAGCCACTACTTCAATTGTACTTTATTTGAAGCTGTGATTCAAAAACGATAGGCTTCAAGCAAGATGAGCTCTATTTCAGTGAACTCTTTTACTACCTGACCTTATCAGAAAGTTGTTAAACAGTGACCGTTAATTACAAAAATTGTAACAACTAAAACAGAAAGGTTTTTAGCAAAACCCTGTTATTACTTTTGATCATTGTATGATTTGACGTCTGCTGGTAGCGTTTTCAAAGTGCCAATGTTTGTAGGTTTGCTGGAATTTTGCCGATAAACAAACAGACAGACAAAACGATTAGAGTAACCCTCCGCTCCATCAAGTGAAGGTTTTACTATATCATGGGAAAGTCTTTTCCAGTGAGGATACATATTATATAATATATATAATATATATTATACATGTACATATATATTATATAATTATATATTATATGTATAATATATAGTATGCTAATAGGTCCTATATACAAAATATAGGACCTGAGTTTTGTGTCTGAGGATGTGATATAGTCCGAGCCTGCAAGGGTATATCACATCTGAGGACACAAAATGAGGGTCCTATATGTAGTATATAGGACCAAATAGCATACTATATACAATATATTGTATGATGGTGACATCTTCTGCATATTGTGCACATACAATATATAGAACTCACCACATCAAAGGGATGATGTCACCATCATACCATATAATATATATATAATATATAATTATTTTAAATATAATGTACAATAATATTATGTAAATAATTGCTATACGTATATAATTACATTATCAAATTTCTTCTGCATACCATTACATGTAACCCCATCATCGTCCAGCTGAAACCCAGTGTTACATCCACAAATGAAACTTCCATTAGTATTTGTACATATTTGGGTGCAATTATCTGTTCCTTCGCCACACTCATCAATTTCTGGATGGAACAAAGTATTCATGTGTGTAAAAAACATTGTTTTGTTTTGTAGTTACATGCATGATTGGACATCTGTACATGTGCACATACCATTGCATGTAACAACATCATTCTCGAGTACTAATAGAAATCCAGTATTACATCCACAAGTATAGCTTGCAATAGTGTTTGTACATGTTTGGGAGCAATCATGTGTTCCATCACTACACTCATCAATATCTAGGTGGTTAGAAATGTATGTATTATAATTATACAGTACATATTATGTTTCTTTGTATGAATATATGTGTATGTTTCATGTAATATTCACCATTACAAGTAGCTCCATCACTGTTCAATTCAAATCCAGTGTTGCATCCACAATAGAAACTTCCTGCAGTATTAGTACATATTTGAATACAGTTGTGTGTTCCTAAGCTACACTCATCATTATCTGAAGAGAAGAAAACACATGTAAACATGTATACATGTATATGTAGCAATACATATGTGTATAGGTACAACAGTAAATAAATTATTATGAGCATAATTATAATTATTATGATTTTTATCTTAATGTTGATAAGGATAAGGATATTTTGTCGCTAAATATGTTAGCTGCTTTTACTTATCCATGAAATTGAAATTTTAATATTTCACTGATATACCTAACAATATAATTATATAAATGTTACCAGGTACATATCTAGGTGAAAATGTATTCATGTACAATGTATGCATGAATACTTTAATATGCATTAATTTATGTTTAGCAAGTAAGTATGTATGTAACTATGTATGTTTGTATGTATGTGTAAATTAATAATCACAATGATAAACACGTTTGTGCTTACCATTACACGTAATCTCATCAGTCCCCAGTGAATATCCAGTATTACATCCACAAGTATAGCTTCCATCAGTGTTCATACATGTATGGATGGTACAAACATGTGTACCATCACTACACTCATCAATATCTGGATAAATAAAAGTGTGTGTATAATAATATACTTGTGTATGTCCATAAGGATATAATTATATACATAATGTGAAGTAGTAAAGTGTGTACACACATATAAATGCACAAACATGTTTGCATTTATGAAAATACATGTTGCTTCGAATATATTTATAGTTTTCATTTGGAAAATCTCAATAATCTGTTTCAAAATTTAGTATGGAAATTTTTTTGCTTTTGGTAATAATAATGCAATAGTTTAATTACTTTTGATATTATTTTAGTATCAAATATTATGGAAATAACAATAACAACAAGTGTATATAGCGAAAAAAACATTACTATGATTGCTTTACAAACTTAAGTGAAGAAAGAAGTATCCCTATGTCAGCATTCAGTAATCATGGCTGACTTTATCATGCCTGAAACACAACAGCCTATTATAGTTGATTATCTACTCTCTTTACCTTTTAAAGTACTTTGTACAACTTTAGAAATATATATTTTAGATTGAATAGCCTGCTATTAGTTTCAGTTTCTGCATAAGCTATAACCAACTTTCGGATCAACTGGCACAGACGGCCCCTCATTAATTATGCACGATAGGTGTGGTGTTATTTAATCCCACTGTTGGGGATTTACGTTGGGCCGATAGGCCCAGCGGTGTTCCTGACAAACAGGCGCAGCCCCCCCAGTTTAGGCCCCTTGTCGGTAGGGATATCATCAGCATGATAGCAAGCAAAGTTACAACCTGCCACACCTATCGTGCATAATTAATGAGGGGCCGTCTGTGCCAGTTGATCCCAACTTTCTTTCTGCTGGTCCGAGCGTGTGTTCTATTACGCGCCACGCCCATTAATTGACCGAGCCCCCAGAATGACGCAACATCCTTAACTATGTATACAACGCAAGAAAATATATATATTATTTATACATTAAACCCCGTGGAAAGCAATCATTTGAAACTTAGACCCAGAACTAAATCATAACTAAAACAGTTTTTGGATTGTGAACTAGAACTAGAACAGAACTGAAACGAAAATATTCATTTAAAACATACAGCTAAAAAGTATACAACAGATATCACAATACACCACATTTTTTTTTTAAAGTTGTACCTGCTTTGTAGAAACAAGAAGTACATTAATATGTAATAGTAGTTTCACTAGTTCGATCATTTAAAAGTTTAATTTCATTTACATGTATTTCATTTATTACTTAGTGTGTTATCAAGAACTAATCAAAAACCAGGAACAAATTCAAATTCAACAACATATTTTTCAATTTATAATGGTACTAAAAAAAAAAATCAAAAGCATTTTTCAAGTTGGTACTAAAACTATAACAAAATTAACAGGATTTTCAAACTCTAAACTACATGTATAACTAAAACAACATTTAATACTAAAACAACATTTAATACTAAAACAACACTAATTCTACACTTATAGTTTTAGCTTTAATTCAAATAAAATTGTACATATATATGTGGCTCTGTGAACACTGGTCAGATGGATTATTGACACATATAAACGAATATGTTTGTAATTATGAAATAGTTTACTTTTGAAATTATTTTAGTATCAAATAACAATAACAAAAATTATTATCTAGAATGTTCTTCTAATAGAAGTTACTTAACAGAACACAATTTACATGTGTATGATAATGACTATAAATACATGTAACACTTAACTATATTATAAATTATTAGATTTAGTATTAGTATACCAACATTCTACACCCCTTACCAAATACTTATAGTTTTAGCTTTAATATGGGGCTATAAAAACAAAACTAGCTGTTTGTACATACCATTACAAGATTTTCCATTAACATCCAGTAGATAACCATTATTACATCCACAAGTAAAGCTTCCTTCAGTGTTTGTACATGTATGAGAGCAATCATGTGTTCCATTACTACACTCATCAGTATCTAGATGATGTATTATAATTATACAGGAGTGTATATAAATGTATTGTGAACTGCTGTACTGTTGGCAAGCAATATCCTAAAAGTTAGTCTGTATGTAGTTCATCTACTGTTCATATCTCTGCATTATTTTAGTATCAAATAATATGGAAATAACAATAACAAAAATTATTATCTAGAATGTTCTTATAGAAGTTACTTAACAGAACACAATTCACATGTGTATGATAATGACTATAAATACATGTAACACTTAACTTTATTATAAATTAGTTAGGGATGTGCGATACCATTAAATAATAGTATTGCGTATCACTGCCAAAAATATCACAATATCACGATATTTGAAATAAAATTGAAACACTTATGAAATGTAAATAAATGTCCTATTTGGATATATTTGTCAAGAAATGGTAAAAGAAATCAATAAAAGTTAAAAACACTAGCTTACTTTACCATGTTTACTAAACTGTCCATTCCAGTGTATCGATACACCCAAAAGCTAATAATGTATCAGGATATTCAACGAAAATATTGATATTTTTATATATCAATACGTATTGCACATCACTAGTTTTAGTACTAGTATACCAACATTCTACACCCCTTACCAAATACTTATATTTTTAGCTTTAATATGGTGCTATCAAAACAAAACTAGCTGTTTATACATACCATTACAAGTAGTTCCATCAGCATCCAGTAGATAACCATTATTACATCCACAAGTGAAACTTCCTACAGTGTTTGTACATATATGAGAGCAATCATGTGTTCCATCACTACACTCATCAGTATCTAGATGATGTATTATAATTATACAGGAGTATTTATATGTATTGTGAACTGCTGTAGTATTGGCAAGTAATATCTTAAAATGTTAGTCTGATCTACTGTTCATACATATGTATCTCTGTTAGACAGTCATATTGTAGCCTCTCCTAATATCAATCATTATGACTATACATGTGAATCTATCAAATATAAATAGTGTATAATACGTACTCAATTCAAAAAAATTTTTATGTCTAATTGAAAATAAAAACACATCACTACACAGGAATAATGATGTATACTATTACATACAATGTATGTTATTTTACATATTTAAATATGAATAAATCATATATGTGGCTCTATGAAAACTGGTCTGATGGATTATGATAATTTAGATGATATGCTTATATTTAAACACATGCAATTGATGATTTTGTACAGGAACCAAACTAAATTTGGTATCAGAAAAAGGATTAATAAATCTTGTCTACTACATTTTACAAAAATGGCTGAAAGGTATGACTGGTTTTCACAGTGCCAGTCATATACATATATGCACATGTTTGTATACATACCATTACAAGTAGCCCCATCATCATCCAATACAAAGCCACTATTACATCCACAAGTGAAGCTTCCATTAGTGTTTGTACATATTTGGGAGCAACCTCCATTTTCATCACTACACTCATCAATATCTGGATGAATAAATAATGTCATGTCTGATTGAAAATGAAAACACATCACTACACAGGAATAGTGATGTACATTATTACATGTGTTATTTTACAATTTAATATGTACAAATTAAATTGTACATATAAATATGTGGCTCTGTGAAAACTGGTCTGATGGACTATGATAATTTTGATGAGACACTTACATTTGAACACTTGCTATTGATGATTTGTACAGGAACCAAACTAAATTTGGTATTAGGAAAAGCAACACTAAATTTTACTTCTTGTAAAAATGGCTGAAAAGTAAGACTGGTTTTCACAGAGCCAGTCATATATGCACATGTTTGTATTCATACCATTACAATTAGCTCCATCCTGTAGATAACCATTGTTACATGAACAAGTAAAGCTTCCACCATTGTTTGTACATATTTGAGAGCAACCACCATTTTGATTACTACACTCATTAATATCTGGACAAAGAGAATGTATGTATGTATATTTTAATATTTATATAGGTGTGTGCATAAGTACAATATACGCTTAAATATTCTTAAGACATAGGGAGCACATGCATTTTGTACATCTATAATGTTTCTTTGTATGAACATATGTGTATGTTTTGTGTGATATTCACCAATACAACCACTTCCACCACTGTTCAATTCAAATCCAGATGGACATCCACAAGTGAAGCTTCCTGGAGTGTTTGTACATATATCAGAGCAACCACCATTGTTATCACTACACTCATTAGTATCTGAAGAGAAGAAAGCATATGTAAACATGTATACATGTGTAGAAATGTGATACTCATTTAGTGCATATACATATAGGTACAACAGTACATGCATAAATTATTATATGATTATTATTAGTGTTGTTTTAGTTAACTATAACTAAAACTAAAATACTTTTACTTATTGACTCTAGGCACTAGTTAATTAGAACCAAAACTAAATTGTAATGGCCTTGTGAGGTAATTAATAAAACTATTACTAAATTGTTTTAACATTGTTTAATAAAAAAGATCTATAACTGGCCATGGAAAAGTAGTTCACTGTAATTTGATAAGTGTTGTTACAAAACACTTTACTTACTAAACTTATTCCAATCAATGATTTTGTAATATAATTTTATAGCTGTTAATCACATATTAAATAATACTTTTTCACAAGCTTTAATAATTAAAGAATAATAAAAATCATTTTAAAAAATGAAAGAGTATGTAGGGATATAATATCAAAACCGAAAAAGCACAGGAACAAGATGGCTTTGGCAATAAAATGAAATACCACTTCCCCATAACAACCATACATAAGATAACTTCTTTGTGTTTGCCTTTACTTAAGTTGTCTATACTTATGTAGGGTCAGGGTTCTCTTAGGCTTTTTTTGAAGGGTACAGTACCCTTCTTGATGACTCAAAATACCCATTGTACCCTTCTTGAACTGTATATTAGCATATTATATATACAATACACTAGACGAACCAGCTTGCTCAACAGGTTGTTTACTGCTAGCTGTTTGAAGCTGTAGTTGATAGCCATCATAGCCTAGAGTCTGCTGACTGACATCTATCCTCGCTTTCTTTTTAGGAGGCATCTTGACACACTGTAAATGAAACTCACGTGGTCAAACTTAGTGGGCATGTTCATGAATGATTAATAAGCTTACATAAATTTCTGGCGAGAACCCTGTGTAGGGTTGTTATGTGGAAGTGGTATTTCATTTTGTTGCCAAAGCCATCTTGTTCCTGTGCTTTTTTGCTTTTGATATATATCCCTACATACTCTTTCATTTTTTAAAATGTTTTTTATTATTCTTGTTTCGATTCTATTTTTAAAGAATTCAGGTAAATATTTCATCAAATACGTGATGACTATTCTGACAGTACTGATATTTTCAGCAGGAATGGTGTCCAGAAGGAGACAGTACAAAATTTACTGCAATATTATAATTATTTGTTATTACAATTCCTACATCCTCTTTCATTTTTGAACATGTTTCTATATTATTCTTGTTTCGATTCTTTTAAATGATTCAGTATAATAATATATATCCCTACGTACTCTTTCATTTTTTAAAAATGTTTTTATTATTTGCGTATACAATGAATTAGTGGTATAATTGTGGTGAAATTTCTTATCTGAGAGTGATCAACTAACACATTCAGTTATACTAATGATTTGTAAATGGACAGTTCAGTATCATTCGGGTTTACACATTTTGCTATTTGTGGAAGTGATGATATGCAGTACAGAAGCACATTCAGTTATACTACGGAATGATTTGTACATGGACAGTTCAGTATCATCTGGGTTTAAAAATTTTGCTATTTGTGGAAGTGATATGTATAATACTTTATACAAATTATCTGTTTTGTAGAACACCATCTCCATATTAACATCCATAATTCTCTTAAAATTAATGGGTGTGTTTTAAAGGATGTGATTTATTAAAAATGGCGTCCTATCATAAAGTAGGTTGCTGTAGTGGCTGAAAGTATTTGTTGTCTAGGTCAAGAAACAGAACAGTACAAAGTTTGTTCCCCTGAATTTAACTTAATATAAATTTGTATTTGTGCTACAACTACTTTAATAGCTCCAGAAACATAGAAATCTATTTTTATGAAAAAGAGGAATAATAGTGATTAGTGAATAATAGTGAATATGAAGATTTTGCCAGTTTTGCTACTCGCTGGATCTCTACATTAACGAAGATCTCTGGACATGTAAAAGGTATTTTTAGTCATAACATTACTCAGTATTATAAGCTTTATGTATATTTTAACTTATCTGTATATATTAGCAGAGATTTCAGTTTACCACTTACAATTGAAATGTATGGGCGACCATGTTTTTTCCGGGCCATCCCTACATAGAGAGTACTACCGTACACTCTGATACTATAACTAAAATTTACAACTAAAATGATTAGACAGTTGTTAATTAATTACTAAAACTAAAGGTATGTATTCTTTCTGTTGTTAATTGAAAACCAAAACTAAGTAACTTCCTTCTGACTGATTACCAGAACTATTATTATGTGAGTTTGGATTTGCTGATTAAAACCAAAACTAAAATGATTTGTACTCACCTAACTAAAACACTAATTATTATGATGTTTTGTGTTAATGTTGATTGGGAAATTATGTCGCTAAAAATGTTAGCTGCTTCTAATTTATCCACGAAATTGAAATTTCACTGATATTAAAATTAAAATGTTTCACCAGAAAAATCTACAGCATACATTGTTGTATAACTAACAGTATAATATAGATGTTACTAGTACATACCGATACAAGTAGCGCCATCATCGTCTAGACGATAGCCTTCATTACATCCACAAACAAAGCTTCCAACAGTGTTAGTACACATATCAGAGCAATCGTCTGTATCATCAATACACTCATTATTATCTGGAAGGATGGTATGAATAGTATTATTCATTAATAAGTAAATAATAATTTAAGGTTTACATAGTAATGTATTTATGTATGTCTGCACAAATTATGTATGAATATTAGGGGGCTGTGAATTAGTCGAGACTTTTAAATCGATTATCACTAACTTCAAATCAATTGATAATCAATTAAAATCAGTGGGGATACTGGAAAATATGGAATACGAAATATGGAACAGCAGAACGGAATAGTAAAGAAAGGATTAGGCCAATTAAGCCAATTAATGCAGGAAACTCCTCCCATATGATGATCAAAAAGGCTTCCTGTCACTTGTATTATTTGCTGTTACATGCTTGAAAAGTGTGCCTTCTGGAATAATTAACATAATCGATATCACAAACCATATCGATAATCAGATGAATTTTCTATATCAATTGATTAATCATCCCAGCCATGTATGATGTTCGTTTATAAGTATCTAAGTATAATTCAGGCCCTTATTTAGAAAGTTTGTCAAGGGAGGACAAAATGTGAATTGGAAAGACTGAAAGACTATAGGGAGATGATGTACAGACCTATTGTGCTGTGCCTATTGGCAAACTAAATACCTTTCCTCCATCCCCTCTTAATGAAACCCTGCTACATACTTATGTTTATATGTATGGTACATGCTATATATAGCTTCTGCATACCATTACAAGTAAAGCCATCAATATTCAGTGTATAACCACTATTACATCCACAAACGAAGCTTCCAATACTGTTTGTACATGTTTGAGAACAACCACCGTTTTCATCAGCACACTCATTAACATCTGGATAGATTGAAGTTTATGCATAATATTAATAATTGTATATAACTAGAGCTGAGTGACAGTATAATTATAACTATATAATATACCAATAATACCAATAGTATTACTATATAATTATCATGATTGTGAATTTATTGCAATAATGAAAGTATCCACCATAGTAGTAATACATGTTTTATAAATCATTGTTATTTCATTCACTGTTTCTTTTGCTCCATGTACCAGTGCTCGTTATGTTTTAAAAAACAAGCAAATCTTAGCAGAAAATTTAAGGTTACGGTATACACAGGGTCATTAATACTTGAGTACAGCAATTTTCAATTAAATAATGCAACATTTTTGAACAGTTATAACTTTACTTTTGCAGCTCTTATGAGGAAGAGACAACATAGAGTGGATAGAATGGTTCTCACTCTACACAAGCATTATATATTATAATATCCTTTGTCTTGTGTTTAAATGTAAAATATAGACATTTTTACGCATATGCGAGCAAAAAGATTTAGCAAAAGGCGGGTACTTTCCTCTTTATGTTTGGGCTTGTAACTTGTAACATGTAATGCTATATCAGTGTCCTATTTGGGGTTCAATTTGTGGAAGGGTTCGACAATCATTTTCGAAGTTATAGTCAAATATATGTATTTTTGAGGTCCAAGCAGTGTGTATTTTGCGTCCATTGTTATTTCCACAAACTGAACTCATTGCTAACAACATCATTATCTATGCATTAAATATCTAAGATACCTTGAATAATGGCCAGAAAGTATCCGCCTCAGCACACTTACTCAATCTGGACGCTTCTTTACACAGCCATTGCGGCCACGCCCATTTAATGAAATACTTCTCTTTGATTAGCATTCCACAAGGCGTGAATTATAATAGATTGGCAGGTAAGATCATGTGTATATTAGTGTTATTATTATAGTAGTAGTAGTAGTATTAGTATATTATTCTTTTGAAATAATAAATAATTGATATAAGGACTTGCTCCCAAGTCTGCAACAGAAGGTGGTGAAGGAAAAAAGAATAATTAAAGAGCAAATCAAAAAACTAGAAAAACAAGCTCACAAAGCTTGTTACCTACTACTGTAGAGTATAAGAAAACTTGTGGTACATACAAATACATAAAGTGCTTATTACGAACATGGAACATTTCCTTATAGTCAATTTTATACTCAATATAATTATCACAAAATTGTCAAGAATTTCAGAAATGATGTAATTAAATATCTGAAAGGTGAGATTAGGTGTGAATTAGTGAAACTCACACCTAAACTTGACTCAAGCATTAATTACCCTGTGTAGTGTTTGTCCACATAATATGCGTGTGATTCGCGGGTGAGTCACTTACAGCTGATTACATATCAAAATGGAAGTGCGTGCATGCTATTTTTATGGTGTCAGTTTATTCCCTGGTTACCGAAATTCCTGCCGTATACTGTTTGTTATCTAATTATAGTCAGGTGTGGGCAGGGTTGCTCGAAGAGTTTTTGCAAAGACAACGAAAGATTGGCAAGAAACGAAGCTTTTTGTGGTCATGGACTGGGTAAAAATGGTGTCTGAAGAGACAAGTGACTTTATATCTCCAGTTCTAGGGCTCAGAGAGCTAAAATCTCTTCGAGTCGCCCTCAAGCAAGTCCAAACGTAGTCGGAAATGGCGAGAGGACAAGAATAGAAGCACTGTTGGTGGCTAGATTTGACGCAGAAGATCTGGCAGATGAGAGATTGACATCATTGGCTCAGTATATGACAGCAAGAAACAAGTGCCAAAGAAATCGTGACTTTTTACAGTAAACTTTTCATCGTTTGTTGTACAGTTTTATAAAAAAAAGTGCAGTTTATGATACAATGGAAAAAAGTATCTCATGAATACAATGTTTATACAGTATTATATATGGGAGACAAAAAAGTATTTGTATTATTATTTAGCAAATCATTGTCATAATAATGCCCAGTTCTGGTACATACTAGTGCTGAGTGGTATTAAGAATTTAATATCACATTATGATTAGTCAAATAATGTTCCTTTTGTAGGTATCTAGAGCTACCTATTATAACATCTCAACAATTATAAGCCAAATACACAAACATAAAATTATACGCATGCATTGATTGTAAACTTTTTTTGTAAATCATTATCACTTTATTTTGAATTATAGTTATACATTTTAAACTATTAAAATTATATTTGAACAAAAACAAAAGTTCAACCTCATGATAAAAAAATAATAATATGTTTACACTAGCACAGTAGTGCTAGCTGAGATGAAAATGCGCCGAGCCGGCCACTGTTTACACTAGGCTATAGACTAGATTGGCTTAAATAATAAAGTAGGCATGTTCCTTTTAATTGAAAAAAGGGACGCAGTTACTCTATATTTCTTTGGAGTTGTTGCATCTTCTCAAAAGAAAGATTATATTATAAAGAGGCTTCACCAACTACAGAAGTTAAGGAAGAAATCAGTTTTACGGCATTTGCGTGTTTGTAAGCATCGATAAGCAAGAAAACGAACCATGTTGACTGCTGTCCTCATTTGGTTATCAGACTATTATTACTTGTAGATGATAATAATTAAAATACGGATAAGGAGGTGGAGACATTTGATTCTGGCTACTACATAAAATCTGAAGTATCTTTATCTGAAACTCCCTGTCTTCTTTTCTACGATGCTCCTCTCGTTCATACATCTAGTTTAATACTCTTTTCTTCCATCTTGTCACTTGCTTCCTGTAACTCAATGACTTTGCCTAAGATTTTAATTACATTATCTCCCTTCAGTCCCTTGTCAATTTTTTTCTATCTTTTTCGTTTATTTCCAACCACTTCAGTAGGACATGATGTCGGGCTTGTTTTGTTAGTTGTATATTTTTCCTCAGTAAATTGTTCATTTACATCATTCCTGGTCAGACAAATTTTCAGACCTACATATATCTACTACTATTGCCTCTCTATCATCAGCTAGAGTATCGACTATAACATGAGGTTTTGTGGCTGGCTTATTACTAAGAATTTCACTTAGTTTATCATAAAACTTTCCAGACATTCTATCTGTACCTGTAGGTTTATCACTGTCTTTAATCTTCTTGTATTCCCCTTATAATTTTTTAATCTTTTCTCTGCACTGTGTGCCACTTTTTTGGATCCCAGCACTTCCCATTTCGCTAGATAGTTTGTAAAAAATGTGCTTAATTCTTCTACAACCTTCCAACTCTTCTTGAATATTACTTTCACCCCAGAGTTTAATTAACTTAAATGTCTCTTCATCTTTCCAAGCTTGTGCCATTTTTTGGTTTAAGAAAATGCGCATGCGCAAACGTCCAGCCAGGCTGAACTTGTTTATATTCCTAAAACAAGCACAAGAAAAAGAGAGCTTACCACACTAACCTGGTTACATTAGCGAGGTCAGCCCAGTTTGACTCAGCCTGGTTTAGTCACAGTTTACATTTGTATTTAATTAGTGCTGGCCTGGTTCTTCTAGGGTGAGAGTACTAGTGTAAACATAATATAAGACGTTCAACATTTTCTGGTTTTAAGCAGTTTCGTTTACTTGTAATTATATTGCCTCCTATACCGAACTTTCGTTCAGACAGGACACTCATGGCACACACACATAGATATTTACGAGCTACAACAGAAAGGATAGGCATACGATTTCTATTTCGGGCATAACAAGATGCACTGGTTCATTATTAGTACTAAAATCCGGCTTAAAACTAGGATCAAGAAAGGAACAAGTATCTAGTTGGTTGGGTTTCCAGACATTTTATCAGGAACAATTCCAAAATATCGCCATACTTCAGACGTGGTGTTTTTTTTTAACTAACACTATACTGCTGGCATTAGTCTCACTACCTTTAGTACTGCTAGTACTGTCGCTACAAATGCTTGAAGTTTCAATATCTGTTGGGAGGTCTGGGATCTCTGTCGAGTCATCCATTTCATGCAGTAGCTTTTATTAAACAATTACACATGTACGGTCAAATATTCAAAATAATAATTAAAACGGACAGTATTATAAAAATTAAAACTTATATGGTATTAATACTATACTGATTTTGATACTGTTATACTGCTTCATTTAACAAGAATTTGATTATGAACACTTATACAGTCAACAGAACATTATGCAGAGTCCATTTTTTAATTTATATATACATGTAAGTAGAAGATAATTTCTACAAACCTCAAATATAATTATAATTATATCAATTTGTAAGACTGCATAATTGTAGCTATGGTATGTGTATGTTGTTTCTACACTGGTTCCCCACAAGGTCACCAAAATCGTCATGGGTGATAGTGCAGTGGCTTTTGGCGATTACTGTCAGTCGCCACTTTGGGAGTTGTAATATAATGCAGTATACAGATTAGTATATAGACACAAGCACATGGTACGTCATGTGTGAAAGATCAGATAGAGCAATCAAAAGAACGATAGACAGAAAACTGAAGAAGATGGCTGTTCAAGCTGGTAAGAGTCCCTCTAACCATCCATCTCCCGCTAAGAGACACAGGATCGAGAAAGGCAATTGCTGTCATCGTGGAAGACTGAATTTTCATGGGCTGTCTTCGATCATGTTGATGGTATGCACTGCCAGTACTGTATAGTTTCTGGGAAGACGAATGTTTTCACCAAAGGCTGTGATAAGTTTAAGAAGGATGCTCTAACTAAGCATGCCCACACTGTTGATCACAGAGCAGCTATAGAAGCAAAGGCTGGTATGAGTGATATGCAGCAGGCCTTGACTCATGTATACAAGGACCAGGAGTTGGCTGTTGTTGCAGCCCTAAAGACTGTGTATTTTATGGCAAAGAAGAACCTCCACTTTTCTGATTTGAAGCACTTTTTGGTGTTGCAGGGCATTTCATTTAGCAAATTTGGCTACAACATTCTTTTAGCTTGGGTAACCCCTTTTTCCATTCAAGTACATAAAGATTCGTATGTCTGCATATGTGCATATACATGTAGGTATGTTTGTAACATTATATGTATGTTTTTTGCATTCATTACAAGTCACCTTATCTTTCTCTTTTAGTACATTTTATATCATTCTAAACCTAAACTCTAAACTCGTTCTAATTAAAATATTAATCAATTTTGGTATGCAAACATAAGTTCACATGTGCCATGTAGTTGAATATTACTAAAAGGGCTGCAACGAATATTTGCTCCATTTAGATATTTGCTCGTTATTTTGGTATTTGAATGTATTTTTATCATCCGGACATTCGTTTAATGTTTGCGTATGCGCAGAAATTGAACACATGAAATTATAATTGCAATAAAATGTCTGCAGAGACGTTTCTTGCTTCGTGTTACCGGCTTTCTACACTTGTAGAGTACTGAATGAATAGTTGAAACAACTTTGTCTGTTCTTATAAACATCTAGAACAGCAAAATGATGAGCTAATACTTAATATCTCACTAGAAATGAGGTATGACAAAATTTCGCTAACGAATATCCTGATATTCGTTTGTTAAACTAAGCCAATATCCAGATACCAAAAACTATTATTCGTTGCAGCCCTAATTACTAATTTTATTTGTTACATATGAAACATAGTGACATACCATTACATGTTCCTCCATCTTCATTCAAAATATAACCAACATTACATGAACAGTTAAAATGAGTTGGATAGAAGTTACATAGCTGAGTACAGTTGGAACACTCACCACCAGCTATTGAGAGAGGGTATAAGTATAATTTATATAGTCATCTATATATAAACCATTAAACACTGTATACACTGCAAAAATAAAATATTAAATATATTGGCTATATGGTACAGTTGCAAGGATACAAATTATATTTTAATTGGTCATACAAGGTTGCTGCTGTGACTGCATGATAAAAGATACTTATATTATAATCAATTGTTATGTCCATTATCTCATATTAGATGCACAAAGAAGTTTTAGAAACCTAAAATGATTAATTAAAAGGTTATTCTGCTATATGGTTTTATTACCAATCATTTTTATATAACTATAACTTATTAGTGGGAGAGGTACTGGCTAAAATAAAATGTGAGTATCATGGAATCAAAGTTGTCAGACATATTACTCAGCAATCACTATCAATAAGTAATTGTAAGAGATATTATACCCTATTACCATGTTGCTGCTATGTGTTGTATTTCAAATATTAAAAGTTATAGACCAGTTTATAACTTCCCAGTTTCCTACCTGTAACTATGGTAAGTGCATATGCAGTTAATAACACATACGCTGTAAATCATTTATAGAATGTTCACTCAGTCTATTTTACAGAAATATATTTCTGTGCACTTGGACATTTTGCCCTCACAATTAGCAATATACCATGACCACATTCTTTAAAGGTTCAGGACACAAACTAACTTGAATTGCTCATTTGAAAATCTAAATAGCCATAAATATATGATACTAGTAATGTAATTGCATGCTAGTGCAATCATTGATAATGTGATATATAAACAACTGATACAATGTAGTGTGTCATAACACAATGAACCAGTACCATGCTTAGTAATATAAATGTTAAGTTAATTAAGCTATGAAGAGAATATCAAATATTACAGTTATTAATAGAAACTTGCTACAATCTGAATGAGCAGTTATTTATAGGAATTCATCTATAACTAAATAATCTCTGATAAAATTGTATAGTACTCTCCTATGCTTACTTACTTGGAGGACAGATTTGCGGAAAATCAGAACAGCAATCTAGATGGTCAGGATTGTAGCAAGCTGAATCACATTGGCAACTCTCAACACCGCAACGAGTATCAGTACAGCATTCAGTATATGTAGGTTTGCAAGAACCTGTATGAAATATTGTATAATACAATGTGATATGACAAAGGAATTATATAAATTGTAAAGAAATACATTGAAATAGCAGACACATGAGTACATCTATATGTCCAAATATCATGTCATTTTAGCTACATAATTATATGAAATAAAGTTAACCTTGAGCTGAAATTATGGGGAACTCAAGATACAACCAGAGTATCACAAAGGGTAGGAAACATCCGGAATTCATCTGTTTGACAAAAGAGAAATTAAATCATGATTAGATAATATTTGTATTGTTAAAAATTATTACTCTTTGTGCATGTATCATCATTCACATGGACTATAACTATTATATACCTGCACCAGATCATGTAGGCTGAATAATGGTAATGTATGTATTTACTGAATGTGTGAACAGGGTATGTACTTTCCATGATTAGTGCACCACCAGGTAGAATCACAAAAATTGTACATGTATTTGTATGCATTCTTATTCACTTGTTTCTTCATATTTATCACATAAAAAAATGTAATTTTGGTACACTTTTAAGTTATATCAGCAGTATATCAACATCCAAATCTGTAGGTATTTTGATTAACGTTTTGGGTTATGCGTTAATCAAGGATATTGGTTCTTACTAATTAATGTATATATGTATTTACATGCATTCTTTATTCACTTTTTCTATCCCATTAAAAAAATGCAATTTTGGTACACTTAGAAATTTCAAGAAATATCAGCAGTATATCGACTAATCCTGCCTGACACCCTTAGGACAAATATAAGTGTCCTAATTACAGGGGTGTCCTCATCTCCAGCCTATTGTTTTTTTTAGTTATCCTTAAATGTTTTTTCGGACTGATTGACATGGTTAACCCTATATATTTACAAAAGCCTGGTCACTCAAACATGCCCAATTTTGTTGCCCCTGCTTTCAAACTGCTCTTATCTGAAGCATGGATACACATTTTCTACCTGCCTGACCCATCACACCCCTTTGGATGAAATAGGCTTCTATGCATGCACATACTAGAGGATAATTATAACAGGACATACCTTTCTCCACAAGAAATTTTATTTTAAAATCTTATAAAGAACAAAGGGATAGCTAAATAGAAAGTTTATTTTCAGTTTTGAAAAAAATCAATTCAAAATTTTAAAAATACTTATATTCAAATCAAGGTTCTAAAACTGTATGATAGTTACATTTGCACAGTTCATTTGATCTTGATGTATATTGACTAGTATAAAGTACATGCATGTCATAATATAATAAGGCATATGGTAAACACAATGTAGCCTACCATACAGCGGGGCAGGAGAAACTGTAATTTTGGTACACTTAGAAATTTTAATTATGGACATCCAATTATGCAACTATTTTAATTAATGTTTTGGGTTATGCTTTATTGGTGTTAGTCATGGATAATGGTTCTTACTAATTAATGTATTTGCATGCATTCTTTATTCACTTGTTTCTCATAGAAAATTTTTGTATGCTTAGACCTTTCAAGTTATATCAACAGTATATCGACATCAAATTAATCCTGTTGTAGCATTACAGAGGAGCCCCTCTATTCCTGACATCCTTGGGGCAAATGTACTATTTCTGTAAGTATTTTGATTAATGTTTTGGGTTATGCTGTATTGGTGTTAGTCATGGATATTACTAATTATAGATTCTTGAGAAAATATGTAATTTTGGTACACTTAGAAATTTTAAGTTACAATTATCAGGAGTATATCAACATCCAACTAATCCTGCCATAGCAGTACAGTGGAGCCCCAAGCTCTATTCCGGACACCCTTGGGACAAATATAGCGAATATCTTAATATTCATTCATGAAACTAAGCAAATATCCGAATACCAAAAACTACTATTCGTTGCAGCCCTACTTACAACTATTACTAAACACATGTAATATAAACATGTACACATATATATTAGTGATGATATGAGTATAAACGTATACATGTATACAGTAGTAGTATACTATTAATAGAACTAGTATACTATTAATAGAACTAGTAGTATACTATTAATAGAACTAGTAGTATACTATTAATAGAACTAGTATACTATTAACAGAACTAGTATACTATTAACAAATATGCTTTCAAACTGCTCTTATCTGAAGCATGGATACACATTTTCTACCTGCCTGACCCATCACACCCCTTTGGATGAAATAGGCTTCTATGCATGCACATACTAGAGGATAATTATATGAATATAAATTAATGATTTACTTCTAAATGTTTCTGTTAATAGTATACTGTTAATAGTATACTAGTTATGCGTTAATCAAGGATATTGGTTCTTACTAATTAATGTATATATGTATTTACATGCATTCTTTATTCACTTTTTCTATCCCATTAAAAAAATGCAATTTTGGTACACTTAGAAATTTCAAGAAATATCAGCAGTATATCGACTAATCCTGCCTGACACCCTTAGGACAAATATAGGTGTCCTGATTACAGGGGGTGTCCTCATTTCCGGCCCATTGTTTTTTAGTTACCCTTAGACGTTTTTTGGCCTAATTGATATCGTTAACTCTCTATATTAACAAAAACCTGATCACTCAAAAATGCTCTAGTTTTGTTTCCCCTGCTTCAATTTGCTGTTATCTGAAGCATGAGTACACATTTTCTACCTGCCAGACCATCAAACACTTAAGGATGAAATAGGCTTCTATGCATGCACAAACATAAAGATAATTATAACATCTTTCTCAACAACAAATTTTACTTATCTTAAAAAGACAAAAAGATAGCTAAATAGAAGGTTATTCTCAGTTTTTAAAAAAACTAAAAACTACTTTTATACAAATCAATGTTCTAAAATTGTATGACAATTACATTAGCTTCTCTAAAATGCGATTTCTTGTTGCATGGCAAATGCTCACTGATGCACTGTAAAGGGGTAATAGGTTATTTTAACCTTCAGTTGGTTTGTTTACAGGAAATTTCAATGCAATTATATAGGTTCCTCCATGTTAATTTATTTTTCGTAATATTTACAAGTCATGCACAGTTCATTTGATCTTGATCTATATTGACTAGTATAAAGTACATACATATCATAATGAGGTATATGGTAAACACAATGTAGCCTACCGTGCAGTAGGTAATACCATAAGGAGAAAAAAAAATTGGACAATTTCACTAGTCCACGATAATTTAACAGCTTAATTAACATTTTGCCACAGCAAATCAGTCTTCAGAACTCTTTGGCTCCTGTTGCTTCTCACCAACTGTTTGCTTCTCGGATGCTTTGATATACATTGTAGCCACGAAGACAAAACTCTTTCTCCTTGTAGCATGTGAGTATCAATAGGGTTAAATATGGAATTTAATTTCACTTTGTGCGTGACAAACTCACAGCGAAAATTTGAAACTATGCGGTATTATAAGTCAATGTAAAAAAAAGATCCTCATTTGGTTACCAGTATTTCAATAATAACCTCCTGAGTTAAATCAATCCTTTTCCTGTTTGGTAATATTTACAGTGCTAGTCTCTTTTGTACATGATAATAAAAGTTAAAAGTTAATATGCATGAAGTGTTAATTGAATATCGCAATATATCCGAGACGCATATTATTAACCCTTAGAAGACTGATGTCACATATATGTGACATTTCACTCCTATGTGGTTAGGAGTGTGTTCCTAGCATTATGAAGCTCTCCAAATGTGTGTCAGGCACAAGCCCATGAAAATTATGGTTTTTCGGCCACCCTTTGGCATAAATGATGAGTACGGTGGAAGTTTAAATGGGGGTATCCCCCCATTAATGGGAGTTCATTTACAGGAGGCGCAGCCCCTTGCCGCCCACGTTAATTGTGGTTTCACTGAAGTGGTGAGTGACCCCGCCCACGTGCTCTGGTGGGTACTTGAGGCATTTCCCTTGCTGTAGAACCTGAAATTGTGGGTGTAGCTGGTGCCAACATGCAGTGGGGTCATTTTGTTTGCACCAGTTCCAGTCAATAGAGTTGCCAGTGTTGGAAATGGTGCAAAACAAGCTCAGTCCTCTAAGGGTTAATATTGCATTTGAAACTCATGTAATGAAATTACGATTAAAATAACCCATTAAGTTTTATAGTGTAGATACAACCTGTGGTGTATCATTAGTATCCCAATTGTGACATCTGAGAAAACAACCGTTGTTACTAGCTCTTCCCGAGTAATTAATTAATATAAATATGCACATGAATTTCTACTTATAATAGCAAATAAAATGTGATGCATTCGACAGGTATTTGAAACATGTATATAATTACTATTGGATTTATTATGTTTAAAGTACATGTACATTGTATTATTTTTGTTACCATTCTTTATTATGGCATGTACTTTGTATATTAATGAATATAGATCAAAATCAAATTAAAATTTGTAAATATTACCTAGCTAGACAAGAAAGAAGCATTGGTCTCAGGAAGAATTGAAACTCACATAGCCAAATGAGAGTTAAAAAATAACACATTTATTTTTACAGTCATGCCGAAAAAATTTAGAAAATAGTGCAGATGACAAGTTATTTATCTACAACTGCATAAGGGAATAAATTTTAATTCAATGCAATATTACAAATTGCTATTATAATGATATTTATAATAATTATAGGAGAATGTCATTATAATAATGTTGCAGTAGTTATATAATATTACTTATTTTGGAGGTAAATATTTATCACTTGCTGCAAAATGCAATTTTAAAACCATGCATCACACTATTGAGAAACATTATTCATTCAGTTTTGCATGATGTATACTGTACATTAATTATATATGCTACAAGTAGCTACCTAGCTTACACAAATGTTTTATTCAGAATATATAATAATTATACTAATGATACTCACATTTTCACAGCTGAAATTCCAGTTTCTACTGCAATTTGATGCACAGTGACGGTGGTTTGCTAACTTAAGAGTAAAGAGACAAAATGTAACTGTATGTTATATAGACCTAGTACAATGACGTCATCCAACTCGCCGAATCCGCCATTGTGAGTTGGTAAAATACGGAAATTTACGGAAAACGGATTGGACATGACATTTTGGACCATCAATATGGCGGTTATTGACTATCTCTTCTTCTACTAACATCGGTGTTTACAACATGCTTGGTAGTCCTGGGAACAGGACTACAGGTTGGATTGCAGCCTGCTTTACAGATATTGCACCAGCACAGTTATTAGTCTACACAGTTATAGATAGGGCCGGCATGCTGGATCATATATATCACTTTTATTGATATAGGGTAGTTACTACTAATGCATTCAATTTATCGTATGGATTGTGCAAACTCTCTGCGTTTTTATGAAACTCAATAATTATTATAATTATAATAGATATCGTAAAACATTCATAATAATGTAGCTAATATATATAGCAATATAATATAGTGAGTTGAACTAAGTTTCTATTTTAGAACTGTATTGTGGTATGTAATTATGTAGATGGTCCACTAATTTTTACTATTAGAAAGTAATGGACCATTGAACTATTGATGGGGGAGGTATATTTACCCTCGCCGCGAAGCGTAGGCGGAAGGGTACTGTAATCATATTGTGTATCTGTGTTTTTTCACAAAATTTTGAGAAAACTACGAACATTAGTGGCTTCAAGAGCTACTGACAGACTTCAAATTATACAAGGATCAAAAATAACAAGAGGCTTTTGCTAAACCTTTCGGTTATAAAGTTATGACAATTTGTATCACTCACGGTTACTGTTTCCAGACTTGAGAAGACTCCTGGGGACAACTATACACATCTAAACATAACTACTATTGTATCATGACTATCGCTAGCAAAGCACTACATAAATGCAAACAAAATTTGAGTTGTGCAACATCGATCACTGGCTCTCCCATCACTTTCAAGCTCCGCCTATTTTAAATTTCAAAGTCATGTGCTGTGCATGTGACTCAAACGTCAGCAGTTTTGAGGACCTAGAACATTTCACAAGATTCATTGAGGATCTTTCTTTCTTCTTTGAGATAAAACAGAGACTAAAATGTATGACTTATAGTATAGACAAGGAAGAGACAAGTATAATCATATTAAAATCTTTCAGTTGTAAAGTAATAAGTACTGACATGTTAGTTTATATATGTATGTATATATATAATTGTATAACTATTATAATATTATAAAACTAACATGCTAGCACAATTTTATTACTTTATATGTTTTGTACACATAAACTAAACCATCTGAAGTAAATGTTTTCATTATTATATGACCTTACAAATGAGCAATGATATATAATTATTATACTGTTTTTGGCATATATATATATATTTAGAAAAAAAATTGTAGTTCGTATTGCTTTGCAATGTAGGCGATGGTCCAGTCCCGACGGTGCTCATGTATGTAATTTAGACTACTATTATCATCCACTTGTTATTGGATGGTCAACTTATTTCCATTATTAGGAAAATAATGACCACTTGAACTTGTTGATTGGACAATCTATATGTATCGAGGTATGACACAAGAGAGGCTATTCTTCTACCATTGTCATCCATTTGTACCATAGATGTTCCTCTAATTTCCACTATTAATAGACACTTGGAACTCATTGACGAGAATGATGTTGTTAGTGATGTCCCAATAATTGGATCAGTAATCGGTATCAGTCATTGTCGGCCATTATCTTTCGCATCGGTATCGGTTATTTCTGAACAATGTAACTGATATAAAACTTGTAATAATCTCATTCCTTGTGATTATAGATAGCATCATTAATGGCTTGTATAATACTAAAATATCAGAATATGCAATTGGTATCGGTTATATCGGTACATATATACATAAAGTAATTATCAGGATATCGGTAAAATGTCTTATTGGTGCATCACTAATGTGTGTATTTTAGGTAGTTGCACAAGAACCTATTCTGCTACCATTATTATCTAATCGTGCTATAAATGGTCCACTAATTTCCACTATTAGGAATGTAATGGACTGTTGAACTGATTGATGGGACAGATATGTATTATAGTTGCATACTTATGTAGGAGAGTGTTCTAGAAGAACAGACAATACTTCTTTACAACAGCATCAGTTACAAATTCAAAACATATCACGAAGTAATTTATTCAACATCTATAGACTACGTCTATTGATAGTCATGAAGTCCAAGAGTTAAGTATAGAAGGGAATCAATCAGTTGATCCTCATGAAATGCCAAAGTTAAGCATTGAAGAGAAGGAGTCAGTTCATAGCCTTGAAATTCTACAGTTAAGTATTGATGATAACTGTTCAAGGTTCACAAACATTAAGTAAGATATTGTTGACACTACTGCTCTATTAACAACCACATACTCAAACTTCGTGCATGTGATTCCTGATTGTTTGCACATTAGAGTGACTAAGGAGCTTATGAAATCCACTGTCATAATGGAAGAAATTCAACTAGAACAGGTTTTATATGAGTATTTTACTGATTATAAAGAAACGGGAACACACCAATAAACAAATGTAGAGTATGTTACGTAAATTTACCTATTTATGTACTCTTGAAGAGAAATAATTGTGTCAACAAAATATAGTAGATCATTTTTATGGGATTTCAAAGTATGGACTATCAAATGGTTGTGATGATGGATGCTACAGCACTGGCTTTTCCTAGAAGTATGTTAAAATTCAAAGGTTTACTTATCACTCCTCGCCGTTGGAAATCAGGAAGATAAGTTACCACCATTCCAATAGTAATTACATAAATAATACAGTGTTTAGTGCACAGAAAGAAACCAGTTTGCAATAAAAGGAGTGAGTGATACTCAGTTGGCCCACATGACTGAACTTGTCAGGTACATATCTTCTGTCTTCAACCTCTTTTTAGTTATTTGTGTTCTACTAATCTGCTCTTGTGTTTTTTTTGTCCTCCTGGTTGGCCTGCAATTCAGAGTCTTACTATGTACCTAAGGAAATACTTATTAATCCGGTTGCATGACCGTCCCACCCCTGCTGCATATATATAATTATGGGCAGGGTGTTTTTTGTCAGCTTTATAACTTTTGAAATATACATGTTTAAAGTTTCTAACTTGCTTTGTTGGAAAGAGGAGTCGTTAAGACAGCCAGTGATGTAAAACTCGTGTTTCATTAGATGCAGGAAGAGTCTCGAAGACTGAAAGAAGCCACACCTAGCGGCTTTCTTGCCTTTTTGATAGCTTCTAGTATAGTGGAGAAACTATTAGTGAGTGCTCGTTTTTGCCTGGAAGTCCAGGAGTGTCTAGTTTCTGAGGTAGAGCTAGTCTCGCGAGCCAGCCCCTTCGCTTGTGGAGGAAGGGTGCCAACAAGCTACTTGTATTTTTGGAGATATGAAGGGTAGTAGTGATCGTAGGAATCTACAAAGCAAACATAGCAAGGCAGTTGTAAGTACATTGAAATGTATACTTACAGAAACATTAGATGACATTCAGTTGTTGTTGGTATGTATGCAGACAGTGTTTTGGTGCATTACAGAGGTATCAAAAGCGGTGAGATGAATTATTCTCGAAAATAGACAAAGCCAGACAGCCCATCCAGAATGTGATTGTACACCAGTAAAGAGACCAAGAAAGGAAAGTGCAGGAGTATATAATTGGTAAAAGGATCAAGAAGAGTAGAATATTTTTCCACATTAAGCTTCCTTAGGTAGAGGTAAAATACCATAAAAAGTGAAATATCAATTAACACCATCGAGAAAGAATATTGCAAAGAGTGTTGCTAGAGGAAGCCAGAAGGCAGTTGCAATGAGAGATCAAAGGATAAAAAAGTATCTTATGAATAAGTTTGGGTCAACAATTTCATCTGATGTAGCTACCTTGTGCTCTGAAAGAGTGAATTCACGTCTGAAGAGTATGAGTAAAGATCAATAACTTTCATTTAAGTGGGACGATATCACAAATGAGTTTCAGAAAAATGCACCAACTCTCCTGAATGTGTTACAATACTTAACAAAGACAAAAACACCTAGAAGAAATCACAATGTCGTCATTGGAACATGTGCTGCCATTATTCTGAAGCATAGAAGACCAACAATGAGCCTACTCCATAAACTTATTTCTGTCATTCTTTATGTTGGCAATTCATCTAAAAAGGTTGGCTTATTGATATTCATGCACACATGAATTATAGATTAATGCTAATTCCAGGTATTGCAGAAACTTCAACTCACTACCTCTCACAAAGCTGCACTTAACACACTTGATGTATTAGGAAAGGATCACAATTGCGAGGTCCTCACTTGGCGTGACAATTTGATTGATAAGGTGATGAATAAGTACAGTATTTGATGTCCTAGTTAAAAATTACATGTTTAAGCAAAACACAGTTATACCTTGCACGTGTTAATTGTGGTATTAATTTTCAGTTATTTACTCAGGTTGTGCCAGCGAAGGAGCTGGCTCGTGAGACTAGTGTATAATATCAATGGCTTTAATATTAATATTAATAATTACTATAATTCATTATTATCTTCTTGGCCGCATTTAACCCTTTAGTTGAAATATGTAATAAGCTCCCAACTTGTGGATTCAATATGATGCTCTATGCACCCAATTCAACTGGATTACCTCCTCCATGCAAATTCTGCAATATATATAGAGTGGAATGAAGAAACATCAGAGGAACTGCCAGGATGGTACTATGCCATAGTGAAAGAATACTTTGCCAACGGTCAAGCTCTGGTTGAATATACTGACTCTAGCACTGAGTTAATAGATCTACAGCTGATTCAATGGATATTCACTAGGAAAGGTCAAAACCCTTTCCCACCTATGGATAAAAGTTCCCCTGAAAGAGGATTAGAGAAGAAAGTAATAAATCGAAAACTTACCTATCAAATGGAAATCCTGCCTTTTGAGAAAGTCTGGATCTTTGAGAAGACATATAAGTACTTTTATAGCGGAGAATTCTAATGCACTGACCAAAGATAGTTTAGCCTATTTTCTGATATGAGGTAGGAAAGGCAGTGTTAGGACTTAACTCAGATTCACCAAAATAGATCATCAAAAGCATAACTGTTCTTCAGAGTTGGTAAGGATCAGTAATACGATCTTATGGATTGGTCTCTTGTAAATTCCATTGGCGGTCTTCAGTGTAACAACTCGTACTAGATTGTCATTACCACGATGAATTTCAATGACTTTAGCAATTGGCCACTTAGTTGGAAATGGAGTTTCGTCACGCACTATCACAATATCACTGACAGATATGTTTCTAATTGGATAAAACCACTTGTAGAACTTGTTGAGAGTTGTGAAATAGTCAGTGGACCACCGTCTCCAAAAATGATGACTGAGATTTTGGCACAAGTACCAACGATGTTTCAAGGTCAGTGAAGCACTAGAGGATGAGTTATCGGGAAGAGTAGTTAGTGATTGACCAACCAGAAAATGTCCTGGAGTGAGTACATGTGTCACACAATTGTTAACAAAATTCACAGGGATTAACGGGCGACTGTTTAAACAAGCTTCAATCTGAACTATGACTGTGGTCATTTCCTCAAAAGTCAACTTTACATCAGGTGTGATTACACATCTCAAATGGGTTTTTATACTCTTTACTGCCGCTTCCCACAATCCACCGAAATGTGGGGCACGTTCAGGGATAAATTTCCACTCTATACTTCTGGATGCTGCAGAAAATTCTGAAATCTTACGTTGAGCAATTTCAGTTTTCAGAAATTCAAATGGTTTCTTTAATTCATGATTTGATCATTCCAAATGAGGCTAGGATAACCTCAACGGACAACAAAACGACGTAATGCAGCAATGAATGCTTCACTAGTGAGATCAGAGACCAATTCCAGGTGAACTGCCTTAACTGTTAACGAAACCATAACGTTAATGCATATATAAGCTTTAACAATAGTGGGCTTCCTGGTATAGCCATACTTAATGTTAACTGGACCCGCATAGTCCACTCCAACAGTTTCAAAAACAGTAGCTGGAGTTACACATTCTGAAGGTAGTTGCCCTTGTAATTGAGTGAGAGTCTCACCAGCATGGCGTCTACAAATGACACATTGACGAGTAATGGAGTGAACACCCTTTCGAAGATTGATAATATGAAAACAAAAGCAAAATGAGGATATCATAAGGGTAGGTCTAGCATGAAGGAGACGAATATGTTCTGATCTCAGGATTAGTTTCGTTATAGGATGCTTCTCATGAAGAACAATTGGATGTAATCTTGAGTATGGTAATTTAGAATTACCTAGATGACCTCCAACACGCATAATACGTGAAGAATCAATGAAGGAATTCAACGATATCAATTTACTGTTGCTTGGCAATTTACGATTCAATTTGAGCGATGCAATGTCACTGGGAAAAGATTCCAATTGAGAGTAAGACAACCAATAATTCTCAGCATGAGAATGTTCAGCAACAGTTAAATATGGGTGATTTGTAGTAGAGTTTCTTCCACCACGACAGTTATTGATGAAACGATAAATCCATGCAGTGACACGTTGAAGCTGAGGAAAGGTAGAATAATGATTCACTGGTATGACAGGCATCACCAATTCACAAGTAGTTACCAGACTAATCTCCCTTTCTTCTTCACTCACTTCAACCTGAGGGATTTATTCTTGCCCTGGCCATCTGGAGGGTTCCAAGTACAACCATTTTGGACCCTTCCACCAGAGTTCATTACTCAGATTGGAATAATCCTCTAGAGGCACAATCAGCTGGGTTTTCTATACTATTAACATGGTTAGGAGGAATGCAATCTACAATATACGATACTCGATTACCCACATAAGTCTTGAAATGCCTCGATGTGCCAGTGAGTCAATTAAGCACAATTTTGCTGTCAGTCCAAGCGAATACAATAGATTACGGCATTTTGTATGCTTCTTTGACATGATGAAGCAATTGAGTTATTTAGCTGCTTTGACAATGACACTTACTATCAAGCAGTATGAATGACATCTAGTTTTGCAGCTTGTGCTTGGCTTCATAAAGATTATTTATGTTTGATGTTTATAATTATAAAAATGAAACTCATATAACCAATTAAATTGGTCAAAATAACAAATCAGTTTTTACAGTGTACAAAGGTAAATTGTATGGTTTCACTTACAAGCTACAGAATGAAGCTTTCTTCAGCCCCTTGTAACTAAAAACTAAAACGAATTTTCAGAAAATGGCTTCAATAATGCATTGTACTTGGTGCATGCCACGTTTGGTTGACATGGCTTTCGTGGTTTTGTACTTATTGTGATTGGAAAATGGAAATTTTAGCTACATTTTCTCACTTTAAGATATGAAGGTTGGTAATACATAAAATTAGAGTCATATCTTATATTAAATTCTGAAAGTGATTACAGTCACATTCGCCCACTCCCTAGTACCACCTTAATATAAATGTGTGATAACTTACCACACCCTCTATGAATAATTGATTAGGCACCAAAATGTTTGGTGTGATCACTACTGTAGCTACACCCAAGGCGGATTTAGGGGGGGGGGGGGGGGGGTGGGTGTTTGTGGGATTGCAACCCCCCCAAAAGATTTGAACTTTGAAAGACTTACACACGATCCTCACTCACAGAAGAACACTTTTCAGACATGGCTGTAATAGCTATGCATTACCAGGAGAGAATTCCAGTAGAAGACATTTTGAAGGCTTTCATTTAACAACATCCAGAAATCGGTGTTAGAGGACCTTTTTCTCTTGTTAATTAATTTACCATGCCCTTTATGAATAATTAATTAGCTAAAATTGTTCGCGGCGTGCGATGCGCACCGAGATCAACCCCACCATACAAAAATTGTGTATCCGCCCCTGACACCTCTGAGTTAGCATAATTGCACATGCTGAGGCTTAATTGTGTCACATACATTGTGACGTAGTTTGATATAATTATGTTAACTTTCTTAATTAACGAAAGTGCTAACTTTAACTGTTGAGGAAGTTGCATCATTCTGGGGGGCTCGGTCTATAATAGAACAATCTAACTTACATACAAACTGGAACTAATGGCTGTTCTATATTTCTAAAGTTCTACAACATCCTTTAAAAAGTAGATAATCAAAATAATAACTAGGCTGTTGCGTTTCAGGCATGAGAAAGTCAGCCATATTACTGAATGCTGGACACTAGAGTAATCATTGGGATACTTTTTTCTCCATGTATCTTGTTAACTTGGGTGGTAGCTCAGCTACTGCCCAACTACATTCTATTTAACATTATGAATATGTGCCATTCAATGGGCATAAATACATGTCACAATCAACACTAACTGTGTCCTCTAACCAACACTATTACAATGCTTTTGTGCAGTCTCATTGGTTGATTTATTCTAGGTATGATCCAATCAATATCTGTTTTAGTCATTGACTCCAACCATTTCTATCTTAGTCACGCCTTGTCTTCATAATATTATAAAGCAAGCTTAGTCAGTAATAAAGTATTCTCTGGGTTATGTATTAGTGCATGCACTATGAATTTAATTGTAATCTCTGCAAACCTTGCATGTGCATATACACGTGTATAATTCTAGATAACTACCTAAGTTTCTGTAATACTCACGCTATAAACAATGGTGTCTTCATGTTACACACTAGAGTACATGGTTGCCATGGAAACATTGTACAGGAACATTTTAATATTATAACTACAGTGTGATAAAACCACAATCTGAGTACACTATTTGATGAATTAAACACTTCAATAATTTTTATCCTTGAAACACTTCCATCACAAAATAACTATTAATAAAATTTTATAATTGAAAGCCAAATATTATTATTACTATGAGTTTCATTTTAAACCAAACTATAATAGGGAACAATAAAATGATATTACTTAAGGCCAAAAAAACCTATCTTTGATTGTTTTTGAGGGCTTGCAATTCTATAATTCTAATCTGTTTTATATTCAACTCTTAATTGCTTTTGTTATTGTCTCCAAGATAATATTAGCAGTACTGTAATATTAATAACAAACAATCATTGTGGCATGTAATGATTGATTAAAATAATTATAAATATTGAGGACTTTGTATAACATGATCAAAGTATAATAAAATTAAAACATTTATAATAGTTTTACACTTGTTGTTTCAGAAATATCAACACCAATCTGGTGCTTTGAGTGGACATATAAGATAAGCTGAATCATCATTTTCATTAGTCACATATAAAAATTTCCCATAGTTTTTAGTATCACAACAAAGTTGATACTGTGAGTCTGTGAGTTGTGTGTTACAACTTGATGTACAAGAAGGATTTCCTGTAATTAAATGTGTATGCATAGTTCATCATTAATTATCTTGAATCAAGTAAAGTTTTTACATTTTAATACTCATCAAACATCATAGGGAAATATGGGTACTGAGTGCAAATATATCATGGGAAATCTTTTGAAGTAAGGATACATATATATGTATATATATATATATATTATATATTATATATATATACATGTACGCGCATATAATGTATACTAATATTATAATGCTATACGTATAATCAGGAGCTTATGAGCACTGCAAATCGGAGTGAAGGAGTGTCAAACTCCAATATGTTTTGCAAACCATCTGTTGTCGAATCACATCTTTGCAAACTGCCTTATATTAAAAACCTATGTAAACTGCGTAAGTAATTTAAGTAGGCGTGATAAGTGTTTATTAAAATTAAAATAAAATTATTATAAATCAATTATCGTGTACGTCTGACAAAATGAGTCTCTATAATCACCTATCTTTTTCCAGACAGAAACAATACTAGTATAGTCAGCAAAGGATAGGTGCTACCAAACTCTGTAACAAAATTATCAAAGTGCTGTCGTGTGTTGATTCTACAGGGTATACAAAAGGACTATTAATACACAACAACAAAAGCAATATCTCTAATGAAATAAGCGCATGATGATTAGTTTGTTACCTGGAGCAGGATTTGAAACCACCTTGTATTCAAGCTTTCTTTTTGAGTTTCTTCTTGGCTTGTAGAACTTGCGTTTCGGGTTTCCAGTTAGTTTGAAGTGTCCCATTTGAAATGTTCCATCCCAGAAATCTGTGCATTGGTTCTTTTGATCGCTATTTCATCTCTACCAAACAACGAATCTGCTTAGGATTGTGGCTTGACTGTTCTTCTGCACAAGTACGTTCGACATTGTTTTTTTTTAATAATTGCCGACCCACTTCGGAACACTTATCTTAAACCCATCCGATTCGACAACAGATGGTACTGCAGTTTGATGCTACTTCGCACCGCTTCACAGCGCTCATAAGCTCCTGGTATAATTATATTACTTCTGCATGTGTACATACCATTGCATGTAACCACATCATTCTCGAGCACTAGTAGATATCCAGTATTACATCCACAATTATAGCTTCCAAAAGTATTTGTACATGTTTAGGAGCAACTTAGCAAAGTATATTGATACACAAGTATGCAGCAAGTGGCAACTCAGCGATACTAATTAGCTTTGCTTATAAAAGGATAGTATTATTCATTAATAAGTAAATAATAATTTAAGGTTTATAATTATACATAGTAATGTATTTATGTATGTCTGCACAAATTATGTATGAATATTAGGGCTGTGAATTAGTTGAGAATCTTAAATCGATTATCACTAACTTCAAATCAATCGACAAATCAATTAATATCAGTGGGAATACTGGAAAATATGGAATACGGAATATGGAAAAGCGGAACAGAATAGGATTAGGCCAATTAAATCAATTAATGCAGGAAACCCCTCCCATATGATGATCAAAAAGGCTTCCTGTCCCTTATATTATTTGCTGTTGCACGCTCAAAACGTATGCCTTCTGGAATAATTAGCATAATCGATATCACAGACTTATAATCAATGAATTTTCTATATCAATTGCCCAGCCCTAATGAATATGTATGAATGTTTGTTTATAAGTATCTAAGTATAATTCAGGCCCTTATTTAGAAAGTTTGTCAAGGGAGGACAAAATTTGAATCTGAAAGACTATGGGGAAGAGATGTACAGGCCTATTGTGCTGTGCTTATTGGCAAACTAAATGCCTTCTCTCTTAATGAAACCCTGCTACATACTTATGTTTATATGTGTGGTTAAATGCTATATATAGCTTCTGCATACCATTAAAAGTAATCCCATCAATTTCCAGTGTATAAATAGCACTATGACATCCACAAATGAAACTTTCAATAGTGTTTGTACATGTTTGGGAGCAACTCAGCAAAGTATATTGATACACAAGTATGCAGCAAGTGGCAACTTAGCAAAGTATATTGATACACAAGTATGCAGCAAGTGGCAACTTAGCAAAGTATATTGATACACAAGTATGCAGCAAGTGGCAACTTAGCAAAGTATATTGATACTAGTTAGCTTTGCCTATAAAAGGATAGTATTTTCTTGCTAAGTAGCAGTTGTTAGTTCCTTGTGTTTTTTTCAGTATGACAAAACTTGATGTATTTGAACATAGCATTTTTAGCTTCTCATAATTATGCTGTCAGTTTGTCCAGCACCTTCTTGCTGAAAATATTTCAGCAACTGGTGGCTAACAGCTGACAACACTATGAACCAAGAAGCCAATATGTGTGGATGGTGGCACTATGCTGGCCACATGAAACTACCCACAACTACCTGAAGTTACCTTCAGGTATAATTTCAACAGGTAGTTAGTTATCTGTTACTTTCATTTGAGCTGTACTGTAATTATTTCCATAATGTGAAGTAGTAAAGTGTGTACAGATACACATATGAACAAACATGTTGGATTTGCTGATTAAAACCAAGACTAAAATGATTTGTACTCACCTAACTAAAACACTAATTATTATTATGTTTTGTGTTAATGTTGATTGGGAAATGTTAGCTGCTTTGACTTATCCATGAAATTGAAATTTTAATATTTCACTGATATTAAAATTAAAATGTTTCACCACAAACATTTCCTCATCTACAGCATATACATGTAACTAACAGTATATATATAGATGTTACTAGTACATACCAATACAAGTAGTCCCATCATTGTCTATATGATAGCCTTCATTACATCCACAAACATAGCTTCCAATAGTGTTAGTACATATATGGGAGCAATCGTGTGTATCATCACTACACTCATTATTATCTGGAAGGATGGTATGAATAGTATTATTCATTAATAAGTAAATAATAATTTAAGGTTTATAATTATACATAGTAATGTATTTATGTATGTCTGCACAAATTATGTATCAATATTAGGGCTGTGAATTAGTCAAGAATCTTAAATCAATTATCACTAACTTCAAATCAATTGATAAACAATTAATATCAGTGGGAATACTGGAAAATATGGAATACGGAATATGGAAAAGCGGAACGGAATAGGATTAGGCCAATTAAATCAATTAATGCAGGAAACCCCTCCCATATGATGATCAAAAAGGTTTCCTGTCCCTTATATTATTTGCTGTTGCACGCTCAAAACGTATGCCTTCTGGAATAATTAGCATAATCGATATCACAGACTTATAATCGAATATGTATGAATGTTTGTTTATAAGTATCTACTATCTAAGTATAATTCAGGACCTTATTTAGAAAGTTTGTCAAGGGAGGACAAAATTTGAAACTGAAAGACTATGGGGAAGAGATGTACAGGCCTATTGTGCTGTGCTTATTGGCAAACTAAATGCCTTCCCTCTATCCCCTCTTAATGAAACCCTGCTACATACTTATGTTTATATGTATGGTTAAATGCTATATATAGCTTCTGCATACCATTACAAGTAATCCCATCAATATCCAGTGTATAACCAGCACTATGACATCCACAAATGAAACTTCCAATAGTGTTTGTACATGTTTGAGAACAACCATCGTTTTCATCAGCACACTCATCAACATCTGGACAGATTGAATGAAGTTTATGCATAATATCAATGATTGTATATAACTAGAGCTGAGTGAGAGTATAATTATAACTATATGATATACCAATAATATCAATAGTATTACTATACAATTATCATGATTGAAAATTTATGGAAGTACCTACCATTGTATATAGTAGTGTATGCTTTTATATATGGCCCGCATATGATTATTTTCCATGGGTTTAATGTATATATATATATATCATAGAGTACGGTAGTACTCTCTATGTAGGGATGGCACCGAAACAAATGGGCACCCACGCATCAATTGCAACTAATGAGCTGAAATCTCTGCTACTATATACATATAAGTTTAAATACACACATACTTTTTGATATTGAGTGTTTTTATGACTAACAATGTTTTGAAAATGGCCAGTAGAGAACTGGCGAGTGGCAAAACTATCGGAATGTTCATATTATTACCATTATTATTCTTTTTCATAAAAATACATTTCTGGTTATGTTTTATGATAAAAAAGGAGTAAATCTTAGTAGAAAATCTAAAGGCAGTAAAGGGATAGCTTAGAAGAAAATAATGTAAACATGTATATGTGTAAGAATGTGATATACATATATGTATAGGGACAACAGTACATAAATGTGACCCAGGGTGAGAAAAGGTGGCTATTTCACTATTTTGAAAAAAAATGAGATATTCACATCGTTAGATTCCCCATTCTCTTGGCTATCTGATGGTGTATTCGCTTTTTCCATCCGACGTTGCAATCGCGAGATATCGAGCTAGACGCTAAGTTGTTTGGTTCCACATAATTCCCCAAAAAAATGCAATTTAATTGCCCTCCCTGGGTTTCATGCGTAACATTTGTGCTTATTGGCAAAGTTCGATCCATTTGTGATGTTTCATGTACATAAACATGGACCTCCCACTTTCTTTCTCACACTCAGTGTTGATATGAACTGCTCTACATCCTAGCAAGCCATGATGGAATTGAGCATCAGGCGAAATACTTGCCACCAACACAGAGGCCTACGCTGGGATTGCACAACACTTTTGTTACCAATTTGAATTCATTTATGAAATTTATTTCAAACGGAGATGGGAATTAGGTTTGGGTTATTTTTGGAGGATTGAGTTTCAGCAGAGAGGCTCTCCTCACATCCACTCTCCATGGTGGGTGAAGATACTCCTAGCCCATATATGTACTGTCAAAGATAAGAAAGCTCAACACACTGGAGTTCATTGAGAAATGCAAAATGTGTAGTGTACCAGTAAATGGTGTGGATGATGAATAAAGGTGACTGATGAGGAGAGTACAGGGACACATTCATACTCAAACATGCACAAAACAAGGTCGATTCAGATTTAGATTTGATTTTCCGAAATATGTGATTGAATCTGCTCACCTGAAAGATAACAGGGATATCTCCACTTCAAAGGGTTATACGTTCTGGCTTTCACATAAAAACTACAATTTTGGTTCACTTAATTTATAAATATCTTGCATTACATTGTACCAAAATCAAAAAGCATGTATTATAGAACTGATACAATTCTGTACCTTTGTTGTGTTACATGTACATAATATGTAAATCTACTTTTACGCTAAAAACATCTATATAAAAGTAATCTTGCAGCAAACTGTTTTCAGTAATTTAATGTACACCAATTACGCTTTTTCATACTGCTTCATCATTAAGGTGGAGGATGATCGACGAGGATAGCTAACAGGATAAGCTACTTTTTTCCGTGGCCTTGAATGTGAAGCTACTCCTATACCAACTCCAAGAGTCTGACAAACACAGAGTGGTATCATAAAGATCAACACACAATAGATTATACAAAACAGAGAAGCAAACGTATAGGCAACAATTAGCCCAACGACAAGAGCATCACCTATAAAGAAAAAAAATGGTGAGTTCATATAATTGTAATATAATTTATACTAAATATGGCATACATAATCTGTATAATTATGTATACTTCTTCACACATTACATAAAATTCTATTTATTTTAAACATTATTAAACAAATTCTTATGACTTTTAAGGACTGCAGGGCCATCACTATGATTTTTTTGCCATGGGGTTTAATGTATATATACATATGCTTGTGTCTTGGCTAGTGTTATACCTATACTGTGGTATAGGTAAATGTATAGGTGCCTATACTAAAGTATAGGTAAATATAGGTATAGGCAAGTAGTATAGGGCAGATACAGATACTTCATATACCAAGTTTTGAAACTTTATAGAACTATTTTACTGTAGGAAAGCACTCAGAATCATATTTTTTGAGCTACATAGTGTATTTCCATCTTTTTTAGCAGTTTGTGAGTTTCATTTTCCAACATAAATGGCTATATACAGCAGTGCTAAAAAAGTAAAAATTAGTGATGAACATGTTTAGGAATAGGTATAGGCAGTTTTAGTTGCCTATAATATCTGTATCTGAAATATAGGCAAAACCTAGGGTACATGTAGGTACAACATTAGTTTTGGCCTGAGCACATTATGTTTGAGAATAAGAGGTGGATTAAAAGCTTTATGCTGGTATAATAGGAAAGAATTCAAATATAATTAAATTAAATAATTGACGTCAGTTGCTACTCGTTAATAAATGCCCCAAAAAACATGCCTGAGAGGGATTATAATTACTGTTGATAAAATAATCATTACTAATCATGGTTGACGCTCATATACTGACTTTTAAATTGTTAGCAATCAGTCAATCTGGGATGAGAAATAATAGGTGTAGTGAGGTAGGGAAAACTCCCAAAAATCGGGTTGGAACACACTAAGGCAAATGCCCCTCCAACAGCTGACTGTGCCCTACGAATCACTCCTCTAAGTAATGCTTCAAAGTTAACTATAATTGTTATATTAGTTGACCATAATCATGGAAAAGTGTTTTCAAATAAGGATACATATTATAAATATAATATAATTCTTTTATTATATATAATATATATTTAATATATTATGTGTGTATAAAATGTATAGTAATATTATATATATGCTATACATATAATTATATTATAATTATTTCTTCTGCGTACCATTACATGTAACCTCATCATTGTCCAGCTGATACCCAGTGTTACATCCACACGTGAAGCTTCCATTAGTGTTTGTACATATTTGGGAGCAATTGTCTGTTCCTTCACTACACTCATCAATTTCTGGATGAAACAAAGTATCCATATGTGTAAAAATTTTGTTTTTTTTTGTAGCTATATGCATGATTGGACATCTGTACATGTGCACATACCATTGCATGTAACCACATCATTCTCGAGTACTAATAGATATCCAGTATAACATCCACAAATATAGCTTCCCATAGTATTTGTACATGTTTGGGAGCAATTATGTGTTCCATCACTACACTCATCAACTTCTACAAAGGTGAAAATGTATTTATGTAAGCATGAATACTTTAATATGTATATATAAACACATATGTATTAATTTATATGTTTAGCAAGTAAGTATGCATGTATGTTTGTATGTATGTGTAAATTAATAATCACGATGATAAACAAGTTTGTGCTTACCATTACAGGTAATCCCATCAGTCCCCAGTAGATATCCGGTACTACATCCACAAGTATAGGTTCCAATAGTATTTGTACATGTATGGGTGCAATCATCTGTTCCTGAACTACACTCATCAATATCTAGATAAACAAAAGTGTATATATAATAATATACTTGTGTATGCCCATAAGCACATAATTATATACATAATGTGAAGTGGTGAAGTGTGTACACCTGTATATGCACAAACATCCTGGCATTTATGAAAATACATGTTGCTTCAATAATATCATAGTTATGATTTGGAAAATCTGTTTAGAAATTTAGTATGGAAATATTTTTTGCTTTTGGTAATATTAATGCAATAGTTTACTTTTAGTATTATTTTAGTATCAAATAATATGGAAATAACGATGACAAAAATTATTATCTAGAATGTTCTTATAGAAGTTACTTAATAGAACACAATTTACATGTGCACAATAATGATTATAAAATAATACATGTAACACTTAACTACATTAGTTTTAGTATTAGTATACCAACATTCTACACCCCTTAACAAATACTTTTAGTTTTATTTTTAATATGGTACTACCAAAACAACACTAGAAGTTTGTACATACCCATACAACTAGTTCCATCCAGTATATAACCATTACTACATTCACAAGTGAAGCTTCCTACTGTGTTCATACATGTCTCTTCTGGCGGAGAGCAAGTATGTGTTCCACCAGTACACTCATTATTATCTGGAGGAAAAAAATAATGTTATGTTTGATTAAAATTATATACACATCACTACACAGGAATAATGATGTACATTATTACATATGTACATGTGTTATTTTATATATTCAAATTAAATTGTACATATATATGTGGCTCTGTGAACACTGGTCTGATGCATTATAATAATTTTGACACATATGCACGAATATGTTTGTATTTATGAAATAGTTTACTTTTGGTATTATTTTAGTATCAAATAATATGAAAATAACAATAACAAAAATTATTATCTAGAATGTTCTTATAGAAGTTACTTAACAACACAATTTACATGTGCATGATAATGACAATAAAATAATACATTAGTTTTAGTATTAGTATACCAACATTCTACACCCCTTAACAAATACTTATAGCTTTAGCTTTAATATGGTACTACCAAAACAACAATAGAAGTTTATATATACATACCATTACAAGTAGTTCCATCAGCATCCAGTAGATAACCATTATTACATCCACAAATGAAGGTTCCTTCAGTGTTTGTACATGTTTGGGTACAAACACCACCACCACACTCTATATAGATGGTTAGAAATGTATGTATTATAATTATACGGCTAGAAGTGTTTATATGTATTGTGAACTATTGTACTGTTGGCATGTAATATCCTAAGGTGTTGGTCTGTATGTAGGTCATCTATTTGTTCATATCTCTGTTAGTCTGTCATATTGTAGCCTCTCCTAATGTCAAACATTATGCTTATATATATGTGAATCTATCATATATAAATAGTGTATACTCAAACATTTCAAAAATTGTTATGTCTGATTGACACATCAATGATGTACATTATACATATGTACTTGTGTTATTTTACATATTTAAATATAAATTGTACATATATATATGTGGCTCTGTGAAAACTGGTCTGATGGATTATAATAATTTTGATGAGACACATTTTTGAACACTACTATTGTGGATGATTTTGTACAGGAACCAAACTAAATTTGGTGTTAGGAAGAGCAACAGTAAATATAGTCTACTTGTTATAAATGAATGCACTAAAGTGCAAAACCCTTGCTACTTACATATACAAAAACGACGACTATTATAATTGTTCACCTACTGTGTTATTTACAATGCTTCATCTTCAGTTTCAAGTGATCGTGCTTTTTGCATTGACAACCTATCTGTTTCATTCCTACACAATGCTTTAGCTTCAGTTTCTAACAGTCGTACTTTTTGCATTGACAATCTGTTTGATTCTTTTCTCAATATTGTTTCTACACTAGTCTCATATGCACGTTTGGTCTTCATTGTAATTCTTTTGTTTCACTGACTACATTTGGATCAATTTGTTTATGCTTTCTACAAGAATATCCAAATGAACACACCATTGTTCTATTAGGCACAGATTTTTCACACTTTGGACATGTTTTTGATGGTCCCGGGTTCATCTTCTTCGACATTTCCACTAACAATCAATAATTTTTAAACATCCTTATACACCACAAAGTCATCATACATTCAATCATTTTACACACATAACTCCCACTATCGCAACCAAGCATGACGCAAATGACCTTCTCCAATCAGAAAGGCATTTTAGCAACATGTGACTCTTTTTCTGAACATGTGTTACAATTTTTATCATTAGCAGGGTTTTACTTTTTATGTCACAACAGAAGCATGGGGCGTACATCAACCTTCCAAAGGAAACTTCATATCTCTTGAGAACTAGCAGGACAAAACTTCACAAATAGCTGAATAAACACTCGTTATAATGATAGACAAAGCCCACGAAACAAAGCTTCAAAGAGACAAAAATTTGTGTTTCAGTGTTTCCTGCTGACATCAGCAAAAACAATAAGATTTCAAGATGGCGACCGATCGATGAGAATTCACACAGCTGTTTCTCTGCAACAAGACGAGTTCAGAACAAATCGTTTTTATTCCTTACCTGTCACTATACCAGCATTCTGCATATACAGTAGGAGTCAATAAAAAATTAATGTTTCGTTTGTGTAAAACTATCGTTTTACGGCCAAAAACGTAGATTTAAACGCTAGTAAAACGCAAATTTTGCGTTCCATTTTATGGATTATATCATTTTGAATTAATACGGAATGATGATGTCACAGTACTAGCACACGTTGAAGAGAAGAGACAGCGTGTTAATTCGAAGATTTTATTTAGCAGGAATATGCTAAGAGCTGCTCTAAAGAAAACTCAGAAGTCAGGTTAGTACTACAAAAATAAAGAGATATTTGCAAGCTGATATACATATATATATATATATATTATACAAAATTTAGTTCTATTCTTTTGGCCTGAGGATGATGCCGTTTCAATTGTAAGCAAAAATGCTGTTATAAATCTAGTAGAGTGTTGTTTGAAAGAAGCAGTAGATTGTCAGGTCAAAGGGAGAAAAAAGGTATACAAGTATAGATGACAAATTAAAGAATAATACTGAGGAGCCAATGATTGTACCAGTGGGTAATATTACCGAACAACCAATACAACAGAAACAAGAGAAAGAACCAAGTAAGAAGAGAAAAAGAAAGCAAAAGCAAGATGATTGTTCAGCCACCAGAAAAATAAGAAAAGAAAACAACTAAAAACAGAAACTCAAAGATAAGGAACATTCTTCCATACATGATACAGTTGTGATTTCATAGTAACCCTATAGGATCAATTATCACTGTTACACCACATATGAGACAGTATTACCATTGAGAATGTTAGTGCAGATAATCTGGAGAAATATAATGAAAGTGGAGATCATGTGATGAGTAAAGATAACGAATCTAGTTTAATTTCATTATCTGGTAAGATAATTATATTGAATTAAACTTTAATAGTGCTCAGTGTTCATTAATTTTCTGTGATTGTAGATCCTATATTATTAGAAGTAACAGTTGAAGACCTTTGTACCAGACTAGACAATGCTGAGAAAAAACTGGAGAGGCTTAATGAATTGGAGAAGAAGATGGAAAGGCTTGATGAATTGGAAAAGAGCGGCTAGAAGGAGCAATGGAAAGGATAAGGGAATTGGAATCTGCTACAAATATGCACAAACAAATAGAAAAGGATGACTACCATGATCCTAGAGTATTTGATGACTCGGAAATTCTAAGTTCAGATCACATTCCTGAATGGTATCAGAGTTCACCCATTACAAGACCATCATATGATAACTATCAGACTCCACCATATTACCAACCAACTACTGATTTCCAGCTACCATTACAACCATCTACTCGTCACAACATACCTCAATATTACAACACCAATCTAAGCAGTATGTTCCAAGATACGCAACCACCACCTCACAGTTATCAAAACCCTTCACGTCTAACCATTCGCCACAAATTTTCACATGCTTTACTAACAACTGCTATTGACAGAAGTAAATTACTACCCTGTTCAACTGTTCTAGAAAAATACCCAAATTTAAGATTTGAAGCAAGATGTGAAACACTAGCAATGAGATTTGCTAGGGAATCCTTTTTCGGTAAAGTTGTGTTGTCTAAATGCACATTAATGGGATGTAGGGACTTTCCTGGTTTGCCAGTTAATGAATTGAACTCACTCAAATGAAATTATTATGTTTTCATTATTCCCAAAATATTGGGCAAATCCTTCTGAATTCGAGGGCCTGTGGATGAGGTGTGTTGATGCGATTGGGCAATATTCTAAACGTAGAAGAGCTGAACTTCAAGACATCTTAATAATAAATGTTAAATACATTAAATCTTTTATTCATATAATATTATAGCAATAATAGTAACTAACAATGTTTCTCCTAGTTTCACTACTTACCTGAGACGCCTAAAGTAAAAACAAGTGTATATAGAGAAAAAAAGTATCCCTATGATTGCTTTGTGGTGTCCAGTATTCAGTAATCATGCCTGAAACACAACAGCCTATTATAGTTATTATTTTGATTATCTACTCTCTTTAGTTTTTAAAGAATCTTGTAGAACTTTAGGAATATATTTCAGGTAGAATAGTTAGCTAGTAGTTCCAGTTTCTAATTCTATGCAAGCTACAAGCAGCTTTCTTTCTGCTGAGTTCGAGGGTGCGTTCTATTATGCACCACGCCCATTAATTGACCAAGCCCCCGGGAATCACCCAACTTCCTTAACTACGTATACAACGCATACTCGCGCAAGTGGACACAAGAATATATATAAAAGACCAAGATACAATACAATGGTATTGTATCTTGGCCTTTTGTGTCTTCTCTTCACTATCTCAAGAGCTGAATTGTGTTAGTAATTTGCAGAGACATTGATTGTAACGTTGAGAATATATCAGAGTATCAGTATGTTATTTCCTGTGACAACAACCGTTCTGTTGATAATCCTTACCAATTAAATTACGATCAGACACTTAGTGGTGCTAACACTGAGGTTGTTAGATCTACATCTATAAAAATTAATTATAATTACTATACTAAGAGAAATCTTTTGTAAATTTGGTGGCTTTAAAAAAAGCCATTTAATAACAAATTAAAATCAGTCAATATCCTGTTGGCGCTCCTTCTAATTCAATCACCTTCGGTATCATTTTTTTGAGATGGCAAATATACTTCCTACATTTATTTACATCCACTGTTCTCCAAAACTGTTCAATTCCTTCCACTAAATCTTCCTTCCTCCTGGGTTTCACTTTCTTCGAATAAATTCTTTCAACTCATGCCTGGGTTTCACTTTCTTCAAATAAATTCTTTCAACTCATGCCATAAGTTTTCTATCAGGTTCTTATCTGGTGATTCAGTTGGTGTACCCCACCAATACACATTATTATCTTTTAAAGATCGTTGTCTGCCATAAACCTGTGTCCAATCAGGATAAACATCACTTATAAAAGGGAACAGGGTCTTCTCTGAAATCTCCATGTACTAAAACTTGTCCATGATTCCGTCAAAAATACATATACCGGTACTGCCTCTAACACTAATACCAGTCCATAGATGGACTTTGAGAGGATGCTTTGCCCTGAGATAAAGAAAACAGATTGTGTATATAATTATAATTATTATACAAAATTCTTATCTTTTTAATTGTGCATAATAATTGTTTTACCCAAAGTCAAACCGGGCATAGCATAATAATTTGTGTATAGACTAGATATAATATATAATATTATACATACCTTGGTTTAGGTCGAGGTGCTTCTTCCTTGTGGCAACAGTACCGACTATGGGTTTCTAACTGGATAGTACACTCATCAGAATAAATAACATTTTTGAAAGCATCATGTTGGTATTCCAGAGCAAATTCTAACCTTTTCTGTTTGTTAATATCTCTGATCATCTGGCAATATGCACTACCTCGAAACGTCCATCCTAGAGCTGATCTACAACGTAATATAGTATTCAGAGAAATACCGATGTTATTGGCAAGTAAAACTCAAAGTAGTTGGTGTGCAGTGGTTTCGTCGTCTTGTCTCATTGTCATTCCAACGATTTTCTTCACTTCAGTTGTTATCTTGGAAGGACAGCTAGATCCTAGACGCCTAGTGATACAGCCTGTTTCTTTGAATTTTACTAAAAACTTGTGAATACCAATCCTACTAACGTACAGTCCTTCTTCTTCTAGCATTTGCTCTGAAACCATTGTTATGATGATACAAAATGCGTTACTTCAAGTAAGTAGAAAACACCATCTTCACACTTGAAATCTGCTAAGTCACATCACGTGAGTAGTTAATAATCATAATTAATTTTATTAACCGTTCGTTTCTACGCAAATCAAACGGATGCGCTAATTCTTTATTGTTGAAACGAACGCTTTGTAAAACTATGGTTTTACAGAAACGAAACGTTAACTTTTTATTGACTCCTACTGTGAATGCAGTAAGACCTTGCAGTTGTGGAGATCAGGCGGTAACACACACACACACTATTACACAGACACAGACACACACACACACACACCAGATGACTACTATAACCCTCCGCCTGCGCGCTCGGGTTAAAAATGGCTGAAAGGTATGACAGGTTTTCACAGAGCCAGTCATATATGCACATGTTTGTATACATACCATTACAAGTAGCCCCATCAGAATCCAATGCAAAGCCACTATTACATCCACAATTGAAACTTCCTAGAGTGTTTGTACATGTTTGAGAGCAACCACCATTTTGATCACTACACTCATCAATATCTGAATGGAGAGAATGTACATGTATGTTTGCATATTTTAATAATTACAGGAATTAAAAAAACATTTTTTTAAAAATGAAAGAGTATGTCATAGGGATATATATCAAAACCAAAAACAAGTGTATAATAATAGAGAAAAAAAAACACCCTTATGATTGCTTTACAAATTTAAGTGAAGATAAAAGTACTCCTATGACTGCTTTGTGGTGTCAGTAATCATGGCTAACTTTATGATGCCTGAAACACAACAGCCTATTATAGTGATTATCTACTCTGTTTACCTTTTAAAGAACCTTGTAGAACTTAAAGAATATATTTCAGGTAGGATAGCTAGCAGTTTCTACGTAAGCTACACAGTTTTCTTCCTGCTAGTCAGTAGAGCTTGATCGTGCATTCTTTTACGCCCAAATTACGCGCCACGCCCATTAATTGACCAAGCCTTAACTACGTATACAACGCATACTCGCATAGGTGACACAAGAATATATATAATTGGTCGAGAATCTTGCTTGTACACCACTTGGCCCCAGGCGGGGTGAAATAGCTTTAACTAATTAATAGGCGTGTACTACTTCGCCCCCACGATGTTTTACATTCATCTAGTTATATATAATTATATATAATTATATATAGTTCGAACCCGTGGGAAAGCAATCATAGGAATGGCCCTACGAGCCATAAAAAGCACAGGAACAAGATTGCGATGGTACCTTGCTTTGCCAAAGTAGTGTTTAATTTAATTAAGGTAACATCTCAATCTTGTTCCTCTGCTTTTTTTGGTTTTAATATCTATTCCTACACATTCTTTTATTTTTTAAAAACGTTTTTTTATTCTTGTTTCAATTCTACTTTTAAATGACTTGGTATAATAAATTGTTGTTGATCAAATACATGACGACTATTCTGTTTCCTTTACAGCATTGATATTTTCTGCAGGAATGGTGTGCAGAAGGAGATAGTACTCAAAATTTACTGCAATATTATTAAATACCACTTCCAAATTTCAAATAAATTTGTATTTGCACTAAAGGTACTTTAATAGCTCCAGAATCTATTTTTTTTTTATGAAAAAAGGAATAATAGTGAATAATAATAGTGAATAATAATAAAGATTTTGCCAGTTTTGCTACTCGTCAGTTCTCTACTTTAACGAAAATCTCTGGGCATCTAAAATGTATTGTTAGTCACAAAATTACTCAATATCAAGTATATTTTAACTTATATGTATATACATGTATTAGCAGAGATTTCAGCAATTGAAATGTATGGGCGGCAATTTTTTTTTTGGGCATTCCTACATAGAGGGTACTACTATACTCTCTGAAAATATGTGTATAAATAAATAAGTACAATACATGTAACACCTAACATTATTATGAATTATTAGTTTTAGTATTAGTAATACAATACTAAAACTAATGAAGCACCTTTGGTGCGTGGCCTCGCCGCTGTATCTTAAGGATAGGTTGCAATTGCAACAATTAAATAAATGAGATGCAAGAGAGAAAGTAACAAGCTTAAATTTGAATTTGTTGTTTATATAAAGTTGAAAGTTGGTTGAGAAAGTTTTTTGTGGCTAACTGGCTAAGATTATTTCTGATAAATATAAAAACACATGGAAGATGACTAAGAATGATTCTCCATCACCTATACTGCTTTGAACTAGTATAATAACTATATTACTTACAGTCAAATTACATAATATACTCTTCCAACAAATATTCATTACCTCATTCATTACCAAAATATCTATGCCACAACTGTCAGTTACTAAAGATAATTATCCTATAATGAATTGTACATTGTTACAACTACAATGAGCAAAAGCATTGAACTTACAGTTCAAATATATGTAATTTGAAAGTCAAACAAAAGTTCAATAATAGCAGAAAGGAAGGTATTGCTCTGAACTGACCTCCACGTTTGATCTCACGTGATCACATTGAGTGTGGCTGAGGGTGTGGGTTATTGCAAGTAAATGGCAGAAACTGGAGAGCTTACAGAGATAGAATGTATGAGTCTGTAACTTGCTAAAACAATGTCTGTGGCAAATCTCTTTTCAATACGATTTTGATAAACTTCTTTCTCTACTCTATCAAGTCTTTAAATCGATGCTTAAAGCATCTGGGTAGGATCTGTAGTGATTTTAACATTTTCCATTCTAAGTAACTTTTTATAGTTTACTTCGTTATAAAAACAACAGAGCAATGGAAGACCATGTTGTTGAACAGATCAGAAAGTTTGGTGGCTGTAGGAGGTATACGTTTGAAGTTATAACTGTTCAAAGTAAAAAATGTTGGGAAGGAATGAATAACTTGCTAAAACAACGTCTGTGGCAAATCTTTTTTCAATACAATTTTGATAAACTTCTTTCTCTACTCTATCAAGTCTTTAAATCGATGATTAAATTAAAAAAGTTTGGACAGTATGAATGAATGAATGAATGAATGACAGAATGACAACCAAAGTGCTAAGACTTGCTCACGCGTAGGCGCAGCGAGCCAATAATTTATAATAAGGGTGTAGAATGTTGGTATACTAATTTAATATACCAAAATTTTACACCCCTTACTTAAATACTTATAGTTTTATTTTTAATATGGTACTACCAAAACAACACTAGAAGTTTGTACATACCCATACAACTAGTTCCATTCAGCATATAACCATTACTACATTCACAAGTGAAGCTTCCTACAGTGTTCATACATGTCTCTTCTGGCGGAGAGCAATTATGTGTTCCACCAGTACACTCCTGAATATCTGGAGGAAAAAAATAATGTTATGTTTGATTAAAAATAAATACACATCACTACACAGGAATAATGATGTACATTATTACATATGTACATGTGTTATTTTATATATTCAAATTTAATTGTACATATATGTGGCTCTGTGAACACTGGTCTGATGCATTATAATAATTTTGACACATATGCACGAATATGTTTGTAATTATGAAATAGTTTACTTTTGGTATTATTTTAGTATCAAATAATATGGAAATAACAATAACAAAAAGAACACAATTTACATGTGCACGATAATGACTATAAATACATGTAACAATTAACTATATTATAAATTATTAGTTTTAGTATTAGTATACCAACATTCTACACCCCTTAACAAATACTTATAGTTTACATTTAATATGGTACTACCAAAACAACACAAGAAGTTTATACATACCAATACAAGTAGTTCCATCACCATTCAGTTTATAACCACCACTACATTCACAGGTGAAGCTTCCTACAGTGTTCATACATGTCTCTTCTGGCGGAGAGCAATCATGTGTTCCATCTGTACACTCATTAACATCTACATGGTTAGAAATGTATGTATGATTTTGTACATATATATTATGTTTCTTTGTTTGAACATGTGTATGTTTCATGTAATATTCACCATTACAAGTAAATAAATTATGAGTATAATTATAATTATTACAATTATTATGGTGTTTTCTGTTTTGTGTTAATGTTGATTATGAAATTGTGTTGCTAAAAATACTCCATGTCGGAAACGGAGCCAGGTTTGGGATGGGGTAGAGAAAGTGAACAGTGGCCAAAATATATACAGCAGAGTCACTAGTGTTGGAAATGGGAAGAATTTTGAAAAACAGCTCAGTCCTCTAAGGGTTAAATTAATTAATTAATTTAATATCTGTAAATTAAAATTATTAAATTTTACCATATATATGTGAAAACTGGTCTGATGGATTATGATAATTTTGTAAGTCGTTTACATTTGAACACTTGCTATTCTGCACAGAAACCGAACTAAATTTGGTATCACAAAGAGCAACACTAAATCTAGTGTACTTCTTATAAAAAATGGATGAATGGTTTTCACAGACCGAGTCATATAGTATATGGACATGTTTGTATTTATGAAAATACATGTTGCTTCAATAATATCATAGTTTTGATTTGGAAACTCCTTAATAATTTATTCTCAATTTTAGATTTTGGTAATATTAATGCAATAGTTTACTTTTGGTAATATTTTAGTAACAAAATTAATATTTTAGAAATAACAATAACAACAAGATATATAGAGAAAAAAGTATTTCTATGATTGCTTTGTGGTTTCCAACATTCAGTTGATTTTTTCGTGTATGAAACACAACATCCTATTATAATTATTATTTTGATTATATACTATTCTTCCGTGTGTACTTTTCAGAGTTAGTTCCAGTTTCTATGTAAAGCTACAAGCAGCCTGCTGGTCTATAGAGCATGTGTACTATTACGTGCAACACAGTGACATATTAATTGACCAAGCCCCTGGAATGACACAACTTCCTTAACTACATGTACGTATACAATGCATACTCGCACAAGTGACACTGATACATGTATATATAATATATATATATATATAAACATGCATCGAACCGGTGGGAATGCAATCATCGGGATTGCCCCATGGATCATAAAAATTATCTAGAATGTTTCTATAGAAGTTACTTAACAGAACACAATTTACATGTGCCTTAACAAATACTTATAGTTTAATGATATATATAGAAGTTACTTAACAGAACACAATTTACATGTGCACGATAATGACTATAAATACATGTAACACTTAACTATATTATAAATTATTAGTTTTAGTAATACCAACATTCTACACCCCTTGCCAAATACTTATAGTTTAATATTTAATATGGTACTACCAAAACAACACAAGTTTATACATACCATTACAAGTAGTTCCATCGCCATCCGGTTTATAACCACTTCTACATTCACAAGTGAAGCTTCCTATAGTGTTCATACATGTCTGTGTTGTCGGGGAGCAATCATGTGTTCCTTTGTCACACTCATTATTATCTAAGAGAAGAAAACCCATACATGTAAATATGTATGCATGTATATGTAGGAATGTGATATGCATAGTTAGTTATATGAATTATCATGGTGTTTTGTGTTAATGTTGATTGGGAAATTTTGTCGCTAAAAATACGGAAATTTCCCCATCTACAGCATATAACTAACAGTATAATATATAGAAGTTATTAGCACATACCAATACAAGTAGTCCCATCATTGTCTAGATGATAGCTACTATTACATCCACAAAGAAAGCTTCCTATAGTGTTAGTACACATTTGGTCGCAATTGTGGGTTCCTATACCAGGATCACACTCATTAATATCTGGAATGATGAATAACAATGTATGCATATGTATAATGTATAATGTATAATTACAAGTATAAATATGTATGTCTACACAGATTATGTTTGAATACGTATGATGTTCTATTATAAGTATCTAAGTACAATTTGGGTATTCATTTAGATAATTGTCGAGGGGATAAAAGTTGAATGGGAAAACCTGAAAGACTATGGGAAGGTGATGTACTGGCTGTGCAAGTTGTCAAACTAAATGCCTTTCCTCCATCCCCTCTTAATAAAACCCTGCTACATACTTATGTTTATATGTATGGTACATGCTATATACAGCTTCTTCATACCATGACAAGTAATCCCATCATCATCCAGTGTATAACCATGAGTATCACATCCACAAGTGAAATTTCCAATAGTGTTTGTACATGTATGAGCACAACCATCTGTTTCTTCAAAACACTCATCAATGTCTGGACAGATTGAAGTTTATGCATAATTGATTGTATAGAGCTGACTGAGAGTAGAATTATAACTATATAATATACCAATAGTATTACTATATAATTATTGTAAATGTTTTGGAATAATGAAAGTATTCTACCATAGAAGTAATATATGTTTTAAGAGTGGTTGTGATTCCACTGCTTCACAATTAGTTATCTGGTTATCACTGTTTCTATTGTTCTATGCACCAGTGCTGTTATGTTTTTATAATAAAAAAAGCAAATCTCGAGATAGTTGTGTATGTATTATATATGGGAGGGAAAAAGTATTTTATATTTAGCAAATTATTGTCATAATATTGCCCAGTTGTAGTATATACATATATGAGTAGGATTTTAGGTTAGAGTTTTGATTGAGTACTTTCATTTTGATTATTAACCTGGAGTAACTGTTACAGTACACAATATACAGAATCCCTTTTTAATAATATGAAAAAGATAATATCAAATATAATTATATCAATTTTGTAAGACTGCTTAATTATAGGTCTGGTATGAATACATGTATGTTAATAGTTTCTATACATGTACATAAAGATTAGTATGTCTGCATATGTGCATATAGGTATGTTTGTATGTATGTATATTTTAATTTGTTTTTTTTTTTTGCATACAATAACAAGTCACCCATTTTTCTCTTCTAGATGCTAATTTTTTTATGCCTTCCATGTAATCAATCTAAAGCTAAACACTCATTCTAAATAAAATATTAATTAATTTTGGTATGCACATATAGGTTCACATATGTGCCATGTAGTCGAATGTTACTAATATTAGGGCTGATCGATTATATCAACTTTGCGATAAATCACGATTCTTTCAAACAATTGTGATTATGATGTCATGCATCGCATGTCACCACTTGTCTACAATGCATTCGCACTATTGCAAACAACCACTTGTGACTGTTGATGTGCTGGAAAATGGAGTCCTGTGATAATATACAACTTTTGCCACTAGGAGCAAAGAGTTTCGTTTAGAATCACTCAAGCAAAGAAGGAAAGAATTGAAGCTGATAAGAAGTAAAGAAACCGAATATTCAGCAAGCTATGTTCTAATAATTTCGCTTATACTGGAAATACTACTAACATGTGGAATCATCTGCAAGAAGAGCACACACAGGAGTTTCGCCAGGCTAAGGCCAGTGATGAATCTAATGGTGCTACTGGTCATACTGTGAACAGTAAAAGATCTTGCCTTCTTCCAGAAAATGTAAATATGTCGGTGTTTTTAGCAGACAACTCAAACTACATAAATAGTACAAGCCAAACAATAGTTATTCTACATTTTATCTTTATTTACAGAATAAGTCACAATAGTTACTTAGCATGTACTTTTCATAAATTTTAATAATTTTATCATTGTTCTGTATTGGATTCTCTTTTGTATATCATAATCGTGATGTAATCCAAAATCATGATTACTTACCATCAATAATCGTGATGCCAAAATAATCATAATCAGTCAGCCCTAACTAATATCATTTTTAACATGAAAAATATAGACATCTATAATGTTATTTGACTACATGTATATTGAAACATACCATTACATGTTACTCCATCTTGAGCCAATCTATAACCATCATTACATGAACAGTTAAAATGAGTCGGATAGAAGTTACATAGCTGAGTGCAGTCAGAACAGTTATCATTAGCTATTGAGAGAGTATAATTTTATATAGTCATCTATTATATATATATATATATACATGTGTATATATATATATATATATGTGACCGAATTTGCGAAAATCAGGCTTATGGGATAATTATTAATTTTGAGATATGAGTGAAAATAGACAGTTATGGCTTACTTGGGTGATCCCTGTTTTACTACATAAAAAGCTTCATTAACACCTTACCTATTCACTCATACCCTCAGAGAAGTTTGGAGACATCTCTGTGCTTCGATAGCCAAAAGTTTTTAGTAATTACGTTTAATGATTAAAAATTGATTTAATTGCGTTTTTCTCAAAATGAAGGATTTGTGACTACAACGGTTCAATCCCCCACTGTAGCTTTGTTGTTTGTGTGATTAGGATGTATCATATATCATTCTGGAGCTAATTAAATACTCTATTCAGGTAATACAAAAAATCAATTTTGAAATTTTATCCCATAAGCCTGATTTTCGCAAATTCAGTCACATATATATACCATTAAACACCGTATACACTAATAGAATTGTTAAAATAATAAATATATTGGCTATATAATACAGTTGCAATTAAGGATACAAATTATAATTTAATTGGTCATACAGGTTGTTATTATTTAAAGTTTTAAAGTTGTATGGTCATGCTGTTTATGCTAAAACATTAATATAAAGTCCTATTATATTATCCTTCCCATATAATAGTTTATGTCAGTTAAAAAAACTTAAAAGTAACTGGTCTTCAAAAAATGGTTGAAATGTTTTTGTAACACCTGCATCTTTATATTAAGATTGTACCTATAGTTATTTGGCAACAAACATATGATATCAGCAATCATGTAGGTACAACCAGCATCACAATTAGTGTTGTACCTATACTGGTATAGGTAAATGTATAGGTGTCTATACCAAGGTATAGGTAAATATAGGTATAGGCAAGTACATGTAGTATAGGGCAGATACAGATACTTTACAGCACAACTGAGACAAGTTATAGTACTATTGTACTGTAGGAAAAGACTGATACAACAGTCAAAATCATATTTTTTGAGCTATTTCCATCTTTTCTAGTAGTTTGTGAGTTTCATTTTCCAACAGAAATGGCTATATAGAGCAGTGCTAAAATTAGTGATGCACATGAACATGTATGACAATTTGAATTTACACTATTCTTAACAACTGTCAATGAACCAGTTATATTAATAATTTTGTTTTTGCAGTATAATTGCTCACATGAGTTTGTACCAGACTACATGATTACCCTCGCCGCGAAGCGCAGGCGGAAGGGTACTGTAATCATATTGTGTGTCTGTGTGTGTGTTCGCAAAATTTTGTGAAATCTACGAACATTGGTGGCTCCAACGAGGTACTGGCAGACTTCAAATTATACAAGGATCAAAAATAACAATAGGCTTTTGCTAAAACCTTTTGGTTCTAACACATCAACACATAAATACTCCTGTATCATGACTATCGCTAGTGAAGCACTACATAAAAGCAAACAAAATTTGGGTAGTGCTTGCTTGGTACAACATCGTGCACTTGCTCCAAGCATTTCCCATTACTTTCAAGCTCCACCTATTTCAATTTTTAAAGCCATGTGCTGTGCACATGACTGGCACGTCAGCAGTTTTGAGGACCTGTCTAGGCTCTCTTTGTAGAACATTTTACAAGAATCATTGAGGATCTTTCTTTTTTCCTTGAGATAAAACAGAAACTAAAATGTACTTATAGTATAGACAAGTTAGAGACTAGTATAATCATACTAAAATCTTTCAGTGATAAAGTAATAAGTACACACATGTACTGACATGTTAGTTTATATATAATTATAATTATATAATTATTATAATAATTTATTATTATAAAAACTAACATGCCAGTACAATAGTGTTGTTCCAGTTCTTATGTCACATTATAGTTCCAGTTCTACATGTAGTTCCGGAACTTTCAATTATAGTTCCAGTTATAGTTCCAGAACCAGATAGTTTCCTATTTATGGTTCTAGTTCCAGTTCTTGAACTGTTTTTTTTTTTTTACTTTATTAGATCTAGTTCCAGTTCCCACGTATTTAATTGTAGTTCCATGCATAATTTCAGTTTCAAAAATTTTAATGATCAAATTCAACTAAAACATTATTTATACATGTGTAAGTAACCCTCGCTGTTTCTAAGCATAGTTTCACTGCTTTTAATAATCACATTGACAAAGAAGTACTGTTAACTCATGCATGCAAGGTGCTGATATTTATAGTATGTGCATAATATAATATCAATAAAGAACATTGAATTTAGTTCCAGTTTTAGTTCTAGTTTTAGTTCTAGTTTTAGTTCTAGTTTTAGTTCCAGTACTACCTAAAATTTTTTTTTAGTTCTAGTATTAGTTCCAGTACCAAAATAGAAAATGTTTTAGTTGTAGTACTAATTCTAGTTCTAGAACTGGAACAACACTACAATACAATTATACAAGTTCATTACTTTATATGATTTATACACATAAACTTTTTCATTATTATATGACCTTACAAATGAGCAATGGCATATTATAATAAAAACAAAAAAGATTATAGTTTGTATTACTTTGCCACGTAGGCAAGGGTCCCGTCCCGACGGCACTCATTTTATTATCAATCATTTTTATGACAAGAATAACAAAAAACATTTTCAAAATACAAAGGGGTGTACTTATGTAGGTTTATATGGAGGCGGTGTGTTTAATTTTGGGCCCTACGTTTGCCTCCTAACATTTTTCACATGATTTTTGGGTTTTGACATCCTAACATCTTCCTCCATTTTTATTGAAAATGTTTTTAATATTCCTGTTTTCATAGTTTTTTTTTCTGAATGGTAGATGATTTGTGAATATTTTTTGGAGATTGCTATGAGGCTTGAATGTCAGACTTTTACATGAATATATCCATTATTTATAAATTGATTTTCCTTCTCTTTCACTTATAGATGACGCTGCCTATTTTCTATTTCACTTACAGCTTTGCCACAAGAAACAGTGCTAGTCTCTGTGTCAACCATTCCACATTCCAGTGCTCATCATAGTATATAATATTATCAGTATACCATGGTTTTAATATGAATAATTATTATGCTCATTACTTTAAGAATGTACATGTATTTGCTCAAAAACTTTATTACTATGCTTATGATTCCAACATAGCAGTTTCAGTAAACAGTTCTGAGGACACAAATGCACATGCGGAATTAATTCCACGTGGCTAAATTAAATTATAAAAATGGCGTCCAATTCGTGAACAAATCTTTGCCGTCATTGAGACTGTTTTCTTTCATAGTATCTGAAGCTATCATCTCGATACTTGTAGACCAGAATTTTACAATGAATGCGATTGGAAGAGTGCTAGAATTATTGTGATAGTTCAACAAACAAAAAAAATGATTTGTCTGGAAAATAATAATAATAATAATAATATGAAGCAAATTTTGCCAGTTTTGCCACTCTGCGGTTTTCTACCTTAATGACAATCTTTGGCCATCTAGAAGATGTTGGTAGTCATAAAACACTAGATACAAATAGGTATGTGTGTATTAAAGCTTACAGCTGTATATGTATATATTACCAGAGATTTCAGCTCATCACTTGCAATTGAAATGCATGGGCGCCCATTTTTTTTCCGTGACATCCCTACAAAGAGACTACTACCATACTCTCTGATAATCTTTGGGTGTATTATGTTTATAGATGATTATAGTTTGTTTCACACGCAATATATTCTAGCTACATAGGCAAGGGTTCTGTCCTGATGGCGCTCATTGCATATGCAGTTAATAACATATAGGCTGTAAATCATTTATACAATGTTCACTCAGTCTATTTTACTGAAATACAATTATTTCTGTGCACCTGATCATTCTGCCCTCACAATTATTTTTTAGCAACTGAGTGCATTCTATAACTATAACTTCCATCAATTTAAAGGTTCAGGACACAAACTTTTTGACATAAATAAATACAGGATTTTAGTAATGTACATGTAATTGCATGCTAGTACAATTATTGATCATGAGTCATATAAACAACTGATGGATTGAAAACATGTAGTGTTTGTCATGACACAAAATGAACCAGTGCCATGCTTAGTAATATAAATGTTAAGTTAATTAAGCTATGAATAGTATATTATAGTTAATTGCTATTATTGCAAACAATCTGAATGAGCAGTTATTTATAGGCTATAAATCAATAATGTCTGAAAAAAACCGTATAGTACTCTCATTTGTTTACTTACGTGGATCACAGATTTGCGGAAAATCAGTACAGCAATCTAGATTTGCAGGTTCGTAGCAACTTGAATCACAATGGCAATTCCCAACACGACAACCACGAGTAGTAGTACAGCAATCATCAAAAGTAGCAGTGCATGAACCTGTATGAAATATTGTATACTACAATTTAATATGATAAAGAAATCATATAAATTGTAAAGAAATGGATTCAAATAGTAGACACAGGCAAGAGTACATCTATATCTCCAATCTTAAATATCGTGCAACTACTTCATTACAACTACAGAATCATGTGAAATATTGTTAACCTTGAGCTGAAATTACAGTGAACTCAAGATACAACAAGAGTATCATAAAGGGTAGGAAACATCTGGAATCCATCTGCTTGACAAAAGAGAAAGATTATATAAACTATTTTGTCAAAAATGATTATCATTATGCATGCATCATTATTCACATGTACTATACACCTCCACATCACCAGATCATGTAGGCTCCATATTGGTAATGCACGTGTTTACTGAACGTATTGTGAAAAATACTCCAGTTTTGCTGTACCTGCTCTCAGGTTGCTGTTATCTAAAGTATTTGTACACGTTTTCTACCTGTCTGACCCATCCAACCACGGGTGACAAAATAGGCTTCTATGCATGTACATATGCATAATTATAACAGAACGTAGATTTCTCAACAAGAAATGTTGTTATAAAAGACAATGAATAGCTACATGTAAGTAGATCTCAGTTTTCAAACAAATCAATCTTTAAAAAAGGTTTTATACAAATCAAGGTTCTGAAATTGTATGACATTATCTTCTCTAGAATGAATTATCTTGTTGCATGGCAAATGGTCAAATATGTTGCAGTATAAATTAGTTATACTGCAATTTACTACAAACATAAATGACGGTGTGATGTGGAATCCACATTAACAATATACGAAAGAGAACATATGCAACATTGCAAAAACAAGCACCGTCAGGACATGAGTCTTGCTTACATGGCAAACTAATATTACATCAGCATGTGTGAAACAAACAATAATTATTTATAAACAAAAAAAAACATATATAATAATTAAATATATACATATATCATTGCTTATTTGTATGGGTCTGAGTTTTATCATCTAAATGTATACAAAAGGTATAAAGTAATAATAAAAGTCAAGAATGGAGATTTTGCTATCACAGTATCAACTGAAATTGAAGGATGAGTGGCTGCCATCAATTGAACTCGATTCTTTTTTAAATACAATATGCAAAATATATCTCTATAAGTCTTACATTTTAGTCTTTGCTTTATGCCCAACAAGAAAGAAAGGTCCTCGTCATGAGTCCTGTGAAACGTTCTACAAAAAAAAAAAAATGCTGTGCGAATCACGTGCATAACACATGACTTGAAATGTAACTTTCGCAAGTATATACTTGGAGAAGTCATTATTAGTTCACGTGGTTTTATTTGCAGTTTGACGTCATCAAGGGCGACTTTTTTTAGAAGGCCACTGAAAGTTGGGGAGTTTCTATCGTTTTTGCGAATGATTTCTATCGTTCTATATGAGGTAGAATATACAATATCCGTGATGCTATGGCTTGGTCAACGATCTCACCAGTTATATCGTCTTTAATGAAGAACAAATACTCATTGTTTGGTAGATATGTCTCCAACGAGCTACTGGCAGACTTCAAATTATACAAGGATCAAAAATAACGAGGGTTTTGCTATAAAAAAAATTCTTTGGTTATATAGTTATTACAATTTTTATAAGTTATAACTGACGGTTACTGTTTCCAGAATTGAGAATACTCTTGAGGGTATCTGGACACATCAAAACATAAATACTCCTGTATCACAACTATCGCTAGTAAAGCACCACATAAAAGCAAACAAAATTGGGGTAGTGGTGGCTACAACACCGAGCACCTTCGCAAGCATTCTCCATTATTTTCTAGCTCCGCCTATTTCAAATTTTCAAGGAGTGTCCTGTTCACGTAACTCGAACGTCAGCAGTTTTGAGGACCTATCTAAGCTCTCTGTAGAAAATTTCATTGAGGATCTTTCTTTCTTCTTTGACATAAAACAAAGACTACAATTTAAGACGTATAGTATAGACAAGGAAGAGACTAGTATAGTAATACTAAAATCTTTCAGTTATAAAGTTATAAGTACTGACATGTTAGAGTAAAACTATTGTAATATTATAAAAATTAACATGCCAGTACAATTTTATTACTTTATATGTTTTATACACATAAACTAAACCATCTGAAGTAAACATTGTCATTATAATCATAGGCGAGGGTCAAATTTATAACGGAGAGCAGCTTCAAATTTTGGAGTAAGATCCATAAATTAGCAGTTAATGAAAGCAATTACATTGCTCTAGCGCTGTCGGAAACAAAACCTGCTCGAGTGAAGTCATGACCGACACATTAGTTTATATCTGGATGTGTCAATAGCTGATACATTAAAAACCTGTCTGAAAGGTAGTATATAAGATGATGATTATTTCTATTGGTTTTTAGCGCAAAAGAACAGGTAATGTCACTGTTACAGTGCAAAAAAAAGAGAAATCATGAACTGTTAATGCAGCCAATTACTTCCGTTCCAGTGGCGAAATGACTGGAAGCCTGTGTTCGGTGTTGTAGACAGGACTATCTCAATTGTGTTTGATTTGATGCAGTGTATTGTAAGCGATAGTCATGATACAATAGTAGTTATGTTTAGATGTGTGTAGTTGTCCCCAGGAGTCTTCTCGAGTCTGGAAATAGTAACCGTGAGTGATATAATCGAAAGGTTTTAGCAAAAGCCTGTTGTTGTTTTTGTTCTTTGTATAATTTGAAGTTTGAGCCGTTACTGTTTGTAGGTTTCCCTCTTGTTGCAAACAGACACACACACATGAGGTTAATAAAATTGCTAATTTATTGGTTAGCACAGTTGGTGGAAATTGAATTTAATTTCTTGTGTAGGCTGTTATGGATATACATATAATTATAATCTAATAATTGTAATTTCAAATCCTTATACTGTCTATTAGATATACATAGAAGAAGAAGAATATTTTAATTGAATCATCCTACCTTCTTTGTGTATCTAATATGAGATATTGGACATGATAATTGATTGTAGTACAAGTATCTTTAATTTATCATGCATTGCAGTCATAACAACAACCTTGTATGACCAATTGTATATCACAATTTGCCTCCTTGCAACTGTACTAATCCCATTTTTATTTTAACAATTCTATTTTTGCAATGAATGTCAGAGATACATGCATGTTGCAGATTCATATTATTGAAGAAATTTGAAAATAGTGCAGATGATAAGTTATAAATCTGCAACTGCATAGGCCCTCAAAGGGATGAATTTTAATTGAATATGGTATTACATGTACATATTGCTATTTATAATTATAATTATTGGAGAACGTCATATTAATTTTTGTTGCAGCAGTTATATTACATGAAACAATATTTTGGAGCTAAATATTTATCATTTACCATGCATCGCTCTATTGAGAAAAAGTATTCTGGTGATCATTCAGTTTTGTATGGTGTACATTGCACATTTATACAATTGCAAAGTTGTAATTGTTCAGAATACACAATAATTATATAGAAAATACTCACGTTTTCACAGCTGTAATTCCAGTTTCAACTGCAATTTGATGCGCAGTGACAGTGTTTTGCTAACTTAATATTCTATCAGAGACTGTATGAAATGGTTGCATACCGTAGTATAACCGCACCCATAACCGTACCGTATATACTTAGCACTTTCAGATGTAATTTTATAACTTCCTGTCAAAGAGGAAGTGTATCCAACTTAAACTGCATTTGATGTACCACACCCCAAATTACTGTAGATTACGAGAGTATGTGGTGGTGGCATGTCGGCATTCTATTGTCAAAAACGCCCACGCTTTGTTGGATGTGGTCGGGCGGTGCTTTGATTCAAGTGTCCGCCTTTTGATGTTACTTGCAGGGTTAAAAAAAAAAGTGAAAGATTAGAATGGGGTGTTGATGTATGTGAGATGTATAAACTTGCTTTCTAGCTAGTTCTAGTGAGAGAGAAATGGATGTTGGGACTTGGGAGAATAAGGGAAAAATACCGTTCGCTTGCAGACTTGAGTGGATGCTGTGCTTGCAGTAATTGGTAAGCAAGGTTGAGGTGAGTTGCAAAAAGTTGCATCTGTGATGCCGAGCCACACCTCACATTATAATATGCTTGATCAAGGTGGGTGTGGTTATAATAATTCCTTCTGTTGCAATATTGTGCACGTACTATATTACGCTGCATTTATCACACCATGTTCATAACGTGGCACTGCATTCTTGTCACACCTTCAAAATCAGTATAATTGATTATAATCAATTGTATTACAAGACCATAGCAAAACATGATCATTACCTGTGTGAAAGGATAATTTACAATACAATACTGAGCAATGTTGAAAGTATCATATTTATGTTTACATAACATTACATTAAGTTCATAAACATGTTCAGTAGTATAACATAAATTACTTGTTTGAGTTATAATACAAATTGACAACTAAAATGTGGTTCAGTTGCCACTTATAATATTATCATGAATAAAAATGAAGCACCTTTGGTGCGTGGCCTCGCCGCTGTGGCTTAAGGATAGGTTGCAATTGGATTTGAAAATAGCGAGACACCAGCTACAGGTATCAGAGAGACCTGGAAAATATTGATAATATCCTCTAAACTAAACTGACCTCCACGTTTGATCTCACGTGATCACATTGGGTGTGGGTTATTGCAAGTAAAAATGGCAGAAACTGGAGAGCTTACAGAGATCGAATGTACCAGTCTGTAACTTGCTAAAACAATGTCTGTGGCAAATCTCTTTTCAATACGATTTTGATAAACTTCTTTCTCTACTCTATGAAGTCTTTAAATCGACGATTAAATAAAAAAAGTGGGGAAAGAATGAATGAATGACAGAATGACAACCAAAGTACTAAAGACTCGCCCACGCGTAGGCGCGGCGAGCCCAACAAGTGTATATAGAGAAAAAAGTATCCCTATGATTTCAGTAATCAGTAATCATGGCGTGCATTGAATCTGTCTTAACGGAATTCAAAGAATGCGATTAATTATTGTAATTAACGTCCACGTGTTCACTCAAGTAAACTGCAGAGTTTCTCTACAGAAGAAACCTGGTGTTGCATCAGGGCTACTAGAGGAGACACAACTACTACAATACTAGTAGGCACTGAATGACCCCTCAGTAAATCAAAGAGTACTGGTAGCACAGAATAACACATTGTCTTCCCAAAACCAGTAGGTAATGCCTGTGTATTCCAGTTGACCCTGATTGCTTTCATTTGCTCTTCACGCAGACTAGAGTATCACTCTAGTAGGCATAAAAATTACTATAATATAGTATAGTTAATATGAAATAATTATTGCTTTTTTATTTCTCAGGGGAGAGTTCAATGTATTTGTTTGTCGTAAACATTTCAATTCACTCCTTATTTATAGATAATCATCATTCATTTCTTACTCTCATCCTAGAGTACCTAATCTAATTACCCAAGTGATACAAATTGTAATGTAGGGGTATAATATTATAATGATAGTATTAATATGTTGTTTCTCCCTTCATAGTGTTTGTGGGGTTGCACTTATTTAGTATTTTAAACTGATAGAAGTATCTATATTTTAATAGTTGCCTATATTGATGGACATTCCAATACTGCTGAGACAGAACATTTCTATTCACTGAACAATGAGATCCAGTCTGAATTGGATCATCAAAGAGTTTCTATTACCAGTTGTAATGACACTGATGATATTGAATTTCCTCTTATATCATTTTCATATGATGTTGATGTGAAAGCTCCTGAAGATAATATGTGTAGGTTTAAATCATACATACACACGTGCAAGTATACATATTCAACCTTGTTTCATTTTTCATTATGATATTGAATTGCGCAAAACAGAAGGGGTTTAGGCACAGGTTATATATAATTACAATCTCATAATTATTATCTGTCATAAATTCAGGGGCAGATTCAGGATTTGAGATTATGGGATATAATTTCCATGTTTGTAGGGGGGTGTGGGAGCATGCCCCCCCAAGAAAATTTGATTTTGAACCCCTAAAAATGGCAATATAATACAATCTGGGAGTTATTATTGTCATACCAGCTCTTTAACTACATATAATATTATGAATTACATATACTATGTATTCAAAATACTACTTGATACTAAGTATAAATGAATACCTGTCATGTACGAACTGGAAGTAAATCTATTAGTTTTTCAGCCATCAAACAGTCATTACTATGTGAGTGTGTGCAATTTAGGGGGAGCGTGCGCCTGTTCCAACACCACCCCCAACCCCCCCTCCCCAAACTCTAAATCCACCACTGAATTTATTATCAAGACTCTAAAATCATGGCATTATCAAAAACGTACAAAAGATGTTTAATAGGAAAGAAACAAGGTAGTACAATATGTAATTGCACCATTACAATTTGAAATGATCCTTTCTAATAAGCACATACAAATATGAAGTTGGTTTCAAAAGTTACCTGAACTCCATTATGAATCCCAAATCTGGTTTGGAATGTGAATTCAAAAATTTGTTCAATCGGTTGACTTTTTGAGTTAAAATACACAGGTATATAATTATAATAAGCAATATCAGAATTTATGGCTACACCCTGCAATGTATCTGGCGCCATTTGTCTCAAAATAGAACAAATTTACTACTATATAAACTATATCCCTAATATATAAACTATACATATACTATAATAAACTATAACAATCCTTTACAAACTATACATAAATACACTATAATAAAAGCTATATAAACTATACATATACTATAATAATCTATGCAAAACTTTTAGTAGTTTAAGTATTATTTCCATTTGTCAGAAAGGCATACTCGTAAATAGGAACTCGTGATGATTACACAACTGCCAAGAATTTCAATTTGATAAGCAGTACTGTAAAAATGCACTCATGTCATTTGACTATGGTAAAATGCATCTTATTCTGTGTATGTGAATATGCAGCCATTAATTTGTAATCGCAATTGAAATTTATTAGTCAGATATTTCATTTGTCTCAACATGATATTATAGGTTAATTTGATGAGATGTTTGAGATGTCATTTGATGAAAATGGGTTATTTTACCATTCTTACAAGTATGGAGTTACAATCATTATACCTCCTGGAGCAGTTCTACAATGTTGTACTTTGCAGTTTGGAGCTTGTTTATTACTTCCTCATTTTAGATCAAGTGACTCTTTTATTCCAGTCTCTCCTTTTGTATGGATCCACATTGATAATCAGTTGGCAAAACCTGCTGAATTGTATATTCCTCATTATGTTGATATAAGTAATGTTGAAAACAAGAAGAAAATACGTCTCCTAACTACAAAAGAAAACTATAAAATATTTACAGCAGACAAAGTAGCGCAAGTTAGTTTCTCACCATCATTAGCCAAAATGTTTACAACCAACTTCTGCTCACTTTGTGTTGCTGCTAAAGATCCACCACAAAAGAGGTATCATTTGCTGTGTGCGGAAAAGAAACTTGAAAATGGCAGCTTAGATGTGGATATATTTATCATGTATGCCTCTGTCAGATGCTTACAGGTATATACAATAATAAAAATTACATTAATTCTCTGTCAGCTTGTGTACATTGCAGAAACTTAAGGAACAATTGAAAGAGTACAAAGAAAATGAAATCCTTCATCGTGGTCCCGTTTCCTTTGGTGATGATAGTACTGGTATTAGTGTTACTTTCAATCCTATTCATGTTCCTGGGTGGATGATTAATTTCAGAGATATTTACTGCAAAAAAGTATAATGATTTCACAATATGTTGTATTAATCTAATTTACTTGATTATAGATAACTGAAGCTATGATTGACATTTATGAGGTACTTGGTTGTACTCCAGAAACAGTGACAGATAATAATATTGAATATCTAAAGATGTTGGAGGAAGCAGGCTTGTATCCACCATCTTTTAAAGTCCAGTTTTCTCCTGATGATTCACAAAGTGGAAATACTCAAGTGACATTATCGCTACATGGACTACGGAATACATTTTCTAGAACTATCAGATTAGGCAAGGAAAATCCAGGTATATGTGTTGAAGTATATTATATAATTACAAAAAAATAATTATTATGATTAAATATATTATTTAGATTGAAAGCATCACGTTGTAATTCCCACAGGTTCACATCCTACAAGTCCTTTTTGTTCAGACACTTCGTTATATGACTCAGGTATACATCCTAATATTAACGTGCAACATTCATAATTATTATTATGATTAGGTATTGCTGGTTCTCCCACAACATTATCTCAAGTAGTTGACAGTGAAAGTAATGAATTAATATTCCATCATAACACTTCATTTCATCATACCTATATAGGCTCTGATACATTCATTGTTGACCTAATGAACTTCTTAGAATCAAAACTTCACTCAAAGTGGTACCAATTAGGTCATCATTTGAAACTACCAATGGAAGAGCTTCATAGAATTGAAATTAATGTCGGTCAAGATAGTGTGCGATGTACAAGACAAATATTATTTTTGTGGAGAAAATTAAATCCAGCTGCATCATGGGAGCCAATAGCCAAGGCACTTGAACTATCTGGATTATCCTTACTCTCTGCTATTGTCACTAAATGTTGTGACCGAACACGCGTTGCACTGTAAACAACAACTGAACAGCAACCCGAACAGTATCACACAATCTCAGAACTATTATTGATCAACAGTAAAAGTGAATTACAGAACAGAACAGAACTTAACTGAACAGAAACTGACCATACAACTAACTATAATTAAAAATGACTGAACTATATATAACATAACACTTGTAAGGTTTACAGGAAATTAATAATAATAATGAAATAACATATACCATTATCACACTCTCCCTCACCTAGCTAAGAAATATTAGAGACAAAGGGTCCATATTTATCCACAGGTCTACGTGGTCTAGTAGAACGACGTACTGTAATTACAGGATTAGGTGTAGGGTTGATTTGAGTAGTGCCTGTTGGAGTATTAACAGTGTTACTATTAGTAGCAGTTGGAAAGTTCCAATTATCAATATTATCAACATCTTGTTGAGTATCAGTAGTATTATCTTCACTGTGACGAACACGTAATTGATCAATGTGTCGGCGTAAAATTAAATTTGGTGCAATCTGTACTTTGTAAGAAACTGGTCCAATTATTTCAACTACTTGTGCTGGAATCCAAGTGGAAGTTCCTCTGTAATTACGAGCAAAAACTTTTTGTCCAATACTGAATTGACGTAGTGGTTTAGTAGACTTAAAATCAGTTTGTTTACTGGATACTTTACGAGACATATCAGGATGAATGAGGTCTAATGTGGTTCGTAATTTTCTTCCCATTAGTAATTCAGCAGGTGATGCTTCAGTGGTTGAATGTGGTGTTATACGGTAACGAGCTAAAAACTGTATCAAACGAGAGCTAACATTTCTTTCCAATTTCTTTAGTGCTGACTTAAATGTTTGGACAGCTCTTTCGGCAAGGCCATTTGAGCTGGGATGATAAGGTGAGGTACGAATATGTTGTATACCACATTGTTTCATAAATGATTGAAATTCGTGACTGGTAAATGCAGTACCATTGTCAGAAACTAGTTGCTCTGGAAGTCCATGAGTTGAAAATATTTGCTGTAGTTTATGAATAGTAACTTCCGATGATGTTGAGTTAACAATGTGCACTTCAAGCCATTTTGAATGAGCATCAATCAATACGAGGAACAATTTACCTAAAAATGGGCCTGCGTGATCTATGTGAACACGACTCCATGGCTTTCGTGGGAATTCCCAAAGGTGAAGAGGAGCTTTTGATGGAACAGAATGGTTTAGCTGGCAGGTGTTACAATGTTGTACTTTTCTTTGAATATCAGAATCAATACCTGGCCACCACACATATGAACGGGCTAACATTTTCATTTTCGTAATTCCAGGGTGAGTTTGGTGAAGTTGATCTAGAATAGTCTTACGAGCAACAGTGGGTATAATGACTCGACAACCTAACAATAAACATCCGTCTAAAACACTAAGTTCAGTATGCCTGTTGTGAAAAGGAGTGAGGTCTGGTGTAGGTTCAGTAATATTCCATCCATTTTCTACTAGTTTTCTTACACGAGATAAGAGAGGATCTTTGTCTGTCCAATCTTTTATTTGTGCAGCAGTAACAATGGACTCTTCTAAATGATTTAGGAGGTGAATAAGATCGCCTGGCATTGGAACTTCAGAATCGGAAAAGGAATGTTTAAGTGGAAGTCTGCTGAGGGCATCTGCAGTTGACATATTTTTACCTGGCTTATATTTGATTGTGTACTGGTAAGCAGCTAATGTTAAGGCCCAGCGTTGAATTCTTGCTGAAGCCATAGATGGTGTTGCATGAGATTCACTGAAAATACGTTCCAGGGGCTTATGATCTGAATAAAGAGTAAAATGAGTACCATATAAATATTGGTGGAAACGTTTGACACCGAAAATGATTGCTAGTGCTTCTTTTTCTAACTGAGAGTAATTACGTTCTGCTGGTGAGAGGGTACGAGAGGCAAAAGTTATTGGTTTTTCTGTGTTGTATGGCATTTTGTGAGTTAAAACGGCTCCAACTCCGTATGGAGAGGCGTCACAATATAAAAAGAGGGGTTTCTCACTGTCGTAATGTACTAATAGTGAAGATGATTGCAACAGTTGTTTAACTTCATCAAAGGCAGTTTGTTGTGGATCTGTCCATGTCCACTTTATACCTTTACATAACAATGAATGAAGAGGAGCCAAAACATCTGACACATTTGGCAGGAATTTGTGGTAGTAGTTAACAAGTCCTAAAAATGCTCTTAGTTCCGTTACATTTGTAGGAGCGGGTGCTTCTTGAATAGCTTGTACTTTTGTTGGTGATGGATGAAGTCCATTACTGTCGATTATGTGCCCTAGGTATTCCACTGAAGTTGTGGCAAAAATACATTTTGAATGCTTTAGGGTGATACCAGCTGATGTCAGGCGTGCTAAGACTTGTTCTTGGTTATGTAGATGATCTGCTTCATTCTTGCCTGAGACTAAGATGTCATCTATGTAGACACATACATTTGGTAGGTCACGCAACAAGTTTTCCATAAGTCTTTGAAATATGCTTGGGGCAGTGGAAATACCAAATGGTAGACGGTTGTACTGAAATAGTCCTTTGTGTGTATTGATTGTTGTGAATTTCTTTGAATCTTCATCTAAGGGTAACTGCTGGTATGCTTGACTTAGGTCAGTTTAGTAAACAATTTACCATTTTGTAATGCAGCAAAAATATCTTCTAAGCGAGGAAGTGGGTAACTATCTGGAGTGAGGGATTGGTTAACTGTAACTTTATAATCGCCACAGAGGCGTATGTTGCCATCTCTTTTCATAATAGGAACAATTGGAGTAGCCCACTCAGCGTGTTGAACAGGAGAAATGATACCTAAATTTTGTAGTCGATCAAGTTCGATTTCTACTTTTTCTTTGAGACGATATGGTACTGGTCTAGCTCTGAAATATTTGGGAGTAGCTTGAGGGTCAACGTATAACTTAGCAGTGGCACTTCGAAGTAATCCCAATTTGTCAGCAAACAAAGGTGCATATTTATCCAATAATGGTGATACTGATATGTTCTGAAGGGTGTGAATTGAGTTCCAATCTAGTTTGATCTTTCACAGGTAATAAACTCACAGAAAACGGCACGAAATTCTATCCGTATTTACACCGTTAATGGAAAAAAACGGATCAAAAACGATCTTTCCGTTTGCAAAGAAGACGGTAATCGTTACATTCCGTCATGGGACCACTCTGGAGAACGGTTTGCCGTGAAAGGTCCGTAGAATTATCCGTTTCAAACCCCGTTTCAACTCCGTATTAATCCTTATTAGTAGTTAATAATAATTACTTTTTCTTCATAAATATAAGAGATAATGGATAATAATTATTACTGAAAGTCTGAAAGCAAGATAGTACTGTTACTCATTATAATAGTCACTGTCATCTGTATCTGACAAGGAGTCTTCATAAATCAAATCATTTGGAAACTCATTCCTTGGCAACTCTGGTGGTTGTGTTAGCAGGGGATCATTAGGGGATGTAGAGGCTACAGAGCTGCTAGGAGAAGATGTTCTATCATTAATAACTGCACTTGAAGCCACAGTCCATTCAGGACACTTGAGATGCGAGGGTGGAGGAATTGATGAATCCTCTAAATAATCAGACATTTGTGGATTTTTCAAGCGAGAGTTCAGTTTTTTTAATAATCTATTCAATTCTGTGAGGGAAAAATCAATGTACTTGACTAGATACAAGAGAGGCAAACATACTTCTTGATCTCCAAGGCAATGAACGACGTTTGATAGTGCCTTCTTCATCACTCTCTTCAGTCATGTACATGTAATTCCCACAACTTTTCTTCCTTTTCTCCCTTCAATACAGCTTTCCTTTTTGTGTAGAGCTATATGAAGGGAGGTATTATTTGTATAGTATTAGTTATTTTGTTTTGTTTTACCAAATAAACAACAATGGTATGGCAGTACAGTGCTTACAGTGGTTTGACTACAGTCCTAGATTAAACTGAACAAAAATAGTAACTTACCTTCTTCCTCTGTTCATTCTTCCTTGTTCGTTCCTTTACTGCACTAACAATAGGGATTCTTGATGGACAAGAATCATTGAAGAAACGACGACGACTTTCATAATATCTGTGTACAGCACCTTTGGAACAAAAATACAAACATGCATGTGTGTTTAAAGAAGTACATGTATATATCTAAAAAGCTTTCCTGAATTCGGAACTCCTTGTAAATCCTCACAAACATGGTAACTGCATAAATACAAAAGTTTAGCAGCACAATCTCAGTGATCAACAATACTCCAAATTGCAACATGACCTTAACAGCATCCATCACAGGGAATGTACTGTACCTCTAGAAAACACTTTAAAATGGTAGTTTAAACACCATAATATAAACCCTATTACTCATCTAGATGAGACATCCAACCGGATAATACCAGCTGAAATTAAAAAGAAACAAGTTAAATGTATTACCCAAAGATGGGACATCTAGGTAATACTGAAAATAAATAAAATGTACTACCCAAAGATGGGACATCTAGGTAATACTGAAAATAAATAAAATGTACTACCCAAAGATGGGACATCTAGGTAATACTGAAATAAATAAAGTGCACTACCCAAAGATGGGACATCTAGGTAATACTGAAAATAAATAAAATGTACTACCCAAAGATGGGACATCTAGGTAATACTGAAATAAATAAAGTGCACTACCCAAAGATGGGACATCTAGGTAATACTGAAAATAAATAAAGTGCACTACCCAAAGATGGGACATCTAGGTAATACTGAAATAAATAAAATGTACTACCCAAAGATGTGACACCTAGGTAATACTGAAAGAAATAAAGTGTACTACCCAAAGATGGGACATCTACGTAATACTGAAAATAAATAAAATGTACTACCCAAAAATGGGACATCTAGGTAATACATGTACGACAATAGACGGTCTTATGCACTACACAATTAAAGATTAGATATCTTTTACTTACCTTATTCCAACAGTGATACATTATACTTACGTTTCATTTGCTGGAGAGTGTAAGTATCATTAAATTTCAGGCGGAGATGTTCCAATAATATACTCCTCACAGAGGTGTTATCTTCAGAGTTGTAACTGGTAATTGTGAAGAACATAATTAGAAAGTGTTTTAATGGCCTATATTCTTACAATTTTGATCCATCGAACCTCAAAGAATGATCTGCCTTTTCATGCAGAGCTTTTACAGTTGCCTATTGAATTGTAAAAGAAACCACAATTATTCAACCAAAGCAACAGCTGCAGTGTTTACTGTGGTCAGCATGAAAATACATTATGTATAATAATTATTGCAATACATTATATTGTTCACATGTAGTAATTCTATCTCAGAATACAAACATGACGTTACAAATTCTTGCATACTTTAGCTTACTATACAATTGACTTAATTTGACTATAATTATAATTATACTTCAAATAAATATGAAACTACATACACATATGCACATTACTATATATATAGGAAAAAATTTATTATGCTAATGTCATTGTGTACCAGTAACCTACAACACAACAACAGTACAGAATTATCATACACATAAGGTAGGTTATCATAGTGATTTCTACCTTCTTTTCTCCATTTCTTCGACTTTTGGTTGTAATACTTTGTCTTATGACGGTAAAAGGTACTCTTTGGGACGTTCTTGGAACAATGTAGACAAAACATAGCCTTTCTTGTCCTTTTTCTCCTCTGTGTTGCTACTGCCTCCATATTCTCAAAGAAACGGACGACCCGTAACGTCCGTCGTATTGTAGAAACGGGAAACGTGAAATCCGTTCAATATGGACGTAGTACGTTTTTCATCCGTATCTGTAATATTCCGTTTCTAGCCCGTTTTTTCACTTAATACGATATCCCGTTCGATGCCGTTTTTTGTATGAGTTTTCCATGTGTTTTCCAGCCAATTTCTACCAAATAAGCTTGGACCTTGACCTTGCACTACGACTAATGGCAGGGTGTGTACTTGGGACTGGTAGCACACTTGTACATCATAAGTACCTAGAATACTGAGACTTTGACCAGTGTAAGTAGTAAGTGTAATATCAGTTGGTTGTAACTTATCTGTTGGACTTGCAATAGACTGGAAGGTTTGCTCACTTATAACTGATAATGATGCTCCCGTGTCCAACTCCATTGAAATATCAGTTCCATTCACATTAACTGTAATAATTAAAGATTTGGGTTTTCCAGGAAGAGTAAACAGGGTATAATTATTATCCAGCCCTTTGGGAGGGGGTGAGGGTACAGGGGTTAATGTAGAGGTGGGTTTTGAGGTCAGCTAGTGCGTATACACTAGGCTTCTTTGATGATTTTAGAGTTCCGAGGGCTGTTTGCTTTTACAAACTTTGGCTATGTGACCAATTTTGCCACAAGCTCTGCACTCTGCTTTTTGAAAACTGCAAGAGTTTGCAAGGTGATTACCACCGCATCTATAACATGTGAAAGTGAAACGTTTTGGACGTGCCTTTAACTGTTGTATTGGTAATGCAGGTACAGGAACTTGTCTGTGAAGAGCTGCAGCATCCTTAGCAGCCAATTCTATCGATTGAGAAATCTCAAATGCCTTTTCATAGGTTAAACTCGATGATTCTTGCAATAGGCGGTTTTGAATACGAATATCATTCACCCCACATACGAGACGATCCCTAACCATTTCGTGTAGCTTGTCTCCGAATTGACAATGTTCACCCAAACGTTTGAGTTCTGCTACGTAAGTAGCTACTGATTCACTGTCTTTCCTCGTACGGGTATTGAACTTGTAACGTTGCATTATCACTGAAGGAGCAGGACTGAAGTGATCACTGAGTACTTTTATAATTTCTGAGTAAGTCTTGTCGTTTGTGGTGCTCGGTTGTAGCAAACTTTTTAGCAGTTCAAATGTTGCAGGACCGCACACAGTTAATAGGATTGCTTTCTTCTTATCATCGTCTTGGACATCATTTGCAGTAAAGTAGTAACCTAATCGTTCTGTATAGGAGGACCATGACTCTTGGTTTGAATTAAAGTAAGAAATCTTCCCGTGGACTGCCATGACTTTATCCTCGTCGCCAATGTTGTGACCGAACACGCGTTGCACTGTAAACAACAACTGAACAGCAACCCGAACAGTATCACACAATCTCAGAACTATTATTGATCAACAGTAAAAGTGAATTACAGAACAGAACAGAACTTAACTGAACAGAAACTGACCATACAACTAACTATAATTAAAAATGACTGAACTATATATAACATAACACTTGTAAGGTTTACAGGAAATTAATAATAATAATGAAATAACATATACCATTATCACACTAAACGACATACAAATCCTGGTCCTATATTTTGTAAAATTTGTCAGTGTACTCATGGTCTGGAGACTCTAGACTACACTGAATTTGAAATACATGATTTACTTACCGATATCCCAAACAGTATGTCAGAAGTACTCCATTATTAGTTAGCTATCACTGTTGTTTCATTTAGCTGAATGTATTAATAGTTATAATTAATTTGGTGCTCATATTTAGATCATGTCACAATCTATTCCTATTTTCATTAACACTCCAAGTTTCAATTTATCTTGTGCAAGATAGTGTGATTTAGATGGACTAGACTTTAAATACCAAAAGTATGAGGAATTGCAATTGGTTACCAGTTCAGTTCTCATTTAATTGTCTACAAAATTGTCATTAATGTAGTGTGTAAAAAATGAATTCCCATTCTTACTTTCTAAGATAGTTCTAATTATCTCTACCACAGATTCCTTATTACAAAGTGCACCTGATATTTCAAAGTTGAGTGATCTTGTTGGTGCTGAGATACCAGCAAAGTGGGAATTATTTGGAGTGGAAGTGGGACTACAACAAAGTTATTTAGATTGTCTTCGTGATGAATACCATGATTGTAAAATTCGATTTATTCATGTATTTAATGAATGGAAGGCAATGAAGACATCAGATTTCACATGGGCTACTGTCCTCAAAGTACTGTATTCAAAAACACTGAGTGAATACACTTTAGCAGAAAATGTTATAAAGAAGTTGAAAAGCTCAGCTAGCCAACAAACCTTTCGACACTCTTACAATGATTAATGTCTTGACTGAGTCATAGTACAAAGTGGACATTCAGTTTCTATTGCATACATGCTTATAGACATATATAGTTTGTTTTGTTTATCAAGCGTATTCATCCTTACATACAAATATTAATTTTAGGTGAATTTGTAGCTAGAATAACTGCACGCACTAATAATTACATAGCATGTTTTTACTCGCATAATTGTCAGTTATCTTTATAATACATATTCTTTTCAATTAAGGAAACACCCACTAACCAGTTTTATTGCTTCAAACAAAAGGCAAATGCATATTTCATATTTTAGCTATTTGTCTGTGACCACTATTCGTCTGGTAATGGGAGGAGCCTTGTGGTTATAAACGTTAAATGGAGAGTTCAAATATGAAGTTGAAATGTGTGATGAAGGTTATATCTCTCAACTTGTGCTACATAGTAACAATTGTTACAATCAAGGTGACAGAGACAAACGCACAGTGTGAGCCATCAATAAAACTTGCTAAATTCCTCTAGCTACTGAGTGCTTTGAGCCAGTATTATCATTTCTAGGATTCAATCACTGTGGTGAACCCTTATGGCCTGGTGCAAGCATATGCAGGCCTTTTCTGGCCTTGACAATACAAAGCTCCACCCATTACCATACAATTAGTTTTGCTGGAGTATTGGATACCAGACAAATAGCCTTGAAATGAGTGAATCCGGTCACAGACGAATAGTCTTTTAATCAATTAGCTAGTACAATTTGTGTATGGACAGTTATTCAGTATAGTATGGGTTTACAAATTTTGCTTACAATTTTTTGGAAGTGTTGCTGTAATCTTAGTGTGTATTCTACGTATATTGACTATGTAAATATGTATAATACATTATACATTTTATCTGTTTTGTAAAACACCATCTGATATCCATGTCCATCTTAAAAGTAATGGGTGTGATTTATTATGTCCTATCATAAGTAGGTTGCTGTAGTGCTGAAACTTTGTTGTCTACGTTAAGAAACAGAACAGTACGAAATTTTTATCCCCTTGATTTTACTTAAAATAACTTTGTAAAACTACTGTAATAGCACCAGAAACGTAGAAAACTATTTTTATAAAAAGAGGAATAATAATAGTGAATAATAATAGTAATAATAATATGAAGATTTTGGTAGTTTTGCTACTTGCAGGTTCTCTACTCTAACGACAATCTCTGGCCATATTATTAGTCATAAAATTACTCAATATCAAAGTTATAGCTTATAATGTATATATTAGTAGAGATTTCAGCTTACAACTTGGAATTGAAATGCATGGGCAGCTATTTTTTTTTCTGGGCCATCCCTACATAGAGAGTACTACCATATTCTCTGAATTATGGGCGGCTATGTTTTTGGATGCCATCCCTATATAGAGTACTAATGTACTCTCTGATACTGTCACCAGTCTATTGTACATTGAACAAGGGGGCTTGGAGCCACATCTAGTTAAATGTAAAGAGTGTAATTGTTGGGTATAATCATAGATAGTATCTATGGTATAATGCATTCACCTTCAAAAGAAATCAAGTTATGGATGATTAAATTAGCAATGATCCTATATAACTGAGCTTCATTTCTTAAACTACCACAGTTCTGTCCTTGTTAACTTACCAGCACATAATAAAGTGAACAATAGGGCTAGGAGACACAAAAAGTAATTATTCAGCATCTTTAAAAGGAAATCCAGTTAGGGATGAATGGAACATAGAAATTAGCAAAGATCTGTTTAAATTCACCTTACATTTAGTTATTAAAGATCCTTAGATATGATCACTGTTACCAATGTCGTACACAGCTTGATGATAACAAGTGTATATAGAGAAAAAAACATCCCTATGATTGCTTTACAAATTTAAGTGAAGATATGACTGCTTTGTGGTGTGCAGAATTCAGTAATCATGGCTGACTTTATCAAGCAAGAAAGACAACAGCTTATTATAGTTATTATTTTGATTATCTACTCTCCTGACCTTTCAAAGGACCTTGTAGAACTTTAGGAATATATTTCAGGCAGAATAGCTAGCTATTAGTTCCAGTTTCTACGTAAGCTCAACAGCTTTCTTTCTGCTGGGTGTGTAGAGCTTGATCGCGCGTTCGTTTACGCGCCACGCCCATTAATTGACCGAGCCCCCCGGGAATGACGCAACTTCCTTAACTACGTATACAACGCATAGTCGCGCAAGTGACACAAACATATATATATATATATATATATATATATACATTAAACCCCGTGGAAAGCAATTATAGGGATGGCCCTACGGGCCATAAAAACAAATAAATTTAAATATTGAGTATAATGTATCTTTAAATGAGCATCAACATAGGGTAGAATTGTGTATAAAAAGCAGCAAATTAAGAAACTACCAATTCAATATTAATATCCTTTTATTGTTAATATTGCATGCCACTATTCTCTACAACACTGTGAAGAACCAGTGATCAGTGAAGTGAAATACGAGTGACACAGTAATTAAACTATACAAGAGCAAAGGAAGCTTTGAAGTGTGTATTCACTTTTCCTCCTGCAGACTATTACAATTGGTTTGACACTGGGATTACGAAAGTTATTGTCTGCCACAAGAATTTAATCCAGTTTTTTCTTGCAAGGTATGGGGATGAGCTTACTAGATCATTAAAATGTAAATTAACTAACACTTCAGGTTGCTGTGTAAACCTCTGTCAGAGACGAGGCAGCAACCGTATGACAACCGTGGAGTATCACATTCAACTATAATCTCAAATATTCAATACAAAGTTCATTATTATAACCATGTAACAAAATAAAATGAAGTAATTAAAATCAAAAATAATGAAAGATAGAAATTTCTAAACATTAATGTGAAATGGTAAGATTACTGTTTTGGAATGTGGCAATGCGCTTACTGTGCGTATGTGCACAGGATTTGGTACTACAAGGTCCTGAACAGTTATAAGCATTGTCTCAAACTCAAGTTCACTAAGAGTATATACTCTCAAGTGTTCAATATAAACTGTTGAAAAGCACTTTACTTCCAGAACTGGTATCTTGTTGTTGACAACAAAAATTGATATGATCTGGCCAATGTTTGGTAAGTCATGGACCATGCTGTAAATAACACCAACATACTTTTGTACTCTATTCCGTCTACTTTTATCCACCTTGCTCTGTAAAACAACGACAGAGACAAGATTATCTTTAGTATGAAAACACCAAAACCACTCACTCGTAGGTACTGATAATTGTACATGGAAGTTTCTCCTGTAGTTTGTCTTGAATAACAAACAACATTACCTATGTAGCGTGATAATACTCAATACAAGTACATATGATTATATATATATATTATGGTTGCTTAGTTATCAGCTTTAATGTTGATAAATTTGAATTAGAATGATAGCATGTGTACACGTGTTCTCATTCTAATATGCAATAATGTATATCATTATTCAAGTGTAGGGATGTGTTTTCATTTTCAATCAGAAATAGAAATATAATGTTTGATATTAGGAGAGGCTACAATATGACGGACTAACAGAGATATGAATAGTAAATGAACTACATACAGACTAACATTTTAGGATATTACATGCCAACAGTACAATAGTTCAAAATACATATAAACACTCCTGATAATACATACATTTCAATCCACCCAGATATTGATGAGTGTAGTGATGAAACAGATGGTTGCTCCTAAATATGTACAAACACTGCTGGAAGCTTCACTTGTGGATGTAATAATGGTTATATATTGGACACTGATGGGTTTAGTTGTAATGGTATGCACAAACACTTAATTTAGACATAATATTATATATCCATACAAACATACATGCATACTTAAAAATATACTTATTGGCTAAACATATCTATATATAATTATATACATATACAAATTATATATATAATTATAATTATACATTATACAAATCAAAGTATATACATACAAAGATACATGCATACTTATTCACATGTTTAAACATTAAAATTAATACATAATTATTTATGTACTTACAAATAATTATAATCAAAATATTACATACATAGAACATTTTCATATTTCTAGATATTGATTAGTGTAGTGATGGAACAGACGATTGCTCCCAAACATGTTTAAACACTGATGGAAGCTTCACTTGTGGATGTAATGGTGGTTATATACTGGATATTGATGGAAGTACTTGTAATGGTGCGTACAAACTTATAGTATTGTTTTAGTAGTGCCATATTAAAGCTAAAACTAAAGGGGTGTAGAATGTTGGTATAAAAATGCTAAAAATAATAAAGTTAAGTGCTCTATGAATTTATAGTCATTATTGTGCACATGTAATATAATATTTGATACTAAAATAATATCAATTTCATTAATATTATCAAAAGCAAAAAAAAATTTCCATAATAAAATTCAAAGTAGATTATCAAAATTAATTGATTTTTCAAATCAAAAATATCATATTATCAAAGCAACATGTATTTACATGAATACAAACACGTGTATCTGTACACACTTTACTACTTCACAATAATATTATAATTATGTACTTATGGGCATACACAAGTATATTATTACATGTTTGTTTATCTAGATATTGGTGAGTGTAGTGATGGTACACATGATTGTACCCAAACATGTACTAACATTATTGGAAGCTTCACTTGTGGATGTAATAGTGGTTATCTACTGGACACTGATGGGTTTACCTGTAATGGTAAGCACAAACATGTATACCATTATGATTATTAATTTACAAAATACATATCCATACAAATGTACATGCATACTGGCTAAACCAATATATATAATTATATACTTATACAAATCAAAGGATTCATACAAAGATACATGCATACTTGCACACATGTTTTAAAGATGTGAACTTAATACATAAATATTTATGTACATACACATAATTATAATCAAAGTATTACATACATGAATACATTTCCATATTTTTAGATATTGATGAGTGTAGTGATGGAACAGACAATTGTACCCAAATATGTACTAACACTATTGGAAGCTTCACTTGTGGATGTAGTAGTGGTTATCTACTGGACACTGATGGGTTTACTTGTAATGGTAAGCACAAATATGTGTACTATTAATTTACATAATTCATATTCATACAAAGTAAGATGCATACTTATAAAAATACATACTTGCTAAACATATAAATAAATAACATGTATACATGTATACATATACACAATTAAAGTATTTATACACATACAAAACGCATACAAAAATACATGCATACTTACTTACACACATGTTTAAACATGTCAATTTAATACATAATTATGTAGTCACATACACACATGTATAATTAAAGTATTACATACATGTACATGAATACATTTCTATTTTTCTAGATATTGATGAGTGTAGTGATGGTAACAAATGATTGCTCCCAAACATGTAGAAACCCTCAAGGAAGCTTCACTTGTGGATGTAATACTGGATTTCTAATCAAGATATTAATGACATAATAGATATATATATATATATATATATTATATATTTATATATATATGTAATTATGGTCCCAAATATATATACATATCACATTCCTACACACATATATGTTTACATTGGTTTTCTTCTCTTCAGATGAAGATGAGTGTAGCAAAGGAACACATAACTGTATTCAAATATGTACTAACAGTGAAGGAAGTTTCTATTGTACATGCAACACTGAATTTCAATTGAACAGTGATGGAGCTACTTGTAATGGTGAATATAATATGAAGTATGCACATGTACAAAGTCACACATACATTACTAACCATCTAGATATTGATAAGTGTAATGTTGGAACACATGATTGCTCTCAGACATGTACAAACAATCAAGGAAGCTTGACTTGTGAATGTAATAATGGTTATCTACAGGATGAAGCTACTTGTAGTGGTATGTAGTGTTGTTTTAGTAGTACCAAGAAGTAGACTAGATTGAGTGTTGCTCTTCCTGATACCAGATTTAGTTTGGTTTCTGTACAAAATCATCAATAGCAAGCGCTCAAATGTAGACGTCTCATCAAAATTATCATAATCCATCAAACCAGTTTTCACAGAACCATATATATATATGGACAATTTAATTTGTATATACATGATTATTTAAATATGCACATGTACATATGTAATAATGTACATCATTATTCCTGTGACGTAATGTGTTTATGTTTTCAATCAGACCTTGTTTTTCATCCAGATATTGATGAGTGTAGTGATGAAAATGGCAGTTGCTCCCAAGTATGTACTAACACTGAAGGAAGCTTTAATTGTGAATGTAATACTGGATTACTATTGAACAGTGATGAAGCTACTGATGAATATTAAATGAAACATACACATGCAAAGAAACATAATAATTATGTACAAAATGCATGTACTCCTTTGTCTTTTGAATACTTAAGCATGTATTGTACTTATACGTACACTAACATAATTATTAAAATATGCATACATGAATTCTCACCATCCAGATATTGATGAGTGTAGTATTGGAACACATAGTTGTTCTCAAACATGTACAAACACTGAAGGAGGTTTCAATTGTTGATGTAATAGTGGTTTGTATTGGATGATGATGGGGCTACTTGTAATGGTATGTATACAAACATGTGCATATATGACTGGCTCTGTGAAAACCAGCATTATCATTTGTTTTCAAGAAGTAGACTGGATTAGTCTTGCTCTGATACCAAATTTAGTCAGTTTGGTTTCTGTAAAAAATCATTAATAGCAAGTGCTCAAATGTAGACGTCTCATCAAAATTATCATAATCCCAGAGCCACATATATAATTATGTACAGTTTAATTCTGTACATATGTAAATATGTAAAACAGCACATGTACATATGTAATAATGTACATCACTATTCATGTGTAATGACGTGTTTTTATCAAACAACAATTTTTGAATTGAAGTAGTATACACTGTTCATATTATTTCAATAGATTCACATGTAAATAGGCATAATATTTGACATTAGGAGAGGCTACAATATGACAGACTAACAGAGATATCTGATGAACTACATGAACATTAACATCTTAGGATATTACATGCCAATAGTACAATAGTTCCCATTACATATACACTCCTGTATAATTATAATACATACATTAATTTCTAACCATGTAGAAATTGATGAGTGTGGTGATGGTGTTCGTACCCAAACACGTACAAACACTGAAGGAGGTTTCAATTGTGGATGTAATAATGGTTATTGACTCGATGTTGATAGAACTACTTGTAACGGTATGTACAAACGTCTAGTGTTATTTTTGTAGTGCCATATTAAATCTAAAACTATAAGTATTTGGTAAGGGATGTAGAATGTTGGTATACTAATACTAAAACTAATGAAGTTAAACGATACATGTATTTATAGTCATTATCATGCACATTTAAATTATTGTATTCTGTTAAGTAACTTCTATAAGAACATTCTAGATAATAATTTTTTTACTGATGTTTCCATAGTATTTGATACTAAAATAATACCAAAAGTGTATTAATATTACCAAAAGCAAAAAAAACAATAAAGTAGATTATTAAAATTAATTGATTTTCAAAATCAAAACTATGATATTATCGAAGTGACATGTATTTTCATAAATACAAACATGTTTGTGGATATGTATATCAGTACACATGTTACTACTTCACATTATGTATATAATTATGTGTTAATGACAAGTATATTATTGTACATACGCGTTATCTAGATATTGATGAGTGTAGTGATGATGTTTGTACCCAAACATGTAAAAACACTGTACATGTACAAGTGGTTATCTACTGGACATGGATGGGTTTACATACGTATATGCATACTTACTTGTTTATGTATGTACATATACATATTAAAATATCCATACATACATACATAACATGAATACAATTTCACCTTTATAGAAGATGTTGATGAATGTAGTGTTGGAACACACAATTGCTCCCAAAACATGTACAAACACTAATGGAAGTTTTAACTGTGGATGTTATAATGGCTATCTACTGGATATTGATGGGCTACTTTTAGTAGAAATAATTGAAGGGCTGAGAAGTAAAGTGGTCTAACTCTGAGGTTAACATAAAAAAACTCTCAAAATGTGTTGCAGGAAAGATAACAATTAAGAAATCAAAAAAATATTTCAATTTTGGTAGTGGAATATGCCTAATTTTTAGCACTATGGTTGATTTCCAGTATTTGTTTTTGGGTTAGCCCACTTTACCTCTGAGCCCTTCAATTATAATGATGTGTGCGTATAGCAATAATTTAATATATATATTATAAATATATATCTTTACTCGAAGAGACTTTTCCGTGATGTAGTTGCACTCAGTACATTTAATATCTCTCTGATGTTTGATGTATTTTCTGCTATAATGATTTGTGGGTGCATAACTACTGAATGGCTAACCAAGCATCAAAGAACTGTGCTCCTCTTGTTAAATAATTATTATGAGCATTAAAATATAAAAACTTTACTTGATTTAAGATAATTAATGACGAACTATGCATACACATTTAATTACAGGAAATCCTTCTTGTACATCAAGTTGTAACACACAACTCACAGACTCACAGTATCAACTTTGTTGTGATACTAAAAACTATGGGAAGTTTTTACATGTGACTAATGAAAATGATGATACAGCTTATCTTCTATGTCCACTCAAAGCACCAAATTGGTGTTGATATTTCCAAAAACAAAAGGCATAAAACTATCATAAATGCTTCAATTTTATTGGCCTTTGATACAGTTATAATTATAAAAGTCTCATATTTTGTATAATTATCATTCACTACTATAGCATGGTTAAAAATGATGTTCATATACAGTATTTGGCTTTCAACACAAAACTTTGATTTTGTGATGTAAGTGAAACTTAAAGTTACATATAAGTAGCATCATTATTGAGTTGTCAACTACCCTACTCATAAACAAATATAAACCCATTAAAGTTGTTGTGTTTCAAGTATCAAAACTGTTGAAGCATTTAATTCATCTAATTTTTTTCTTGCAAACTCTAGCTGTTCTACTAAAAGGAAACTTTGCAATGTTTCCTTAGCAACCACGTACGAAGTTAGTTCAGGACAATTAAAAAACGTAAAAGGAATGTTCGTGTACATGTAATTACATATAGTTGCTTTCTTGCTAGTTTTAGTGAAGGAATGTTGGGAGAATAACTGAAAAAAAGCATTCACTCACACATGTCCAGAGTTAGTCCCACCTCTGGTTCCACCATGATGAATCTGATGAAGTGCAAAGACGTAAAAACACAATATAAAGTCTATAGTTTTGTCTTACAATAATAGAGGCCAATGTGTACGACATGTACATTATACTTGAATCATGAAGACTTGCAGAAGAGTATCTTGAAATGCAATGCAAATATGTTGTTATCAACATCATGTGTAATACATTCTTACAAACCTTTCCAAGATTACTCCACACTTTGATGGCATGGCACCTCCAACACGACAAATGCACATGAGTAATGTATCAGGTAGTTTGATCAGCTTGCCAGATACAGATAAATGTTTAGTATATACAAATTCCACAGGCACTGCACAAACATTTGGCAAATACTATTACATTTCATTTATTTATTACATTACATTACCTTTTGCAAGTTAACAATCCCTCAGATGTTGTCGAACTAAGAAATTGTGAATACAACTCAGACACAGTGCTTGATTTCACTTGTATGGTCATATTCATTTCACAGTGATAGTGTGTAACAACTTCTTGCTTAACCTTTTTTGAAAAAGAGACTAATATAATGGATAATAATAAATAATCACTTACAAAGTTACAATCTGAACAAATTCCTGTTCTTTCAATTAAAATGGAAGTTAGCTGATCATCATTGTCCTTTATAAAATTGAATTCAATAACAAGATAAAAGTCTGCATGAATGTAAGACCTCCAAGTTGCTGCACAATATTAGCAATCCTTCTGCAGCATCATTTTGCAAAGCCATTTTCATAGAAGTGATCCCTTGCTGTGGAATGCAAAGCACATTAAGGAAATAAACAAAAATACAGTTTACCAGAAGAGTTGATGCATCACCAATCTTTCCTTTTTGTAAGCGACAATGTAATTCAAGGTAATCCTGTTGCATCTTATTCAATGGAATTCCTGTTGAGCGTGACATGCATGTTGAATATAAAATGAGGTCAGTAGTGTAAGTTTACCTTGTAGAAAAAGTGGCAGGCCAGTGCATTCCAGGACTTGAATGACTGAGTTATCCCAACAATACTTCAAACATGTATTAGAAAGGCCCCTATTTGGCAGCTTTCTCAAGATTATAGGCAACGATGTAATATCCTAGACAAAGTATTTTGTGACATAGGATTGAGTATAATATTATATTTAATATTTACCTCAGTTTTCTGACTAGTTGCTCTTAAGCAAAATTGATAAATGAACAGCCACATACCTGCTGCTTTTAATGATTACACAATCCAAAACTGGGTCCATTTTGTCTACTTCATCTTGCTCTGGGGTGCTATTATAGTGAATGCATATAGGGAATTACTGTGTGCATGCATGTTCGAATTCATTTGTAGTATAACCATACTTTAAAATTTTGAAGTTTTTTTAAGGTGGTTGCTGATAAACTCCACGATTAGTAAAAGGTAACTTCCTCTTCTTAGGTCTCCTTGCCCACTCTTCCTTCAATGGTTTGTTCGGTTTATTCAAGGTTCTCTGCAAAAACGTTGAATATTATATACCATAACTAAAGCAAACTGATTATAAAGCATGCTTGCCTTAGTTTTCTTGTTTAAGCACATTTATTAAATTATTAATGTAAGAGACTAGAAGCATTAATATATAGGACTTGACTGAGTACTTGTGAACTAATACCATGAATTAATTTAGCTGCAATTCAAGTGGAATGAACATGCACTAGACTGTGTATGTAAGTCAGTCAGAATTTTAAAAGAAAGACAGCATGTTTGTTGATATTTAATTATTATACATAATATTTATAATAGCATACAAAACTCGAGCTCTTTAAACTATCCTTAAAACCTTGATTCATAATAGCTAAACTGTGTTTACTGATGTGCATTATTACTTGTCTTGTAGAATATAAACATGAATTTTTCCACCTGGAAAGTAGCTATAGGTCTAAAGCCAGTGGGATAATATCATCATGCTGGTATAGTAAATGATGTTGAAGGCATTTTTGAGAACCACAATTTGGATACTAAATTATGTTTTGGGACAAGATCATCTGTTAATGAGAAAGAGGATGTAGTGCCAGTGAGTACAACTGTTTTAGTCTTGTATAGATAAACCGAAATTATAAATTAATTATTAAGATTCTTATACATATCTAAAATATTAATTTAATACTGTGGAATTAATTTTTTCCCTATTTTTATAGCATGGAAACAGAATATTCTGGGAACACACTATTGAAGGAGAAAAGGATGAATTCAACAGCACACCATTTATATAGTGTTCAATATATTATGTAAACACTGCAAAAACAAAATTGTTAAAATAACTATTTTATTGGTTAGTACAGATGCAAGGATTTAAAAATTAGTTGGTTATTGAGAATGTTTTTGATTAGTCACACATTCTTTAAGGTAGTACTAGGGAGTGGGCGGATGCGATTCCAATCAGTTTCAAAATGGAATATTATATAATATGACACTAACCTAGTGTAATACCAACCTTCGTATCTTCTGATCAGCTTTATATTGGCCTGTAATTGAGGAAAACAGGATAAAATCTCTATTTTCCCTCCAACACACATAAGTACGAAACAACAACAGCCACGCCCACCAATCATGGCATGCACCAAGTACAATGCATTTTGAGAAAACGAATGAAGCCGTTTTCTGAAAATTCATTTTACTTTTATAGTTACAAGTGGCCGAAGAAAGCTAAATTCAGTAGCTTTTCAGTGAAACCATATAATTTGCCTTTCTAGGAACTATCAAACTCCAATCTTTCTCACAGAGCAACTACAGTTACCCTGCCAGGGTTTCACCTACTGCCCCCTCCACCACCCAGTGAAAACATTTAGGCCCAATAATTATACCCCTGGGTGGGTGTGGCTTCCAAAAGATATAGCCAGATTGTATGCAGCAAGAAGCTGGCAAGACTAGACACGGATTGGAGTTTCATCTACCCCTCCCCCTAGTACAACCTTGACAACAACCATGTAAAAGGTATTATTAGTCATAGAATTACTCAATATCAAAGTTATAGCTTATAATGTATATATTAGTAGAGATTTCAGCTTACAACTTGCAATTGAAATGCATGGGCAGCTATTTTTTTTTTCTGGGCCATCCCTACATATCTTACACCAATAATTGTTGAGTGTTCAAGATGGCTGCCTATGCAAGCAGTGTTGTTATGATTGTTGTTTATTCTGTGATGCTCTTTTCTTTCTGAGCTCCTTTTCAATCTCATAGTGAAGTGTTAATTCATTTTTGGAACAGCCCTTGGGATGTGATTTCTGCTAGATGTGTTTCTACCTCTCCGTTTACTTCTCATGTTGGTATTTTAAAAGGGCTTATGTGTCATGTAGTAACTGCTCCTACTATTTCTATGCTTCATCTGTGTTGTGGTGGAACTTTTTCCAGGTTGTTTGTAGTTTCCCTACTTCTATGTGGTCTAATTTGTGGTGATATTCACCCAAATCCTGGACCCAGCCCTGGCCCTGGTACCGGTAAGGTTCCTTGCAGTGTCTGTGATGGTTTGGTTAGTTCTTATGGAATTCAGTGTGATTAATTTGATAGATGGTTTCATCCTCAATGTGTTTTTGTTCATGATTCTGAATATATCAGGTTAGGGCAATGTGATGACCCTTGGTATTGTCCTAAGTGTTGTCTGCCTTCCTCCATTAATGACAGCTGTTTCAGTATGAAAACTATATGGGCCTTAGATGCAGGTGTCTTAATGCTAGGAGTATTGTTAATAAACGTCTTGATTTGCAAGCAGTACTAGAGAGTGAAAAGCTGGATATCTTAGCTGTAACTGAATCTTGATAATGAGATCCTAGATTCTGAATTGATAAATTTCACATATAATGTGTTCTGGAGAGACAGATCTAGGCATGGTGGAGTAGTCATGTTCCTTTCAAGAAGCAATATTCCTATTTCTAGGAGACATGACCTCGAAACAGATTGTGAACTCCTATGGGTAGAAGTTACATTGCATCCTATAGTGATACTTATGAGAATGTACTATAGACCACAAACATCATGTCATTATTCCCTTTCCCAACTGGAGTGTTTTTTGGCAGTCATTCCTGTTACGAGCAATGTTATCTTGTGTGGAGATTTTAACCTACCCAACATAAATTGGGATAACATTTCATGCACCACACCTTCTAATGATGGAAATAAGTTATGCGAAATTGTTTTAGATCATTCGTTGCAACAACTTGTAATGGAACCTACACGTGGAGGAAATATTCTTGATTTACTCTTAACTAATGTGGAGGAGAGAGTCAATAAAGTTACTGTTGTTGACGATTTACCAGGTAGAGATCATGATGCGATTAATTTTACTGTTGATGTGAGTGTTCCTAAAATATCTAAATCAAAGCATAGAGTATATAATTTTAAGAAGGCAAACTTTGACATGTTTAGAAGCATTCTAGGTATGGTCACATGGAGCTCTCACATCATTGGGGTTAGTGTTGATGAAGATTGGTTAAAGTTTAAATCTTTACTATTTGATGCTGATCATTGTATACCAAAGGTAACCTTTGTCGGAAAAAAAATAAAAATTGGCTTTCTAAGATGCACTTATTATAATACGGAAAAAGAAGAGACCTTTCAAGTTATCCAAGAGATCTAGGAAAGATGTTGATTTTCATCGTTATAGAGCCCTTAGTAACAAGGTTCGAGATTTGACTAGGCAGGATCATACACAGCATTTAGATGATATCAGAAAGATTTGTCAACTAATCAACGTCCCTTTTGACGGTGGTTAAAGAACATCTCTGCTCACTCTAAAATCTTACCAGATTTGTATTTTAATGGTAATGTGTTATCCTCTGCTAAAGATAAGGCTGAGGCTTTTAATGATTATTTCAGTTCTGTATTTACTTGTGAGGATCATCATGGTTTTGAGAGATTAAGAAGTGAGCAATCTATGTTAATGAATACCTCTCACATTGACGAAGTGGTGATAACATAGGAAGATGTGTATGAACTTTTGTGTAAGATTGACACCAGTGAGGCTTGTGGTCCAGATGAAATTCCTGGTCAGCTCCTCAAAGAATTAAGGTGCACCTCTGATTGCTGAACCTCTTTCTATACTTTTCAATAACTCATTGCAGTTTGGAAGTCTGCCACGTGATTGGATTAGTGCAAATGTTACTCCTGTATTCAAGAAGGGTGATAAACATTTACCAAAGAACTATTGCCCAATAAGTGTTACTAGTTTAGTTGTGAAGATAATGGAAAATATTATTTTAGAAAACTTATAGATTTTCTTCCAGAGAATAATAAACTTAATCCATATCAGCATGGATTTCGCCAACATGGTTCATGTCAGACTCAATTAATTGAGACAATTCATTGTTGGGCTAATGCCCTTGATAGAAGTTTGACTTCACATATAATCTTTCTAGACTTTGCAAAGGCATTTGACACTGTACCACATCAACGTCTAATTCTAAAATTGGAACAAATGGGTGTTAGAGGTTCCTTATTATTTTGGCTAAACGCCTTTTTGATAAATTGTCGTCAATGTGTTATTTATAATGATGATTGCTGTAGGTGGATAAATGTGAGTTCCGGTGTTCCCCAAGGTTCCATCTTGGGTCCATTGTTATTTTTGGTATACATTAATGATATTGGTGAGTTTGTCCAATCATCTATTAGGCTCTTTGCAGATGATTGCGTCATTTTCCGAGAAGTTAATAGTGGAGATGACACAGTTCTTTTGCAAAAGGATCTTAAACAGATATATGATTGGAGTCAGAAATGGTTGCTGGCACTTAGTACTAGCAAATGTAAAGCATTGTGTATATCAAATAAAAAATCACCGCTATACTGTTTGTACTATATCAATAGTATTTCTCTTGAATGGGTTGATTCATTTAGGTATTTAGGTGTTCGTATTGACCATAAACTCAAGTAGGCTAGTCATGTGGCTGATATCACTGTAAAGGCATCAAAGATTTAAACCTACTAAGACGGCCTATGTGTACTTGCAGTAGGAATGCAAAGGAAAGAGCATATCTTGTTCGACCCCACCTTGAATTTTGTGCTCCAGCATGGAATCCGCATCAGCAAAAGCAGATAGAGACTCTGGGATCCTTCTACGTTTACATGGTCAAAGAGGTATGACGAAGCACTAAAACATTTGTATTGGCCTACTCTAGAACTTAGACGCCATTTTCTTTCTTTGTGTCAAATTTATAAAATTGTTCATAATTTAGCATGTATTCCCTTTTTTAAATATTTTGCTTTTAAGACTGTAAATACAAGGTCACATAAATTATCTTTATTGTGTAAATCATCTAAACTTAATTCTTTTAGATATTCATTTTTTATCAATGCATCTTTTATTTTTTGGGGAGTACTTACATAGGATTACCAGATTGTACAACCCTTTCCTATTTTTGGATAAAATTATTTCAATTCAATTCAATTCATTATATAGAGAGCAGTACCGTACTCTCTGATTTATGGGCAGCCATTGTTTTAGGCGCCATACCTACATAGAGTACTACTGTACTCTCTGATATTGTCACCAGTCCATTGTGCATTTAAGGTGGTACTAGGGAGTAGGCGGATGTGACTACAATCAGTTTCAAAATAGAATATTATATAATATGACTGGTGTAATAGCAACCTTCAAATCTTCCGATCAGCTTTATATTGCCCTGTAATTGAAGAAATATTGTTAAAATCGCCATTTTTCCAATTAACATAAGTACAAAACCACAAAAGCCACGCCCACCATACATGGCGTGCACCAAGTACAATGTATTCTCAGAAAAGTTACGAAGCCGTTTTCTTCAAATTCATTTTACTTTTAAAGTTACAAGAGGCTGAAGAAAGCTGAATTCTGTAGCTTTTCACTGAAACCATAAAATTTACCTTTCTAGACACTATCAAACTCCGATCTTTCTCAGAGACCAACTACAGTTACCCCGCCGTTGTTTCCCACCCAACGCCCCGCCCCCTCCACCACCCGTGGGCCTTGTTTAGCTTAGTTTCTGAAAATGAACTATCAGTGAAAACATTTAGGCCCAATAATTATACCCCTGGGTGGGTGTGGCTCCCAAAAAATACAGAATGGAACCAGATTGTATGCAGCAAGAACCTGGCAAGACTAGAAACCAATTGGAGTTTCAACTACCCCTCCCCCTAGTACAACCTTAACAAGAGGGCTTGGAACCAGATGCAATTAAATGTAATAAATTTATTTTTGGCTATAATCATATATAGTATAATGTTATAATGCACCTTCAAAAAAAAATCAAGTTATGGATGATTAAATTAGCAATGATCCTTACTGCATGAGCTTCATTACCAAAGTTCTAATATTTACTTACCAGCACATTATACAGTGAACAATATGGCTGGAGACACAAAATGTAATTATTCAGCACCTTTAAAAGGAAATCCAGTTAGGGATGAATGGAACATAGAAAATAGCAAAGATCACTTTACAGCTGGGACGACCTCCAACGTCTCGCGCGATGATTGATACCTGAATTTGGGTGTGGTACCTCCAAGATACGCATTTTAATTTAATAAAGTATTATTGATATCGTAAAAAAGGGAAACTTTTAACTGCAAAAATGTAGGGCTATACCAGTGGCATTGGTTGATGCTTCATTTAAGCTCACGAAATATAATTAGAGTATATATGGTACTATATTTAGTTAGTATACTTCTATCGTAGGGGTAGGCCTCTTATCGTAGGGGTGGGGTTTTTCTGTTATAGTATGTAGTATAGTACCATATATGTTCTAATTATTTTGTGAGCTTAAATGAAGCACTAGCCAGAATAATAATAAAATTATTTTTTTTAAATTGCCTGGATTAAGAACCTGTAAGTGGTATACATTAGTTAGTTTAAGGAAGTTGTGTCATTCCGAGAGGAAAGTCAATTAATTTGATGGGTGTAGTGTGTAATTAGTCAGGCATGGCCTGATCATTGCGAAGACGACCAAGCCTGAGTAGTGCGCAATTTAATGCACACTTCATCTCTTCAGACTAGCAGGGTTGTAACATACATTACATACAAACTGGAACTAATGGCTGATGTATTTTCTAAAGTTCTACAAGATCCTTTAATTGGAGTTAAATATTTATATTTGCCCATGCATCACTCTATTTAATTATATCTTCAAAAATTTCACAGCATGCTTTATACACCAATTTATCTTTTTACACCTCCCACCATGTGCATGCTGTAAAAGCAAAATTGCATATGCAATTTACAAAGAAGTTATATGATATGCTGTTGCTGTTGGTCATCCTTTCCATATTTCATATTACTTGTCAAACTTAATTTAAAAGTAATTGGCCACTTACAATTGTTTGAAATTTTTGGGACAAAACCTGCAACCACATATAAGTTAATTTAGCAAGAAACACCACAAAAGATAACACCTATCTTTATTTGGGAACTATATGGCATCAACATTCATGTAGGCACAACCGGCATCATGACAATTAATTTTGGATTTACTATAGCTATTATTTGCAAATGTACTTTTCTTTGAATGAGTTATTTAAAAAATTTTGTTTTTGCGGTGTTAGTGCTCACATGATGTGTCAGACTACAAGGGTTTTTTTTAACAGTCATTTTTATATAACTTTTTAGGATATACTATAGCTATTTATTGCAAGTGTGCTTTGCTTTGAATGAGGTATTTTGTTTTTTCTTTTAGTGGGAGAAGTTATAGACCAGTTTATAACTTCCCAGTTACCTAGCTGTAACAATGGTAATTGTATGTTAATAACATGCTTGTAAATCATTTATAGAATGCATCATCAGTCTATTTTACTGAAATATAATTCTGTGCATTCAGGTATTTTGCTATATACAATTCTAATCTTGTACTTTTTAAAAATATTTTAATATTTAAAGTGCTGTAAGCTAACTTCAAACTAACATTAAAGATCTTCAAACCACCACTAGATAGACCACACCAACAAAGCGTGAGCGTTTTGAACGACATGCTGCCACCCTCGTAATCTACAGTATTATGGGGGGTGGTAACACGAAGACCCAGTAGTACCGAAGCTGGTGACTGATTCGATGACAAAGCAGTCGGTCCCAGCATAGTATTCTATTAAGTAGGTGTGGTACTTCCTTTCTTAATTACAATGCTACACCCCAGCAGGGAAGAATAACAAAGAGCTGCTTGTAGCTTACGTGGAAACTGGAACTAATAGCTAGCTATTAAATTTCTACAGAGATCCTAAAAGGTAAGGAGATCAAAATAATACTTAAATATAATTATATAGCTAGCTGTTGTGTTTCAGGCATGATACTGACTAGCTTGTAGGCATAAGAAAGTCAGCCATGATTACTGAATGTTGGACACCACAAACCAATCATAGTCTTTTAGAGATACTTTTTCTCTATGTATCTTGCTTTAGTTATCCTTAAAGGTTTTTGGCCTGATTGAGGTGTTTACTCTATTAACAAAAGCCTGACCACTACAGTTTTGCAGCCTCTCATTTCAATTTGCTGTTACATGAAGCATGAGTACACATTTTCTAAATGCCACATACTGACCTATCAAACCCCTGAAGACACAATGGGCTTATATGCATGCACATACATAAGCACACTACATTATAACAGAACATATCTGTACTTTCATTCTGAACAACAAATTGTATTTGTATATTGAAAAAAAGGGAGAGTAGAAAGTTTATTCTCAGTTTTCAAACAAATAAATTAATCAATTCAAACTTTACAAAATAGTTTTATTCAAATGAAGACTCTGAAATTGTATGACAGTTACATTAGCTTCTCTAAAATGTGTTTTCTTGTTGCACGGTAAATTCTCAAAGACGTGTTAGTATAATTATATTGCAATTTACCTGCATTAACGATATACTACAAAAGTAATGCATGCAATGTCAGAAACATATGTGCATGCATGGGTGACATCGATCTGTTTTACCTTTGTAAATAAGCTGTACTGGAAGGATGAAAGATGCACAGTAAACTGCCTTTTGTCACTTATACTAATTATCTCCATGTGTCCTTCCTGCCCCTTGTCTGTCTTCCATAGAGAGTATGGCACAATCTTATTTGCGTTTGATCCCAGTTAAATATCAATTCAGGTGGAATCTCCTCCACAGTTACACTGGAAACAACATCATCCAGAAATGATTTCTTAATTTATTTGTTGGAAATTGGTAGATGTACACTTGATCTTTGCTATAGTTGCTTTGCTTTGTACAAATGTAATACACCTCAAGCGAAGTGTATTAAGTTTGTGCGAAGGATTGAATGTGGTTTAAAAAAGGCACAGTGATAGCTGAAACAATAATTTGTAAACAAGGACGTGTTTTTTTTTTCGACAGGAGTGCAGAATGTGAATCACCTGGAATACCATGTCACGTTCACTGATATAATATATCTTGAAATGTACACCACATTTGCAGTGCATATCATTATTAACTCGATCACGTAGGCAGAAAGTTATAGTAGTCTTTTGGTGTGTGTGTGTGTGTGTTACCGCTCGATCTCCACAACTGCAAGGTCTTACTGCATTCAGATCATATATGCAGAATGCTGGTATAGTGACAGGTAAGAAATAAAAACGATTTGTTCTGAACTTGTCTTGTTGCAGAGAAACAGCCATGTAAATTCCTGGCGATCGGTCGCTATCTTGAAATCTTGTCGTTTTTGCTGATGTCAGCAGGAAACAGATTTTTGTCTCCTTGAAGCTTTGTTTTGTGGGCTTTGTCTATCATCCTAACGAGTGTTTATTCAGCTATTTGTGAAGTTTTGTTCAGAAATTTGCTAGTTCTCAAGAGATCTGAAGTTTACGTTGGAAGTTAGGGGCACTCCCCACGCTCCTGTTGTGATGTAAAGAGTAAAACCCTGCTAATGTGTAACACGTGTTCCGGAAAAGAGTCACATGTTGCTAAAACGTTTTTCCAATCGGAAAAGGTCATTTCCGTCATGCTTGATTGCGGTAGTTGGAGTTATGTGTGTAGAGTGTATGATGACTTTGTTGGTGTATAAGGATATTTGTAAAAAATTGTTGATTGTTAGTGGAAATGTCGAGATGAACTCTGGACTATCAAAAACATGTCCAAAGTGTGAAAAATCTGTGCCTAAAAGAAAAATGGTGTACTCATGTTGATGTTCTTTTAGAAAGCTTAAACAAATTCATCCAAATGTAGTCAATGAAAACAAAAGAATTACAATGAAGACGAAACGTGCATCTGAGACTAGTGTTGAAACAGTATTGAGAAAGAATCTCAATGACAAAAGCATGAATGTTAGAAATTGAAGATGAAGCATTGTGTAGTGGCCTTAATTTGAATAATTCTCGAACCAGATGACTGACTACCTTACATTAACCATGCAAAACTACTCTTTGGTTTGAGATAGCTAGTTTGCATCTTGATACTACTGTAGGTGAACAATTATAATAGTTGTCATCTTTGTGTATGTAAATAGTGAGGGTTCTGCACTTTAGTGCATTCATTAATGCACTTAGCAGGTGCATTACGTTCAAAGTTATGAGCTATGAAAATGCTCAGAGAAACAGTCACTCAAAGAGAGTTTGGAAACTCCCAAAGTGGAAGCTGCCACATCAAATCTCTGGATAACCTCCTAGAATGTCACTATGTACCGAGAGGCCCCAGTGGGCAAGGTCAACTGGCCATAGGGTGTAGGCACACAAAATTACTGAAATATAAGGACTCTAGGATTTAAATCAGAACAAAGTTAACATTGACATTGACGTAGACGTAAACGTAACCATAATTATAATTGTAATCATTCTTAGAAGCACTCCATTTATTTACCATGCTTACTACTGTGATTGTGGGATTATTTCCTGCGACATTTGTTGACCATGTTAGCTTTGGTCATGCATAAAAAGCTTCTCTGAACATTAATATTTGAGGCACATGAAGTACACCAGAAACTTTTGCCTGCCAATCTTAATGATCAAATTAAAATAGAAATATAATATATGTAACTGTTGCTACCCACACCTCACACCTTTGAATATGCATTCTTGAAACTGCTTGTAACTATTCACGAGCACAGGTTGTTGAAGACCACTAAGGAGCTAACTTCATCAGCATCATTACTATAGTGCTAGATAACACACTTATAACCAAAAGAATTTTGATTGGCACTGATCCACAGCCACCTCCATCAAATTAAAGGCATAAATATTGTGAGAAGTGACTCACAAGCACATCAAAGCCTTTGTCAATGCAGGTTCTTTGAAAATTTATGAACCTTGTTTAGCAATTATTGCTAACACAGCATCACCTGAGAGTGTAAGCGTATGCTTTTTTCAGTTATTCTCCCATCATTCCTTCAACAAGAAAGCAAGTATATATAATGATCACAAAATCATTATTAATAAAATTTTATATTGAAAGCCAAATACAATTATTACTGTAAATGAACATCATTTTAACCATGCGATAATAGTGAATGATAAAATGATATGAGACCTTTATAATTATAACTGTATCAAAGTCCAATAAAATTGAAACATTTATGATAGTTGATGCTTTTTGTTTTTGTAAATATCAACACCAATCTGGTGCTTTGAGTGGACATAAAAGATAAGCTGTATCATCATTTTCATCAGTCACATGTAAAAACTTCCCATAGTTTTTAGTATCACAACAAAGTTGATACTGTGAGTCTGTGAGTTGTGTGTTACAACTTGATGAACAAGAAGGATTTCCTGTAATTAAATGTCTATGCATAGTTACATGATTAATTATCTTAAATCAAGTAAAGTTTATATTATGTATAATGTAGCAATAGGAGCACAGTTCACTGATGCTTGGTTAGCCACTCAGTTATGAACCCACAAATCATTAGCAGTAAATACATCACACATCATGCAGAGAGATATTATGTGTACTGAGTGCAACACAGGGAAATGTCTTTAGTTATTTAATTATTACTATATGTACACATTATAATTATTTCTTATACATACTATTACAAGTAGCTTTGTCAATATCCAGTAGATAGCCATTATAACATCCACAACTAAAGCTTCCATTAGTGCTTGTACATGTTTGGGAGCAATTGTGTGTTCCAACATTACATTCATCAACATCTTCTATAAAGGTATTCATGTTTTGTATGTATGAATACTTTAATTTGTATATGTACATACATATAATATGTTTAACAAGTAAGTATGCATATACGTTTGTATGGATATGTATGTGTAAATTAATAATCACAACGGCACACATGTTTGTGCTCACCATTACAAGTAAACCCATTAGTGTCCAGTTGATAACCAGTATTACATCAGTGTTTGTACAAGCTTCCATCAGTGTTTGTACATGTTTGGGTACAAACAGCATCACTACACTCATCAATATCTCGATAAATAAAGTGTATGTACAATAATATACTTGTCTATAACCATCAGTACATAATGTGAAGTAGAAACATGTGTACAGACACACATATGCACAAACATGATTGTATTTACGAAAATACATGTTACTTTAATAATATCATAGTTTTGATTTGGAAAATCAAATTCATTTTAATAATCTACTTTATGGTTTTTTTTGCTTTTCGTGATATGAATGCACTCTTAGTATTAGTTTAGTATCAAATACTATGGAAATAACGGTAAAAAAAAATTATTATCTAGAATGTTCTTATAGAAGTTACTTAACAGAGTACAATATTTTACATGTGCATGATAATGACTATAAATACATGTAACATTTAAGTTTTTCTATTACCATACCAACTTTCTACACCCTTTACCAATTATTTATAGTTTTAGATTTAATATGGTACTACCAAAATTACACTAGAAGTTTATACATACCAATACAAGTAGTTCCATCAGTATCCAGTTTATAACCACTTCTACATTCACAAGTGAAGCTTCCTATATTGTTCCTACATGTCTGTGTTGTCGGGGAGCAATCATGTGTTCCTTTGTCACACTCATTATTATCTAAGAGAAGAAAACCCATACATGTAAATATGTATGCATGTATATGTAGGAATGTGATATGCATAGTTAGTTATATGAATTGTCATGGTGTTTTGTGTTAATGTTGATTGAAAAATTTTGTCGCTAAAAATACGGAAATTTCCCCATCTACAGCATATAACTAACAGTATAATATATAGAAGTTACTAGCACATACCATTACAAGTAGTCCCATCATTGTCTAGATGATAGCTACTATTACATCCACAAATAAAGCTTCCTATAGTGTTAGTACACATTTGGTCGCAATTGTGTTTTTCCATATCAGGATCACACTCATTAATATCTGGAATGATGGATAACAATGTATGCATATGTATAATGTATAATGTATAATTACAAGTATAAATAATCTATTTATGTATGTCTGCACAGATTAAGTATGAATACGTATATGATGTTCAATTATAAATATCTAAGTACAATTCAGGCATTCATATAGAATATTGTCAAGGGGATGAGGATAAAAGTTGAATTTGAAAGACTGAAAGACTGTGGGGAGGTGATGTACAGGCCTATTGTGCTGTGCATGTTGTCAAACTAAATGCACAGCACAATATGTATAGTTAAATACTATATATAGCTTCTGCATACCATGACAAGTAATCCTATCTTCATCCAGTGTATAACCAGTAGTATTACATCCACAAACGAAACTTCCAATAGTGTTTGTACATGTATGAAAACAATTATCTTTTTCTTCATCACATTCATCAATGTCTGGACAGATTGAAGTTTATGCATAATTGATTGTATATATATATCAAATGATTATATATAACTAGAGCTGACTGAGAGTAGAATTATAACTATATAATATACCAATAGTATTACTATATAATTATCATGATTGTAAATGTTTTGGAATAATGAAAGTATTCTACCATAGAAGTAATATATGTTTTAAGAGTGGTTGTGATTCCACTGCTTCACAATTAGTTATCTGGTTATCACTGTTTCTATTGTTCTATGCACCAGTGCTGTTATGTTTTTATAATAAAAAAAGCAAATCTCGAGATAGTTGTGTATGTATTATATATGGGAGGGAAAAAGTATTTTATATTTAGCAAATTATTGTCATAATATTGCCCAGTTGTAGTATATACATATATGAGTAGGATTTTAGGTTAGAGTTTTGATTGAGTACTTTCATTTTGATTATTAACCTGGAGTAACTGTTACAGTACACAATATACAGAATCCCTTTTTAATAATATGAAAAAGATAATATCAAATATAATTATATCAATTTTGTAAGACTGCTTAATTATAGGTCTGGTATGAATACATGTATGTTAATAGTTTCTATACATGTACGTAAAGATTAGTATGTCTGCATATGTGCATATAGGTATGTTTGTATTTATGTATATTTTAATTTGTTTTTTTTTGCATACAATAACAAGTCACCCATTTTTCTCTTCTAGATGCTAATTTTTTTATGCCTTCCACGTAATCAATCTAAAGCTAAACACTCATTCTAAATAAAATATTAATTAATTTTGGTATGCAAATATAGGTTCACATATGTGCCATGTAGTCGAATGTTACTAATATTAGGGCTGATCGATTATATCAACTTTGCGATAAATCACGATTCTTTCAAACAATTGTGATTATGATGTCATACATCGCATGTCACCACTTGTCTACAATGCATTCGCACTATTGCAAACAACCACTTGTGACTGTTGATGTGCTGGAAAATGGAGTCCTGTGATAATATACAACTTTTGCCACTAGGAGCAAAGAGTTTCGTTTAGAATCACTCAAGCAAAGAAGGAAAGAATTGAAGCTGATAAGAAGTAAAGAAACCGAATATTCAACAAGCTATGTTCTAATAATTTCGCTTATACTGGAAATACTACTAACATGTGAAATCATCTGCAAGAAGAGCACACACAGGAGTTTCGCCAGGCTAAGGCCAGTGATGAATCTAATGGTGCTACTGGTCATACTGTGAACAGTAAAAGATCTTGCCTTCTTCCAGAAAATGTAAATATGTCGGTGTTTTTAGCAGACAACTCAAACTACATGAATAGTACAAGCCAAACAATAGTTATTCTACATTTTATCTTTATTTACAGAATAATTCACAATAGTTACTTAGCATGTACTTTTCATAAATTTTAATAATTTTATCATTGTTCTGTATTGGATTATGCAAATGCTCTTTTGTATATCATAATCGTGATGTAATCCAAAATCATGATTACTTACCATCAATAATCGTGATGCCAAAATAATCATAATCAGTCAGCCCTAACTAATATCATTTTTAACATGAAAAATATAGACATCTATAATGTTATTTGACTACATGTATATTGAAACATACCATTACATGTTACTCCATCTTGAGCCAATCTATAACCATCATTACATGAACAGTTAAAATGAGTCGGATAGAAGTTACATAGCTGAGTGCAGTCAGAACAGTCATCATTAGCTATTGAGAGAGTATAATTTTATATAGTCATCTATTATATATATATATATATACATGTGTATATATATATATATATATATGTGACCGAATTTGCGAAAATCAGGCTTATGGGATAATTATTAATTTTGAGATATGAGTGAAAATAGACAGTTATGGCTTACTTGGGTGATCCCTGTTTTACTACATAAAAAGCTTCATTAACACCTTACCTATTCACTCATACCCTCAGAGAAGTTTGGAGACATCTCTGTGCTTCGATAGCCAAAAGTTTTTAGTAATTACGTTTAATGATTAAAAATTGATTTAATTGCGTTTTTCTCAAAATGAAGGATTTGTGACTACAACGGTTCAATCCCCCACTGTAGCTTTGTTGTTTGTGTGATTAGGATGTATCATATATCATTCTGGAGCTAATTAAATACTCTATTCAGGTAATACAAAAAATCAATTTTGAAATTTTATCCCATAAGCCTGATTTTCGCAAATTCAGTCACATATATATACCATTAAACACCGTATACACTAATAGAATTGTTAAAATAATAAATATATTGGCTATATAATACAGTTGCAATTAAGGATACAAATTATAATTTAATTGGTCATACAGGTTGTTATTATTTAAAGTTTTAAAGTTGTATGGTCATGCTGTTTATGCTAAAACATTAATATAAAGTCCTATTATATTATCCTTCCCATATAATAGTTTATGTCAGTTAAAAAAACTTAAAAGTAACTGGTCTTCAAAAAATGGTTGAAATGTTTTTGTAACACCTGCATCTTTATATTAAGATTGTACCTATAGTTATTTGGCAACAAACATATGATATCAGCAATCATGTAGGTACAACCAGCATCACAATTAGTGTTGTACCTATACTGGTATAGGTAAATGTATAGGTGTCTATACCAAGGTATAGGTAAATATAGGTATAGGCAAGTACATGTAGTATAGGGCAGATACAGATACTTTACAGCACAACTGAGACAAGTTATAGTACTATTGTACTGTAGGAAAAGACTGATACAACAGTCAAAATCATATTTTTTGAGCTATTTCCATCTTTTCTAGTAGTTTGTGAGTTTCATTTTCCAACAGAAATGGCTATATAGAGCAGTGCTAAAATTAGTGATGCACATGAACATGTATGACAATTTGAATTTACACTATTCTTAACAACTGTCAATGAACCAGTTATATTAATAATTTTGTTTTTGCAGTATAATTGCTCACATGAGTTTGTACCAGACTACATGATTACCCTCGCCGCGAAGCGCAGGCGGAAGGGTACAGTAATCATATTGTGTGTCTGTGTGTGTGTTCGCAAAATTTTGTGAAATCTACGAACATTGGTGGCTCCAACGAGGTACTGGCAGACTTCAAATTATACAAGGATCAAAAATAACAAGAAGCTTTTGCTAAAACCTTTTGGTTCTAACACATCAAAACATAAATACTCCTGTATCATGACTATCGCTAGTGAAGCACTACATAAAAGCAAACAAAATTTGGGTAGTGCTTGCTTGGTACAACATCGTGCACTTGCTCCAAGCATTTCCCATTACTTTCAAGCTCCGCCTATTTCAATTTTTAAAGCCATGTGCTGTGCACGTGACTGGCACGTCAGCAGTTTTGAGGACCTGTCTAGGCTCTCTTTGTAGAACATGTTACAAGAATCATTGAGGATCTTTCTTTTTTCCTTGAGATAAAACAGAAACTAAAATGTACTTATAGTATAGACAAGTTAGAGACTAGTATAATCATACTAAAATCTTTCAGTGATAAAGTAATAAGTACTGACATGTTAGTTTATATATAATTATAATTATATAATTATTATAATAATTTATTATTATAAAAACTAACATGCCAGTACAATAGTGTTGTTCCAGTTCTTATGTCACATTATAGTTCCAGTTCTACATGTAGTTCCGGAACTTTCAATTATAGTTCCAGTTATAGTTCCAGAACCAGATAGTTTCCTATTTATGGTTCTAGTTCCAGTTCTTGAACTGTTTTTTTTTTTTTACTTTATTAGATCTAGTTCCAGTTCCATGCATAATTTCAGTTTCAAAAATTTTAATGATCAAATTCAACTAAAACATTATTTATAAGTAACCCTCGCTGTTTCTAAGCATAGTTTCACTGCTTTTAATAATCACATTGACAAAGAAGTACTGTTAACTCATGCATGCAAGGTGCTGATATTTATAGTATGTGCATAACATAATATCAATAAAGAACATTGACTAGTTTTAGTTCTAGTTTTAGTTCTAGTTTTAGTTCCAGTACTACCTAAAATTTTTTTTTAGTTCTAGTATTAGTTCCAGTACCAAAATAGAAAATGTTTTAGTTGTAGTACTAATTCTAGTTCTAGAACTGGAACAACACTACAATACAAGTTCATTACTTTATATGATTTATACACATAAACTTTTTCATTATTATATGACCTTACAAATGAGCAATGGCATATTATAATAAAAACAAAAAAGATTATAGTTTGTATTACTTTGCCACGTAGGCAAGGGTCCCGTCCCGACGGCACTCATTTTATTATCAATCATTTTTATGACAAGAATAACAAAAAACATTTTCAAAATACAAAGGGGTGTACTTATGTAGGTTTATATGGGGGCGGTGTGTTTAATTTTGGGCCCTACGTTTGCCTCCTAACATTTTTCACATGATTTTTGGGTTTTGACATCCTAACATCTTCCTCCATTTTTATTGAAAATGTTTTTAATATTCCTTTTTTCATAGTTTTTTTTTCTGAATGGTAGATGATTTGTGAATATTTTTTGGAGATTGCTATGAGGCTTGAATGTCAGACTTTTACATGAATATATCCATTATTTATAAATTGATTTTCCTTCTCTTTCACTTATAGATGACGCTGCCTATTTTCTATTTCACTTACAGCTTTGCCACAAGAAACAGTGCTAGTCTCTGTGTCAACCATTCCACGTTCCAGTGCTCATCATAGTATATAATATTATCAGTATACCATGGTTTTAATATGAATAATTATTATGCTCATTACTTTAAGAATGTACATGTATTTGCTCAAAAACTTTATTACTATGCTTATGATTCCAACATAGCAGTTTCAGTAAACAGTTCTGAGGACACAAATGCACATGCGGAATTAATTCCACGTGGCTAAATTAAATTATAAAAATGGCGTCCAATTCGTGAACAAATCTTTGCCGTCATTGAGACTGTTTTCTTTCATAGTATCTGAAGCTATCATCTCGATACTTGTAGACCAGAATTTTACAATGAATGCGATTGGAAGAGTGCTAGAATTATTGTGATAGTTCAACAAACAAAAAAAATGATTTGTCTGGAAAATAATAATAATAATAATAATATGAAGCAAATTTTGCCAGTTTTGCCACTCTGCGGTTTTCTACCTTAATGACAATCTTTGGCCATCTAGAAGATGTTGGTAGTCATAAAACACTAGATACAAATAGGTATGTGTGTATTAAAGCTTACAGCTGTATATGTATATATTACCAGTGATTTCAGCTCATCACTTGCAATTGAAATGCATGGGGACCCATTTCTTTTCCGTGACATCCCTACAAAGAGACTACTACCATACTCTCTGATAATCTTTGGGTGTATTATGTTTATAGATGATTATTGTTTGTTTCACACGCAATATATTCTAGCTACATAGGCAAGGGTTCTGTCCTGATGGCGCTCATTGCATATGCAGTTAATAACATATAGGCTGTAAATCATTTATACAATGTTCACTCAGTCTATATATTTCTGTGCACCTGATCATTCTGCCCTCACAATTAATTTTTAGCAATAGACAGTGAGTGCATTCTATAACTATAACTTCCATCAATTTGAAGGTTCAGGACACAAACTAACCTGAATTGCTTTTTGACATAAATAAACACAGGATTTTAGTAATGTAATTGCATGCTAGTGCAATTATTGATCATGAGGTATATAACAACTGATGGATTGAAAACATGTAGTGTTTGTCATGACACAAAATGAACTAGTACCATACTAGCTTAGTAATATAAATGTTAAGTTAAATAAATAGAATATTATAGTTACATTGTAATTGCTATTATTGCAAACAATCTGAATGAGCAGTTATTTATAGGCTATAAATCAATAATGTCTGAAAAAAAACCGTATAGTACTCTCATTTGTTTACTTACGTGGATCACAGATTTGCGGAAAATCAGTACAGCAATCTAGATTTGCAGGTTCGTAGCAACTTAAATCACAATAGCAATTCTCAACCTGGCAACCACGAGTATCAGTACAGCATTCAGTATATGTAGGTTTACAAGAACCTGTATGAAATATTGTATACTACAATTTGATATGATAAAAGAATTATATAAATTAAAAAAAAATGCATTGAAATAGCAGACACAGGCAAGAGTACATCTATATGTCCAATCTTAAATATCGTGCAACTACTTCATTACAACTACAGAATCATGTGAAATATTGTTAACCTTGAGCTGAAATTACAGTGAACTCAAGATACAACAAGAGTATCATAAAGGGTAGGAAACATCTGGAATCCATCTGCTTGACAAAAGAGAAAGATTATATAAACTATTTGACAAAATATTTCTTTTGTCAAAAATGATTATCATTGTGCATGTATCATTATTCACATGTACTATAATTATTATACACCTGCACATTACCAGATCATGTAGGCTCCATATTGGTAATGCATGTGTTTACTGAATGTATTGTGAAAAATACTCCAGTTTTGCTGCACCTGCTTTCAGGTTGCTGTTATCTAAAGTATGAGTACACGTTTTCTACCTGTCTGACCCGTCCAACCACGGGTGACAAAATAGGCTTTTATGCATGTACATACATATGCATAATTATAACAGAACGTAGATTTCTCAACAAGAAATGTTGTTATAAAAGACAATGAATAGCTACATGTAAGTAGATCTCAGTTTTCAAACAAATCAATCTTTTAAAAAAGGTTTTATACAAATCAAGGTTCTGAAATTGTATGACATTATCTTCTCTAGAATGAATTATCTTGTTGCATGGTAAATGGTCAAACATGTTGCAGTATAAATTAGTTATACTGCAATTCACTACAAACATAAATGACGGTGTGATGTGCAATCCACATTAACAATATACAAAAGAGAACGTATGCAACATTGCAAAAACAAGCGCTGTCAGTCTTGCTTACATGGTAATATTACATCAGCATGTGTGAAACAAACAATAATTATTTATAAACAAAAAAAAACATATAATAATTAAATATATACATATATCATTGCTTATTTGTATGGGTCTGAGTTTTATCATCTAAATGTATACAAAAGGTATAAAGTAATAATAAAAGTCAAGAATGGAGATTTTGCTATCACAGTATCAACTGAAATGATGAGTGGCTGCTATCAATTGAATTCGATTTTTTTTTAAATACAATATGCAAAATATTTTATCTCTATAAGTCTTACATTTTAGTCTTTGCTTTATGCCCAACAAGAAAGAAAGGTCCTCATCATGAGTCCTGTGAAACGTTCTACAAAAAAAAAAATGCTGTGCGAATCACGTGCACAGCACATGACTTGAAATGTAAGTTTCGCAAGTATACTTGGAGCATGCAGTCATTAGTAGTTCACGCGGGTTTTATTTGCAGTGTGACGTCATCAAGAGCGATTTTTTTTTTTAATTTTTTTTATTTTTTTTTTTAGAAGGCCACTGAAAGTTGGGGAGTTTCTATCGTTTTTGCTGATGTGAGGATAAAGTGTTGCTGCCTAGTTGAAGTAAGTTAGAATTAAGAATATACAATATCCATGATGCTATGGCTCGGTCAACAATCTCACAAGTTATATCGTCTTTAATGAAGAACAAGTAGATTTTTTACTCATTGTTTGGTAGATATGTCTCCAACGAGCTACTGGCAGACTTCAAATTATACAAGGATCAAAAATAACAAGAGTATTTTGCTAAAAAAAAAATCCTTCCGTTATAAAGTTATTATAACTCACGGTTACTGTTTCCAGACTTGAGAATACTCTTGAGGGCATCTGGACACATCAAAACATAAATACTCCTGTATCACAACTATCGCTAGTAAAGCACCACATAAACGCAAACAGGGGTAGTGGTTGCTACAACATCGAGCACTGGCGCAAGCACTTTCTAGCTCCGCCTATTTCAAATTTTCAAGGCGTGTCCTGTGCGCGTAACTCGAAGTTTCGAATGTCAGCAGTTTTGAGGACCTGTGTAAAAAATTTCATTGAGGATCTTTCTTTCTTCTTTGACATAAAACAAAAACTACAAATTAAGACGTATAGTATAGACAAGGAAGAGACTAGTATAATAATACTAAAATCTTTCAGTTATAAACTAATAAGTACTGACATGTTAGAGTATAACTATTGATATATTATTGTAAAAATTAACATGCCAGTACAATTTTATTTAGGGCTGGGACGATTAATCAATCGATATTGAAAATTCTTCTGATTATCGATTATAAGTCTGTGATATCGATTATGCTAAATATTCCAAACGACATACTTTTCAAGCATGTGACGGCAAATAATGTACAATATGGAAGTGACAGGAAGCCTTTTTGATCATCAAATGGGAGGAGTTTCCTGTATTAATTGACTTAATTGGCCTAATTACTTCTGCTGATTTTAATCGATGACTTAAACTTAGTGATAATCGATTTCAGAATCTCAGCCGATTCCCAGCCCTAATTTTATTACTTTATATGTTTTATACACATAAACTAAACCATCTGAAGTAAACATTGTCGTTATAATCGTAGGCGAGGGTCCGCCCCTCCCGACAGCACTCGTTATATAACTTCAAATTTATAACGGAGAACAGCTTAAATTTTGGAGAGAGTAAGATCCATAAATTAGCAGTTAATAAAAGCAATTGCGTTGCTCTAGCGCTGTCGTAAACAAAACCTACTTGAGTGAAGTCATGACCAACACATTAGTTTATATCTGGATGTGTCAATAGCTAATACATTAAAAACCTGTCTGAAAGGTAGTATATAAGATGATGATTATTTCTATTGGTTTTGAACGCGAAAGAACAGGTAACGTCACTGTTACAGAGCAAAAAAAAAGGAAATCATGAATTATTAATACAGCCAAGCCCTCTTCAATGTATTGTATTATAGTCAATTACTTCCTTTCCAGTGGCGAAATGACTGGAAGCCTGTGTTCGGTGTTGTAGACAGGACTATCTCAATTGTGTTTAATTTGATGCAGTGTATTGTAAGCGATAGTCATGATACAATAGTAGTTATGTTTAAATGTGTGTAGTTGTCCCCAGGAGTCCTCTCAAGTCTGGAAATAGTAACCGTGAGTGATATAATCGAAAGGTTTTAGCAAAAGCCTGTTGTTGTTTTTTGTATAATTTGAAGTTTGAGCCATTACTGTTTGTAGGTTTCCCTCTTGTTGCAAACAGACACACACGAGGTTAATAAAATTGCTAATTTATTGGTTAGCACAGTTGGTGGAAATTGAATTTAATTTCTTGTGTAGGCTGTTATGGATATACATATAATTATAATCTAATAATTGTAATTTCAAATCCTTATACTGTCTATTAGATATACATAGAAGAAGAAGAATATTTTAATTGAATCATCCTACCTTCTTTGTGTATCTAATATGAGATATTGGACATGATAATTGATTGTAGTACAAGTATCTTTAATTTACCATGCATTGCAGTCATAACAACAACCTTGTATGACCAATTGTATATCACAATTTGCCTCCTTGCAACTGTACTAATCCCATTTTTATTTTAACAATTCTATTTTTGCAATGAATGTCAGAGATACATGCATGTTGCAGATTCATATTATTGAAGAAATTTGAAAATAGTGCTGATGATAAGTTATAAATCTGCAACTGCATAGGCCCTCAAAGGGATGAATTTTAATTGAATATGGCATTACATGTACATATTGCTATTTATAATTATAATTATTGGAGAACGTCATATTAATTTATGTTGCAGCAGTTATATTACATGAAACAATATTTTGGAGCTAAATATTTATCATTTACCATGCATCGCTCTATTGAGAAAAAGTATTCTGGTGATCATTCAGTTTTGTATGGTGTACATTGCACATTTATACAATTGCAAAGTTGTAATTGTTCAGAATACACAATAATTATATAGAAAATACTCACGTTTTCACAGCTGTAATTCCAGTTTCAACTGCAATTTGATGCGCAGTGACAGTGTTTTGCTAACTTAATATTCTATCAGAGACTGGTTGCATACCGTAGTATAACCGCACCCATAACCGTACCGTATATACTTAGCACTTTCAGATGTAATTTTATAACTTCCTGTCAAAGAGGAAGTGTATCCAACTTAAACTGCATTTGATGTACCACACCCCAAATTACTGTAGATTACGAGAGTATGTGGTGGTGGCATGTCGGCATTCTATTGTCAAAAACGCCCACGCTTTGTTGGATGTGGTCGGGCGGTGCTTTGATTCAAGTGTCCGCCTTTTGATGTTACTTGCAGGGTTAAAAAAAAAGTGAAAGATTAGAATGGGGTGTTGATGTATGTGAGATGTATAAACTTGCTTTCTAGCTAGTTCTAGTGAGAGAGAAATGGATGTTGGGACTTGGGAGAATAAGGGAAAAATACCGTTCGCTTGCAGACTTGAGTGGATGCTGTGCTTGCAGTAATTGTAAGCAAGGTTGAGGTGAGTTGCAAAAAGTTGCATCTGTGATGCTGAGCCACACCTCACATTATAATATGCTTGATCAAGGTGGGTGTGGTTATAATAATTCCTTCTGTTGCAATATTGTGCACATACTATATTACGCTGCATTTATCACACCATGTTCATAACGTGGCACTGCATTCTTGTCACACCTTCAAAATCAGTATAATTGATTATAATCAATTGTATTACAAGACCATAGCAAAACATGATCATTACCTGTGTGAAAGGATAATTTACAATACAATACTGAGCAATGTTGAAAGTATCATATTTATGTTTATGTACATAACATTACATTAAGTTCATAAACATGTTCAGTAGTATAACATAAATTACTTGTTTGAGTTATAATACAAATTGACAACTAAAATGTGGTTCAGTTGCCACTTATAATATTATCATGAATAAAAATGAAGCACCTTTGGTGCGTGGCTTAAGGATAGGTTGCAATTGGATTTGAAAATAGCGAGACACCAGCTACAGGTATCAGAGAGACCTGGAAAATATTGATAATATCCTCTAAACTAAACTGACCTCCACGTTTGATCTCACGTGATCACATTGGGTGTGGCTGAGGGTGTGGGTTATTGCAAGTAAAAATGGCAGAAACTGGAGAGCTTACAGAGATAGAATGTACGAGTCTGTAACTTGCTAAAACAATGTCTGTGGCAAATCTCTTTTCAATACGATTTTGATAAACTTCTTTCTCTACTCTATGAAGTCTTTAAATCGACGATTAAATAAAAAAGTGGGGAAAGAATGAATGAATGACAGAATGACAACCAAAGTACTAAAGACTCGCCCACGCGTAGGCGCGGCGAGCCCAACAAGTGTATATAGAGAAAAAAGTATCCCTATGATTTCAGTAATCAGTAATCATGGCGTGCATTGAATCTGTCTTAACGGAATTCAAAGAATGCGATTAATTATTGTAATTAACGTCCACGTGTTCACTCAAGTAAACTGCAGAGTTTCTCTACAGAAGAAACCTGGTGTTGCATCAGGGCTACTAGAGGAGACACAACTACTACAATACTAGTAGGCACTGAATGACCCCTCAGTAAATCAAAGAGTACTGGTAGCACAGAATAACACATTGTCTTCCCAAAACCAGTAGGTAATGCCTGTGTATTCCAGTTGACCCTGATTGCTTTCATTTGCTCTTCACGCAGACTAGAGTATCACTGTATCCAAGTTTACTAGCAGCCACCTTAACTTCCGCCTCCATATTAAATTAACTTTATAATAGTATTTAGGTGTGGTTATGTCACATGATGATATTGCAATTTGATTGGCCAGGCCGATATTTCTGGCCTTGACGTCAATACACGCGTTTCGCCAGACCCTCCCTCTCTCGTGCGAAGGGCATATTATAGTTAATATTTTGATTATCTACTCTCTTTACCTTTTAAAGAACCTTGTAGAACTTTAGGAATATATTTCAGGCAGAATAGTTAGCTATTAGTTCCAGTTTCTACGTAAGCTACACAGCTTTCTTTCTGCTGGTCTGTAGAGCTTCAGCCGAAGTTGAGCGCGCGTTCTTTTATGCGCAATGCCCATTAATTGACCGAGCCCCCGGGAATGACGTAACTTCCTTAACTACGTATACAACGCATACTCGCGCAAGTGGACACAAACATATATCACTTTCAGTTTTTTAGTGTTGTAATTTTACAACATCCTGTCAGATAGGAAGTACCACACCTACTTATTACATTGCTAATTTCACTGCAATGGCTGGGTCTTGGATGTACCACACCCCAAATTACTGTAGATTACAAGAGTATACCAATGTGGTGGCGGCATGTCAGCATTCTATTGTTCAAAACGCCCATGCTTCGTTGGATGTGGTCTAGCGGTGCTTTGATTCAAGTGTCCGCCCTTTGATGTTACTTTGAGGTTAGCTTAGGGTACTTTAAAAAATAAAAAATAAAAAGTGAAAGGAGAGTAGAACGTTATATTGATGTTTGTGTGATGTATAGACTTGGTTTCTAGCTGGTTCTAGCGAGAGAGAAAGGGATGTTGGGAGAATAAGTGACAAATAGCGTTCATGTGCAGACTTGAGTAGATGCTGTGCTTGCAGTAATTGGTAAGCAAGGTTGAGGTGAGTGTTAGATTGCTCCAGAAGTTGGAGAAAGTTGCAAATTGCCTGTATTCATTTGCAACGAAGGTTTTGAGATGCTGAGCCACACCTCGCAATCAGTATATTACATCCATGGTAGGTGTGGTTGGAATTATTATTAAAATTAATTCATTCTTTTTTCAAAAGCCCCCGGGTTACGAAACTGTAAGTGATATATAAAGGGATGACCCTACGGGCCATAATAATTATTTTGGATTTTGCACCACAGGACCATTCCTATATGCTTGTTTTCCCATAAGTTCCAACAAGCAATTATATACATATAATGTATATAATATACATAATTATAAATATTCAGCCCAGAGCCATAGAAAGTGAATTGTGTCATAAACTAAAAATAAAGTATTCCATATTTGTTAGTTGATTTTTGGATATAACTGATGACAAGGTTACTGCGACCTGTGACTGTTGTCTCACAATAAAACATCTAATTGTCTATTTATTTAATTAATGTGTGTATGAGCTAAACACTCACACATTAGCTTAAAATAATTATTATACATTACATTAGTTGATGTTTGGATATAACTGATGACATGGTTACTGTGACCTGTGACTGTTGTCTCACAATAAAACATCTAATTGTCTATTTATTTAATGTGTGTATGAGCTAAACACTCACCCATTAGCTTAAAATAATTATTATACATTATATTAGTTGATGTTTGGATATAACTGATGACATGGCTACTGTGACCTGTGACTGTTGTCTCACAGTAAAACTGTCCTATCTATTCAGAATCTGAAGTAGCAATTTATCATCCACAAATTCCAACCATTTGTGATTGTGTTCTCATAAAACTAATACAATGTGATATATTAGCTATACTTGATAATACAGTATCAAACATTAATGAAATAATGCATGAGTCATTTATTAAATTCTTTAATTGAGTTTGCATAAATGTTGACATGCAAGTCACTGAACTAACCCAAATATTTTGCAGTATTGTCCAACCACTAGCTGAATACAAGCAACAAATCTGAAGCAAATAATTGAACAGAATTCAAACTGTCTTTCATCTTGTGCATAGGAGCCAGAATAAAACATTAGAATCCCATAAACGAAAGTATAAGCAAGAAATTCTGTCCCAGACATATCATCTGTATGATAAAAGTGTAACAATCAATATTGAATATCATGAATAACTACAACATACATTGTACATGTTACTACTGATCTGCCACCTTAATTTATGTGACTCAAACTAGCATATCTAATATAATTAATGTTGCTCATAACTACATGTATATATACATGTAAATATCAAAACCTGTCTTGCAAAATTACATGTATTGTATGTACACAAATGTATTTTGTTACCTTTCACAACATCACCTTATAATGTATTTTGTTTCTTTTGTAATCACTGTTTAGTTACTCCATGATACCTCATTATTTGTTAGTAATCTGTATCATGTGACACTTGATACTTAAATAATTCATATCACTGTATATACAGTACATGCACACATATGTATGTTTTGTTACAACATTAATTTTAGTTCATATGTATTGGTACACATGTATCTATATTATATATATATATGTATATGATTGTATCATGTGATAGAGATGATTCTTAGTTAACGATCTTTTAACTATAATATGACAGTAAACATTGCAAGTTAGATCTTCATTATTTACCTATCTATATCTCTATTATAATTAATATAATTATTTATAATGTATGTTATAGTATACTAGTAATGTAATAGTTCATATACCACCTTCTCCTGTGTATATCATACCAAATGAATCATCACACAAAGATACAGTTTAGTTTATAATATGTACTGTTGATAATCTTAAATTTTAAGATTTTTGTGTGTGTACTTTCCTTTTATGGGTGTGTTAATTTACCCACAAGCATAATCATTATAATATAATTATGTGCAATTGATAAACGATTTGACAACCCATTAGATTTTTATTACTGTGACTTGCTTTGTTTATTAACCCTCACTAGAGTGAAGGGTTACGCAATTATTCTGTCTGTCTGTCTGTAAAATTCCAGCAAACCCACGGACAATAGCACTTTGAAAATACTACCAGCAGATGTCAAAGCACACAATAATCAAAAGTAACAATAAGCTTTTGCTAAAGTCTTTCTGTTTTAAAGTTATGAAAATTTTCACTCACAGTCGCTGTATTGCAACTTTCAGAAGATGTCTGGTAGCAAAAGAGTTCACTGAAACACAACTCATCTTGCTTGAAGCCTATCACTGTCAAATCACAACTTGAAATGAAGTACAATTGAAGTAGTGGCTGCTACAACTTCGAGCTGGCTCTAAGCTTTCTGTAGTCTCATGAGCCATACTCCTCCCCTTTTTGAGATCGGATCCAGGAATTCCATCGACAAGATACTGTGGTGTTGTAGGAAAACAAAGGTAGTTTGCTATGCTCCTAGAATGACTGTATAGACTAACAACCAGCTAAACCAGAATACAGTAGTTGTGTTCCTGGAGTACTTGGACAGGTAGTTCTCCCCCATCTTGTATATGTATAATTATAGAGGTCCTCCTGATATTGGTCCAGGAGGTCCCTGTATTCCTTTTTCTCCAGGTGTTCCAGGTTCACCTTTATCTCCCTTCTCTCCATTGTTATCATCCTTACCAGCTGGTACTGTTAACTCATGACGACCATCTCTACCTCTCAGGATTTCAACATATTGACCTGATATACAACAATCATTAGTAGTAGTATTTCTTGTAGACACAGGAAAATCGAGAGCACGTTCAACAATATCATGTCATTACCTATTCAAATGATATGAATAATAATATCTCATCAAAACTGTATCAGAATTCATACTACATGTACAAGTGCAATATATTAGTACATAACTTATCCCTTTTAATTACATGGTCATGTATTTTTTAGGCTAGCACATTTGATCATACTTTGTTTAAACAGTTGGAGGGTAAACCAGAATAAAACATTGTGATGCACTAAACGATAGTATAACTGAGAAATATTATCTCATTAATCAAATCTCCTTTTTTATGATGTACATGTACATGTATGACATCGATAAATAACCACAATATACATGTACACATTGCTACTGCTTTGCATACTTACTCAACTACCATCTTAATTTATGTGACCAAACTAGCATATCTAATATAATTAATGTTGCTCATAACAATTAAATGCATTTTTAAAATCCAAAACCTGTCTTCCACAATTAGTACAAATGTATTTTGTTACCTTTTATAACAGCACCTTCACAATAGTTCCATTCCATTATAAGTACCACTATAACTAGAAGAATCTTCATTTTGTTGCAATTCACTTATCCTTGGCCTATGGATTTTCAGCAGTAGATAACTTATAGTTTTATAAGTAACTGTATGTATGTATGTATTATGTATGTATATGTACATGTATGTATGTATGTATGTATGTTTGTAGATGTATGTACGTATGTATATATGTATGTATGTATGTAATTGTTTTAATTTTACTTCACAAATTATTATTATGGCTGACATGAGCTGACCTATAGCTTTTCAAAGCTTTTATATCACTCCTCTACAATTTGTGCTATTTTAAATGTTTTTAGACCTACGGTGTAATTTATCAACCTACATGTGTACATGTGTACTAACCATGCTGTATGTGTGCAGCATAGAATACATGCATATTATATATATAACATGTAATTTATCAACCTACATATTTACATGACTACATGTACATGTGTACTAACTATGCTGTATATGTGCAGCATAGAATACACACATATTATATAACATGTAATTTATCTACCTGCATTTGTAGTAAACTTTGTACATGACTACATGTACATGTGTATTAACCATGCTGTATGTGTGCATGCATAGAATATACACATGTAATTATTATTATCATAAATTGTTTTTCTAGGGCTGAGTTAAATCCACCAATCCCACGAGTACAAGCTAAAGCCATGGAAGCAATAGATCCAGTTGCTGGAGGTCAGAAACAAGAAGTCATTAAACCTGAGTCTACTGCTATGACTGTTAATATAGTACGTTTATTAGTGTCCTGTCTTCATGCCTGGAATTAGGATGAATCACTAGACAGGTTTGTGAAACGAAACATTGTAAATACCGATAATTTGATCTACATGTACATGTGTGTATATTTATACATGTATATACCAATTGTAATTAAGACATCTCTCCATGTCTCTGGGATTTGTATTCATAACATAGGTGTAGGAACCAGGGGGGCTAAGGGGGCTGCAGCCCCCCAAAAAATCTTTAACTTTTCTTTTCTGAATTATTTATTAAATTTGACCGATTAATACTGGGTGTGGTCTCTGCCCACTTACTGACTGTAACAACGCAATGAAGCAAAGCAAGTTAAGAGCTTTCTTCTCTATTGGAAGTGGTAAGTTAATTAAAACCATAAATTTATGATCAACCAGGGGCGTACCTGGAAAAAAATTGATGGTAGGGCCCCCGGAAGTGGGCGTGTTCAGTTTGTTGTTAATAGTTATAATTTTATACAAAGGTGTTAGATCTAAGACAACATGATTGTTCTGTTTTTGTCTTTTCCTTTGAATTCTGTTACTACATCGTCCAAACAAACACTGTCCCTTAGATTATTCTCGATGGATTAAAGTGTGATATCCGTGAGTCTCTTCTCAGTCATTGTTGTTATCTATCAATTATCAGTTTGATCATTGATGCCCGGGCCTAGTCTGGCGTGCCCGCCCATTCGCTTGAAGAGTAATGGTCTGGGAACATTGATATAATAAAGTTGTTCCGCTGCAACTATACTTGCAGCGGTTAATTATTGCATTCCCAACTATAAACCTCGGAACCTCTGTTTTGTTAATGTTATGTGGGAAGTGATTAGGTCCAACAGGAAGTGTGTACTTTTATTATGCAGTGGCATAGGAAGCAATCGAAAATTGGGGGGCTGAGAAACGGCGGCAAAAGTTTTTTTTGGTTCATTAATTATTCATGAGGGGTGTGGCTAATTTGACGTATTAATTGGTGGACTTCTTTATTAAATCAAAAGCTGCAGTGTCAAGGTACCACCATAGAAAGTTATATCAAAGACCCAGCTAATCCAGGCAGAATGTGTCGTAAGTAAAACATCCATCTGCAGATTTTTAAGCTTCTCGTAGCCAAGGTTCCTAGCTGCAAAGATAGCAGAAGCTCGAATATTCATCTCTTCATGTGAACTCACGTGTGCATGTTACACTTTAATCATATTCATGTTACTTGGGAATGCAATATTTTCCTAAAATACATGTATGCCCGTATGATGTATCTCCATTGTTATGTTTGATGTACTGCTGGGATTAATTGACTGAGCAACCAGATAGTCAGGCGGAGCCTGACCCTTGCTGGAGGAGGGGGGTCAGGACTGGAGCATACACGCGAGTTGTTCTTGCTGCAGAATTTCTGCAGTGACGTCACATAATGAAATTTCGTTATAACGCCCGCTATAATTATCAAAATAGGGCTGACGAGTTAGTTGAAAGTGCTGCAGAAAGGCTTGGGTATGTTTTGAAGGAAGAGCAAAGGAAAGTTGTGTCTAGTTTTGTTAGTGGTGAAGATGTATTTGGTATATTACCGACTGGGTATGGTAAATCATTGTGCAATACATGTGTTCATACCCACGCCCGCAACTCAGCCCCACCTAAAGCCTTGCAAGCCCCACCTAAAGCCGTACAAGTTATAGAACAACTGGCGTGTATGCTCCGGTTCTGACCCTCCTCCTCCAGCAAGGGTCAGGCTCTGCCTGACTAGCCACCAGATTGGTGTAACTTCCTTAACTATGTATACAACATGTAGTAGCTACATCTAGTGATTGTGACACAACTTATACATATAAACTTATATAAAAGTATAATACAAAACATTTTCAATAAAATAAAGGGACATCACCAAAAAGTATATGAGCAAGGTTAATGTTGGACACAAAATTTAACAAACAAATTCCATATAACATTACTAATTACATACACTGCTATAAAGCAAAATACAAAGAGCTGTACTTATATAAAAAGTATACAATATACGTACATTAAACACATATGTATACATTAATGTATTTATATTAGGTTATACATTTACAGTATGTTTAAATTAAACGATACTGAAATTTAATGATTGCAATCAACAATATTACATGAGTTGTTCCACCACCATGAGCAACTTTCTGCCTACAAAGTTTAAAGATTGCATGATCTCCCTAATGTAACCATCCACCCCTATGTTTTTTGAAGCCAAAGTAGCTACCTCCAAATGGATACAGAAGTGACCACCAGGTGAGTGGATCTCTTTCTCCTTTCTTTTTAATTGTTCATACGGATATAATAATTACGAGTACGCACCCACCTAATTAGCCAGTTATCCTAAAATTTCAACTAAATTTTACATGACAGTTAGCCCATGCATACTTGTAGATGTAGTGAATTGTTAGGTTGTCTAGTCCACCAATGTTAAATTCAAGTAGAACAGGAACATATGTAGTACTCTTACATATGCTAATGGAGGATTTATCAGAGAGTACGGTAGTACTCTCTATGTAGGGATGGCACGAAACAAAATGGTCGCCCATACATTTCAGTTGCAAGTGATGACCTGAAATCCTGGTAATATATACAGATAGGTTTTAATACACACATACCTATTCATATCTAGTGTTTTAATGACTACCAACATTGTCTAGATCTCCAAAGATTGTCGTTAAGGTAGAGAACCAACGAGTGGCAAAACTGACAAAATCTTCATATTTTTATTTTTTAATTATTTTTATTTTTTATTATTCTTGTAGCTATATATAATATTCTAATGATTCAATTTTGATGACAAAAATGGCAAGTATATTCAGTCGGTATTGTAGTCAGTTTTAGTATTGTGCATGAAATGTGAATCCACAATAGGCATACATCACACTAAATTCGTTTGACGATTATGTAAAAATTGATTTTTTTCCCGAATTCACCTCATCTACAGATATTTTTAAGATTCATTTTCATCCATCTTTGTTATGCCTTCATTTGAACAGAATCATCTTACACTTCTAGCAGAAAATCCTCTTTGCTTCTCTGGAAATAAAACTTTCTAGTACTACTTATTACTTTAATTCAATTATAAAATAACCTTTTTTTAATAATCAAACATAAAACTTTCTGAAATATCAAAATTTTTACATGTTTAATTTTTTCAAACATGGAACTTTCTGAAGTTTCAAACTTTTTACTTGCTAAAATTTGGCTTTTTCTGAAATATCAAAAATTGTAGCTGTTCAAATGTTTTGATGGTTAGCTTTTTCTGAAATCTTATATTTTATTTGTGTTCTAATATTTTCAATGTTAATGTACTATTCCAGAAATTTCACCAATCAAATTTTATCAAATATTTTTTTCTGACACTGCTCGACTAAAAAATTCAGGATTTCAGAATGGTCACAAAAGTACACTCACTGGTTATTATTCATAACTGATGTAAATTTGTACCAACATGCATACAACAGAAAGATGCCCCAAATCAAATACTTAATGCTTTATATTAATTTTAGCCTTTTCTCACATGAAACTAACAACATTTGATGGTTAGGAAGCCTAATGATTACTCTGATTGACAAATCTCATTGCCTTTCTGTACAAAATTCTGAATTGAAAGTTTCTAAACCTTGATCAAAATTATTATTATGAGGAACTGTATTATTGTATCTTTATGCTCATGTGCATGATTATACATATGCATGTACACATTTGTGTTGACTAAACAACTTTAAAAAATTGGCCACATAAGATTTCTTCTAGTATTATTTTTTGTATAATTCCCATATGCTCCTACATGTACATTTCAACACATTAGGGATACTATTGCAAAATATGATGTAATACTCGCTGAAAGTCGCATGCTCTCTCAAAACCACGACATAATGCAAACTGTGTGATGAAGACACCACAGTCAAATCCATTTGGTTGGTCCTATAAATATTAGTCAGAGTACAATTAATGCATACCGTTCTGTGTATATATTTCCACTATTTCCAGTCAGGCACTATTAAGTTTTGATCTTTACATCGCCATTCCAAGAATGACCAAAGTAGCTAAAATATTATATATTTTCAATGTTATTATACTTTAATATGCTTTGCCTGAACCCTTAAAAGAATCAATGTACTCTGCTTGTTTTTTAACCAAATCTACAACCTAGTTAAGTATACAAGCACAAATTATTAAGCATTACTTTAAAGAGAATGTATGCATACTAATAGTGTTTAGTGATTTGGACCATGATTAATTACACAAAAAAGTACATTGTGTTCAGTGAAATTTATCTATTCATATAATCTGGATAGAATTGGTTTGTACCCTTTGATAAATCTTGCCATCGACTGATAGCCTTGCTGGTAAAGTTTTGCAAAAAGTATTGAACTCAACAAATATCCTTTTTCCAATCTGAAAACAGATTCATTCATAAAATGAATGCACTCATAGTGCAGAACCCTCCCCACAAGTAGTTTTGCCAGGCCAGCCCCTCACCTGATATGCATTCGTGTTTAACACGCCACAGTTTTTGTGGCATGCTAACCACAGGCTAAGTGTAATAAAGTATGTCAACACCTCAGTTTTAATTAATTTCACCCACTTAAGAAACTCGCCCCAGCTGCTGACGAATGCAACAGGTGTTGACATACTTTATACACTTAGCCTGTGGTTAACATGGCACAAAAACTGTGGCGTGTTGAACACGAATGCAACATGCGAGTTTGACCAGATCCTCTTCCAGCATAGTGTGTGAGGGGCTGGCCTGGCGAGACTACCCCACAAGTGTGATTTGGGAAACAACTTCATGATTCCGTCACTGACAAGGAAATAACTGCAAACAATAATTATTATACTGAGATTATATTATATTTGTATTTGTGTGTACAACTTACACTCCGTGTCCTACTTACACATGCAAACAGCTTCAATCATGTGGATGAAATAAATGGGTGAAGCTCAAAATTGCCAGTCATCCTTTCAAGCTGTGATTCAACAGCGATTGGCTTCAAGCAAGATGAGCTGTGTTTCAGTGAACCCTTTTGCTACCAGACGTGAAACTGGTTAAACGGGGACTGTGAGTTACAAAAATTGTCATAACTTTA